>CM046876.1:155511029-156192714 GCA_025667525.1 Glebionis coronaria
TGATTAATCCTATCTATATGGACTCAAAATCATATTCGTCCTAAACTTCAATGGCAACATCAAATTCGAATCCAGATACACCATGGCTCAAAAGTATATTTCTAATTATCAATATCAATTTCTTATTTCATGGTTAGTGGTTAATTTAATTATATGTTTTGTTAATTTTAATATCAATTATAATCATACACCTTTTATTTAATTGAAATAATCCCGATATTAATTTCAATTCAATTATACATATGTAGCAGATGTGGATCCACATGTATGTTGATAATGTCAATTTGTGCATAGTTTTGAATGAAAATCACATATTTCTGAAAAATCTAAAAAAACGTTAAATAAAAAATTGATATGATTTATGATAATGTAACAAACAGTCTGTGAATTCCAGGTTTCATTTATAATGCATTAATCTTTCCCTTTGTTATGCATCCAATTTTTAAATTTTGAGTTTACATATTAACAAAATTCACTAGCTATATATTTGTCTACCTTATACAGGGATATCACTCATCTTTTTTCAACCATTGTTATCTTCAAATTTCCAATACGGTAACACAAATGTAAACATTAGTAGTATGATATTATAATTCGATTTTTATCCCTGAAAGTTTGTTATGTTTTTATCTATGTAGGTTCAAAGAGTGCAAAAGAATATGACACAGTTGTCCGATATCGATTCAATGCTTGACAATATTAAAATTCTGGTTATATGCAGAAGCATTTAGAAGCGACACTCAGGTGGGAAGCCTAATAATGTCTGGTCATTTGAAATAGTTCTAAAGGATCATAGAGGTTTGTTTTGAATGAATCTAATTATAATATATACAAAATAATGGTTTATGATTATTTTTATTACAAAAACAATATGTAGTTCATCTTTGTAAAAAAACTTAAGTGACAAGAGTTGCTAATTTCGTCAACAACATAGGTGAATTCAAACTTGAACCTCTTTGAATCTTTAAAGCATGACACTTATAGTTTTTACAGTATTTATGTATGTTTTTTTAACCTTTTCTTAAGCCACTAATGGGGAAGCAACGTGTGACATGACAAGGAGCTTGGTAAATAGGTACATATGAAATCAATGCACCATGGTGCGATTGGAATTGTGGTGACATTGCTAATGCTGGTCTGGCTAAGTATTACTAAGGTAAGTTCTAAACTCTTAAATCATCGAATCCTTAAAAGAACATACACCAATAAATCCTTATTTGCTGGTGACCTAAAACCCAATAAGTAAACTAATGAAATGATATATAAGCGAAGATGGTGATATTATAGGTTGTGAATGATAATTGTTATTGCTTTGATAACTTAATTGCTCTGTTTTATGTATTCATTAAGTTTGTTACTTGAGTATGCAAGTTAGTGTTCTGACTTTATTGAGCAAGTGGTCCATTTTTATATTGTTTTCGGTATGATTTGTTTTCATTTTCCTTTATGTTGTTTTGAAACCAACACTTAAGTGAGAACACAAAATTCTAATTGCATTGTGTAAGGCAGAAAAGTAAGATTATTTATTTAAATCATTTAGTGTTAACTACTCAAAACACACATCACGAAAAAATGATGTGTGCAAGTGCAATGTGACTATGTTCATGCATCTACGCACCTATAACTAAGAGCCGATTTATGTAGATTTGGTGTGATATAATTAAAATTATTATATTTTACAGCTAATATATGTGTTAAGCACATGTAGTTTTCAGCCAATCTTTCATGATTGGTTAACCAAAAATACAACTGTACTTTACAAGTGTTGAGTTAACCTTGAGTTTGAATAATCGGATCCAAATTTTGGATACAAAAATATTGGTGTGAATTATATTGTTCCTATAATGATCAAAATTTTATGTGCTTTAACGTTTGGTACAATTTCGTGACTAGAAAAGTATGGTTGGAATAAGTGTTATTATGCTATGTATTTTTGGAAGAATTCTCTAAAGATCCTATTCACTTCTCAAAAATCTTTGGTTAATGCTTATACAAACATGTGTGTTTATTGTTTTATATTCTTTAGTGCTTTTACAAGTCATTTTTTATACTTTACTTTATCACCCAATGAGTTTTCAGATTATGAATTCTTCTAAACACTGATAGAGTTACAATAATCTTTTTTAGATACTTGCTGCATGCACATTGTGTAAAACATTGTCGTAGTATTTCAGTACTAAATGTCTAATGCTTTATGTTACAATATAATTTGGACACTTCTTAATTGTATAATTGTATTATAATATTTACTTTATTATGCAGGCACTTATAGTTCTGAAGCCATCACTTATCTCACAACCTATTTTTTAACTGTAAGTGTCCAAGAAGTTAAAATTTTGGTTGCAGCAAGTTATCTCAATTGTATAATTTTTTTAGACAATATCAGCAACTTGAAGATTAAATTTGGTTGCAGATGGATTTTTGATGTTCCATTACCTTACTAAAAAATTCACTTAATTAGTTTCAAGCATTTATGCATCTTTACTATTTGGCGTTGTCTTTGTAATAAGATACATACTTAAGGCTTACGGTTGGGATTTTTTTATCTTTCATTCTACTCTTTGTGTTTTAAATATTCAGTGACATTTATATTAATCATTAAACGTTATTGATATCTTTTATTCTGCTACTAATTTTGAAGCTATAAAAATAATCATACACTTGATGGAGTGAAGGATTCTCTACAAGGTGTCATGATGGATTTGTTAGTCAATCTCCTACATATATTTGGATGTGTAGTCATAGTAAATTGATATGATGAAAGTTGATGCACTCTATGACTCATGGTAGCATTTAATAAAAACAAGACGCCTTTCAATAAAAGGACTTCCTAAATTGTTTACAGCCTGGATATCTCAGTTATGTATTTTAATGTTCACTATAAATTTACAGGACATCAACTTTCTTGGTAGAAAATACCAAAGATTATTCACATATACACAAATAAACATTTTACTATCTACCCATTACATTATATATCTCAATTATTTATTATAAAATAATAACTTAAAACTAGCCGTCTAACGGGTGGGCCTTAAATCTATACAACGTTTTTCATGTATTGGAACACTTTTTATTGTTGGGGAAATGTTTTAAATTCTTTTATTGTGGAGAAATGTACATGTGTTACATATAGATAACATAAACATCATACAAAGTACTCTTTACTTTTTAAATATTTTTTGTTGCTTTTTTGGATTGAAAAACAAATAGGCCACTTAAAAGGATTATACAACTTTGACAAACGTATTTGTCAACATGTATTTCACACATATATTAACTCGGCATGTAAATTTACAATCGCGATAATCGTTTTTGTGTTTTTAATTTTTTTTAGTAAACAACCATGCTTTAACTAAAAAAATTACAATAAAAGCAACCAAATTTAGTAACACGTACATGATTAACAAACAAATGAATAAACATTGATAGCTTTCACATCAGCTTATAGATCCCAAATATATATCGTAAAACATAAATTTCAAGCAATCCGCCCAACGGGCGGGCCTTAAGGCTAGTTCATACTAATATTTTAAAGTCTTGGTTTTGAGTTGACTCAATTACCACGAATAAATATATTTTTTTATATAAATCTTCTTTTTAAATGAGTAAAAATCGAATTTTTCTTTTTTATATAAATTTTATAAAATTTCCTTAATTTTTTAAATTTTCTATTTATATGAGTAAAACTTGAATTTTAGTTTTTTATATAAATTTTAGATAACTTTTTATATAATTTTTTAAAGTTTATTATTTTTTTTTTATATAAATTTTATTTTTTTATTTAAACGAGTAAATCTAGATAATTATTTTTTTTAACTTTTATTTTGAAATTTATAAATTTTCTATTTGAACGATTAAAAATCAAAATTTTCATTTTTTATATAAGCTCCATAAAAAAAGTTTACATAAATTTTTTATGTTTTTTATATAAATTATATTTTTTATTTAAAGGATTAAAAACTGAATAAAATTTGTTTATATAAATATCTTAAACTTTCTAATTTTTTTTATTTAAATGAGTAAAAACTTGAATAAAAAGTTAAAAACTGATAAATTTTTTTTATAAGAAATAATTATCAAATATATAAAAATACTTTACTTTTTAAAGGAATTTTAATTTCCTTCCTTTTAACTCTTTGGAGAATTTTTAACTTTTTGTTTTTTATACTAAACATAATATTTGTAGTTATCAGATTTTATATGTTTTAAATTTTCATCTTGGGTCTGTTTAGAGCAGGGATTTAAGGTTGTTTGGATCATTTCTGGTCCGTTATGTATTTTTTTCTTTGTTCTCATGAGTCCTATACTCCTATTAATTTGTTGTTTAATCTAAGGTGGGATGTAGTTTTTTTGTAATTTGCTTGGTTGGTTTTATATAATTTTGTTGTCTTTCAAGTTTATTGGATGACATGAAGGATGTTTGGGAGGGGTATGCAAGTGCCCGTTCATTGGTTTGTACGTTGAATTGATTTCTTTGACTAGTAAGATCATTGGATAATTTTTCCACAAAAAAATGTGGATGAAATCTATGCTTGATTTGCACTGAATAAACCGATCAAATTTTATTAGAAAAAATGAAATAAAATGGTGAAGTTGAGCACTTGACATCCATTGAATGGTTAAGTCAAAAGATTTTGACAAATATGGTCATCACCACAAACGCTCAACTTTGGAGTCACAAGTGCTTAACAGCAAGTGATCAACTTATAGTACTCAACCATAAAATGCTCAACTTTACATCATAAAATGCTTAACTTTACACCACAAAGTGCTCAACTTCGTAAACTTGAAAAAAATAAATTGTTTTTTTTTTTTTTTGCAAAGTTGAGCACTTGGGGGTTGAGCACCGTAAGTCGAGCATTTACCATAAGACACGTGTCATAATTATAGTGGAGTTGACCATTTGTGCATGACCATATATGTCAAAATCTTTTGACTTGACTATATAGTAGATCAAGGGTATAAGATTTGACTAAATCCGTCTTTTTCCCATTTTATTATAACTCATCTTATTATCATTAACTTATGGACTTGAAATATTTTAAGCTCAACGACTTATGTGTAAATTTCGAAGAAGTTGATAGGTTTTTCGTTCATATTCCTATGAATTACGGAGTAACTAAAAAATGCACTTGTTTTTCTATCTTACTATGACTATTAACGGTCGACAACATCCGTTTTCGAATGTTTAGCTATGACCTAAATTCTTGACGCATTTGGCTTAGAGCATGTAAACGTACTGCTAGATTTTACAGACTTAAACATGAGATTTTGAAGTATATTCAGGGTACTTTAGATTATAAGGTTTTGAAGTTGTTTTATCTTCTATGACGTCATTGGTTGTTTACTTAGGCTTCGTTTGTTTTTTTAGAGCTTTTTCCTCTTCATCTGCAAACCATGTCTACAGAAGAAGAGGTATATCTAAAGTCTACATCTTCAAAATGAAACCATTTGTTTTCTTCTCTTTTGAAGAGAAGAAAAGAGGTGGTGTTGGAATAGTGGTGATAAGATTTGTGTTTTAAGAAGAGAAGAGAAGAGGAAAAAAGAGGAAGATGATAGTCTATATTGTGAAGAGGAAAAAAGAGGTTTTTAGCTCTTTTGTCTGTAAAAAACCAAACAAGAAACCTCTTCCCGCTTCAGAGAAAAGAGGCAAAAAGAGGTAAAAAGAGGTTTTTTCTAAAAAACAAACAAGGCCTTAGATGTTGATTGGGCCGGTTACTCTATTATTCGAGGATCTACTTTTGGCTATTGTGTATTTCTTGGAAGTAACTTACTCTCCTGGTTTTCTAAGCGTCAATCAGCGATTTCTCGTTCTAGTCAATGTTTTTAAACCCGGGTCGACCCGGTTCCGACCGAAAAAACGGGTTATATTGACCCGGGTTTTACATTTTCGAAACCCGGCTTGACCCGTCAGGTTTGGGTGACCTGGGTCAACCCGGTTCTCGAGACCCGGCCGAGTTTCGATTTTTTCAGGTTTTAAAAAATATATATATATATATATAAGTTTTACGTATTTGCGACGAAATTTATATTTTTACATATTATATTGGTTGGTAGACAATTTAGATCTTTAATATACGGGTGTTTTTATGGTTTTATATATAATATTTGGTAATTATTAAAAAAAATTTAGAAAACCGGGTTGACCCGGACCCGGTGACTCGACCGGGTCGATTTAAAAATCGTGTTTCAAAACATTGGTTCTAGTGCAGAGGCAAAATATCGCGGTGTTGCCAATGTTGTTGCAGAGACATGTTGGTTGAGCCGTTGAGGAATCTTTTACGAGAGTTGCATACGCCATTATCTTCCATCACGCTTGTTTATTGTGATAATGTGAGTGTTGTTTATTTAACCTCTAATCCGGTCTAACATCAAAGAACGAAACATATCGAGATTGATATACATTTTGTTCGAGATTTGTTTTTTTTTAACGACAATTTATTTCAAGAAACTAGCAAGGAGCTAGATTACAAAACAATGAGATAAGGGTTTTTAAGCCAATCTTCTAAAGAGAAAGAACTTTTGCTTCTAAATCTACACCAATAAAAAGAACTAGACATAATATTATCCATAATTATTGACTTTAGAGGAATTTTGATGTCGAATAAAATCTTGTTTCTGTATGTCCAAATGTACCACCATGCCACGAAAAACACTCATTCGAATAGCAGCTTGAGTTTTCTTGGAAATCTGATAGAGATTAGCCATGTGAGCCATTGATCATAATCTTGAGCTTCCGATGTCTCCACGTTCCACCAGGAGGAGATATTATTCATAATCTGCTGTGTCAAAGAACACTTGAAGAACATGTGACTCACAGTTTCCACATCTAGATCACAAACCGGGCACTTGAGCGTGTCGATATCTATACCACGAAGGGATATGTTAAACCTGACTGGGAGGGCGCCCATTTTCAGTTTCCAAGCAGTGATATTTACCTTGATCGGTACATACTTAACCCATCTAGTGCTGGACGTACCTTGAGGTAAGAAGATATTATCAATAGCCTTACGAATAGAACTAACCGAGAATTCACCATTTCCATAAAGGGTCCATCGAAGTCTATCTGCACTTGGGATCAAATTAACCTCACGCATCGCATCAGTAAGTTTGATCAGCTGATGTTCTTCAGCTCCGCCTCTGACCTGTCGACGAAAAGTAGAAACCAAACTTGAATCTTCAAGCTTGATTTTGACCGAAACAGTTTTACATGTTTCAAGAGCATATAATCTAGGATATTCGTCTTTCAAAACCGAGCGTTGAAACCATTTATCTTTCCAAAATTCCAGGGATTCCCCATTACCAATCGCATGAGTGATGAAATCAAAGATGTTTATGCCTTTGTCCCGAAGAGTGTTGACCTCTTTAATAATATTCAACCAACTCGAATTCGAGGTCTTCTTAACCGTAGTACCCACCTTCCCATCTATACCATGAACTGCTTTGACAACTCACGCCCATAAGGTGGTTTTTTATGAGTAAAATCTCCACATCCACTTACACATTAAACCTCTATTGATGGCATACAAGCTAGAGATGCCGAGGCCCCCTTTCGAGTTATCCATTAAAACTTTCTCCCAACTGATCCAAGTAGGTTTATTACTACCTAAATCATTCCCGTTAAAGATCTGTTACGAATCGCTTCCAATCTTCTAAGAACTTGCATAGGCTCCTTATAAATCGACATGTGAAAAATAGGAATAGATCCTAAAACAGATTTGAGTAATGTAAGTCTCCCACCGATGGATAAAAGTTTCATCTTCCATTTTGATAATCGATTAGTAACTTTTTGAATCACCTCCTCCCATTCATTTACACGCGACATGTTACCGCCAACTTTGGTTCCCAAATAGATTAATGGGGTTTTAGAATTAAGCACCCTAATTTAGTGGCTGCGAGTTTAACTTGGTCATTAACAATATTCAAGCCCAGGATCTTACTTTTACAAAGGTTGAGTTTGAGACCCGAAGCTTTATAAAAACACTCTAAAACGTGGACAAGAGTGTTAATATGTGTGTCATTTCATTTCCCTATGAAGACCGCATCATCTGCGTAGAACAAATGAGAAATATTAATCGAAGAGTTAAGATTCACACCTGTAAATAAATCGGCTTCGACCACCCTCTGAAAAGACAAGTGTAAGCTTTCCATAACCATGATAAACAAAAAGGTGACAGTGGGTCGCCTTGCTTGAGACCCCTATGGAACTGGAATTCTTTAGTAGGGCTTCCGTTCACAAGAATAGACCCCCGAGCAGATCGAAGACAACTTAGAATCCATGTGCACCAACGAGTACCAAATCCAAATTTGAGAAGGACCTCGTCTAAGTAATCCCATCTGACAGAATCGTATGCTTTTTCACAATCTACCTTGAAAACGAAAGCTTGTTTGTGTTTGACCTTGCACCAATGCATAATCTCATTTAAAATAAATGGACCATCCGTAATTGGCCTCCCTTTGATGAATGCTGATTGAACTTCTGTGATGATGTCGCCAATAACCTCCTGTAGACGTTTAGTCAAGATTTTTGTAATAATCTTATATAAACATCTGATCAAAGTAATTGGTCTGAAATCTTTTACCATATTAGCATCATGTTTCTTCGGAATTAAAGCAATGAACGAGCAGTTACAACCATGTGCCATCTCCCCTTTTGTGAAAAAATAAGTAACAACCTCGTAAATGCCATTTTCAATAATCGACCAATAAGTTCTTATAAACCCGAATGTGAAGCCGTCTGGACCGGTAGATTTATCCGTACCGCATTCCCAAACAGCCCGCTTTAACTCATCCCTGGAAACCATACCTTCTAACATTTCATTTTGCTCGTCAGAAAGCATATTAGGGAAAGCCATCTCGATGGTAGCACGTGAATTGGCAGGTTCGCTAAATCTATGCTCAAAATGTTGTAAAAACTCAGTTTTAACCGAATTGGGTTGATCAGTCCAAATACCCTCTACCATGATCCCACGAATACTAGAATGGCCCCGTTTCTTATTTAGCATACTGTGAAAAAACTGAGAGTTTTCATCACCTTCTATGGACCATCTAACCTTGGCTTTTTGAGCTGATTTGGAAGCTTTGATCCTGTTAATATGCTGCAAAGAATTCAAAATATCTTCCCTCTTAGTTGTAGTAGTCTCAGAACCGTTTCCATTATCAATCATAGTGTCCACAAACTGTAGCTCCTCTTTAAGACGATTCACCTCCCCTTTAGATTTGGCATTGAACACATTAATCCATTCCTTTATTTTGAATTTAAGGAATTTCAGTTTCAACATAAAATTCCGCATACCATTGGAATTCGCACAAGGTGCAGCCTTCCAAGTATCCTCTATGAATTTATTGAATCCGTCTAATTCCATCCAATAATGAAAAAATCTAAATGGAATCGGCCCGTAGTCGAATGAATTCTCATAGAGTAGGATGGGACGATGATCTGATAAAAATCTGTCAAGAGTAATAGCCGAAATCGATGGACAAAAAGAAAAAGGTTTTCGGATATTAAGAACCTGTCAAGCTTGCTCATCTTGGATGCCGATTTATGACACCACGTGTAATTTGCACCAGTCAAAGGGACGTCCACCAGGTTAGCGTTACAAATGAAAGAATTGAAGTATCTAGCTCCTCTAGCATTAAAAGAAGATCCGAATCTATCTGATTCAACACGGACCTCGTTGAAATCCCCTAAAATCAGCACTTCACCCTTCCATAAACTACATGTGTGAAGTAAATATTCCCAAAGATCGCGTTTTTCTCTTAAATCCTGAGGAGCATATACTGCGACAACGAGTAGCTCCATCTTATTTTCCTCCCAAATCCCTCTGATAATAATAATGGAATCGTAAATCGTGTGACTAGTCTTTGTAAAAGCATTTGGGTCCCAAATACATAAGATTCCTCTCGAGCTACCAACCGCGTCGCTGTGAACAAATTCAAAAGTCGGATTCCCCTACCAAGATCTGACTGTAGATAACGTAGCGTTCTCCATTTTAGTTTCCTAAATAGCAATGAAGTTCACCTTATTAGAAATACATAACCCCCTTACCCAATCTTTTTTGGCCTTATGGGCTAGGCCTTGAACGTGTAAGGACATAAAAATTCATCGGATAACATTATGCTCTCCGTGTGATGCAATAATCTTAGTAATGTCATTTACGCAAACCTCCATGTTAAAGCCCATCGTTCGTCCTACATTAACCACTTCATCCATAAGACATAAAATAGAACCTCCACTTCTAGGTGCCGATGATTTTTTGAATTTTCCCGAACAACCTAATTCCATGTCTTCAAGGTTCGTCCCCCTATTATTATTGCCCTTATCCTCTCCATCAGACCCGTTACAATCTTTGTTGTCATTGTTGTTGTCTCCATTTTCATTGTTGCCATCGTCATTTCCAGCGTTATTCTCCTTGTTACAATTTTCAGTATCATCCTCCGCAGGTGTATAACCTGGTGGATGTGATATACTGTCATCGTTAGTGGTATTCTTATGTTGTTTCTCCTTATCAAGTTTTTCTAGCAGCGGATAAATAACAAGAGGGTCTTCCGAAGATACCTCATCCTGTGCATTATTATTGTGAAACACCGTTTTTGAACACCCTCGATTTCAGAATTTGAGTCACCGTCCCCCTTAAGTTCGTCGTCTTTTGGTTCCTCCACAGAATTGTCATCATATTCATTATCATCCGTAAAGTTCAGGACACATCCTGGAACTTCATTAGCACGTACCCAATACACCATACCCCTGAACAATATTTTGAAATTATCCTGGATCGTACACTTGGAAGTAGTAAGTATGCATTGTAACACCCCACTTGGATAAGTGGGCCGTTACGTGTATTTATGGCGTGTCATCGAAGCATAAGGTAAATGTCCTAAAACATTAAATGACCATAACGGAAATACCGGAATCAAACATCGGTAATCCAACCTAAGCTCAAAACATGAAAAGTAAATACTGAAGGAAAGGACAAAACAATGTCCAAATAAGCAGAATAATGTAAGAAATGCATAAAGTAAGAAGTCGGGATAGCTTCCATCCAAATGCACATGCTCTCAGAATCCTAAGAGTGTCCTGGTGTACCTGCCGTTAGAACATGAAAGGAACTACGGCTGAGCATAACGCTCAGTGAACGGATAAAAAGCATGATAAGAATGTACTGAAAGTAATGGAATAGATAACAACTAATGAAACTATGAGACTGATATGTAACATGTGGTAGAACTCTGTATAAAATCTGAGAAACCTGGTTCATACATACTGAAACTGAATTATTAACTATTAAATCTGAAAACATGCATTTACTGTATTTTAATTTGCCAGAGCTTATATAGGTCACGTGCTGTAACAACCGTGCATGAATAACTGGAGGGGTGACCTCGTCATGCTGTAGAGGGGTGACCTCTAAATAACTGTGCTGGGTGGAGGGATCAGCTCCAATGTGAAGGATGTAGAGCACACACCACATTCACCCTGATAACTTGTAAACTGATAAGCCTAGGATGCATCCATACGCCCCACTAAACATACATAAAAAATGGCCAAACTAAACATGAGTGGGACGATGCAGGATATCACTCTCCTGCATGTGAGTCACGACACCGGTGCCTCTAGTGCTGTGGTTACGGTACCTCCGTAACTAGTACATAAACTGATCGTGCTTGTATATAATGCTCAGGCAACTTATTTCGTTTTTAACATGATTTCTGATAAGCTTAAACATATACGAGGAAAACATTTGGCTGCAGACGGGAATTCCTAATCATGCATAGAAAGGAAGTCCTTACTGAAAGGACGGAAATCCGTACCTCGTGTCCAGTAACCGACCGAGATCAACTGACAGAAAGTCTACTCTGATTTCACGTGAGCTACATGAATAAGGGACGTGAATAAGTAAACTGATATTCGCTTATTTAATTTCATGTTCTTATTGGCTTTTCATTTATTTATTTTATTTCTGAAATTCTGTACGTATATTAACTGATAAATCTGATCTTATAATAATTCATTTTAATGTATTATCGTTCTACTATTAGTTACGGTACAAGCGTATTCTGACGATATATTAATACTATATTAGGTAACCTGCTAAAAATAAAAAAAGTTTCCTAAATTAGAACGTTTCCAAAATAATAAAATCATTTAATAATATTATACCCCTTTTAAATTTTATAAAACTAATTTAATATAATAAAATAAATTTAATTTACTAAATAAATCATTTAAACATTTATATATTTAAGTGATAAATGAGGTATAATTAAATCGTCGTTTTAATCCTTTTTAAAATGTAGTCCCGAGCCTACCGAGATAACCATCCTCGGTCGCACTAAATCAAACAATTACTATTAAATCCTGCCTATTAAAATCTGCGACAGAAAATTCTGTCACTAAAATATGTGACTAAAAACTGGGCTTAAAACTGTCAATAAAACTGTTACTACTAAACTGCGACAGATTTTAGTGTCACTAAACTGTCGCTAATTTTATATTAAAAACTCTAATTTCTGTCCAAACCTTTTTCCCGCTGACCTCTATGATGTTCCCACTGATTTATAATGTTCCCACTGTTTGTTAAATGTTCCCACTGTCTTGTTATGTTCCCACTGTTTATAAACCCAAACGCACCCTTATTGTCTACTAATCCCAAACACACCCATGTTGCTGCGTTTTCTCACTGTTTTCGTTTGGGTCGCGACTGATCACAAGAAAAGACCACCGAGACATGATGGCGTCTCATTTTTATGTAATCACCCAAACCCGACACACCTTTATACGCATTACCCCCCTGTTTTGGGTTTTTGGTTCACGGCCGGCCAAAGGAAGAGGCGCCACCGACCTGCTGTGGTCGTGGCTGGCAGTGGCAAACACACCGAGACCTCTGCTGACCTCGGTTCACGTGTAGCTGTAAAACCCAAACACCCACGAATCCATTCCATGTTCAAAGTTTAGAATTTGTTTGTTCTTGTTAAAAAAACAAAATTTCGAGATATAAAGAAAGATGGAAAGGATTACCGATACATGATTAAAGGATTTGTGATAACATGCTTCAATTCGATGATCAAAGACATCAAACCTCGTCCCCCTTTTCTTTGTCTTTTGTGTCGGCAGGTTCCAAAAAGCCACAACCCTAATTTTCCCTTCTTTTTTTTTCGTCTGACTGTGGAGAAGGGGTAACCCCCCGTCATAATCTTTCATAAAATGGGCTTTGGCCCAAGTTTTTTTTTCTTCTTTCTTTTTTTTTCATAAATCCGCCCCCCCCTTTTTTTAATAAAGTTTCCATTTTTTTATTTTTTTTATTCTTTCTTTCTTATTCATTCTTTTTTTTTCTTTGGCCGGCTTTTATAAGACTCATATAGTCTTCATCATTTTTTTTAATCTTATACGTACGTTCTCGAAACCGCGTATTTAATATTCTAAAATTAAATACGGGTTTTACAATTCTTCCCCTCTACAAAGAATAATTCATCCCCGAATTAAAGATACGACCGTACTGGGTTTTACAATTCTTCCCCTCTAAAAAGGAGAAATTCGTCCTCGAATTAAAGGTAATAAGCTGATGAAGTTATAAGAACTGAAAGAACACATAAACTGAAAAGACAAATAAGCTGCAGGATAATTTGTCTTCTAATTAAGACATAATGCTCCTGATAGGTTTAACCTGACATAACTGAAATGATCATGTAACGTGACATGGCTGAAGAGAACCTGGAACATGACATGACTGAAAAGACTTAACTGGATTTACTAAAGGAACAGGATTGAGGGGTCCGGATGGACTCCTCCGTTTCGAGTGACTTCCCGCTCAAAACGGTTCCTTCAAAGATCTAAGCATCATGAAAATCTTGGTCTTGATGGCCCTGTCCTGATGAATGTTGAATAGTTTCTGGTTTCATACTTAAGATGGATTTTCTGAATCTGATAGAATGAATAAGCTATAGCATGTAGTATACATGAAATGGTACGTACAAGTACCCTGAAAAGATAACATTTATATCTCTGAGCAAGCTGCTGAAAACATAAAGGGATGAACTACGTGAACAATTGTGAACGTGCTACGTGAACAATTGTGAACGTGCTACGTGAGCAATTGTGAACGTGGTTCACGATTATATGAGGAACGCTGGGCATGGAATATATCGCGAACGTGATACATGAACATACTGTGAACGTGATACTAGAACATATCATGAATATATGTTGACTGAGGAAAGAATGCCAAACGATAAGGCCTGATACGTGAAACGTCTGCCCGGGTATGGAGAAGCTCTGCTAACTTGAGTCTGGTTTCTTAAGCTTTCTATAACCGTATTCGGTAACAAGCTGTGAAATGTGTATCACGAGATGGAATACGAATCTGATCGTGAACAATGTCATGAATGCGAATCAGGAATTTAAATCATGAGATATCATAAGCATGAACTAAAACAGCATCGTACTGTGAATGAGACGTAGACGTGAAAATAAACGTGAAAGTAAATGTGAACATACACGTGATTGTGAACCTGAACGTGAGCGCGATTCGCGAACGCTAATTTTTATCTGACAAGATTGTTGATGGAATACTTTGGAATCATACGACCTATTGTTGAATTTCCTGCAGCATGTCGGTGTCCTATCTTGAACCTGAGGTATGTCAGGCTTTCAGATATGAACATAGTTGCATCAATTATGTTATACTGCTTCTATCAAAATTATGGCTGGGATTATGGTACCTTCTGGTGGAATATGAGTGATTAGTCATGAAATAATTTTGAGTCTGGGTAAAATAGATCTCTCGTAGCATAGGATCTTATGGAATACAAAATTTTAGTGTAGGTCCTCTCCTTTATGCGAAAGCTTAGCCATAGAAAGCTAATCAAGAGATCTTTCAGCAATTTCTGCGGTATTAGCCAACTGAATTCTTGAAATTTTGTACTTCGTTCACCGGCGTCGGTCGTGACCATCTGGTGATGGCCTTCACCTTCGCAGGATTGTATGAAATTCCTTTCTGCTGAAATAGTGTGGTCCAGAAATGCTACCTTGTTCTACTGGGATTCATATCTAGAAAGGTGCTTATATGATTTTTCTCCTATCGGAGAATTTATACAACTGTGAGAAGATGATTATTTTGTGCCTCTCTAGAATTTAGAAGATCAAAATGTTATCAAAGTACATACTGACGATTTTGTCTGCGAAGTCATAAAAAAAATTTATTCATAAATTTCATGCTATAGCTGGAGAATTAGGGAGCTCAGAAATATAATTCCAAATCTTTAGAGTGACTATAATATGTCTCTCTCACCACTGATGGTGACATGATCATGAATTTTTCTGGAAAATATATAAGAAGTCATAGCAGATCAGATAAACCTATTATTCGCGGAATGAACATCGATTAAAAATGATGATCTTGTCAAAAAATCGGTGGCCTCGTTCCGAGAAATTGTTGCAACTCTTTTAACTTAGCTGAAGCCCTGGAATAAAGAATTTTGAAAACAGGTTCTATTCCTGAGACAAGCTTGATGTTAAATTTTGTCTAGTGGTTAGGAAGGAATTTCTGGTATAACATCTGGAAATTTTAGTATAATCTGCTGATCATGGATTCGAGGAATTTTAGAAGTGAATTTATAACTGGTAGCTAAAAGTCTTCGTAGCTATGGACTGATGAGTCACGCGCTTGTAAGGCAGAAATAATTTGTACTGATTTTTCTGACAGAAAGTATAATGAATTTATTTGGGATTTAGTAAGATGGATCTCGTCGTTAACTGAAAATAAGGCTTTAATAAATATGGTGATACTGTTGAGTCCTTTCTGGCTGAGAGGTAGGGGACCACCTGATTTAAGATAAAGTTGTCATAATAATACGTGAAGTAAACGTGGCGACTTTCGCTGAATGTGTTTGTCTGTAACCTCGTAGAATGAACATTGCGTGTCTAACCTAAATAATACTCTAGTGGTGGTAATTAAATTTTTATGGTCTGGTTTATGCGTGGCATAACAAAACGGGTATACCTCTATCTGAAGGGTACCCTGAATTACCGAGGGCATGGTTTAGAAACATACATGAGTTATGAGTTCTGACTGGTATTTTGAGAAAAGATCCGTATGACGTTTACAATGAATGGTGTCCTGATATGTGTCTTCCGAAATGATACATGAGACCTATGTATTGACTGATGTCTTGACATGTGTTTTAGTGGATGAATCTGGACAAGGCTGAAATTTTTTGGTAACTGCTAGGATTGGGGAACCGGTTAGACTACTGACCTCTTGTATTTCTTGTCACGTCCGTGCCGGAGTTTCGATGGTTACTGGCTGATTAATTATAAGTACGATGGTTGTCACTACTGCTTTGTCTGTCACTTTCATGTAACTATTTTGCTGAGTGGTCGGCTGGTTCCGGTTCCCACTCTTCTGAATAACGGTTAGCTGGGTGAAATGTGACATCTAGCTGAGGAGGTAAAAGTATGGAATGGAATGGTAGTGTCTGATGGTTGAAATTTATTCTTGTCAGGCATTTCAAATTTATAGTTTTTGTCTTTGTTCTGCAGAGTCTTCATCATATAAACGACATCAGCATCTTGAGAAATCTCCAAAGTATCAGCAGCATCAGCATTTGTGAAGTCTTCAAAGTGTCAGCGGCATCAGCATCTGGCAAAATATTCGACTCACGAGCAGCATCAGCACCTGGTAGAATATCGACAAGTGGAAACGCCTGAGATGATTGAGAATCGGTTAGCAATATCCATGGAGTAGGGTACCTGGGGTACACCTGGACTACTGTACATGAAGTACAGAATGAATACTGCACATGGAACATATCTGAGACACTGTACGTGGAGTACACATGCAATACTATACATGGAGTATCACTGAGACACTGTACATGTGATACATATGGAATACTGTACATGACGCTGGTGGGAATTTTATGGGATGATCGATACTGGTGTTAATTTTCTGACGTGATCAAAGAATAAATTGATTTAAACGGTAGTAAACAGAACTGAAACGAGTAACATGATAGCCTGTAATTCCTGCGCAGACTTAATGCTGGTTGTACGGAGGCTGAAAAGTATGATTAATCGGAGTTTCATCAATGTTCAATATGAAGACATGACTGATGAAGGCCAGAACATGATTTATCATGAAATATGGTTTTATTGTAACCCTTCTGTATCTTAGCATGAAAACATCGTCACTCTGCTGAAAGCATAATCCTTGTAAGGAGACATGAAACTGAATCAGCGTGGAAACATCATTAACTTAAGATTGTGAAAACTGGACTGTCACAAAGAGCATAAGAGTATGATCAACTGGGGTTTAACAACGACTGATATGGATGACTATGGTGCAACCCATGGAATTCAAAGATGAAAACATGTGACTAGGCATGGGCGATTCTGGTTCGATCCATACTTATCAAAATTTTCTAAGAACTGTCATGTATAGAAATGTACAATGTGTGACTAAATGTGGTTGGTTGTAGTCCAATTCATATTTGTCAAGATTTTATGAAACGTCATGATATGACAAAGGTGAACAACTATGGATCGGTTCACAAAATAACATTCAACTGAAAAACATGAAATTTGATCTGAACATTGGTGAACGTATTAGGCTGGTTCACCAAGTAATATTCGACTGAAAGCATGAATCTGTCAAAAGTAAGGATGAACGCCATTGGGTCGGTTCACCAATACAAAAATCTGGATGGGCAAGGGTGAACGCCTATGGGTCGGTTCACCAAAACAAAACTCGCAAAAAGCACATGCGACTAAATATGGCCAGTCCTGTACCAACCTTTTACTTAGTCAAAACTTTAAGAAAATTGAATGATAATTGAAGAAAACTGACTAATAAATGCATGAGAAACATGAAAGATAACTACGCCAAAATCTGGGAAGTTCATGGTGACTACCCACTAGTCACAGGTCAAGTTTTAGAGCCTACAGGTCGAACCTTGCTCTCTGATACCATAATTGTAACACCCCACTTGGATAAGTGGACCGTTACGTGTATTTATGGCGTGTCATCGAAGCATAAGGTAAATGTCCTAAAACATTAAATGACCACGGAAATACCGGAATCAAACATCGGTAATCCAACCTAAGCTCAAAACATGAAAAGTAAATACTGAAGGAAAGGACAAAACAATGTCCAAATAAGCAGAATAATGTAAGAAATGCATAAAGTAAGAAGTCTGGATAGCTTCCATCCAAATGCACATGCTCTCAAAATCCAAAGAGTGTCCTGGTGTACCTGCCGTTAGAACATGAAAGGAACTACGGCTGAGCATAACGCTCAGTGAACGGATAAAAAGCATGATAAGAATGTACTGAAAGTAATGGAATAGATAACAACTAATGAAACTATGAGACTTATATGTAACATGTGGTAGAACTCTGTATAAAATCTAAGAAACCTGGTTCATACATACTGAAACTGAATTATTAACTATTAAATCTGAAAACATGCATTTACTGTATTTTAATTTGCCAGAGCTTATATAGGTCACGTGCTGTAACAACCGTGCATGAATAACTGGAGGGGTGACCTCGTCATGCTGTAGAGGGGTGACCTCTAAATAACTGTGCTGGGTGGAGGGATTAGCTCCAATGTGAAGGATGTAGAGCACACACCACATTCACCCTGATAACTTGTAAACTGATAAGCCTAGGATGCATCCATACGCCCCACTAAACATATATAAAAAAATGGCCAAACTGAACATGAGTGGGACGATGCAGGATATCACTCTCCTGCATGTGAGTCACGACACCGGTGCCTCTAGTGTCGTGGTTACGGTACCTCCGTAACTAGTACATAAACTGATCGTGCTTGTATATAATGCTCAGGCAACTTATTTCGTTTTTAACATGATTTCTGATAAGCTTAAACATATACGAGGAAAACATTTGGCTGCAGACGGGAATTCCTAATCATGCATAGAAAGGAAGTCCTTACTGAAAGGACAGAAATCCATACCTCGTGTCCAGTAACCGACCGAGATCAACTGACAGAAAGTCTACTCTGATTTCACGCGAGCTACATGAATAAGGGACGTGAATAAGTAAACTGATATTCGCTTATTTAATTTCATGTTCTTATTGGCTTTTCATTTATTTATTTTATTTTTGAAATTCTGTACGTATATTAACTGATAAATTTGATCTTATAATAATTCATTTTAATGTATTATCGTTCTACTATTAGTTACGGTACAAGCGTATTCTGACGATATATTAATACTATATTAGGTAACCTGCTAAAAATAAAAAAAGTTTCCTAAATTAGAACGTTTTCAAAATAATAAAATCATTTAGTAATATTATACCCCTTTTAAATTTTATAAAACTAATTTAATATAATAAAATAAATTTAATTTACTAAATAAATCATTTAAACATTTATATATTTAAGTGATAAATGAGGTATAATTAAATCGTCGTTTTAATCCTTTTTAAAATGTAGTCCCGAGCCTACCGAGATAACCATCCTCAGTCGCACTAAATCATATAATTACTATTAAATCCTGCCTATTATAATCTGCGATAGAAAATTCTGTCACTAAAATCTGTGACTAAAAACTGGGCTTAAAACTGTCAATAAAACTTTTACTACTAAACTGCGACAGATTTTAGTGTCACTAAACTGTCGCTAATCTTATATTAAAAACTCTAATTTCTGTCCAAACCTTTTTCCCGCTGACCTCTATGATGTTCCCACTGATTTATAATGTTCCCACTGTTTGTTAAATGTTCCCACTGTCTTGTTATGTTCCCACTGTTTATAAACCCAAACGCACCCTTATTGTCTGCTAATCCCAAACACCCCCCTGTTGCTGCATTTTCTCACTGTTTTCATTTGGGTCGCGACTGATCACAAGAAAAGACCACCGAGACATGATGACGTCTCATTTTTGTGTAATCACCCAAACCCGACACACCTTTATACGCATTACCCCCTGTTTTGGGTTTTTGGTTCACAGCCGGCCAAAGGAAGAGGCGCCACCGACCTGCTGTGGTCGTGGCTGGCAGCGACAAACACACCGAGACCTTTGTTGGCCTCGGTTCACGTGTAGCAGTAAAACCCAAACACCCACGAATCCATTCCATGTTCAAAGTTTAGAATTCGTGTGATCTTGTTAAAAAACAAAATTTCGAGATATAAAGAAAGATGGAAAGGATTACCGATACATGATTAAAGGATTTGTGATAACATGCTTCAATTCGATGATCAAAGACAACAAACCTCGTCCCCTTTTTTTGTCTTTTGTGTCGGCAGGTTCCAAAAAGCCACAACCCTAATTTTCCCTTCTTTTTTTTCGTCTGACTGTGGAGAAGGGGTAACCCCCCGTCATAATCATTCATAAAATGGGCTTTGGCCCAAGTTTTTTTTCTTCTTTCTTTTTTTTCATAAATCCGGCCCCCTTTTTTTTGATAAAGTTTCCATTTTTTTATTTTTTTTATTTTTTCTTTCTTATTCATTCTTTTTTTTCTTTGGCCGGCTTTTATAAGACTCATATAGTCTTCATCATTTTTTTATCTTATACGTACGTTCTCGAAACCGCGTATTTAATATTCTAAAATTAAATACGGGTTTTACAATTCTTCCCCTCTACAAAGAATAATTCGTCCCCGAATTAAAGATATGACCGTACTGGGTTTTACATGCATAATCTCCTCGAATGCTAGCAAGTTTCTTCTATGTCGTCAATATCCAGAAAATCCCCCCATTTGGTTGCCGCTAGTCGAGTTCGAGTTCTGCATGTTCCGTCTCGTTATCAGTATGCGGACATTTTTACTAAAGGCTTGCTTTCGACTCTGTTTGAAGAGTTCCGTATCAGTTTAACTGTTCGGTATCCTCCCGCTCCATCTGTCGAGAAGTGTTAGTTGTCGTTAATATATCATTTGTTGTCAATTATGTATTGTAATCTAGCTGTAATAATGTGATAAGTGTGATAGCTGTTTATGAGTCGAGCTCAAACCTAATCCTTGTGTATTTATATCAACCGTGTTTTAAAGAATGATCAAGCAAATCAATTAACCACAGAAATACTTACGTAAGGAACTTAGATTTGGCAAATCAACAACATGGACACTATCAACATTTTATGGAGGGTGTTTTCAAAGCTCATATTACATTTCTTATAACTATAACACATAGTTTTTTTTAATGTAAAATCATATATTGCAATCATTCACAAAGCACTTACCCAATAACACAACAATCAAATTCATAGCAAAGCAAGCGATATCTAATTACACCGTTCTAGATTACATAGAAAACTATAAATCAAAGTATCTTTTATACACCCTTTTATGAAACTATATTTCCTAAGAAGCCCTTCATTTTTAAAACCAGCCTTCTCCAACACCCTTTCAGAACCTATATTCTCCACATCAGTAAACGCTTGCAACCTTACTATTTCAGGAAAGTCCAGGAACACCATCTTCACAGCCATCTTAAGCACCTCCGTAGCGATCCCTTGCCCCCAATACTTCGCTGCCAATCTATACCCTATGTCGGCCTTGTGTCCATCGTCGTAGAAAGTTGACACGAATCCTATAGAGCGGTCATCTATGCATATAGAGCGACGCCATCTATGCGGTATGCAAACGTCCTTGATGAAAGTCAGTGCTTCGTCTTTTGTATTTAGTGTTTCCCAACGTAGGAACTTTGTGACTTGGTCATTGATATGAGTGAATTTACTCATATCAATTGTATCAATAAATGATCATAAATCACATAAAATGTATAAAAATGGTATTGTATTTGTTTGTTTCTTGTTTCATGTGTGTAGGTACCGAAGATCACGAAAACCAGTAAAACCGACATGATTTTGAAGATAATTTCAAGAAGCCAAAAATAAAGATCGTTCTTATCCGAGGATTGGGATTTATTAAAGTTAAATGGGCCAATTGGGTCCCACTTATGCTTAATAGGCCCAAAAGCCCATTTATGAAGTTATTATCTTGGAAAGCCTAATTCAAAAGCACAATCAATAATAAATGGCAACAGATGGATTAATTCATAATATGGGCCCAAACCCATAATGAGACGATGAAGTATTGTTAATATTGGATAATAGGCCCAACATCAAACAAAATAATAAGTAACGAATTTGTACAAACTTTCCACTGTTATCATTCCAGTCTTGGGTCAAACCCAAGTGGCAAAAACATGGGACGGTTAAAGTTATTATTTAACTTCCCTTTCTCTTTGGTCAAACATTATCCTTCGATACATACAAGAAAAAATCACAGAGGAGAAAAAAAACTTATCACAGCCACCACAAAACCTTCTTCACAAACCCTAACCCAAAATTGGAGGTTTTCATCTACAAGCATGTGAATATCACGCCTCTAAATAATACCCAAGTTTTAAGGAAGAGAGAAGTGCTGACATCAAAATCCACGTGGACTCTTAACACATCACACCCTTTCTGTGATTGGATGATTTTCTGCATTCTAGGGAGTGGGCCAATGATTACTTGCCACATAATCATCAAACAAACACAACAAGCACAAAAGATTGCCACGATGGCAATCCGTGTGCACAAAGACCATTCACAGCCGTTGGATGATTTGAGAAAAGAGAGAGAATAAAGAGTAGATGGAATCAAGGGTCGAGAATCTTTTTCATCTCCAACAAACTCACCCCTCACCCTCTCGGTGAGGCTATAAAAACACCCATTTTCTTATACATGTATCATCCCTTCTTTTATTTTTAATGTTATAATGATAGTTTAGTGATTATTGGTCAAGTGAGTTGGTTCGTCATTATTATGAAAAATAAGACGTTCCAACTCATCAAGTTCGGCATCGATGTTGGAAAAATCGACCTCGCTTGTAGGAGGAAGCGTAGGTAAAAGAGCTAGCTCTCGGTCGATAATTTCCTCAATCTCGGGCTCGAAGACGAAATGATCATACTCACCACATGTTGAACTCTTGTTGGGAGGATCAAATATCGCATGTGGAGTTGTGAGTATGTGATCATTGACTAGCGAAGCAAACTTGTCCGTAAGCTCCGCAAAAGTCGGCACATCACACAGATTTTCCGGAATACCCGCGGGCTCACTTGGGATGACGACAAGTTCCTCGACACTAGACTTTAGGAATTTGTCCGATTCAGTTGCCGAGATATCGTCAAGATGCTCATCCTCCATGATGAGAGAGCCAACGGGCTCCTCGGGTGTGATAGCAATAGACGAAGGAGGAAGGGGAGAAGTCTTACGTTGCTTTAGAAATTCCTCCTCGTCAAAAATAACCTCAATATCGTCATCGCTCTCCTCAATACCTAAAGGGCTAATAATAAGCTCAGGGATATGAGTACTCGTCTGATCTTGATGCTGTAAAAATGACTCCATACAAGTTTGCAGCGTATGTAAAAGCTCTTTCGTTTGTTCTTGAAAAGCTGTAGCAAGATCGTTTCTTTGTTCTTGAAAGGCTGTAGCAAGATCGTCAATTGGTTCTTGGTAACTCATCCCGTGACGAGGCTGATGATCAATTGGGTATTGCAGGGGTTGGTCAAAACTGGAAGGGGTATAATTATAGTAATTTTGATCCCCCGTTGGACAGTGAAAACTTTCGTGAGGACCCCCACACTTATAGCACCACGGGGATGGAGAAAAATCCGGTGTATTTTGACGATAAGGATCGTCATAGACGGGAGAGGGTGAGAAATTATTGTAAGAGGAGAAGTACGAATTTGTTGAATTGCAAAATGGACAAAATCCAAATTGTGTATCGTCGATATCAGAACCACACCGCTCACAAGTACACCATTGACATGTTTGAAAACCGTGCCATGGTCTCCCACACCGTACACAAGACGAATCCATGAAGAAAAATAGACAAGCAAGAAGAATATTTTGGTGCAAAACTTTGAAAAAGAAATGCTTTTTATGATTTTTCAAATGTTTTTGGATTTTTGAAATTTTTTGATACAAAAAATAATGTTCACGAGTGAACGGATTCCAAAAGCCAACGCGTCTCCCACAAAAAACCGTTAATCCTCACGAAAAGAGCCGGCAGCGGCGCCATTTGAAATTGAGATTTTGCTAGCTGAAAAAGTTCGTTTTCTCGGTGTCTTAACAAATTGATTTCCGGTTAAAAGTGTGACTCAGTTGTTCTTGGTGGCAAATAAAATGGTTTGGTTATCTATTCTACTTAAAAGGTAAATGCACAAAATAAAAACAATAAACTAAAAGCGATTAATTAATAAAAACAAAACAATATA
This sequence comes from Glebionis coronaria, assembly GCA_025667525.1. Classification (NCBI taxonomy): domain Eukaryota; kingdom Viridiplantae; phylum Streptophyta; class Magnoliopsida; order Asterales; family Asteraceae; genus Glebionis; species Glebionis coronaria. The sequence continues at coordinate 155,535,263 of CM046876.1, forward strand.
AATAATCAAACGTAAATTTAAAGCGAAACAATTAATAAAAATAAAACTAAAAGACGAAATTAACTATCGACTTGAAAATAAAGTTTACTAAATGAAAAAGGAGAGAATAAAACAAAAATGGTACTTTAAAGCTAAACGAGGCAAAACCTAAAGCGGGTACTAAATAAAAGATAAAACTTGAACTTTACGAAAAAATATTAATTTTAAAATTAGAAGAAAAATTCAACTAAAAATACGTAACTTTCAGAAATAAAATCGAAACAACTTTCAGATTAAACTAAACGATTACGGAACAAAAACAATAAACAAACAAGCTAGCAGGCAGCTAGCTCAAGCTAGCAACCTGCTAGCTCAAATTGGCGCCAAATCCATCGCAATACGCAACGAGACAAAGCTGTTTTCATCGCAATATACAATGAGACAAAACTGTCGCAATATTTAATAGATGAAAAGTATCGCAATGTTTTAAAAAGAAAGTATCGCAATATTATATCGGAATATTAAACTAAAATTTTATCGGAATGTCTAAAAAAATAAAAACTGTCGGAATAACTAAAGTACCAAAATCTATCCGAATGTGGCTGTCAAAATTTGGGCAGCACTTCGTCGCAATATACCTTAAACTCCGTCGGAATATGCGATCGCAAAGAGAGATCACAATCCCGATCGGAATAAGGGGGATGGTACAAATGATCGCAAAGTAGAACCCTAAAGGGTTATTGCGATCTAAACAAGCAATCCGTCGAAATGTGTAGAAGCCTCAATATTGCGATGAACACCAACACATTCGAAAATGGAGATAAGCAAAAATCTCAATAAGCACTTTCAAAAAGCTTACTTAACCTAATTTTAAACAACTCACTAAGCATAAATTTGACAACTTTTGAAATATTAAATTCATAAACTTTATAAAAGGAACTTTAAAAAGATAAAACTTTTTAGAAAACTTTAAAATCAAATAAGCTAAATACAAAATAAGCCAATAAGATTGTCAAACTTATAGCTTAAATCGTATACAAGCCTAGATGGAAATAAAAAGACAAACTTTTTAATCAAATAAGCAAATAGATTAAGCAAATCCTTGCTTAATCCGAATTTGAAATAAGCCAAAAAATAAGAAAAGTAGAATGAGAAAAATAAAGAAAAACTTGACTAAAAGTAAAGATTCATTAACAAAATTAAAAACACTTACTTGAATTAAAGGAATTAAAGTGCAAGACAATTAATTAAAATGACATGAAAGATAAATTTGCAAGAAATGAAAATGGTGGAAAGCTATTTGTCAAGTAGCCAACAACCTCAAAACTACATAAATGATCTAAATATATAGGGGAGGAGGAAGATTAGTGGAAGGAAGCTTCCTCCCCTCTTTCTTCTTTCTTTAATTATCATTAAGTCCTTAATCTTCCAATTCTTCGACTTTTGTCTCGGGATTAATAACTCGTCTTGTAATTTCTTCAATAAATTAGACTTGAGTTCTTCGGCTTTTAGTAAACTTCCGTCTTTTGACTTTTTCTTCGATAAATATTCAGAATTGGTCTTTAATACAAGGCTTTTGACACCCCGTACAAAAATTAATTAAAGTTCGTTGTGTGGTTCTCTTCGAATTGAAAAACTTACGTTTAATGTGTGACTCAGTTGAACTTTGGTGGAATAAAGATGTGTCGTTGTAGTTTTGAAAAATAAAAGGTGCAAAACAATTAAAGTAAAAGTGCAATTAAAGTACATCTAAGCCTAATTAAAATAAAGTGCAAGTATTTAAAAGCAAGACTAAAATTAAAGGGCAATAAAGTAAATAACGCAAACTTAAATCTAACTAAGGCAAACTTAAAACGCAACTAAAACTAAAACTTAAGCTAAGGCAAATAAACTTAAAGTGCAATTAAGAAAAAGGCGGGAAAAATAAAGCTTAAAATGAAAAGGCAGAAAACTAAAAACTAATATTTCCCTATCCGAAATAAACTCCTATTCGGAATAAATGCTATTCGGAATAACTGTCACCTATTCGGAATAAATAGCCCTATTCGGAATATTTGAGCCTATGCGGAATATCCTCTATTCGGAATACTGTCACTATTCGGAATAAAGTCCTACTCGGAACATTTTGGTCTATTCGGAAAGATTCCCTATTCGGAATAAAGTTCTATTCGGAATGTTGGGTCCTATTCAGAATACTGTCACTATTCGGAATGTTCTCCTATTCGGAATATAAACCCTATTCGGAATATCTAGAATGTTCCGAATAGCAAATCTAAAAAACCCCTATGCGGAATAAATGTTCCGAATAGCAATTCTCAAAACCCCTATGCGGAATAAAGTTCCGAATAAGCAATCTCTAAAAACCTCTATGCGGAACACTAAAATCTTCCGAATAAGCAATCTTAAAACCCCTATTCGGAATATTTCTGGGCTCGTTCCTGGGAAAAATCAGTAATCATAAAAGAAGAACAAGGAGGATTAAAAAGGTACGAATTAATTAAAAACTTAACCAAATCAACAAAAAGATTAAACCAAACAAATAAATAAACAAATATAAAGCATCAACAATCAATCCAAAACAATAAAACTAACAAAACTTAATCAAATCAATCAAAACCCACTTAAATAAATCAACAAAAATAAAGATCATGAACATAAACAAATCAACACAAAGATTAAGAAAGGTAGAATGAGATTAACAAGATAAAGATAAAACTTGACAAGAATTAAAAAGAAAAACTTACTTGAATTTAATGGTAATTAAGGTGCAAGACAAGGTAATTAAAATGGACAAGTATTTAAATTGACAAGGTAATTAAAAGTGCAAGGTAATTAAAAGGTGGAAGGACTAATTGTCACTATTAGCCAACAAAAACAAATGCTTAACAATCCTAACTATATATAGGGGAGGATTAGGAAGCTTCCTCCCCTCCTTCATTTCTTGTTAATTGCAAGATTAAGTCCTTCCTTCATTTAATCTTCATTAATTGCGTCATTAGTCCCTTTTTTCTAATCTTTCTTTTAAGTTTGGACTTTAAGGACTTGTGGCTCGGGATATCTTTTGAACTCGTCTTTAATTTCTTCAATAAAATAGACTTGAGTTTCTCGGCTTTTGATAAACTTCCGTCTTTTGACTTTTTCTTCGATAAATCTTCAGAATTGGTCTTGGACTTCCGTTCTTTTTCCACTCTTTACTTCTCGACTCCGCCTTTCATCTTTTTCTTCAATAAAAGCCGTGAATGCCCGTGAATTCCCGTGTTTTCTCCACTTTTCACAATTTCGTCCTAAATTACAACATAAAAACAAACCACGCATAATTCCGACATAAAAGACATAAAATACACGTTTTGGTTCGGTTATTATTGTAATTAAGTGGTAGAAAAGATGGGTGTTTACACACCTATCAAATCCCCTACACTTGACCATTGCAATGTCCTCATGCAATGCATTAGTTACAAAGCATGTTTACACTTTTTATCATAATCAATCCACGTTGGCCTTTATTAAAGAGATAGAAAATTATAAAAATGTAAAGCAAAGAAATTAAAAGCATACCTTGGGTTTTGAAAATGTCATGAATAATCATCATCCTCAACTTTTTCACTTTCTCCAAACCAAGCTTAAAAACGAGATCATTGTTATTATAAGTTAGTAGACTAACACGAACTCATGTGGGCCAATTACTCACTTAGACTCCCTTATTCCTATGGGTATCTCTTATATTTTATTTATTTGTCTTGAATGATCACGAAGATGCATTGTTTGACTTATTTAGATAATTATTTAGTCTGAAAATAAAGTGCACGATTTAATCAATAGTTAGCTAAAGGACCAAATCTTTTAAAACTGCTTCTCGGGATATCAGAAAGTTCATATCTTGGCATAACTTGGTTCGCGATTTGAGACCTTTCTCGGGCCGATATTTGGCAGCGACTTCATACTTCAAATCTTGAGAGACGTTCATGAAATAATGGTCTTCTCTTCATAATTGGAATTTCTTCACTTGGAATTTTTGAGAGATTCTTCATATATGGACCACGACTTCTTCATTTTTCTCCAATCTTTATTTTGGATTTTGATATACAACGATCCGCCTCCTTTATTGACTTGGATCTATTTATCCTCATACCTTGTTAGGGTCTTTTCGGATACACTTCTCCATGACTTTTGGGGAGTTTTTGCTTTTCGTCGTGTGTCTCGATCCTTCATATTGATTTTCGATAAATGATTATTCACATCACTTTTGGATCTTTAGCAACAAAACATAGCCCTCATGCCTTGTTAGGGCCTTTTCGGACTTGCCAATCTTCGCGCCCCGCTTCATAAGTTATGCCTTGGCTATGAACTCTCGTCATTACCGAGTAACTTTTAAACGATCTGGGGCTAGAAGCTAAGTAACTTTTCAAATCGTACAACCTTATTTATTAGCAAATAAATTATTAGCAAGCGATGGGAGAATAGGCTTATAATTAACTCACATAAATTCACGAAAGAATACTGAACTTATAATTGGCTCTATCATCTCTCGTTCTCCACAGTTTAAAATCTCAAGTAATGAGACTCGTGGATACTTAGCCTATTAAATCAAAGTTTTGGGTTTTCGAGTCGCCTATAGGATCTTGCAAATTCTTAGACTCTTTCAAGTTTAGAAATCGCATCTTAAAGTTCCCTTGATAAACGACTCTCTAGGATCAATTATAGGAACTTGCGAAAAGTTCTTGTTCTTAACCCGTGAGAGTTAAGACTTTCGCGTTTTATAGCTCCCTATACAAAAGCCTAGCAAAACTTGACTTAAACACGTTAAGGATACTAGCTAGAGTAAACTCGGATTGAGTCAAAAGATTCACAACGTTTGAAAATTTAAACCACTTATTAAACATTTATTCTAGCAAAGAAAGAAAATAACTATACAAAAGGGAAAAACTAATAGGCCAAAATAGATCAAAAATTTTGAAAAATGTCGAAAAATTGATTTTCCGGTTAAAATGAGGACAAATACAAGGAAAAGACCACTTAACTTCGATAGAAGTCCCCCCTACACTTAAGATAAACATTGTCCTCAATGTTTAAGCATGTGGGAGTAAACTCCCCTACACTTAGGACATTGTGCACGTTGTTTAAATCTCGCTAAGGAAAAGACAACTAAAGAGATTCCTATTTTAATATTGAGAAAATATAAAATAGTGAATCGAAAAGAGTTTAGGATAGAACCGGGAAGAAGTAGAACACGAAATCACGGGTCGTCAAGAATCATTAAGAGTGGATCATTGAAGCTCGAATCCCTGATTAAGAAGTGAGGAGAGGAAATAGCAATCCAAAGGGGTCCCCCCTACACTTATGATATAGAAAGCGAAAAGATAGATGCATGGGTTGCCTCCCAAGAAGCGCTTGGTTTTTGTTAACCGAGTCGTGAGCCTGACTCGACCTTGATCATCAACGGAAGTAGCATGAAACAAATCCACCAGGATCAAAGACATAGTTTTCATCCATCAATAAGCAAGAGCTTAAGGTGAACAAGGCAAGCCAAAAGAGAAATGGCAGGGTTCCCTTAAGCAGTGATGGAGCACAGTAGAAGCAAGTATGAAGCGGTGCAAGCATGTCTTCCAAATTTCCAAAGATTTTTCCTTTTATTTCATCAGGTGGATACTGAGATGGCTCTAAGATTGCAATACCGGGGTCGAACACCTTTTCCTTTAAGGGAAAATAACACTCCGGCTCAGCCGAGTGTGAAGAAGATCCGCAAAGAAGCACAACCTCGTCCTCAGAAGTGGGACAAAGAGGTGTCAAATCATAAGTGCAACAGATTTTGGTGTCAACCGGTTTCTTTTCCTTGGACAAAATGCTCTTCAAATCCAAAGTAGGATCAAGACGATAATCTTCAAAGTCCAAAGGAGGTGCATCACTCTCATGAGGGAAGTATGTGTTAAGAAATTTAGAGAAATCTTCCTCGAATGAGTAATCGTCCAAAGTAGGATCGAGTGATGGTGGAGGATCTTCATCATGTGAAGAATCGCTCGAGAGAGTATCGGCCTCATCAAAATCATCATATGTAGGCAGCTCGGGATACTCAGAAGTATAATCAAAATCATCCGAATCTGAGCTAGAATTATCATCTTCATAAGCATCAAAGACCGGTGGAGAATCAAAAATGGGAGAAGCGTCCAAAGTAGGGAGAGAATCATCCACATTATCTTCAAAGAGTGGATTATCAGTGGAAGACTCGAATAGAGGATTGTCATAGACGGTAAAGTCATCGAGCACATTTATCATATTCACTGATTCTCGGCCTCCAAAGGATTTGTTTGTAGGTGCTCCCATTTTGAAATTTTGTGAGGCATTCCCGACTCTTAAGATTAACTCTCCTTCGGCCACATCTACTAAAGCACGTCCGGATCTCAAAAATGGCCGACCAAGTATTAAAGGAATACGAGGGTCCATTTCATAATCAACTACGACAAAATCGACCGGGAAAGTAAATGCGCCAACTTGAATGAATACGTCTTCAGCTATACCAACGGGGTAAGCGAGAGTGCGATTAGCAAGTTCGAGAGTCATCTTTGTTGGAATGAGATCGGGTAATGAGAGTGTTTTCCAAACACTCAAAGGCATAAGATTTATACTAGCCCCGAGATCCGCAAGGGCAGTAAATTCTTCAGTTTTGTTGAACACGCAAGGCAACACAAAACAACCGGGATCCCCTAGTTTTTCCGGAAGTTCTTTAAGAATAACTGCAGAGCAGTTTTCATTTAAGCGTGTGTTGGTGAGTTCAATCAGCTTCTCCTTTTTGTTAAGCAAGTCCTTAAATGCTTTGGCAAATTTGGGCATGTGGACAAGTGCTTCAAGAAAACTAATGCTGAATCCCATTTGAGAAATCATACCGATATATTTTGTTATTTGCGAGTCCTCCTTTGTTAGATCATTGGTCTTGCCTATACGAGAAGGGTATGGGATTCTAGGTTGATAAGGGTTAGGTGAAGGTGTAGGTGGGGACGGTTGTGATGTTGACGGGTTTTTCCGAGATACATCGTCATGACGAGGCGGAGACGGTAATGGTGTACTATTACTAGGTGTAGGAGGAGTAGGGATACATGGTGGTGGAGGAGGTGTAGATGATGGTGGTGGGGTAGATGGAGTGACAATGGTAGTTCCACTACGCGTAGTTATAGCACTCACATTAGCTCGCGGATTGGTGACGGTGTTTGAAGGTAGAGAACCCGAAGAAGAAGAAGGTTGAGCTTCGGGCAAGAAACTAGCCAACAGATTCTTCAATTCAGTTGTTTGAGTGATGAAAGAAGATTGAAGGTTTTCACGAACCTCGGTTCTGATGTCATTACCTTGCTTCAATATATCTCCTTTCAAATTGATTATTTGGCTCTGTAGATTCTTGATTTGCTCACCTTGAGTTCTCATGATTGTGTCAACATCGGGATTAATGGGTGGGTGTTGTTGGGTGGGTGGTTGATAAGGGTTAGAAGCACGAGGTGGGATTTGGTTGCTTCTATTGTAGTTGTTGGCGGGATTTTGGTTTTGAGGAGAAAAACCGGGTGAAAGGTAGTTGTTGGAACGGTAGCTCAGCAGATTTCTATCCCCTTGTTGTCTAGCTTGGTAATTTTCCGGTGAATAATTACCGTAAGCTGCATACACATTTTCCGGATTTCCTTGTGTCGAAGGACAATCGGTGTATGAGTGAGGACCGCCACATGTTTCACAAGGATTAGCAACCGCTTTAACTTGTTGTTGTTGTTGATTTGAAGCGAGAAGCGTAATACTTTTGCTCATTTCAGCCATCATGCGGGTGAGTTCGGTCATCTCAGGGTTTGCTGAGGTAGAGGAAACATTGACTCTCGTGTTGTTTCTAGAAGAAGCAGAGGAATCCCAGTTCTTATGATGAGTAGTCATGTTTTCAATTAACTCTCTACACTCCTCGGGTCTCCTTTTCATGAATGTGCCACCGGCGGCTGCATTGATCGTATCACGATCTCGAAAAGTCAATCCGTTGTAGAAAGTATCGATCAAGGTGACCGGAAGCATGTTGTGGTTTGGACAACGGTCGATCAAGACATTATATCTCTCCCATGCATCAAAAAGAGATTCATCGGGATCTTGCATGAAACCGCTGATCTGATTGCGAAGGCTTGTGACCATGGATGGTGGAAAGTGGCGCGACAAAAAGAGTTGAGTCATGTCATCCCAAGTGTGAATAGAATTCTTCGGGAGACGATCAAACCATTTCTCGGCATGATGTAATAGAGTGTGTGGAAAGAGTTGTAGGCGAAGTTCATCCATAGTGGCACCAGCTAACTTCATGCTTTGGGTGATTGTAATGAACTTGTCGAGGTGTTTGTTAGCATCATCATCAGGCAATCCTCTAAATGGTATTGTTTGTACTTGCTGAATCATGTGGTGCTTCAACGAAAATTCAGGAGCGTTGATTTGCATCGGCGCAATCGGTCCTCCTCGTCCAAACATTGTTGGTTGACAAAGTTCCTCCATGGTCCGAAGATCGGGCTGTGGAAGAGCATTGTTGTTGTTATTATTATTATTGAGGTGCGGTAGTTGATTATTGTTGTTAACACCTGCCATATCTAAATCTTCTTGAGGCTCGGGCTCTTGATAATTAGAAGATCTAGTACGCATACACCTGAGAATGCAAGAGAAAACAAAACCAAACACAAAGACAATATATATACACAATAAAGATAAAATCTTTTTGGATTTTTGAAATTTTTAATTTTTATGGATTTTTATCAATTTTTAATTTTTATGATTTTTGAAATTTTTTAATGCAAGAAAAATAACGTTCACAAGTGAACGGATCCCAAAAAGCAACGCGTCTCTCACAAAAAACTGTTGATCTTTACGAAAAGAGCCGGCAGCGGCGCCATTTAATACAAGGCTTTTGACACCCCGTACAAAAATTAGTTAAAGTTCGTTGTGTGGTTCTCTTCGAATTGAAAAACTTACGTTTAATGTGTGACTCAGTTGAACTTTGGTGGAATAAAGATGTGTCGTTGTAGTTTTGAAAAATAAAAGGTGCAAAACAATTAAAGTAAAAGTGCAATTAAAGTACATCTAAGCCTAATTAAAATAAAGTGCAAGTATTTAAAAGCAAGACTAAAATTAAAGGGCAATAAAGTAAATAACGCAAACTTAAATCTAACTAAGGCAAACTTAAAACGCAACTAAAACTAAAACTTAAGCTAAGGCAAATAAACTTAAAGTGCAATTAAGAAAAAGGCGGGAAAAATAAAGCTTAAAATGAAAAGGCAGAAAACTAAAAACTAATATTTCCCTATCCGAAATAAACTCCTATTCGGAATAAATGCTATTCGGAATAACTGTCACCTATTCGGAACAAATAGCCCTATTCGGAATATTTGAGCCTATGCGGAATATCCTCTATTCGGAATACTGTCACTATTCGGAATAAAGTCCTACTCGGAACATTTTGGTCTATTCGGAAAGATTCCCTATTCGGAATAAAGTTCTATTCGGAATGTTGGGTCCTATTCGGAATACTGTCACTATTCGGAATGTTCTCCTATTCGGAATATAAACCCTATTCGGAATATCTAGAATATTCCGAATAGCAAATCTAAAAAACCCCTATGCGGAATAAATGTTCCGAATAGCAATTCTCAAAACCCCTATGCGGAATAAAGTTCCGAATAAGTAATCTCTAAAAACCTCTATGCGGAACACTAAAATCTTCCGAATAAGCAATCTTAAAACCCCTATTCGGAATATTTCTGGGCTCGTTCCTGGGAAAAATCAGTAATCTTAAAACGAAGAACAAGGAGGACTAAAAAGGTACGAATTAATTAAAAACTTAACCAAATCAACAAAAAGATTAAACCAAACAAATAAATAAACAAATATAAAGCATCAACAATCAATCCAAAACAATAAAACTAACAAAACTTAATCAAATCAATCAAAACCCACTTAAATAAATCAACAAAAATAAAGATCATGAACATAAACAAATCAACACAAAGATTAAGAAAGGTAGAATGAGATTAACAAGATAAAGATAAAACTTGACAAGAATTAAAAAGAAAAACTTACTTGAATTAAATGGTAATTAAGGTGCAAGACAAGGTAATTAAAATGAACAAGTATTTAAATTGACAAGGTAATTAAAAGTGCAAGGTAATTAAAAGGTGGAAGGACTAATTGTCACTATTAGCCAACAAAAACAAATGCTTAACAATCCTAACTATATATAGGGGAGGATTAGGAAGCTTCCTCCCCTCCTTCATTTCTTGTTAATTGCAAGATTAAGTCCTTCCTTCATTTAATCTTCATTAATTGCGTCATTAGTCCCTTTCTTCTAATCTTTCTTTTAAGTTTGGACTTTAAGGACTTGTGGCTCGGGATATCTTTTGAACTCGTCTTTAATTTCTTCAATAAAATAGACTTGAGTTTCTCGGCTTTTGATAAACTTCCGTCTTTTGACTTTTTCTTCGATAAATCTTCAGAATTGGTCTTAGACTTCCGTTCTTTTTCCACTCTTTACTTCTCGACTCCGCCTTTCATCTTTTTCTTCAATAAAAGCCGTGAATGCCCGTTAATTCCCGTGTTTTCTCCACTTTTCACAATTTCGTCCTAAATTACAACATAAACACAAACCACGCATAATTCCGACATAAAAGACATAAAATACACGTTTTGGTTCGGTTATTATTGTAATTAAGTGGTAGAAAAGATGGGTGTTTACACACCTATCAGTCTTGGACTTCCGTTCTTTTTGCACTTTTGATCTTTCGACTTCGTCTTTTGTCTTTTTTCTTCGATAAAAGCCCGTGAAAGCCGTGTTTTATCCACTTTTCACCTTTTCGTCCTAAATCACAACAAAAACACAAACCACGCATAATTTCGACATAAATGACATAAAATACACGTTTTGGCTCGGTTATTATTGTAATTAAGTGGTAAAAAGGATGGGTGTTTACACACCTATCAAATGCCCTACACTTAACCATTGCCATGCCCTCATGCAATGCTTAGTGATAAAGCAATTTTACACTTTTCTCATAATCAATCAACCCTGGCCTTATTAACATACTACTAAAACAAAAATTAGAGTACTAAGAGAAATTAAAACTTTAAAGTAAACAAAAGGATAGAAACCCATTTTCACTAGAAAATAGCTATACAGAAATAACTCGCAAAGAGATCTAAGACTTACATTAGGGCTTCGGTGCTGCGAAGATTTATCACCCTCAAGTTTCACGTTCCCCAAACTAAGCTTAAAAACGAGATCATTGTTATTATAAGTTAGCAAAACAAACACTTACACACATGGCTTAATTATATGCTTAAACTCCCTTATTCCTAGGTGTATCTCTTATATTTTATTTTTGTCTTAGAATGATCATGAAGATGCATTTTTGGACTTATTGCGATAGTTTATTTAGGCAGAAAGCAAAGTAGGATGATTTGATCAATAGTTAGCTAAAGGACAAAATCTCTTAAAACTGCTTCTCGGGATATCAAAAAGTTCATATCTTGGCATAACTCGCTTCACGATTTGAGACCTTTCTCGGGCCGATATTTGGCATGTACTTCATACTTCGTATCTTGAGAGACGTGCTTGAGATAATGGTCTTCTCTTCGTTAATGGAGTTCTTCACTTGGAGTATTTTTTTAGGGATACTCCACTTTGTTGACCACGACTTCATCATTATTTCTTCAATCGCTAATTGGGATTTTGAGATACAACGATCCGCCTCCTTTTCGGACTTGGATCTATTTATCCTCATACCTTGTTAGGGTCTTTTCGGATAAACTTCTCCATGATCTTTATGGGAGTTGATTGCTTTTCGTCGTGAGTCTTGATCCTTCATATTGATTTTGGGAATAATGCTTTTCACATCACCTTGGATCTTTAGCAATAAGATTGAATCCTCATGCCTTGTTAGGGCCTTTTCGGACTCGCCAATCTTCGCGCCCCGCTTCATAAGTTATGCCTTGGCTATGAACTCTTATCATTACCGAGCAACTTTTAAACGATCTTGGGCTAGAAGCTAAGTAACTTTTCAAATCGTACGACCTTACTTATTGCAGATAAATTATTAGCAAGTGATGGGAGAATAGGCAAATAATTACACCAAGTGAGCTTGTGCAAGAATACCGACTTATAATTGACTCTATCATTTCTCGTTCTCCACAATTTAAAATCTCAAGTAATGAGACTCGTGGATGCTTAGCCTAATAAACCAATTAAGGTCTACATGGTTAAGGATACTAGCTAGAATAAACTTGGATAAGTCTATTCGGGTTGAGTCAAAATAATCGCAACGGGCCTAATATGTCAAAGACTTCTAAACTAGCTACACTACTTAATTAATATTTTGACTTTATTGCGGGATATATACATATGAAAGCAACGATAAAAATTTAAAAATTACGACAAAATGTCCAAAGTTAATTAAAAATTTGAAAAATGCTGAAAAAGATGATTTTCCGGTTAAATGAAGGCATTTTAATGGAAAAGTCCACTTAAAACTACGATAGAAGTCCCCCTACACTTAATATAAACATTGTCCTCAATGTTTAAGTATAAGGGAGTAAACTCCCCTACACTTAGGACATTGTGCACGTTGTTTAAATCTCGCTAAGGAAGAGACAACTAAAGAGATTCCTATTTTAATATTGAGAAATATAAAATAGTGAATCGATAAGAGTTTAGGATAGAACCGGGAAGAAGGGAACACGGAATCACGGTTCGTCAAAAGTCATCAAGAGTGTCTCTTTGAAGCTCTAATCCCTGCATATGATAAGAAAGAGAACAAGAAACACCACGGGGCTCCCCCCTACACTTATGGTGAAAACAGATAAAGATAGATAATCGGGTTGCCTCCCGAAGAGCGCTTGTTTTTGTTAACCGAGTCACAAGCCTGACTCGTCCCCGAATTAAATGGTCCATGGGGAAGCCTCGAATGTAATACCGGGATCAAAGACCTTGTCCTCGTTCCCGGAGGACATCAACAAAGGAGAGGCGGGAGGATAAGTCTTGAATGGTAGGAAAGTCTGCTCAATATAAGAAAAGCAAGTGAAATCCAGATTGACGGAAGGTGGGGTGGGTAAGGGAATCACATTGTCATCCTCCAAAGACAACGGATGCAGACCAATTGGCAAAGCCGTAAAATTATCAATCATAGAATGGTCCATGTCACCTCCCGGGTCAAAGCATTTATCCTCATGAAAGTAGATCTTGTCGATATCATCGTAGATAAAGAGTGTAGAAACTCGTTTGAAAAGATCACGATCAAGTACGAAACCATCATTCATTTGTGGGGATTGTTGATAAGGTAAATCCTCACGAATGTGGTAAACGTAATTCTCATAAGAGGAGTGTTGATTAGGTAACTCCTCGAGAATAAGATGATTGGTCAAGTGAGTTGGTTCGTCATTATTATGAAAAATAAGACGTTCCAACTTATCAAGTTCGACATCGATGTTGGAAAAATCGACCTCGCTTGTAGGAGGAAGCGGAGGTAAAAGACCTAGCTCTCGGTCGATAATTTCTTCAATCTCGGGCTCGAAGACGAAATGATCATACTCACCACATGTTGAACTCTTGTTGGGAGGATCAAATATCGCATGTGGAGTTGTGAGTATGTGATCATTGACTAGCGAAGCAAACTTGTCCATAAGCTCCGCAAAAGTCGGCACATCACACAGATTTTCCGGAATACCCGCGGGCTCACTTGGGATGACGACAAGTTCCTCGACACTAGACTTTAGGAATTTGTCCGATTCAGTTGCCGAGATAACATCTGCTCATCCTCTATGATGAGAGAGCCAACGGGCTCCTCGGGTGTGATAGCAATAGACGAATGAGGAAGGGGAAAAGTCTTACGTTGCTTTAGAAATTCCTCCTCGTCGAAAATAACCTCAATATCGTCATCGCTCTCCTCAATACCTAAAGGGCTAATAATAAGCTCAGGGATATGAGTACTCGTCTGATCTTGCTGCTGTAAAAATGACTCCATACAAGTTTGCAGCGTGTGTAAAAGCTCTTTCGTTTGTTCTTGAAAAGCTGTAGCAAGATCGTTTCTTTGTTCTTGAAAGGCTGTAGCAAGATCGTCAATTGGTTCTTGGTAGCTCATCCCGTGACGAGGCTGATGATCAATTGGGTATTGCAGGGGTTGGTCAAAACTGGAAGGGGTATAATTATAGTAATTTTGATCCCCCGTTGGACAGTGAAAACTTTCGTGAGGACCCCCACACTTATAGCACCACGGGGATGGAGAAAAATCTGGTGCATTTTGAGGATAAGGACCGTCATAGACGGGAGAGGGTGAGAAAGTATTGTAAGAGGAGAAGTACGAATTTGTTGAATTGTAAAATGGACAAAATCCAAATTGTGTATCGTCGACATCAGAACCACACCGCTCACAAGTACACCATTGACATGTTTGAAAACCATGCCATGGTCTCCCACACCGTACACAAGACGAATCCATGAAGAAAAATAGACAAGCAAGAAGAATATGTTTGGTGCAAAACTTTGAAAAAGAAATGCTTTTTATGATTTTTCAAATGTTTTTGGATTTTTGAAATTTTTTGATACAAAAAATAACGTTCACGAGTGAACGGATCCCAAAAGCCAACGCATCTCTCACAAAAAACCGTTAATCCTCACGAAAAGAGCCGGCAGCGGCGCCATTTGAAATTGAGATTTTGCTAGCTGAAAAAGTTCGTTTTCTCGGTGTCTTAACGAATTGATTTCCGGTTAAAAGTGTGACTCAGTTGTTCTTGGTGGCAAATAAAATGGTTTGGTTATCTATTCTACTTAAAAGGTAAATGCACAAAATCAAAACAATAAACTAAAAGCGATTAATTAATAAAAACAAAACAATATAAATAATCAAACGTAAATTTAAAGCGAAACAATTAATAAAAATAAAACTAAAAGACGAAATTAACTATCGACTTGAAAATAAAGTTTACTAAATGAAAAAGGAGAGAATAAAACTAAAATGGTACTTTAAAGCTAAACGAGGCAAAACCTAAAGCGGGTACTAAATAAAAGATAAAACTTGAACTTTACGAAAAAATATTAATTTTAAAATCAGAAGAAAAATTCAACTAAAAATACGTAACTTTCAGAAATAAAATCGGAACAGCTTTTAGATTAAATTAAACGATTACGGAACAAAAACAATAAACAAACAAGCTAGCAGGCAGCTAGCTCAAGCTAGCAACCTGCTAGCTCAAATTGGCGCCAAATCCATCGCAATACACAACGAGACAAAGCTGTTTCCATCGCAATATACAATGAGGCAAAACTGTCGCAATATTTAATAGATGAAAAGTATCGCAATATTTTAAAAAGAAAGTATCGCAATATTATATCGGAATAAATAAAATAAAAGTATCGCAATATGGATTGGGAAATCCATCGCAATATGTTAAATAAAAATTGTCGCAATATGTATTATAAAAATAAAATTGTCAGAATATTAAACTAAAATTTTATCGGAATGTCTAAAAAAATAAAAACTGTTGGAATAACTAAAGTACCAAAATCTATCCGAATGTGGCTGTCAAAATTTGGGCAGCACTTCGTCGCAATATACCTTAAACTCCGTCGGAATATGCGATCGCAAAGAGCGATCGCAATCCCGATCGGAATAAGGGGGATGGTACAAATGATCGCAAAGTAGAACCCTAAAGGGTTATTGCGATCTAAACAAGCAATCCGTCGAAATGTGTAGAAGCCTCAATATTGCGATGAACACCAACAAATCCGAAAATGGAGATAAGTAAAAATCTCAATAAGCACTTTCAAAAAGCTCACTTAACCTAATTTTAAACAACTCACTAAGCATAAATTTGACAACTTTTGAAATATTAAATTCATAAACTTTATAAAAGGAACTTTAAAAAGATAAAACTTTTTAGAAAAATTTAAAATCAAATAAGCTAAATACAAAATAAGCCAATAAGATTGTCAAACTTATAGCTTAAATCGTATACAAGCCTAGATGGAAATAAAAAGACAAACTTTTTAATCAAATAAGCAAATAGATTAAGCAAATCCTTGCTTAATCCGAATTTGAAATAAGCCAAAAAATAAGAAAAGTAGAATGAGAAAAATAAAGAAAAACTTGACTAAAAGTAAAGATTCATTAACAAAATTAAAAACACTTACTTGAATTAAAGGAATTAAAGTGCAAGACAATTAATTAAAATGACATGAAAGATAAATTTGCAAGAAATGAAAATGGTGGAAAGCTATTTGTCAAGTAGCCAACAACCTCAAAATTACACAAATGATCTAAATATATAGGGGAGGAGGAGGATTAGTGGAAGGAAGCTTCCTCCCCTCTTTCTTCTTTCTTTAATTATCATTAAGTCCTTAATCTTCCAATTCTTCGACTTTTGTCTCGGGATTAATAACTCGTCTTGTAATTTCTTCAATAAATTAGACTTGAGTTCTTCGGCTTTTAGTAAACTTCCGTCTTTTGACTTTTTCTTCGATAAATCTTTAGAATTGGTCTTGGACTTCCGTTCTTTTTGCACTTTTGATATTTCGACTTCGTCTTTTGTCTTTTTTCTTCGATTAAAGCCCGTGAAAGCCGTGTTTTATCCACTTTTCACCTTTTCGTCATAAATCACAACAAAAACACAAACCATGCATAACTCCGACATAAATGACATAAAATACACGTTTTGGCTCGGTTATTATTGTAATTAAGTGGTAAAAAGGATGGGTGTTTACACACCTATCAAATCCCCTACACTTAACCATTGCCATGCCCTCATGCAATGCTTAGTGATAAAGCAATTTTACACTTTTCTCATAATCAATCAACCCTGGCCTTATTAACATACTACTAAAACAAAAATTAGAGTACTAAGAGAAATTAAAACTTTAAAGTAAACAAAAGGACAGAAACCCATTTTGACTAGAAAATAACTATATGAAATTAACTCGCAAAGAGATCTAAGACTTACATTAGGGCTTCGGTGCTGCGAAGATTTATCACCCTCAAGTTTCACGTTCCCCAAAATAAGCTTAAAAATGAGATCATTGTTATTATAAGTTAGCAAAACAAACACTTACACACATGGCTTAATTATATGCTTAAACTCCCTTATTCCTAGGTGTATCTCTTATATTTTATTTTTGTCTTAGAATGATCATGAAGATGCATTTTTGGACTTATTGCGATAGTTTATTTAGGCAGAAAGCAAAGTAGGACGATTTGATCAATAGTTAGCTAAAGGACAAAATCTCTTAAAACTGCTTCTCGGGATATCAAAAAGTTCATATCTTGGCATAACTCGCTTCACGATTTGAGACCTTTCTCGGGCCGATATTTGGCATGTACTTCATACTTCGTATCTTGAGAGACGTGCTTGAGATAATGGTCTTCTCTTTGTTAATAGAGTTCTTCACTTGGAGTATTTTTGAGGGATACTCCACTTTGTTGACCACGACTTCATCATTATTTCTTCAATCGCTAATTGGGATTTTGAGATACAACGATCCGCCTCCTTTTCGGACTTGGATCTATTTATCCTCATACCTTGTTAGGGTTTTTTCGGATAGACTTCTCCATGATCTTTATGGGAGTTGATTGCTTTTCGTCGTGAGTCTTGATCCTTCATATTGATTCTGGGAATAATGCTTTTCACATCACCTTGGATCTTTAGCAATAAGATTGAATCCTCATGCCTTGTTAGGGCCTTTTCGGACTCGCCAATCTTCGCGCCCCGCTTCATAAGTTATGCCTTGGCTATGAACTCTTATCATTACCGAGCAACTTTTAAACGATCTTGGGCTAGAAGCTAAGTAACTTTTCAAATCGTACGACCTTACTTATTGCAGATAAATTATTAGCAAGTGATGGGAGAATAGGCAAATAATTACACCAAGTGAGCTTGTGCAAGAATACCGACTTATAATTGACTCTATCATTTCTCGTTCTCCACAATTTAAAATCTCAAGTAATAAGACTCGTGGATGCTTAGCCTAATAAACCAATTAAGGTCTACATGGTTAAGGATACTAGCTAGAATAAACTTGGATAAGTCTATTCGGGTTGAGTCAAAATAATCGCAACGGGCCTAATATGTCAAAGACTTCTAAACTAGCTACACCACTTAATTAATATTTTTGACTTTATTGCGGGATATATACATATGAAAGCAACGATAAAAATTTAAAAATTACGACAAAATGGCCAAAGTTAATTAAAAATTTGAAAAATGCTGAAAAAGATGATTTTCCGGTTAAATGAAGGCATTTTAATGGAAAAGTCCACTTAAAACTACGATAGAAGTGCCCCTACACTTAATATAAACATTGTCCTTAATGTTTAAGCATATGGGAGTAAACTCCCCTACACTTAGGACATTGTGCACGTTGTTTAAATCTTGCTAAGGAAGAGACAACTAAAGAGATTCCTATTTTAATATTGAGAAATATAAAATAGTGAATCGAAAAGAGTTTAGGATAGAACCGGGAAGAAGGGAACACGAAATCACGGTTCGTCAAAAGTCATCAAGAGTGTGTCTTTGAAGCTCTAATCCCTGCATATGATAAGAAAGAGAACAAGAAACACCACGGGGCTCCCCCTAGACTTATGGTGAAAACAGATAAAGATAGATAATCGGGTTGCCTCCCGAAGAGCGCTTGTTTTTGTTAACCGAGTCACGAGCCTGACTCGTCCCCGAATTAAATGGTCCATGGGGAAGCCTCGAATGTAATACCGGGATCAAAGACCTTGTCCTCGTTCCCGGAGGACATCAACAAAGGAGAGGCGGGAGGATAAGTCTTGAATGGTAGGAAAGTCTGCTCAATATAAGAAAAGCAAGTGAAATCCAGATTGACGGGAGGTGGGGTGGGTAAGGGAATCACATTGTCATCCTCCAAAGACAATGGATGCAGACCAATTGGCAAAGCCGTAAAATTATCAATCATAGAATGGTCCATGTCACCTCCCGGGTCAAAGCATTTATCCTCATGAAAGTAGATCTTGTCGATATCATCGTAGATAAAGAGTGTAGAAACTCGTTTGAAAAGATCACGATCAAGTACGAAACCATCATTCATTTGTGGGGATTGTTGATAAGGTAAATCGTCACGAATGTGGTAAACGTAATTCTCATAAGAGGAGTGTTGCTTAGGTAACTCCTCGAGAATAGGATGATTGGTCAAGTGAGTTGGTTCGTCATTATTATGAAAAATAAGACGTTCCAACTCATCAAGCTCGGCATCGATGTTGGAAAAATCGACCTCGCTTGTAGGAGGAAGCGGAGGTAAAAGAGCTAGCTCTCGGTCGATAATTTTCTCAATCTCGGGCTCGAAGACGAAATGATCATACTCACCACATGTTGAACTCTTGTTGGGAGGATCAAATATCGCATGTGGAGTTGTGAGTATGTGATCATTGACTAGCGAAGCAAACTTGTCCGTAAGCTCCGCAAAAGTCAGCACATCACACAGATTTTCCGGAATACCCGCGGGGTCACTTGGGATGACGACAAGTTCCTCGACACTAGACTTTAGGAATTTGTCCGATTCAGTTGCCGAGATAACGTCAAGATGCTCATCCTCCATGATGAGAGAGCCAACGGGCTCCTCGGGTGTGATAGCAATAGACGAAGAAGGAAGGGGAGAAGTCTTACGTTGCTTTAGAAATTCCTCCTCGTCGAAAATAACCTCAATATCGTCATCGCTCTCCTCAATACCTAAAGGGCTAATAATAAGCTCAGGGATATGAGTACTCGTCTGATCTTGCTGCTGTAAAAATGACTCCATACAAGTTTGCAGCGTGTGTAAAAGCTCTTTCGTTTGTTCTTGAAAAGCTGTAGCAAGATCGTTTCTTTGTTCTTGAAAGGCTGTAGCAAGATCGTCAATTGGTTCTTGGTAACTCATCCCGTGACGAGGCTGATGATCAATTGGGTATTGCAGGGGTTGGTCAAAACTGGAAGGGGTATAATTATAGTAATTTTGATCCCCCGTTGGACAGTGAAAACTTTCGTGAGGACCCCCACACTTATAGCACCACGGGGATGGAGAAAAATCCGGTGCATTTTGAGGATAAGGATCGTCATAGACGGGAGAGGGTGAGAAAGTATTGTAAGAGGAGAAGTACGAATTTGTTGAATTGCAAAATGGACAAAATCCAAATTGTGTATCGTCGATATCAGAACCACACCGCTCACAAGTACACCATTGACATGTTTGAAAACCATGCCATGTCTCCCACACCGTACACAAGAAGAATATTTTTGGTGCAAAACTTTGAAAAAGAAATGCTTTTTATGATTTTTCAAATGTTTTTGGATTTTTGAAATTTTTTGATACAAAAAATAACGTTCACGAGTGAACGGATCCCAAAAGCCAACGCGTCTCTCACAAAAAACCGTTAATCCTCACGAAAAGAGCCGGCAGCGGCGCCATTTGAAATTGAGATTTTGCTAGCTGAAAAAGTTCGTTTTCTCGGTGTCTTAACGAATTGATTTCCGGTTAAAAGTGTGACTCAGTTGTTCTTGGTGGCAAATAAAATGGTTTGGTTATCTATTCTACTTAAAAGGTAAATGCACAAAATAAAAACAATAAACTAAAAGCGATTAATTAATAAAAACAAAACAATATAAATAATCAAACGTAAATTTAAAGCGAAACAATTAATAAAAATAAAACTAAAAGACGAAATTAACTATCGACTTGAAAATAAAGTTTACTAAATGAAAAAGGAGAGAATAAAACTAAAATGGTATTTTAAAGCTAAACGAGGCAAAACCTAAAGCGGGTACTAAATAAAAGATAAAACTTGAACTTTACGAAAAAATATTAATTTTAAAATTAGAAGAAAAATTCAACTAAAAATACGTAACTTTCAGAAATAAAATCGGAACAACTTTCAGATTAAACTAAACGATTACGGAACAAAAACAATAAACAAACAAACTAGCAGGCAGCTAGCTCAAGCTAGCAACCTGCTAGCTCAAATTGGCGCCAAATCCATCGCAATACACAACGAGACAAAGCTGTTTCCATCGCAATATACAATGAGATAAAACTGTCGCAATATTTAATAGATGAAAAGTATTGCAATGTTTTAAAAAGAAAGTATCGCAATATTATATCGGAATAAATAAAATAAAAGTATCGCAATATAGATTGGGAAATCCATCGCAATATGTTAAATAAAAATTGTCGCAGTATGTATTATAAAAATAAAATTGTCGGAATATTAAACTAAAATTTTATCGGAATGCCTAAAAAAATAAAAATTGTCGGAATAACTAAAGTACCAAAATCTATCCGAATGTGGCTGTCAAAATTTGGGCAGCACTTCGTCGCAATATACCTTAAACTCCGTCAGAATATGCGATCGCAATCCCGATCGGAATAAGGGGGATGGTACAAATGATCGCAAAGTAGAACCCTAAAGGGTTATTGCGATCTAAACAAGCAATCCGTCGGAATGTGTAGAAGCCTCAATATTGCGATGAACAACAACAAATCCGAAAATGGAGATAAGCAAAAATCTCAATAAGCACTTTCAAAAAGCTCACTTAACCTAATTTTAAACAACTCACTAAGCATAAATTTGACAACTTTTGAAATATTAAATTCATAAACTTTATAAAAGGAACTTTAAAAAGATAAAACTTTTTAGAAAACTTTAAAATCAAATAAGCTAAATACAAAATAAGCCAATAAGATTGTCAAACTTATAGCTTAAATCGTATACAAGCCTAGATGGAAATAAAAAGACAAACTTTTTAATCAAATAAGCAAATAGATTAAGCAAATCCTTGCTTAATCCGAATTTGAAATAAGCCAAAAAATAAGAAAAGTAGAATGAGAAAAATAAAGAAAAACTTGACTAAAAGTAAAGATTCATTAACAAAATTAAAAACACTTACTTGAATTAAAGGAATTAAAGTGTAAGACAATTAATTAAAATGACATGAAAGATAAATTTGCAAGAAATGAAAATGGTGGAAAGCTATTTGTCAAGTAGCCAACAACCTCAAAATTACACAAATGATCTAAATATATAGGGGAGGAGGAGGATTAGTGGAAGGAAGCTTCCTCCCCTCTTTCTTCTTTCTTTAATTAACATTAAGTCCTTAATCTTTCAATTCTTCGACTTTTGTCTCGGGATTAATAACTCGTCTTGTAATTTCTTCAATAAATTAGACTTGAGTTCTTCGGCTTTTAGTAAACTTCCGTCTTTTAACTTTTTCTTCGATAAATCTTCAGAATTGGTCTTGGACTTCCGTTCTTTTTGCACTTTTGATCTTTCGACTTCGTCTTTTGTCTTTTTTCTTCGATAAAAGCCCGTGAAAGCCGTGTTTTATCCACTTTTCACCTTTTCGTCCTAAATCACAACAAAAACACAAACCACGCATAATTCCGACATAAATGACATAAAATACACGTTTTGGCTCGGTTATTATTGTAATTAAGTGGTAAAAAGGATGGGTGTTTACACACCTATCATGGAGTGAAAGTAGGGATATAATATATTTATCCACACTGGATAAATGATAAAAAAGCTGCTGGTTCGATGAATGAAGGTTCGTAATTTTTCGTGATGGTTGTTCGAGTTATATTAGTGCAATATGGTGGTTCGTGTGTTATGATAGTTGTTTAGATTTGATGTCGCTTTGATGTTAAAAGGGAGCTCATCTCTCACCCCCTTCGACAGCAAAGGATTCTTCATAAAAGTGTAAGCTTGTTTCAGTTTGTCTAATTTGTTAATAGTTAATTGGATTTACTTAGCTTGATATATTTGCTTTAGTTCTTGAGGAATTAATCTGTTGGTTCAGTTTTTTTAAAGCTGTTGAACTGATCTGGCTATTTTAAACTAGGTTAGACCTTTAGGTTTAGCTGTTGTGTTGTTTTACGAACGAGATTTGATAACTTTTAATGAAAAGCTGTTTATTCACTTGCTGATGAATGCGGATTAAATATCCTTCGTAGCAAACTAGATAATATAATGATTTCCAACTGTTGTGTTTGAACTTTGTTCCTAAACCTGCTAATTTGGTATTCACTTTCATAGACGGTGTAATTGAACTTGAATAATTGATGAATCTTAAGTGCTGCAATGAGTTTTTTTTCTTCTATCTGCCTCAGTATAGGATTGTTTGCTCCTGACTTTCGTTACGTGCTACTGTAGTTAACGATTTAAAAATGTTGTCTGGTGTTTGCCTTACCATACCTATTAGGCTTGATTTGTTGTTCTAATTTGGTTCTGCTATTGATTATAACTAAATTCGTGCGTTTTTATTTTTTCTGTATTTTTCTTTATGTATATTGTGTAAGTTTTTGGTTATCAATTTCGTCGCTGATAAAATTTTAGTGGTCTGAGTTAATGAAACTATTTTTGCCTATATTTACTTGTTATTGGACTTTGGTCTGATTAATGTGAAAACTTATTCATGTCTGAGAATTTATCTGTTGGTTACTGTTAATTGTTATGGTTGATTTTACTGCATTTTTGGATGATTATCTCTATACCTACGTTTCTTTAATGTTTATCTCTATACCTATGTTTCTTTAAATAGTTCTTCAGTCTGTCATGAATTTGGTTTTGTGGCTTACTCACATAACTGAACTCTAAAATAAAATAATAATAACAAAAAGAATTCGTCCCTAGGAGGTCTCGAACTTGAGACCTCCCGTTCATCAGCCAAGCATTTAACCAATTGATCTAGTTGGTTGTTTTAGTAAACTTTTGTGATCTATACTTAATATTACCAATATCTGTCACTATATTTCATTGTCAATTAAACGTTTTTTCTATTTATAACATTTGAAAATTTTAAATAAAAAGTTTTAAAAATATAATTACCTTTTTATTAAATTGTTAATTTTAATAAAATAAAATAAATATAAAAAAATAAAATAAAAATATTTATTACTTTTTAGATATTTAAATTGCTTTAAAATTTGTTTTTAAATAATTTAGTTCTAATTAGTTTAGGTTTAAACAATTTGTTTTAGTAAAAGTATTTTTTTTAAAAATATACTAATTCATGTTATATTTTTAAATAGTTTTAAGAACTGTTTTTAATTAAATTGTTCTTAAATAAAGTTTGTTTTAAAATAAATTTTATTTTAAATACTTTTTGTTAAAATATTTTGTTTAATTAAAAATAGATAGTTATTGTAAAGTTTAAATTTTATATAGATTTAAATAATTTTCTAATAGATTAAATTTTGGGGTACGATTCATGCACTTTAATTTTTAAAATTGGTAGAATTAATTTAGATAAAAACCGAACCCAAATTCAAAACAATTGTCCAAATTAAAACGAACGTCTCAAATTCATAAGGTCCTTGTGTACAACGAACCGGGATCACTCTCGTTTTTAATTGAATTCGTCTTTAGCTTATTATGGATTATTACCTTTTCCTAAAGGTAATTTCCTAAATTTGCTCTATAACGTATCTAATTAAAATACACCGACATTCCACAACACATCAAAAAATTTGGCGCCGCTGCCGGGGACCTTGTGTACGATTCGTTCGTGGAGATTTGTTGATCGTTGATTTGAAGACCCTTTCCGTCCTCGGAAAGTTTTGTTATTTTTCTATTAATATAGTATATATCGTTTTTCGTGTTTTTTGTGATTACTATATTGTATTACGTAGAACAATAAATTTACCTATTTCCAAATAAGACCTTAGTTGGGATTTAATCACCTAGCTATTTTATTCGAATCCAAAACAAAAAAAGGGCAAAATAGATAAATACCAATAAAAAGTTTGAACTCGATTTATACAAACTATAAGGTGGGTATAATATAAAAGGCCGTCTAAGGAAAAAGGTTTTTAAGTGCTTTGTGCCACCCCGTTTCCCCGCTTGCTTGTGCGTATATTGAGAGGGACGACCGATTATTGGTTTGCCGACTCAAGTAGTATTAAATCTTATTTTTGTAGTTTACTTATTGAACCTCGAGACGTTTAGATTTTCACCTACGTTTCAAAGTCGACCGATGGTAATTTACTTCCATAGTAATTATCCTTATTCCTTGTTTTTATCAATCTATGATTGATTTAAAAAAAACCAAAAATAATCTTCTCAATCCTCTATCATGTTTAATTCTTTTCTCCTTACCCTCCAATTTTTAATTCTCCTATGAATTCTTTCGCCCGTTATGTAGGGTGTGGAGAACCGTTATATGGTCTTTTAACATGTCGGTGGTGTACGTGTGAGCGTTGTGGAAATTATTTATGTCAAGATTTACGAGTTGGATTTTGTCCTTTTTGTAATAAAATTACTTCATGTGGAAATCCAAAATATTCAAATAACTCTCTCGATTTTTACCCACCTCTACACCCAACATGCGAGACACCCTCGTGTTAATTATGTGGAAATGATTCTCATTTTGGAATTATTTGTTGGCATTGATTCTCGCTTAATTACGTGTAGGAACCGGGATACAATCAAAACAATAATGATAATTGTTATCCACAAGGTTCACCGAGCTTATCACAAAAATATCTTTGTTGTGAGTATTGTGGAGGTCCTCACGAGAGTTTTTGTTGTAAACCGATGGATCAAACTTTTTATGAGCCCATTCCTTGCTATAATTCCATTTCCTCCGGTTTTGACCAATCCTCACTATTTTCTCGTTTTGACCAATCCCAAGTATTTTCTCTCGAGAGTGAAAATTTTAAACGAATTGAAACATTGTTCCAACAAATAAGAATCAAAGAAATGTTGAAATTGTTGAAAAGAGCATCGAAGATATGTCACAAGAAAAAAGACAAATTGATAAAGAGATTAAGGATATAACTAATGAATTGGGAATTCGAAGGTATCGTGGAGAAATAATTGATGAGGAATTTAAAAGAGAGTGTGAGAATAAGATTAGATAACTTTCACAAGATTATAATGGATTAAGCATTGAGATTCGAAAGAAAGAACAAGCTCAAGAGGAAGCAAAATATTTTGCCACTCGTGAACTCGAGTGTTCTTGTCTTTATGACGATGACGATGATGAGGATATTTTTGATCTCACTCCATCTCATGACATTACTACTCATATTCATGATTCTTCCACCGTGGAACCCGAAAATTCTCTAAGCAAGGGGGACGAGCATATTAGCACTATTCCGAAAACGGAATCGGGCGAAGTAATAAAGTCTAGTGTTGAGATCCTTGTCCAAAACCCAAGAGAGTTCGATGGTATTTCCAATGAAACGTGTGATTTGCCACATTGTGATGACTCTCCTTCGTCCATTCACTTTGAGATTTTCTCCAATTCTAATGATGAAAATTTTGATGGAACTGAAGATTTTAAGTATGATACGACTTCTAGTGAATTTTCTAATGAGGAGTTCTCCGATGAACTTTCTTATAAAGATGATATTCACGACTCGGATTATGAGGGGTTTCCCGATGAACCTACTCTTCTTCACCCATTTCCACCGGGAAATGAGGATGACAGTGATCCGGTTTTTGAGAGGTTCACCTTTGAAATTGCTCCTTTAGACCCATTTACACCAGGAAATGAGGTTCATTTGACTATTAGGATCCTTGAGAAGTTCACCGATAAACTTACTCATTTAGATGTGGAAGACGTGATTCTTCATGAAAAATTATCGAACGTCTATCTTCTCATTTCTAAGATCGAAGCCTTGAATTCTAAGCCTAATGCCAAGTCTTTCTCTCCATCTCCTATCCCCGTTGAGGATAGTGATCCACTTATGGAAGAGATTGACATGTTTCTTGCTTCTAATGATTCAATACTACCGGATGTTGATGATCGGACGCTCTCTTTTTAGAGAATTTACTTGATGATGATTTCGTCCCAAGTCCTCCTCCCACTCGCTTTGATCTTAATGTACGGGTTTTTCATGCGACTCATTTTGAGTATCATGACCCCTTTGTTCACATTCATAAGAATGACAAGGTCAACAAAGTCATGCAAGTTGATACCACTATGGTTGAGACTTTTATCCCACCATTACCATGTGCTTTAAATAATTTTGGATTAGCATGGGGGAGGACACCGTGTTGTCTATTCCTTTCTCTCCCGAGGACGAGGTATTCGACCCCGGAATCATTGATTTAAGGAAATCTCGGCCTTTCACCGATGCAATAATTGAAAAACTTTTCGATCATCTTGGTGCGAGTTTATCTCGGGGAGCATACTATATCCATTTCATGATTTATGACTACCATCTCTTTTTGGAGATTTGTGTTGGAGTTTCATCCTTTCGTTTGTCATCCGAAAACGAGGATGTGATCTTTGACCCCGGCATCGTGCTTTATTATGGATTTTATTCCATTATGTCGGGCTTTACCACTTTCCCTAAGGACCAATGAATGCGGGGATCGAGTCGAGCTCATGATTCGGTTAACAAAAACGAGGTGCCTTGTGGGGGAGTCCCATACATTCTATCTTCTATCTATTTTCTAACACAAATAAGGCTTGATCTTTTCAAGCTCGTGCTCGTGTTTTGTTGTGTTGTGAATCTTAGGTATGACCCTAATCATTAAAGACTCTCGTGTTCGGTTTTTACCGGTCCAATTGATCTTCCATACTTTGATTGTAAAAAGGGGCACACTCACTATCATTTTATTTTTATCGACTAACGTTTTATCTTGAAGCATAATTAATAAACGGCTTATAGATTTGCGTGCTCTTTCCATGTTAGGACTTTTGCATTAGACTCTTCGTGTTTTAGCAACGGGGTGTTACTCTTGAGCTAGGAAACATTGAGGACAATGTTTGGTTTTAGCATGGGGGAGTCAATCGATATAATCGCTTGCAATTGCTTTTGTCGTGTCCAAACGTAATCATTTTTCTCGTTTTTCATAAAAGTTTTAAATTTTTTAGTGTTATTTTGTGTTTAATAATAAAGAAAAATAAGTGTTTTTGACACAAATGTAGGCTTTCCGTTGGTGAAAATAAAAATAGTTTTTGACTCGACTCTGTTTTTACCTTAGCTTTTTCCTTAACGTGTTTAAATCAAGTTTTGCTAGACTTTTATATAGGGAACTTTAAAACGCGAAAGTCTTAACTCATACGCGTTTAAGGACGAGAACTTTTCGCAAGTTACTATAATTGATCCTAGTAAGTTGTTTATCAAGGAAACTTTAAAACGCAAATTCTAACTTGAAAAAGTCTAAGAAGATGCAAGATCCTATAGATGACTTGAAAACCCAAATCTTTGATTTATTAGGCTAAGTATCCATTATTCTTACATTTTTGAAATTTTACAATATAGAGAACAAGAAATGATAAAGTTTAATCATAAGTTTCTGAGTTTAATTCTTCCTTGTATAAGTATTTTTTTGTTTGATTTAATCTCCTCTTATTTATTTTCCACGCTTGAATAATAAATTGCTTAATAAATGAAGTTTTTAGCGGTTTGGGCTTAATATCTTAACTCGTAACTCCTTCTTTTTCTTCTCTTGTAATTAAAGTGAGAACACATTAAGGGTGTCAGCATCATGGACTTTTGATCATGGGATTGCGGAAATTTAGCTTACTATATATATCATAATAATAAGAAGAATAAATAAAAACATGTTCTCTATGAGCCTTCAGGTGGGAGTCATGTAGCACTAACCTTGTGATTAGACCCTTAGGGTGTATGGCATGGGGACGTGTTTAATAAAAATTGCTTCATCATCAAGAGCCTTAAGGTAGGATGGTGAATGTCAATTCCCTTGTTTATGTCCAAGGTGCATTCGAGTGTGGATTATAAATAAGGAGCACTTGTACATCTTAAAGAGCCTCAAGGTGTATGATGTAATTGTTGCTAACTCCATTAATAAGGTCAAAATTGACTTTGGAGGATTTATTGTTGCTTTAAGTATTCCTATTTGCCAAATTTCGGATCCGGGGATTTATCCTCAAATCGTGTTAAGTTATCCTTGATGTAGGCTTTCTTTAGTGACAACGGTTTTTGAAGCCGAGGTTAGGTTTTGAGTGTTGAGTTTACACCGTTTTTGCCTTCATTTTTAGACTAATAATTATCTTAATGTCAAATGAGCCTTTGGGTGAATGATAAAAATTTAAAATTTAGAGATACAATTAGGAATAAAAATAGATTGAGTTTAAAAAAAATTACTTGTATGAGTGGTCTTAACATTGGTGCTTATGATTGACAATTATCTTGTTTTTAAACTTAGCTTGGAATAGTGAAAAGTCGAGGACGATGAACCTATTTGATTTTTATGATCCTAAAAGTTATTTTTCAAATAATGAAAGCATTACATTATGTCTTTGCGAAATAAAATGTCAAAAGTCAAATAAAAGTGTAGTTAGTAGTTTTATTTTATCACTGCGAGAGGACACGACAATTGCTTAGCAAGAGGGAGTTTGATATGAGTGACTTTACTCATATCAATTGTATCAATAAATGATCATAAATTGCATAAAATTTATAAAAATGGTATTGTATTTGTTTGTTTCTTGTTTCATGTGTGTAGGTACCGAAGATCACGAAAACCGGCAAAACCGACACGATTTTGAAAATAATTTCAAGAAGCCAAAAATAAAGATCGTTCTTATCCGAGGATTGGGATTTATTAAAGTTAAATGGGCCAAGTGGGTCCCACTTATGCTTAATGGGCCCAAAATCCCATTTACGAAGTTATTATCTTGGAAAGCCCAATTCAAAAGCCCAATCAATAATAGATGGCAACGGATGGATTAATTCATAATATGGGCCCAAACCCATAATGAGACGATGAAGTATTGTTAATATTGGATAATAGGCCCAACATCAAAGAAAATAATAAGCAACGAATTTGTACAAACTTTCCATTGTTAGCATTCCAGTCTTGGGTCAAGACCAAGTGGCAAAAACATGGGACGGTTAAAGTTATTATTTAACTTCCCTTTCTCTGGTCAAACATTATCCTTCGATACATAAAAGAAAAAAATCACAAAGGAGAAAAAAAACTTATCACAACCACCACAAAACCTTCTTCACAAACCCTAACCCAAAATTGGGGGTTTTCATCTACAAGCATGTGAATATCACGCCTCTAAATAATACCCAAGTTTTAAGGAAGAGAGAAGTGCTGACATCAAAAGCCACGTGGACTCTCAACACATCACACCCTTTCTTTGATCGGATGATTTTCTGTATTCCAAGGAGTGGGCCAATGATTACTTTCCACATAATCATCAAACAAACACAACAAGCACAAAAGATTGCCACGATGGCAATCCGTGTGCACAAAGACCATCCACAGCCGTTGGATGATTTGAGAAAAGAGAGAGAATGAAGAGAAGATAGAATCAAGGGTCGAGAATCTTTTTCATCTCCAACAAACTCACCCCTCACCCTCTCGGTGAGGCTATAAAAACACCCATTTCTTATACATGTATCATCCCTTCTTTTATTTTTAATGTTATAATGATAGTTTAGGTTTAAGATTTGTAATTTCTCTTTTTAAAAGTTGTAATGAAATTCTGATTTAATAAAAGTTTGTTTTATAGTTTTAATTTCTTTAATTTACGTTATTTATTTTTGTGTTGAAAAGTTGCATAAATGAATCTAAAAAGTCTATTATAACGGTATAATATTTTTATAAGCTGAAAAGTCATAGCTTATTAAGAATATTGGAGTGGAAGTAGGGATATAATATATTTATCCACATTGGATAAATGATAAAAAAAAGCTGCTGGTTCGATGAATGAAGGTTCGGAATTTTTCGTGATGGTTGTTCGAGTTATATTAGTGCAATATGGTGGTTCGTGTGTTATGATAGTTGTTTAGATTTGATGTCGCTTTGATGTTAAAAGGGAGCTCAGCGCTCACCTTCGACAGCAAAGGATTCTTCATAAAAGTGTAAGCTCGTTTCAGTTTGTCTAATTTGTTAATAGTTAATTGGATTTACTTAGCTTGATATATTTGCTTTAGTTCTTGAGGAATTAATATGTTGGTTCAGTTTTTTTTAAAGCTGTTGAACTGATCTGGCTATTTAAAACTGGGTTAGACCTTTAGGTTTAGCTGTTGTGTTGTTTTACAAACGAGATTTGATTACTTTGAATGAAAAGCTGTTTATTCACTTGCTGATGAATGCGGATTAAATAGCCTTCGTAGAAAACTAGATAATATAAATGATTTCCAACTGTTGTGTTTAAACTTTGTTCCTAAACCTGCTAATTTGGTATTCACTTTCATAGACGGTGTAATTGAACTTGAATGATTGATGAATCTTAAGTGCTGCAATGAGT
Organism: Glebionis coronaria; assembly: GCA_025667525.1. Taxonomy (NCBI): domain Eukaryota; kingdom Viridiplantae; phylum Streptophyta; class Magnoliopsida; order Asterales; family Asteraceae; genus Glebionis; species Glebionis coronaria. The sequence goes on from CM046876.1 coordinate 155,566,442, forward strand.
TTTTTTCTTCTATCTGCCTCAGTATAGGATTGTTTGATCCTGACTTTCGTTACGTGCTACTGTAGTTAACGATTTAAAAATGTTTTCTGGTGTTTGCCTTTTCATACCTGCTAGGCTAGATTTGTTGTTCTAATTTGCTTCTACTATTGATTATAACTGAATTCGTGCGTTTTTATTTTTGCTGTATTTTTCTTTATGTATACTGTGTAAGTTTTTGGTTATCAATTTCATCGTTGACAAAATTTTAGTGGTCTGAGTTAATGAAACTATTTTTGCCTGTATTTACTTGTTATTGGACTTTGGTCTGATTAATGGGAAAATTTATTCATGTCTGAGAATTTGGTTTTGTGGTTTACTCACATAACTGAACTCCAAAATAAAATAATAATAACAAAAAGATCGTCCCTAGGAGGTCACGAACTCGAGACCTCCCGTTCATCAGCCAAGCATTTAACCAACTGATCTAGTTGGTTGTTTTAGTAAACGTTTGTGATATGTACTTAATATTACCAATATCTGTCACTATATTTCATTGTCAATTAAACGTTTTTTTCTATTTATAACATTTGAAAATTTTAAATAAAAAGTTTTAAAAATATAATTACCTTTTTATTAAAGTGTTAATTTTAATTAAATAAAATAAATATAAAAAAACAATAATAAAAAAATAAATAAAAATATTTATTACTTTTTAGATATTTAAATTGTTTTAAAATTTATTTTTAAATAATTTAGTTCTAATTAATTTTGTTTAGATTTAAATAATTTTGTTTTAGTAAAAGTATTTTTTTAAATAGACTAATTCACGTTATATTTTTAAATAGTTTCAAGAATTGTTTTTAATTAAATTGTTCTTAAATAAAGTTTGTTTTAAAATAAATTTTTGTTTAAATAGTTTTTGTTAAAATATTTTGTCTAATTAAAAATAGATAGTTGTTGTAAAGTTTAAATTTTATATAGATTTAAATAATTGTCTAATATTTTAGGATACGATTCATGCACTTTAGGATTTAAAATTGGTAGAATTAATTTAGATAAAAACCGAATCTAAATTCAAAACAATTGTCCAAATTAAAACGAACGTCTCAAATTCATAAGGTCCTTATGTACAACGAACCGGGATCACTCTCGTGTTTAATTGAATTCGTCTTAAGCTTATTTATGGATTATTACCTTTTCCTAAAGGTAATTTCCTAAATTTGTTCTATAACGTATCTAATTAAAATACACCGACATGCCACAACACATTAGTCATCACCAACATATAGGAGAAGATCATCGACGTCAGAGAGTTTGAATGGTCGGAGAGTGAGGTTGATGGATGAAAATGAAATGTTCATGATGAAAGTGGAGCTGTTTGCACAAAAGTCTAGTGATGGTGGTTTCTTAAAGTCTTAAACGCTTAATCATTAGCATTTTTTAACGATGCATGGTGACCAAACATTTCATTTTATTAATTCTCAATTATTGTTCTAAATTTATTTACCTTCTTTGTTGAGAATTTTTTAGAGGGTTATTTTTGTCTTTTCTGAATGAAAAAAAATAGCATCAAAAGAAAATGCTATTTTGGAGTTTTTATCAATAATTTGCTTGTGTAGAGGGAAATCTGGTATTTTTTCTGAATCCTTATCTAAGGTATTCTAACGTTTTAACGGTTTTTGTCCGTCGTTTGTCGGCTTTATGATAGCCTAAGTGGAAAAATCTTAACGTCGTAGGCTTTAGCGTTATCGGGGCAACGCGATGATGAAACCGACGTGTTTTTACAACAAGTATACAATTATTGTCAATGGTTAGTATAACAAGAAAACCCACCAAGATTGACCCGTATACCAATTTACCGTGATCGTGAAGATGCCGAACGTCGTGTACGTGCTGATTATTTTGATGAAGGTTGTAGGTATCCTTTATACTATTTTTGTAGAAGATTTTGTATGAGTCGTAGACTTTGTACTAAAATTGGAGATTTATTCAACAACCGACCCGTGCATACGAAGTCAATACGTTACGTCAATTCATGTATTCGGGTTACATAACATGATTAAGAGATGGCGTTTGTTGATTGTAAGCATGTTTATTATAATCCGGCAAGGTCTATGCAAACATGCTGGGTCGATCGAAGTGAAACTCAACGTCGTCAAGCAAGAGAATTACGTGACAGAGATACGCGTCGTAGTTTACAACAAGACCTTATGAACCATATTTGGCATGAAGTCAAGGAAGCTCACGAGAAGATGAAGACAGAGATGAAGACTAGTCATCCGGGCGTGATTTTTTTAAGTTTCTATTATTTATTTTTTTCCGTTTGTTTCTTTTTTATTTTCGTAATGTAATTTTTTTTCGTGATGTTTTTATTTTTTCGTAATGTAATTCGTATTTTAAGTTTATGAATGAAATAAGTGTTTCTTTAATGAATAAAATAATTGTTGAATGGTTTTTTTTTAAAAAAGGAAAAAATGGTGTTGTTCGTGTTATAATCAGAGGAATTGGTGTTATTTGAGTGTTATGTTAATGTAATGCTAATATGTCGGTTTTATTTGGGTGCTATGGTGTTACGACACCTAATGCTCTTAGATTATTTTAAGACTAAAAAAGAATCTAGAGATGCTCGAAGATTTGTGTTTTTGAGAGTAAAAACTGAGGCTAAACACATTTCGTTTCTTTCTGTTTGTTATTTGTGACGTCAAAGCAGCAAAAAGTAACCTTCGATCGGTTAGACAGAAAGTAGTTTTTGAGTGTCTGCGCGCACTACATGCTCAACATTTTCTACAAGCTATTTCTATAAACGGGCTCGGTCAACATATGTCGCCGGTGGAATATCGCAGCCTTATGATTCCATTATTTTCGGTTGATGCTATATGCCCTATTTGTCGCAAGGCATGTTTGGACTCTTTTGGGGAACATGCGGTTCATTGTAAAGAACTTCTGGGCTTCAAATATCCACATGATTTTGTTAGGGACGTTCTTTACGACATATGTAGGCGTGCCGGGATCTCCGCCAAGAAAGAGGCACTTGTGAATTTCTTGACCAAACCGTCAGATGGAAGATCCACACTCAGACCCGCTGATGTTTTGGTTTTTGGATGGGTTGGAGGTAAACATGCGTGTGTTGATTTGACAGGAGTTTCTCCTCTCGTGGAGCTAGGCAGTCGAGATTTTACAGCGGGTCAGGCTGCTATAAAAGCCGCCTCGTGCAAAATGATTAAACACGAGAAAGCATGTGTTGAAAATCAACACGTGTTTATTCCTTTCGCGTTTGATACATTTGGTTTCCTTGCACCTGAGGCGGTGGAATAGTAATGTTTTGACTCTAAATTCACAAACGTTGTATTTAATAGAATTGGTTTTGCTATACAACGTCTGTCTTCTCCTAATATGTAAATTATAATTATTGATTAAAGTGAGCTTATGAAAAAAAAAATTAAAATAAAACTACAAAAAGAAAAACAAATTTTGTTTATAACTAAACGCATCTTTAGCTTTGCTGCGTATAGCAATACGATTATGTCAAGAACACTCGGTGGTTTTTCAGAATTTTCTAGTATTTCATCGCCTTTCGTTTCTTCCGCGAGAGGATGTTGTATATATATCAAATTGTGTTTTTATTGTAGTTGCGTGTAAAGAAAGAAAGTGTGTCCTGCTTCATCCACAAGATACTAGGCTTATCAAATCGGTGATAGAGTTAGCTCCAAATATATGAAAATATGTAAACACGTCTTGACCTTTTTTAGTTTTGGTCGGTAAGATTAACCTTTTTCAAGATTTATATATATATAAATAACTAGTTGTCGATTATTAATTTTGATACGTACAACATGGACATTTGAAAAAGAAAAATCTTCATTTTATAATGGCTAATCTAAAAGTCAATAAAAACTCGTTAAAAGAAGCCCAGAAACTAATAGCAACCAACTTATTAACTTTGTCCAAGTAGATGTTTGTTAACTTAGTCAATAAAACTTGTTATATGGGTCGCGGTTTTGAAGAACATAAAATTAATTACAAGATTAAAATATTAACAGTTTAACACCAATGACCACTAGCTCATTCATTTGCCAAGAGGATATGTACTGATGATATTTTTGTTGTACTCATACAACACATAACAATACGTATTATTCATTCATCATTTGTGAAAATAAATATCTAATTAGGTAGGCATAAGATATTTGGATTTTGGAGTTTAGGTAAGCATTCATGAATCTAAGTCTTTAGTTAACATAACAAGAAGAAAAGAATCATAATAATAGGCTTGCTTTTTTTCCCCTTATATAAACAAATCCCTTTACCTCCAGCAAATGTCATCTAAACTCAAAAAGTTATAACTAACAATCAGTTATGTTTGGTATGGCAACTGCTAGCAATACTACTGCGTTTGAAGATATTAATTCTGATATCATGCAGACGCATATCTTACCACTTTTAGATGGCCCGTCACTCTCCAACACCTCATATGTATCACACAACCTACAATCCATTTGTTCCGATCACCATCTCTGGTCTCGTATCTCCAAATCCACTTGGCCCTCTATTATCGACCCTCGTGTGGACGATGTCATATCCACCTTCCCTGCCCGTCATCGTTCCTTCTATGACGACTCATATCCGTCTCTAGTCCTCACAGATGTTAGCCACCTTTCCACTTCCAAAACAGGAAAGACTTCATTATGTTATCACATGCCAAATGAAGTCATCTCAGCGGTTGATATACGCTATGAAAACGAAATAATTTACTCAACTGTCCAAGTCACTGACACGTCCTCAGCTGAATTTGTTTCTTCAGAGTTAAAGATTAAATTACCGGGAAATGGAATCTCAGGAACCATTGACTTAACTGTTGATGAATTTGCAGGAGCTGATAAAGAAACATTATTACATTTGAAAGAATCTCTTACGTTAAACTGGATATTAATTGACCCTGTATTGAAAAGGGCGGGTAACTTTTCGAGTATGAAACCTGTTAGTGCAAAGCAAGATTGGGCGACTAACGAAACCCATGTTCGATATGTCACCATTTTACCGGGGCACGACTCGAATGAGATTGTGAAATGTAGAATACATTTGGCATTAGGTGTGGGTAAAGGAGGGATAGGACTGCATGTGAAAGAGGTAATGTTAAAGCTAGAGGACTTGGATTGCAATTGTTTAAACGGAAGGGAGTTTTTTGAAACTATGCAAGGGGCGATTATGGAAGAAAATAATGTTACAAGGAAAGTGGTAGCAGATGATGGTGAAGAGAATTTTGTAATATCCTGATTTTTTTACAAATTATTATAGTGGAATTATCTAATTTGCTATTGGTTATATCAAATATTTTGGTGGAATATAGGAAGTAATACTTCAATGGAGCCAACATATACAGTTTGTCGAGATTTGTCTTGTAATAAAAGATAGTGAGACATGACTCTCTTTGCAAACGGGTTTTATAAAAAAGGGTCTATAGCATCAAGTAGCCAAACTTGGCGGAATTGACTAAAATGCCCTTTTATCTTGTAATAAAAAGGGGTCCAGGGAGATAAGTTCTTCCATTTTTTTCCCTTGGTGCCACGTTTTCTCTTTTCTCAAGTAGGAGCTGTCAATAGATTCTTCACCCTCAAGTAATCTGTAGAATATCTAATAATTAACAAGGTTTTAGCAAGACTCCAACAAGGTTAACAAGGATTAAATGGTTAAAGATCCAAGAGGTTTCAAATGATTATATGTGTTCTTCCTCAAATTTCAAGTAAGTATCTATTATGTGTTTAATTATGATTTTAAGCTCAAGAAGTCATGGGGATATGTTTATCAAGTGTTCTACATGAGGTTTACATAGTTATTAGATTAATTGAAGGATTATGGGTGTTTGGATATGCGTATGATGATATGGGATTTGATGTGTTTATGTTAAAAATAACGTTATGATGATTAAGAGTAGAGATAGGGCAAGAGGATTGGTATTATATGATTCTTACATGGTAATTATGATGTTAGTAATCAGGTCATGTTGTTTGCGAGGAGTTTGTGTTGACTTGGAAGTTCACCCAAACACCCCTTCATGGAAAAACAAGTGTATTTGATGTTACATTAGTTGCAGAAAATTATGAATCAGTTAGTCATGTTAGAAAGACTGTAACCGACTGGTCATAGAATTACAACAAGTACTCATGTTACCGAGTGGTCATATGTCACGACAAGTATTCATGTTGACCGAGTGGTCATAGAATCACAAGAAGTATTCATGTCACCGAGTGATTATATGTCACAACAAGTACTCATGTTGACCGATTGGTCATAGAATCACAACAAGTACTCATATTAACGAGTGGTCATATGTCACGACAAGTACTCATGTTGACCGACTGGTTATAGAATCACAACAAGTACTCATGTTACCGAGTGGTCATATGTCACGACAAGTACTCATGTTGACCGAGTACTCATGTTGACCGAGTGGTCATAGAATCACGACAAGTACTCATGTTGACCGAGTGGTCATAGAAATAAGATATGATGACCTGAATTGTCGTTGTCATGTACTCACGTTGACCCGAGTGGTCATATTTCTTGTTATGCACTCTAATGGAGTTTATGTTCCGTATATAGATTCACGACGGAGTACGTCTCTAGTAAGCACTCATAATCATGCCACGACCCGAGTTCACGTGAAGTAACACATGCACATGTTTATAATTTCAGTAATTTAGTTTATACTTCGTTTACTCACTAAGCTTATTGCTTACGTTACTTCATTTCATGTTTCATAGGTGATCATATTATGTTAAGGATAACGGGGGCAAGGAAGCATCGGGTTAGCTATCGGTGGTGCTCACGAGTAATGAGCATTTCTCTAACCCTTCTCTCGGTACGACTAGTTACGCCCAAATGCATTTGCAGTGGTGAAAAAAAAAAAATTCAAGCGTTTTTAGTTGGTTTTATGGGCGTTTCAAGTTGGTATCAGAGCTGTGGTTTAAGAGATTTAGGTATCCACCGTTAGTTGGGTACTTAGACTTAAACCTATGCTCTTTGTGGACAGTAATATGTTGCACGTTTCCTGCTTACCTATTTATATTTGGTTATAAAATTAGATAGAAAGCAAGTAGAATCATGCATGACTTAATATTGAAGTTGATTCACATCAAGGTGGAACCATACGATATCTGAATATGTATGCATTTAAGAATATAATTCAAACTTGTGCATGATTATCAATTGTTAGTTCATGAATTGAGTATGATACGGTAACGATGGAGGCTTCCAATATCTGATGTTATTATTCTGACGTCTGGCCAACGTGATAATAATCACATCAAATAAGAGGGCTTATCATTATTGTGTCATTCTAGAGGACCGAAGTAGAATGGCTTATTGAAGCATGTGATCGAATGTAGCCTATGCATATCATGATACGGGATTAACAGTTTATATTCTTATATGTTTACGTTTTCAAATTTTAGTGATGAATGAAAATGTTGCGGACATGTCCCGTGGACCAATTCATGTTATTAGGTAACGAAATCCAAACTTGAATTTGTAAGAAATTTTAGAGTATGATAATGTTTATATTGACTTATATAAGGCAATCTCAAAAGTATAACATGCGAGGAGGTTGGGCGAGCCTAGCGGCCTGACATAAGACGAGTTTAGGAAAGTTTCCTTATGTAAAACTCACTTCCTAAATATCAAGAAACACATTGGGACTTCTCAGTCTGGATTCAGACTTGTCAATCAGTTCATTAATATATTATGACCATTCCTGTCTGGAACATATTGAGGCTAAATATTCATGGTAGAAGGGAATACCAATCATAAAGAACTCAAGCAAGTGTAATCTTCACGCGCATGGAGAAAGCAATGATGGAATCAAGATGAATTGACTCACTAAGGACGAGACCCTCATTTCAGGTTATAATAAGTTAAGCCACAATAAGCTTCTAAGTGGGGGAGAAATGTTCATGTATGGTGAATGTATGAAAATTTCTTCCGATAATATCAACTTGCGCGAAATTATTAGAAGATTTTTTTTCTGCATTAGTTAAGGGGGTTAGGGTGCGAAGCGCAAACCGCTCTTCGATCTCCCTGTGAGTTGGACGAAAAGAGACATAGGGTGATGATCTGTGAAGAATTTGAATTGCCCCTTTCTTTTCGAATAGTTGGCAGTCCTCTTCTTAGAGTTTTTAGTATTCATGGCGTTCATAAAAGTCCCCAACGTATCCTCAGGTGACCTTTAAGGCGTTCAATCTAATATGCGCACAAATTTTTGTAATGATCCTATTCTTGGGAGTAATTTGACAACAAAACTTCCTATATACTCAACCCATAAGAAATGCAAGAATCCAAGAACTAAATAGATAATAACATGGGACTCCAGTACTATCACTATCAGATAAGATAGGAAAACAACACGTGTATGTGTATCAATTAATGAAGCTCAATCAAGTGTTTAACAATATCAAGTATTTATACTTAGAGATGATGATTTAGTCAATTAACTACAATGTGAAAGTGTCTTATTTAAGATTGATATAAGATCAGTCCAAAACTCTTAACATTTACATGATATGACATGAGGTAATCGAGATCATATGTCCCGGGAAGCTTACTAGAACGATCACGTGTTAAATGTTTATATGAGGCATTAGAATTTCATTTTCTTGGTATGTTCAGAATTGAATCAGTGACAGGTTCAGATTATTGTATTGAACTGTTATGTAACATAACAGATACGTATAGATCAGATAGATCAGGAGTAACAAAAAGTTCAATTTGAAAATATTTTAGAATAGGTACACATTGATCTATTAAAGAGAGTCCCCATATCACAGTTAAAAAAAATGATTACAGATCACAAAAATAGAATTTCGGGATATGAGATCTCAGTGAATGTTGTGAGAAATGTATTCAATACTAAACCTTTCATTTTGATATGACTTATAAGATTTAAGAGAATAGACATGTTAGAATGAAGATGAGTATGAGATCATCAAGCTACCTCTAGAGGATAGTCATGAAAATTGGAGAGACTATGATCATCAGAAATGAATATGTCACGAGTACATGTACCTTTTGTAAACTTACTGATAAATTTGAGGTGTATATAGAGGAGCTGAAATCTAGATTGATCCTTATAAGTGGACCATCGATCTTATGTTAGAATACGTACATAATAAAACCCAAGTGGGGGCGTATCGATAAAAATTTACACGTAATTTAAATGATTTCTGTAGTTTAATAACAGTAGTTCGTGAGGGCACGAACGATCCAAGTGGAGGAGAGTTGTAATATCCTGATTTTTTTACAAATTATTATAGTGGAATTATCTAATTTGCTATTGGTTATATCAAATATTTTGGTGGAATATAGGAAGTAATACTTCAATGGAGCCAACATATACAGTTTGTCGAGATTTGTCTTGTAATAAAAGATAGTGAGACATGACTCTCTTTGCAAACGGGTTTTATAAAAAAGGGTCTATAGCATCAAGTAGCCAAACTTGGCGGAATTGACTAAAATGCCCTTTTATCTTGTAATAAAAAGGGGTCCAGGGAGATAAGTTCTTCCATTTTTTTCCCTTGGTGCCACGTTTTCTCTTTTCTCAAGTAGGAGCTGTCAATAGATTCTTCACCCTCAAGTAATCTGTAGAATATCTAATAATTAACAAGGTTTTAGCAAGACTCCAACAAGGTTAACAAGGATTAAATGGTTAAAGATCCAAGAGGTTTCAAATGATTATATGTGTTCTTCCTCAAATTTCAAGTAAGTATCTATTATGTGTTTAATTATGATTTTAAGCTCAAGAAGTCATGGGGATATGTTTATCAAGTGTTCTACATGAGGTTTACATAGTTATTAGATTAATTGAAGGATTATGGGTGTTTGGATATGCGTATGATGATATGGGATTTGATGTGTTTATGTTAAAAATAACGTTATGATGATTAAGAGTAGAGATAGGGCAAGAGGATTGGTATTATATGATTCTTACATGGTAATTATGATGTTAGTAATCAGGTCATGTTGTTTGCGAGGAGTTTGTGTTGACTTGGAAGTTCACCCAAACACCCCTTCATGGAAAAACAAGTGTATTTGATGTTACATTAGTTGCAGAAAATTATGAATCAGTTAGTCATGTTAGAAAGACTGTAACCGACTGGTCATAGAATTACAACAAGTACTCATGTTACCGAGTGGTCATATGTCACGACAAGTATTCATGTTGACCGAGTGGTCATAGAATCACAAGAAGTATTCATGTCACCGAGTGATTATATGTCACAACAAGTACTCATGTTGACCGATTGGTCATAGAATCACAACAAGTACTCATATTAACGAGTGGTCATATGTCACGACAAGTACTCATGTTGACCGACTGGTTATAGAATCACAACAAGTACTCATGTTACCGAGTGGTCATATGTCACGACAAGTACTCATGTTGACCGAGTACTCATGTTGACCGAGTGGTCATAGAATCACGACAAGTACTCATGTTGACCGAGTGGTCATAGAAATAAGATATGATGACCTGAATTGTCGTTGTCATGTACTCACGTTGACCCGAGTGGTCATATTTCTTGTTATGCACTCTAATGGAGTTTATGTTCCGTATATAGATTCACGACGGAGTACGTCTCTAGTAAGCACTCATAATCATGCCACGACCCGAGTTCACGTGAAGTAACACATGCACATGTTTATAATTTCAGTAATTTAGTTTATACTTCGTTTACTCACTAAGCTTATTGCTTACGTTACTTCATTTCATGTTTCATAGGTGATCATATTATGTTAAGGATAACGGGGGCAAGGAAGCATCGGGTTAGCTATCGGTGGTGCTCACGAGTAATGAGCATTTCTCTAACCCTTCTCTCGGTACGACTAGTTACGCCCAAATGCATTTGCAGTGGTGAAAAAAAAAAAATTCAAGCGTTTTTAGTTGGTTTTATGGGCGTTTCAAATTTGAAGAATTATGAAGTGTTTAAGAAGATGAAAAAAATGAAGAAAGAATGGGTGAAACAAAAGCAATATAAAAGAGAAGTGATTAATTTAGCTCTACTCTTTTGTGTTTTTGTTATTTATCTCTATGTTATTATCTTATTGTTATTAAGATAATAAATTCAAATTTGGCGTTGCATATTTATACACATTACGCCAATCTCAGTAAAGGTCAAGGAATTGTCTTCATTTTCATGCTTAATTGTTTTGTCCTCATTGTTAATCATGTCCGGGGAGATGCAGTTTTCTAAAGTGAACTTTGTATACATTACTGTAAAATGGAATTCAAATAGACTAATTTAAGCTATATGAATATACAGTATATGATAACTAAAAATGCTTAACATGTTTTTTTTTATGTTTAAATGAGTAATACTCGGCAGCGATCTCGTTGCTGTGAGTTTAAATTTTTTTCATGTCCGCACCTATATAAAACAAAAGAGTGGTTACTGTATTAGCAAATTTTTTAAATTTTAATTAGAGGGCCAGGTGTCGTAACGCAGCAACGCACGTTGCTCGGCGATAAGCTGCGTTACGATACCGCACCACCAATTTTTCTAACGCAGTTGGCCTTGGCTGTCGGGCAGTTAAGGGGTATTTTTCTTTAAATTTCTTTTACCCCCCACCCCCCACGGTCGCTTTTATATTTTCACCTTTTGCAAATTTTCAAAATTTGGCAATACCCCCTGTAGTTTGTAACGGTTATATTCCTAGTTTTTTTTTTAAAAAAACTTTATAAAATTTACAAAACACCATCTAAAACGGATATATTTTTTAACCCATGAATTTTAAGCAAGTCCTACTTTGTGTGCAGAGAATGGAAACTTATTTTGTGGATTGAAAGCTTATTTTGTGAATTGAAAACTTATTTTGTAGATTATAAGTTTGAAATATGGATGCTAAACAAATGCAAATTTGTAATATGAAGCTTCTGATGGTATATTTGATATTTCTAAATTGGGATTTTGTACATGGAGGCCACCCAAGTTTTAACTTTCTTTCGATAAGGCCACCCATCTATTAAAAATAACTTATAGGCCGCTCAAGTATATTTCTCTTTTCATTTATAACAAATCCAGCAAGATGAAGTCTTTATTGACGAAAATATCCTTGATATATCAAAAAGACAAAACTACCTTTGTATTGATATGGAATACAAAATCAAACAGCAAATTAATAAAAATGTACGCCTATTATCAAGTAGGGTTTTAAATGTGCCTCATTTTCACACAAGAAAACATAGTTGCACGGATCATTTGTCTGCAAGTATTTTTGCAATGGGCAGGTACACAATTGTTCCATCCCTTTGTATTGATTATGATTGTTACTAGTGTTGAAACAAATAGTTAATGTAAATGTTTAATGGCTATTCAGGTACGATTTTTGTTTGTATGCCACGTTCTATGTTTCTTTCATTAATATACAACTTCAAAGTTGCATTTTTTCGAACATGAAACCTTTTTAACGTTCAAGGTTTTTTTTTTTTTTTTTTTTTTTTTTTTTTTTTTTTTTTTTTTTTTCAGAACGACAATTTTTTACAACTCACACTAACTATCTCACAAATTCTATCTAACATGTCTCCACCGAGACTTGAACCCACAACCTTTAGGTTAGAGGGCCACTCACATACCGCTGGGCCAAGAGGCCTTTGATGTTCATACCGCTGGACCAAGAGGCCTTTGGTGTTCAAGTGTTTCTTTTATTTTTGTAGTGAGCATCAACATGAAACCTTTTTAACGTTCAAGCAGGGGGCGGACTCAAAAACCTTTTTCCGGTGTTACACAAATATTTTAGAAGGCGTTACATAGATTATTAGGATAAACTAAAGTAAAACAAACTTTTTTGGGTGTTGCATATAGGGGTGTGATTCGGGTTGACTCGGTCGGGTTCGGGTCAATTCGGGTCGGGTCAACTCGGGTTCGGGTCAACCCGAGTTTAAAGAAAATGTGTAAAAAGTGGCTCAATTAAGTACTAATACAATGTAAAAAGTGTAATTTTAGTCGGGTCAAGTCGGGTTGGTCGGGTTCGGGTCAAGTCGGGTCGGGTCAAGTCGGGTCAAGGGTAAAAAAAATATAACCCGAACCCGAGCCTAATTAGAATTCGGGTCAACCGAATTGACCCGAATACACTTTTGAACCCGAATGACCCGACCCGAATATGATTATTCGGGATCGGGTTCGGGTCGGGTCAACTTTTTCGACAACCCTAGTTGCACATACTTAAAAAGTAAAATTTTTCGAAAAAAAATACACTTCGCAATCACAAATTGATTGTTGCTCGTGCTACACCCGGCTTCTCTACGTTCAAGTGTTTCCTTTGTTTTGTTAGAATTACCAGGATGATAAGACCAATTATGATCACGTGAATCAATATTTTCTTATTAGAGGGCATATTAGGAACAACATATTTATAACAAAATTGTTATAATTTACAATTTTATTAGATGGGGGCATTTTCGTCAATATAGAAATTTTTGGTGTAAATTTGATCAGATTTAGTATAAATGGAAAGGGAAATATAATTGAGTGGCCTATAAGTGAGTTTATATAGATGGGTGGCCTCATTGAAATAAAGTTAAAACTTGGGTGGTCTCCATATACAAAATCCCTTCTAAATTTCTACATTTTCCTAGTATGTACTGTAATTTGGAGCATTTAACTTGCTTAAGGTTTCACTTGTTCAGTACTTCTATATTCGCCTAATGTTTAATCTGGCTGATGTTGTTGCAACTTTTAGTGAAATACTACATGCTGCAACTTTATATACTAGGTGCTGAAATACTATGTTGCTGCAAGTCTGCAACTATATCACTAATATGTGTCTACATGATCTGTTGCCATTGTTAACTAATATACTACATGAAACTTGAAACTATTTCACTAATATGCAGCCTCCAGCTTTTCTTTGTAGCAAATGTAACAAATGTGTAACTGCAACTTTGTTTTTCTTTTAGTTATATTGTAATTTTAGCATTCAAGTTTTTTTTTTGGTATATCTAGGTTTCGGACTCGACATTGCGAGCCGACTAATCTTTGGGAAACTACCATTTTCGATAGCCCGGAGTCGTCGTATGCCACCCCCAAATGTACACACCTAGTGAGGTTTTAACCCTTGACCTCTTATTTGAAAGTCAAGGACCTTACCACTAGGTCATTTGGTGATAGTAAATCACCAAAATTGTATAATTCTTAAATAAACCGGACTCGAACCCGAATTGACACGAACCCGACTAACCCGCGTATTAGACATGATTTGGTTCAGGTATGCTTTTCTGAGCATTAACCCAACCTGACCCGACCCGATTCACACCCCTAAATGTAACAACCACCAAAATCTTATTAGCTAGTAAACCTGATCATTTCTTACCGCAACACATTTTAGAGTGAATGAGAAACATTAGTTGCATCTAGGGATGAGCTCGGGACCAATCCCGTCCCGAACCCGTCCCGATTTAGTGCTCCCGATTTTTTCCGATCTAAAAAGTAAGTTATGTACCGATTCCGTACCGAACGGGATTCGGGAATCGGGAATCGGTATCAGTACGGGATCGGTACCGGGAAATCGTGATTTTCCCGTTTTTTTTCGGGAATTTCCCGATTTGGTACCGGTCCCATCCCGAATTAGTCGTCCCGAATTTTTTTTCATCTTATTTCGTAGTCCCGGTCCCGTACCGAACGGGATTCGGGTATCGGGAATCGGTACGGTTCCGGGAACGGTTCAGGTTCGGATTCGGGATTCGGGTCCAAATGCTCATCCCTAGTTGCATCTCTTTCTAGTTAATCATTTTCCTAATAGGAAAACTCAAAACCAATTAACACATAAAATACTTCTAGTTGACCACACTTAATACAATGAAAAAAAACCGCAACCTCTGGCGAAAAATAAGGCGTACCGAGAATAGATAAGTATTCGACAATGTGAGGTTTGTTTTTTTTGTTGCAAGTATGAAATAAGTGAAAAGAAATCATGAGTTAGAAAGATCATGTTATGGTGCATTAACCTTAAGGCTTAAAGGCACACTAAATTAGTGGGCTGAGAGTGCCTGAGACTAAAGCATTTAAATGAAATTTACTTGGGATTATGTAAATTAGCCTTGTCTTAGGGTGAACATAAATGTTGAGGAGTTGAGCGATGTACATCTTCAATGATATCAATATATAGCTTATATAGTTATATGCCATAGTAACTAAGAATGAGACCTCGCACCCTTTAGTGTGATAGTCGCAAGCTCTTCAACACTATATTCCGTTAGTTTGATTACATCACTATAAGAATAAGAAGTGAGTCAATGGTCATAACTCGTAACTATCATAGATATTTGGACTCTTTAATGCAGGAAGAAAAAAATGAGATTTGTATTTGGGGGAAAACTCGACGATAATGAAAATACATATTCAATCGATTAAAAAGGTGTGTCAATTTACAGTTAAAATCAAGAGAGCGGCAATATATTGAAAGAAATCAAATACACAAACTGATCATAAAGTTCAATACTTGATATAAAACCATAATAATCATCTCTATAAATTACATACCAATATGCCTGTAACAGAAATTTTTCAGGGAGGCACTCTCTCTTTGATCGACTGATGTAAAAAAACATTATAGTTGTTCGATGGAGACGGTGCTTGCATACCAGAA
Organism: Glebionis coronaria; assembly: GCA_025667525.1. Lineage (NCBI taxonomy): Eukaryota > Viridiplantae > Streptophyta > Magnoliopsida > Asterales > Asteraceae > Glebionis > Glebionis coronaria. The sequence continues at coordinate 155,582,054 of CM046876.1, forward strand.
TCAGTTATCAATTTAATTGAGTGTTACAAGGACTGATGTTGGGACCTGGGAGTGTCTTGAATGAAGAACAAGTTTTCAATGTACAGGACCGATGATGTCATGTTTCTATTCTTTCTATAATTAACTTTTTATGAAGCCACCAGTGGTAGACACAATTACAAAGATAGAATAAGATAGCATAAGATAGCATAGTACTCGCGCAATGCAGCGGCGAGTATTCGATTACTATTTTTTTTAGCGAATAAATATTATAATTTTACTAAGGTTCCAATTAAAGTTAAAGTAGTAAAAAAATTAAATTAACTTAAATAAACTCATTAAAAACAAAAAAACTAAAATTTAGTAAAATTATACCAAAATGGATGTTGAATTAAAGAGCACGAAATTTTAGAAAATATGGTGAAATTAGATTGTAAAAAAATAAATATATCAAAAGATATTACAATTTAAAAATAAAAGTTTTTTGAATTATTTGTTATTAAGGTTGTTACAAAAGTTTGTTATAAAAACATATGGGATAAGATCAATTTAACAAAATATGATCTAAGGGTTTAAATTTAGGGATAATTATCAAAGAGTCCTTCATTTTTGGGCAATTCTTCAAAGGGTCTAAAAAACATGTTTTTCCTGATACGGTCCCGGGCAACAAAAAATATGGGCAATGCTGGAAGAATCCGCCATGTGTCCGTAGATAGTACGTATTGTGTAAGAGATGATTTTTGGTCAACTTCACATATATGGGCAGTTAGAATATTGGGCAACAAGGTTTTTAGTTATTTTACCAGAAAATGGTTGCCTATTTTATATTATTTTTTTGGGGTAATTGTACTCTGGGCAACTAAAATTATTGGGCAACCTAGTATTTTATTATTTCTATTCCCACTCTCCTCTTTCTAAACTAACTCAAACTCATCAAAAAAAAAAAAAACACAACCAGGTACTCTATGTTCTTCAATCAAATAAACCATGTGATCTATGTTCTTAATCTAACAAACCCGTCATATCTCAATATCAAATCACCTTTAATTAATCAAAACACACACATTCAAAGACCCCGAATAAATAAAAAACAACCCTCTCTGTTCTTCGATGAGTGAGTTAAATGTTTTTTACGATGTCAGAGTTGTTGTTAGGTCAACCGTTAAATTGTTTCAAGAAATCAAAGGGTTATTGAAAACAAATATAGTCCGGAACAATTTGTTTAGAAGTACTGTTTTTTGCCCGTGGTTGGATATCCCTTCCGTGGATGATGATTGTCATTTGATGAATTATGTTTTGCAACACCAAGTATATGTATTAGAAATTCCTAGTCATGCCCCCTATGATATTCAAAATTGGCGATCATTCGCTACGATTTGGTAGGAAGGAATTTTGTTTAATTACCGGATTCAGATTTGGTAATGTTTCAACTATTGTAGGTTTAAAGAGATCTTTTTGCAATAGTGTTTTCCCAGGAAAAGGAAAAAAGAAAGGTTTTAAAAAAATTCATGGTTTTGAACTATTACAAATTATTAGAAATCAAGATAAGTGGTTAGGATTATCGGATGTTGATGCTGTTAGGGTGTGTCTTTTAATTATTGTCGAGTTGGTATTTATGGGCAAAGAGGATAGGAATTGTATTGAAAACCATTTAGTGACTATGGTGTATGATTTTGAAGCCTGGAATGGTTATCCGTGGGGTGAGTACATGTGGGATGAGTTTTATAGAAGGACTGTAAATGTTGGTTGTAATCATGCTGATACTCATATATCCAAGAGGAAGCAAAACCCATTTTACAATCCTCTATATACTTTATACGGCTTTGCTTGGGCTTTCAAGGTTAGAAAGTACGTTTTTGTTTTTTAGTACTAGATATGAACAAGAAGTATTTCAACAGGACGATTTTGTTATAGAGATATGGATTCTGGAGAGTTATCCCATTAGCACTTCATTCTGGATTAAAGTGCATGATGTGTTACCACGAGGTGTTTCATGGTCTAATAATATTAAGTTTGAAAAAGCACACTATGTTACCCTTTTTGGACCGGTAAGTATTTCAGTTTGAATCCCATTAATTGTCAAGGTTAGTGTCCTCATGTCTTTTCTTAATTGAATTAATATTTTAGGATTCAAGACCTTTTCCTGAACTTATTCCAACACCAGCTGAGATTAGCCAACCTTGGTACGTTGCTAGTCTTAGATATATAAACCGCATGGATGCCGCTAATCCTCCTGTTTTAAGGTGATGAAAAGCAACCAACTTTGGAAACTATAGAAACGGTCGTCGTTACATCTAATGGGATGGATACGGAGCACCCTGATGACCAATCTAATGGGATGGATACGGAGCACCCTGATGACCAATCTAATGATATGTCTACGGAGCACCCGGATGGTGTTTTTGATTACGAACAAGGGAATAGTTATAATGAAACCACATCTGGTGCCAAAAGTATTTCATTACATGATATTTTAGCCGAAGTACAGTCCATTAGAAAACAAGTAGAGTTGATTACCGCTGCAGATGTTACATCTAGGCTTGAAAAGATGGAGAAGCTACTGAAAGAAAAACTCAAGGACAAACAACCTTGTAAGATATCAAGCCCTGATTATAAGTTTCAAGACGGGGAGGCCGTATCAGTTAGTGATGTGAATCCAGTTGAAAATTTATCCCTTAACCAAGTAGGTGCCCGTTCAGCAAGTGCTAATACGGTTAGTATACTATGACTGCATAATTAAATCCTGTTTGTGTATAATTCAAAAAACTTTCTTCATCTTTTCAGTTATTATAGGCACCGCCGTCTTCGTCTAATATTGGGACATACAATCAAGAAGAATGTATTGTGGACGTAGACATTTATGGGAATGGGTCTCCAAAAGCAACCCCAGATCGTAAGAAGCAAGATGTCGACACCGGTACTGTTACCGATCTTAACCGATCTGAGCAATCACCCCTTATGCTATTAGTGGAAGTTTCAGCAACAGATGGTACAGTTAGTATATAGTTATTTCATATTTATACCAAATTCATAGCCTAAATTATTTGCTAGTTGTTTGACTCACTTTACTTACAGCCAACTCCATCTGATATCCCAAAACAATATGAAACCGAATGTATGGTGGATGTAGAGAGTTTTGGCAAAGATTCTCCAAAACCAACCCCTAATACTAAGAAAAAAGATGTTGAGTGCGCTTTAGTTAATGATATAAAAGGATTTGAGAATTCTTCCATGAAGCCAGTAGTTCTAGGCGAATCAACCGATTACATGGTTAGTATTCACTGATTTGAAAAATAAAGCAATTATTCTAAACAACAAGATTTGGTAATTCTTTTATTTATATTACGTACAGCCGGCTTCGACCGATATCACATCAGAAGATGTAGTAGAAACTATGGTGGACGAAGACAATTTAGGGAGTGAATCGCCAAAACCATCCCCTGATTTTAAGAAGAAAGTTGTTGAGGGCGTGTTAGTTGCTGATATGAATGTAGGTGAAAAGTCATACCCTAAGCCATGTGTGGCCGGCTCCCCAACCAATAACATGGTTAGTATACCCTAATACAGAATAATTAAATCCATGATGTGTACCAACTGTTTCCCTAATGTTGTAATGGTTTTGTACCCTAAAGCAGGTAGTGTCTGATATTGGAGCAGATGCGGATCCAGAAGGTATGATGGACGAACAAAGTTTAGGGAATGATGATCAAACAACTTCCTAGATCACTGGATCTATGGGCATATTAATCAAGGCATTACATAATAATGATGAAAACCCAGGAATAGATTCCATAACTGGTGTTAGGTTATCTGGAACAACAACCATAAACTTGAATGAACCATCCAGCTTCAGCCCTGCTGTCAACGACGTATGTGTTCCCCTTTACATATGTGTGCCATAGACACTTGTGGGTTTGCCATTTATGGATCCGGTGGTCTAGTAGGGTGGTATAAGAATATGGAAGCCATGGATGAGTTGAATAGGGAGAGGTTGTGTGTGTAAAAGAAAGAGAAAACGTATTAAAGTAAAAATGGAAAAAACACAAACAACAACCCCTCCTTGGAAGCCTTGGAGGGGTATTTATAGTCACTCACGCTACATACTATACATCGTTTCTTAGTCTAGTCTTTGCGTGAGTGACTATGATAACTAATGGGAATTCTTAAATGTCGTCACATAAAGTGAATTTCCAACAATCTTCCCCCATGGGACGACGTGTAGAATTCCTTACAATATTTTTCCTAACAAGTACATAATGATTAAGAACAAGAGCTTCCATGAAGCGTCCAATGCTGATGAAGTCTTCTGAGGCCTTTGACTTCAAGTCTTCACTTCAAAACGACTCATCTTTGTAGTAACTTGTAGAAGAAATACTGTAACGGCACGAGCTAAGTAACTCATATACTTCTGGTTAAGGAGAAGCTTTTGAATTAACTTCCCCCTAATTCACGCCATAATCTTGATGTATAAGCTTTTAATAGCTTCCCCCTAAACCGACAATCCTTATAAGCAAGTTCAAAGCTTTCAATAAAGCTTAGAATGATTAAGCACACAACGAAATTTAACAAGCAAACCCCATCATATGAAATGATAATGATGCTATGAGTTATTGAAAGTTTGGGGCACACCAAGTAGATCAACAACGTCTCTTCTCACGCTTGAATAATTCTTCTGAAATCTTCTTCCCCCTGAGAGTTCAAGTTATGCATACTAGAAAGAATCAAGATATTTCTTCCCCCACGTAGGTGAAGAAAGGAAACCAATCCCATGTATGAAGCCCAAGTACTGAAGTAGACACTTTATCTCATTCATGAAGTTGACATCGTAACACTAGAGTCAATTAAGTCCCGGAAATGCACATATCTTCTTCCGGAGATGCACCAGAGTCAATTAAGTCCCGGAAGTGCATATCTCTCCATATAGGATAATGATGATGAATAACTGCAACATCAAAACAATTAAACATCAAACAATAGTGTACCGTTTAGAGACTGACAACTCCACGAGTTAAAACACTGATTTTCTCTGCGGTTATGACAAATGTCTTCCCGGGATGTCTTCAAATCAAAAGAAGGTATGAAGTTCATCACGTGTACTCGTTGTGTATTCAATATGTTTTCTTATTCCCCCTTGATGGTTTCGAAACTCGGAGCCATCAATAAATCGTACGCACATGTACTTGAAATCTCGTGAGAATAATAAATAAGCTGAATTATATTCAGCGAGAATTAATTGTTGATCGAAATTCTCTACTCATAAACTCTCTATGTCTATCTTTACCAACCCCCTTAAAGGAAATTTGAAGTGACAACTGATAGAATGAGCCAGATATACCAAACATGAAACTGAATAAGAGTTCCTCGACCTTGTGACTTAAGCTTGCACAATTGTTGAATGAAGAACGGTGGAGAAATCTCTAAGTACCCAATACATTACTGAAGAAATATATAAGCACAACACCTCTTAAAATTATCCACGTCGACTATGCGCGTGACATTGAGTACAACAATGTAACTCATTAACGTGATAGTTATCCAGGTCATCAACCAACCACCCTGAACCCGGAAACTAGATAAGCAAGTCTTCATCCTAAGATTAAGCACGAACAAGTTATCTTTTTACAGATAAAATAAGAACACGCCTTCGAAAAATCCATCTTCAACTTCAAATAAGAATACCCGATCAAAAATCTGTAGCCACTAAAAATATAGCCATTTTTTATTGGTCTCGTCAAATAATTTTTGTCATTTTGTCTCGTCTTTTGTCTCGTCACATTGTCTCGTCACTATCAAACCTGGATATATGACTATTAGAGAAAAAAATGTATATGAAACACAATTTAAAATTGGCCCATAATACACTTAATTTCGTCCGTTCATAAGACACACAGCCCAACATTTGCAGCCCAGCAAACTTGTACACAACCATCACAAACCAAACGTGGCCCAGTATGATGCAATGAACGGTTAACAAAATTGAGGCCCACTGATTCCATACCCGGTTCATGAGTTATCTTAGGGATATATACTTCATTACCCTAATTATTCTCACAACCTAATCATCTATTTCATGCACCCCCTTTTCTCTCCCATCTAAAACCCCGCCTTTTGATTTATTTCTTATCAAAAAAATATATCTAATCTCATCTACACTAAAACCGCATCCTACATCCATCTCACCAACAAATAACATCAATCCCATCTGTCATCTTCAACCTAAAACACAACAAAACCCATACATAATCATCATCATCATCTAATCTTTGCTACATTACTTCCAATTAAAGAAAACTAATCATCACAAATCAAGCACCCCTAATCATCACAAACGATTTGGAAGTGAAGATAGATATACCGTAGCTTCAAGATCTTTAAATGAATAAAGGTCTCGGGTAAGAGATTCGTGATGCATGTCGGTTTTTGATTAAAAACCGAAACAAATAATGATCATAACAAGTTTTTTATAGATCTTTATTTAGTTTCGTATAATAATACTTGGTTTAAAACCAAACAGGGATCTATGATGATTATTGAATTCGATTTTTAAAGATCTAAAAAGGTCTTATATATATCTTTGAAAGATACAATCGAATGAAAAAAACTGAGATCTTTAATGTATGTTCTGTTTGAATTAGATTAAGAAGTTGTTTATAGATGGGATTAGGTGTCGATGGGAAATAGATAGTTTTGGTGTTGATTGGAAGTGAAAAGGGGGTGTAGTATCATTTTTAGTCTGGTTTTCGGAATGATTTTGTTAAACCTGTCACAATATTTTCTAACTGCATCACAATATTTAAAAAATAAAGCCATCACAATGTTTTCTTTAAACCCATCGCAATGATCGCATCGCGAAGCCATCGCAATGCCATCGCAATGCCATCGCAATGCCATCGCAATGCCATCGCAATACGCATCGCAATGCGCATCGCAATGTCATCGCAATGTGCATCGCAATGAGCATCGGAATATGCAAAATCATATCCATCAGAACGTGAATCTGAAATCTTATCCATATGTCGTACTTTTTCCGGATTTTCAGGATCTGTCTTTTTCTGAGTTCAAAACTTCATCTTCTATAAAACAAAGAAACCCAGAAAGATTCTTTTAACCATACAATAGCCGTCATATACTAATTTTGAGGCCAGTATTAAGCAAGTGATATTGATATAAACAGATTTGAAAAAAATAAAAGTGACAACTTTTGACCAGAAAAATAGATGGATATGATAACCATGAGACAACAATTATAACCATATGACCAGATGTGTTAAGACAGGATTGACAGTATCAGTTATGAAATCAGTGATAAAACACATACTATACCAGATGTGAAACGGGACAGATAAAAAAACAAGATGTGACAAAAAAATTATGAATGTATGGACAACAAACAGAACCAATGTGACAAAAAATTTAGACAAACTGAGACCAAAAAGATTTTTACCACCAAATTAGTAACAAGAAACACGACGATCCAAGAATTGAACCATAGCTCTGATGCCAATTATGAGTTGACCATTTATGGATCCGGTGGTCTAGTATGGTGGTATAAGAATATGGCAGCCATGGATGAGTTGAAGAGAGAGAGGTTGTGTGTGTAAAAGAAAGAGAAAATGTATTAAAGTGAAAATGGGAAAAACACAAACAATAACCCCTCCTTGGAAGCCTTGGAGGGGTATTTATAGTCACTCACGCTACATACTGTACATCGTTTCCTAGTCTAGTCTTTGCGTGAGTGACTATGATAACTAATGGGAATTCTTAAATGTCGTCACATAAAGTGAATTTCCAACAACACTGCTATTCATACGTGTTTTATTTATATTTTAGTGATCTTCATTACAAGAGGTTGAATTTAAAGATGAATTCATGGATGTGTTGAACGATGAAGAAGACACGGCTGCTATTTCTCTTGATGCCATTGATGTAGACAAAACTGACGCAGACGACATTTAGAAACAACAATTGTTTGACACAAAACTTGTTTCCGAGTTTAAGGATCTTGACCTTCAAAAAGGAACGGTTCGGCCTCTTGAAGTTAAGGTAGTTTCTCACGGAATTTGTCAGAATCAGTCTTTTGTTTTCTTTTTACAAGTTTGTGACGAATATATTTTTCTTACAACAGTATGTCAATGTTGTCACACCTGATTACAAACCATCTCTGGTTACAGTTTTTTCCGGTGTAAAAATGAATCACAAATTGGGATCTAGAAAGAAGCGTGTACCCAGGTCTCTCAAAGTTAGAAGGAAGATGATGAAGAGGTTGGCAATGGCTTTTATTCAACCCATTTATAAGCAACCTAACATTACTCCAGATGCCCATAAAAGTACTTCAAGGAATCAAGCAGATGGTGATATCGGTCCGCCTGAATTTTTAGAGGTCTATTCAATGCATATGTAACATACAAATCCAGATATCCATGTCGTGTAATAATAACATAAAATCATATATCCAGGATGTAACCGGCAAGCCTAAATTGCGTTCTGTCCAAGAACTACTTGCACTACCACCATTTGTAGAGGTATGCTGTTTGTTTAATGTTGTTCCCATCTTGTTTTATAATGAATTTACCTTGGTCTTACCTCACGAAGATTGTTTATAGAATCTTTCAAGAGAGCCGGACGGTAACATGGATACTGTAAGAGTTTCCCCAGCTGTAGCATAGTATATTAATTTACCTGACCCGCCAGAGTATCGGTTTACCTGGGTACAACGAGACATTGTAGTGACTGCAAAGTTCTGGCGAGCATTAGTGTGTCTTGATATTGCCAAAGATGGGTGGTCGGGTGACAATGTAAGTTAACAAAGTGTTCATAGTGAATTTGAGCAATCTTTATGAATGTTGTTATTAATCTTCCCATTTTTTCCATACACATCATCTTGATCTATTTGTGGATTTAATATGGACATTTAGACCAATTAATGTTTATTGGGCAATGGTGAGGCCTCACTTCTTACAACAAATTCTCGCTGGTTCAATGCCAGACTATTATTCTAATGGCAACATGGTCTCCTGTCCCATGGCGATTGGTTAAGAAGGTAGTTTCTTTTTACCTAGAAAAGTAACTCGTTTAATATAAAAACCCCATAGAAAGTGATATGAATTCAAATATTGTAGGTGTACTTTCCCGTCAATGAACCAAAGAAACACTGGTGTCTAGCTGAACTTTACATAACGAGTGGATTGGTTACATTTTATGATAGCCTACGTTGGGTTGTTGGTAACAGAATACCTTGGTGTACAAATATGAAAAAGAACCTGCCCGAGCAGCTAAGCTTTTATCTAAATGTTCATGGGATATTGGAGAACAAAGGAATATCACCCGATAACTATAAAATCTCATATGCATTTGCAGTTGTTCCAAGGTAGGACAAAAAATATGGCGACTGTGGGATTTGGGTGTGTATATTTTTATACAGGTTGTCTCGTAACCTACCTGTCATGTTTGATGATTCTCTTCAAACAGCCATAGCTTATCGGGAACAACTTGTTGAATACTTTTGGAAGCACAAGGTGTTAGCATTTGATGATGCTTAAGGTATATTCACACTTAAAAGCAATGAATTTTTTGCACTTTTCTTTTATTGTAATTGCAACCTTCTAGAATATATTTGTGGTTGAGACATACTAAATTTAACCCCTATAAAGTACAAGTTGAGTGAATGGTTACTTTAATTTACTTACCTAATACATCTTCTATTCCCTATCACACAATGCCTTATTCCACCTTCATCACTTTATCCACTCATTTCAATTGACAAACAGTTAAACAAACCCTAAAAACATGTCAGACTACATCCCATTTGATCTACAAATAAATATCATGATCAGACTCCCTTTCAAGTATATACTTCGTTGTCGTGGTGTTTCAAAGAGTTGGAAAGCTACGATAGACGAAAGGAACTTCTTGTTATCATATGGTGTTCGTAATTCGTTAGAATGTGGTTATCTAATAAAGTATACCTGTCAATATTAGTGTTTTCTTTTATGTGTTGCTGAAAACTTCGCATCAATCCCAGTTAATGCTAACCTATTTTTTACTAATATGGATCTGATGGGAACATCGTGTGGATTGTGGTGCTATCATTGGATCCCAAGAAACATTGCTATTATCTGGAACCCGTCGATGAATAACTATGTTGGTACCTTTATACCCACATTTAGGATTCAACCTATAGGTGATAAAATCCTTTTAGGTTTTGGTGTTAGGCCTGATACACTAGATCCAACTATTATTAAAATTTCTTACCCGGTCAGTGGAATAGGTATGTGGTACGCTTCGGTTTTTAGTTTAAGTTCAAGATGTTGGACTAGAGTAGACAATGATAACTTACCCCGTGAGACTATAAGATTTAGTAGGTCTAGTCAGGATGTTGTAGGTAAGTATGTGATTTGGATCGGACATGAGTTGCGTTCGTATAACAACGAGGATCCAATAAAAGTGTATCTGCTTGTTTCATTTGATATGGTTAACCACCAGTTCCAAGTTTTAGATATTCCACTTACCTTACTTGCTGAATTGATGAACCCCCTGTCAATTTCCGTATTGGGTGACTCCCTTGTGTTCTCTGGTCATCTTTTGGCATATGACATACGACTATTCTGTGGTTGGAAGGTTAGTTTAGATGGTGGTACTACACCAACTTTTACTAATATTTTCAACATTCAATCCCGCTCCATATTGAAACTGCTCGGTTTTACTCCCAATGGTAATCCAATTGTTGAATCTGCTACTAATAACCCAATGGCTTATATCGTTCTAGTCTATGATATGATTGATCGTACTTTTCTGAATGTTGGTATCACTAGTGTTCATGGTTCGTTACATGTAGAACCATACAAAGAATCTCTTGTTCAACACGATCATCCTTTTGCAGCACTTAATTATATGCACGCCAATGCATGATGTATGAGTTGTAATTGGCATCTTATTTGAATACGTTTAAATTTGATACTCAAATTTTCTGAAATATTGACTTTTGTAGGTTTCATCCTTTGGTTGCAAGCTTTGTAGATGGCCAAGTTTTCAAGATCAATGGAGTAGGCCGTATATGAAGACTAGCAATTACCTACGAATATGTTGTAATATCTCTACAAACTTTTGTTTGCTATGAATTCCCGTCGTACGCGCATTTTCCTAACTTTTAAAACACGTACGCTTCTATTATTTATAATTATGAAACAAAACTAATGTTAACGAATCTTTCCTACTAAATTAAATGTAGTTGCACTTGAAACACCATGTTTAAGGAATATATTACAAAACAACTAACTGTTAGTTGGATAGATTAAGTTTACATACTTAGATACGAATAAATCCAGTTACGAGATCCTAAATATTACAGAAACGCATAGAAACATGTTTCGCCTGACAATAAACTTCTACTTCATGGCTAGTAACACATACAAGGTAATTCCAATCCAAATACAAGTTTTCTTCCAGAAACGTACGTAGGATTTACTCTTGTCCAGTAGAATGTTTTTCTCTGTCAATTAAGCATGAAGTACTTCAATTGTTTGCCGACTTGTCAATAATTGTCTAAGATCACGCCTGTTTTGTTGATTCAACATAGTGTACATCTCATTCAAATTCATCTTGTACTAATCTGATTCAACCTCATCATCATACCAATCCCAATAACCACATTTCCTACCTGGGTTGTAACGATTTGGGCATACAACAAACCTTCGGCAAGGATTACTAGGTTTCCATGAAGTTAAGACTTTCACTGGGAGATCGCAAACACATAACTGGTTTTCCATTTCACTTGACATTGACCCCTTACCTGCACTGGTTGATGTGTATAAATTTTGGCATTATTCGTTATCGACACATGTTCATTCTCTTTACAAATTTTATTTCTAGATTAAATGTAATTTTTAAAAAATTAGATACATTTGCCTATTTTCTATTTGAAATCCCTAAAGTATGAGTGCAATTGCTGAGTTGCCCTTATTGCCCAATTTTTCAAATTAATTGCCCACTAGTGAATCTAGAACGTTTGGGTAACTGCCCTTTACTATAACCACCCACTTGTCCCTTAATCTTCCCATTTAACTATTATAATTACACACAATACAGTTTATTTACCAAAGGAAAATCATCATCTAAGTTTGTATCACAAAATTATCACACAAATGGCTACTTTTGAAGATTTAACATTCGATCTAATGATGATTGTGTTACTAAACCTTCGAATTTCATCACTATTGACTTGCAAGACCGTGTGAAAAACATGGTTGTCAATCATCTCTAATGCCACATTCATAAGGAGGCATGCCAATGCTTCTCAGCACCCACGATTATTGCTAAGATCTTATGAAGGTATACGCACTTGCTCTATTTCGGATCACTTGTTAAATAACCCCTAAACATTATACCGTGGCCAAGATCATCCTTTTATGAATAACAACTTCAATAGAGTTGTTGGGTCATGCGACGGTTTGTTATACGTGGTTAACACTACAAGTGTATCTCTTTACAACCCTGCCACCCATTACAAATATGTGATCGACTCATGTTTTGTGAAAGAGAAACCAGATTATGTTTGTTATGGCTTGGGTAAGATAACAGATGGTGATCACAAGTTGATTGACATTTCTAAGCGCAATGGCAAGGTTACAATGTTTTCCGTCCAAAATAGGAATTGGAAAAACGTTGGTGTTTATCCAGGGGAAGGTAGTGTCTTTTCAGAGGACGTGGGTTATGACGGACGTGTATACTTCTGGGATTTTAACTAGCGACCGGATTCAGAAAGGGTAGTTTGTATTCATCTAACTGATGAAACAATTACTCAGGTTGTGCTTCCTGATAGACCAAGGGGGAAAAAATCCTTTGACTTGGTGGTGTTGCCACAATGGCTGACCATGCAATCTACCTACAATGAAAACCCTCTTTCGTATGTTTGGGTGATGATTAACAACCCTGTCAACCAAGCATGGTCATTGTTGTTTAGAATTCCCACACCAGATCGTACTCTATATCGTTTACACCATTACATAGAAGGCTGGACAAGATACTATTCTCCAATATGTATAACAGTGGGTGTCTCGTAATTCCATTTGGTTATCAGGTAATGTTGTAGAATCCTACCACTGAGACTTTCAGGATTTTAGAGTATATAAGGGGGCCTTGGTGTACCTATGTCGAAACGTTAGTGAAACCTGGTGGGACGGGGATAAGATATAGTCTAAGGAGTGCATCCAACCTTCGATAAACAAGAACGCTAGTCAACTGCCTTTTTTACTATGCAACCAACTTATCTAGTTACATTATCTTTTTATGAACCTTTGTTATCTACTTCTTATGTATTTTCTGTTTTCCCGTATTGTAAAACTTATCAACTAATGTTAATATGGTACTAAGTTTTTATGTTATTTGATATGTTATCCCTCTAGGTCGTCAATGGTTATTAGCATAGTTATGAAATATTTATTGGTAACTTAAGTGTAATTGTTGCAAGGCCAACTACATTGGCAGTGTATTTATTACAAGCATACATAGTTAGTGAATTACAAGTACTATTTTTACAAAATTTTAGAATAAATCTCATTTACTTATCATAACTGGGTAGGAGGATAAGATACTGAACCAAAAATGTCTACAACAACAACACAAAAATTTAGGGTCATACTAGTCTATGAAGATCAAAAATATGGTGTTCTTCTGCCTAGTGGTACTAGCTACTTGGATCTACTCAGGTATATGAAGAAAAAGTTCAAGCTTGGTCCCAACATCAAAATTCATATAGCCTACAAACTAGAAATCAACAACATCAACATAATCGATAACAATGATCTTCTTTATTTCAATAATGTAATCGTTGAATCCAATGATGTTATGAAGCTCTATGTGTCTGCGAACAACCTTCGCAGATAACCCATACATTTAATCTTCTCCCTAATGTCAATGATCTTAATTATCAAGTCTTTACACCTCCTGAATCCAAAAACTGTTGGCCACCTAACTCCAAGCCTACGCCTATAGTAGAAAATAGTCTTGTAGATTTTACCAAACATATTTATTGGTGTAAGGAATTTAGATTTGATGACAAGCAAGAGTGCGTGTATTTTATAAGTTTAAAATGCGTAAATGATGGAACCCAGTTTAGAGTTGTTAGATGATGTCCTAACAGATATCGAGTAGCATGTGCTTCGGTAGACTGTAGTTGGGATTTATACACCCACCGTGTAAAAAACAACAAAGCTTTTTGGATAACACACATCCATGATACTCATGTATGTAACAAGTATGATTTCAAGCCTAGTCATCGCAACGTAACAGCTAGGTTTTTGTCAAAATATCTTGTTCCTAAAATCAGTGAGCCAACTAGGGTTTATAAACCAAAGGATATTGAAAGTCCCTAATCAATGCAAGAAACCCTAATCTTAACTTAATAAACACAAGGTATTACTTTTCAAACGTAATCTTATTATTGTATAATAAAGAATTACAAGTGTTATGGATAACACAGTTTGATGACAATGTGTTGTGCACACTTTGAACAACAATAAACCTTAACTTATGAATACAGTCGTAGCTGTTTGATTCACTAAGTAATATGCAATAATGTTCTTAATATCTCGAAGTGTTAAACATTAATGCATGGATACACATCCTATTTATAGTGTTACGAGTTTGACCTAAACAGTACTTGATGGCGACTACACAAGCTTTTACAAGTTCCCACATCAGTCACATGATGTCCTTCTATTCTTGGTAGTCTTCCATTATGCTTTAAGGAAACAGTTGTCAAAACAGTTTCCTTTTTCTTCATAGTCTCGAACACACAAATGGCATGTCCAAAGTGTGCTGAGAGTTACCAGGGTATTGCCACCCCTGTTAACTCTCAACCCCTCAGAGTCCCTGATACATCTTAGCTGTTATCCATCACAACCAATGAGTATGTCTTCAGGTAATTCTTCGACTTCCCTGACAATGTCTCTAACATGGACTCCTCTGAGGTTGCTCACAGAGACTTGGATCTCTGTGAGTCTTGTGAAACTTGCCTGCCTCCTAGGCACAGGCAAGGGACTATCTAACAGCGTAATTATGTTTAAATCAATGATCAGGGAATCTAACAAGTTTAGATTCCCAACAATCTCCCCCTATTTAAACATAAATAATGCTAGATCTAACTAAGTTAAGGTAAGTGAGTTTAACAGCTTCTTCTTACACATAACAGATCTAAACAAACATACCTCATGATTTTATTAAAACTTAAAGAAAATTACAAGTACATTACATAAGCAAAATAAAAGATGAAGGTAAAAAGGGTTGTGAACATCTTCAATAGTCATCATTTTTAATTCTTTCTTCAGCTTCAGCCAAGTCCAATCTGTTATCAATTTCATCCTGCAAAGTCTTTGCAAACTTCTTGGAATACTCTGTGTTGATCTTGAGAGACTTCTTGTGACAGAGTAGTTGAACAGTTGAAGCTAAGCACAGCTCATCTTCCCTTTGAAAAGCATACTGGCAAGCCCTGTTCATGAATGCCATTCCTCTTTCAGGCTCTGTGTATGTCTGACCATCAACTGGGCCAACAATACCATTGGGAAGGATCAAATCCCTGTGCATGCCATCCACTTGAACATCTTCAGTAACAAAAGTTTCATTAACAATTTGTGAAATCCTTCTCCCTTTGTTGCCAGTCTTTGGGGGTTCTTGTTCAAAAAGCTGTGGTGGGGGATCAATCTTAAGTTTGGCAGCTGTTTCCTTGATCCAGTTAAACTTGGCCTTAAGAGTCTTAAGTAGAAGAAAATTAGCCTGTCCAGTCTTTTTGGCAGCTAAGGCTTCAAGTTCGAACCATTCTGATAACCCAAGTGTCTTTAACCTGAAGTTGTCAAACACATCCATATTTCCCTGTTGGTTTTCCCTCCATAAGATCATCTGTGGGGTGTTTGTAGATTTATGAATGGTGTATTTGAACTTGGTTATCTTGCTAGAAGCATATCTGTTGTTCACGCAGGTATCATAATCAGCTTTGACTTTCCTTAAAGCCTCAGCGCGTTTTGCTTCCATTTCCCTCAACCTTTGTTTTTGTTTTTCCCTTTCAGGTGGTGTCATCTTCCTTAGAGTAGCTTCATTCAATTCTTTGGCTGTCTTGAGTTCATTTAATCTTTTGAATTCTTCAGCCTGTTGCTCTATTTATTCAGGGGTCAAAGGAATCTCATCGGAAGGTGTAAAGGTTGAGAATTGGGAAAGGTCTGTGGTGGATCCTCCTGTCTCTAGCATCACAGCTATCTTCTTGAGTTTAGTGTCTGTGTCAGACAAAACTATCTCCTTTCCTTTCTTCGAGACAAAGGACTCCACACTTATGTTTTTTAAAACTTCAGCTCTTCTAATGAATGCTGTCTGAGCCTGAGCTTGAATTGCTTTGGGGAGGGAGCTGACTTTGAATTTTAATTTCTTGGCAGCTGGTTCATCATCATCCCCAGGCTTGCTGGTGTTAACCAAAACCAGAGACTTTGATGGGTCAGCTCCATCTTGAGGTTGTTGCTCCCCCTGAGTATTATCCTCATCATCAGGTATTATGATAGGTGTGATGACTTGGAGAGGAACAGGTGTGATGGTGGGGTTAGCTGATGATGAGCCTTGTTCAGCAGATGCAAGGCTGAGTGTTGTATTTTTCTCCCCCTCACGTTTATCCTGGCTTCGCAGATGTTTGGATGAACGTGCTTGAAAATGCCTTGCAATCTGTTCGACAGAGGCAGCCATAGAACATTGTCTTTTCCTTGAAGCCCTGGCAATCTTCAGCAGGAGGTTGGCATTTGCATTAGTATTTGCCTGAACACGACTGACAATAAAATTAGCATGACGGTATTGCCTGTTGCGAACAGCATCAAATTGCCTGTGTGTGGTGAGCTCATGTTCATGGAACATGGCAGGGACGGCTGAGTCAATGGCATCTTTTATTCTTGTTGAAAGATGACTGAGTCCTTGGGCTACACCTCTTCTTGCACCATCCTGAATTGGCTTAGTAACCGCCTCAGCCATAGCCTTTTTTATGATGCCAGGAAATGTCACAGTGAAGTTGTGCATTTCAGACTTGATCACACCCAGCTTTCTTGATAAACGCTCAATATCTGATTGATGATGAACAGGCTGAAGATTCTTGATATTTAGGCTTTGCTAAGCATAGTCATCCCCCCTTGGTAGAATATCAAAGTTCGTCTTAGCAGGATGATCAAACAAAAGAAACTCCGCTGTTGGATCATAGGCTGGAGATTGGAAAACTGTTGTTGTGGATGTAGCAGAGTTGGGAGTATCAACAGCATCCTTGGGAGGAGAAGTCTTATCACCAGCTGGTGTAGACACAACTATTTCTTTTGGAGGAGAGACAGACAGCTGGTCTTCCTCATCTTCTTCATCCTCTTCATCGAACATCCCTTCAGGGAATTCATCCTCAGGCATGGGCTCAATATCAGAGACATAATCTTCCAATGATAGCATTTCTTCATCAGTATTTGACAAAGGCTCTTCATCATTGGGTTTGTCTTGAGTCAGTGTATCAGCCTCCTTTTCTTGTTGTACCCGAGACTCGATGACTGGCTGTACAATTTCAGCCTGCAAATTTGTTGGAATTAGTAACAGGGAAAAATATAAGGGAAATGGTCGCCATTTCGCTGTCCTAGAGAGGCTGAGGGTGATTACTCAGCCACTCCAAAGGATAAATCCTTGGGATTCTTTTAAGTGTGAAAAAATAAGGTTAATGATCGCCATTCACTGCCCCTAGGAAAGCTAAGTGTGATTATTCAGCCCCCCCAAAAGGTTAAAACCTTTGGGACTCTTTTGATTGTGAGACATATGTTGTTTATGGATCGCCAGTCGCTGCCCCTAGGAAAGCTGAGTGTGATTATTCAGCCCCCCCAAAAGGTTAAAACCTTTGGGACTCTTTTAAGAGTGAAACATATGTAGTTAAAGGTCGCCTGTTACGCTGCCCCTAGGAAAGCTGAGGGTGATGATTCAGCTCCCCCTGAAAGGATAAATCCTTTGGGACTCTTTTAAGGAGGGAACCAAGAGGCTGTGTGAAGTACAGCTGATCAAGGTTGAGACATTAGTGTATTCATGTTGTTGTTAGCCTGAATACTGTCTAGAGGGTGCAGGGTCATCGGGGTGCTTTATAAACAAAAATGAATCATTCCCTGGTGCAAAGACAGGGTGTACAGAAGTCTTAAAGGATTCTAAGTGTATTGACAGACTTCTATGGGTCGAGGATTACCCTAACTTCACCACTCTCTCCTACAGACAAATGAGAGTGGCTGCTTGTGAACCTCTAAAAATGTACACTGATTACCTGTGAGATATCAGCTTGATCAGGCTGGTTTCCTGTCGTCTCAGCTGACTTTGAGACACTAGACTCCTGTTGTTTGTCAGCTAATGAATCTGAATCCACATGAGTATCTAGACCAGAGGAGGTGTCAGTCTTCTTTCCCTTAGCCTTAGAAACAGCTTTGGAGTGGGAAGAAGAGGGGATTTTCTTCTTCTTAGGTTGTTGGCCAGATGAAGCCTTGGACTTAGTAGTGTGCTGCCCAGAGGTCAAAGACTTAGACTTGCCAGCAACACTAGTAGTATTCACCTTCTCAGAGGAAGGGAGCAAGGGCTTCTCATCGTTTGGTACTTGGTTGGCCACATTCATCATATGGGCGGTGACAGGGAAATCTTCAGCTCCTATTTCTTTATAGATGGCACTTGTGATGCGGTAGGGCTTAAGAGTAGTCAAGGCCTTGTTGTGGTAGTTATCTCCCAGCAGGCTTTCGAAGATCAGAGACAGGAAGCGCACATAGCATATATTATTTTCCCTGACCTGATTCCTTCCCTTCAGCTGTTCTACAAGGTTGGAGAAGAGAATGCTTCCAACGTCAGCATCAGCTCCCCAGATTAATCCATAAGAAATAGCCTGATGGTTGAAAGACATCTGATCCTGTGATCCCTGCATTCCTCCCAGGGATTTAACAATGTGGGTGAAGAGGACACGCCACATGGGAGTGAAATACTTAATCTTCAGAGGAGATTTGGCGAGGACCTCAGCTGGTGTAAGGGCAGGGTTAACGTCATGGCAAGGGTTGAGTGTGGCCAGGGCTTCTTTGATAGCCTTTTTATCAACTACCTTCAGGCATTCATCTCCATGCTTCAATCCGGCCACACTAGAAAAGTCTTTAAGGGAGAAGGCGAAAGGGTGTTCATTATATGAAAGGCTAAATGTTATGGTGTCTTCTACCACTTCAGCAGAATACCAGAATTCCCTAAGGTATTCCTGGTAAAAGGTGGATGGGGATTTGGTGAAGGCTTCACTTAGGTCACAATTCTACATGAAATTGACCAGATCTGAATAGGTGCTATTTGGTGCCTTAATCCATCCAATGGCGTTGTTGGAGGCGAGGATGCTCTCGGTGATCTCGAAGTTAACATTTGATGCTTTAGGAACTGAAAACGCCATGGATTTGAGGTTGAAGGTATGCGAAAATGGCGGATAGGTTAAGAGAAAGAAGAACTTAGAGAGAGAAGAAGATTTGAGAAATGAGAATGGTGGTGGGTGAGAAGAGAAAGGAGACAATATATATTCAAACTAAGTGAACAGTTATTCAACCGTATTAAATGCAAGGTGCGAAAATGACTGCTCAAGTGGGTCTCCTTGACCTTTCAAAATAGTTTGTCTCCTCGTTATCCGAAAAATAAATGATTAAATATTTGAGAATGTTTTTTGCATTTACTTGGAAAGTAACTACCTAGTTTCATGTGAAAAAAATTTAATATAGAATCAATCAGTTAATGAACACATTTAATATCAAGCCACAGGCTTTGAGATATTGAGCATCCCTAGCTCAGCAACTAGCCTGTTGAACGAAGGTTCAGCCAAAGGCTTTGTAAAGATATCAGCTAGTTGCAGCTCTGTGGGAACAAAATGCAGCTCAATATCTCCCTTCATTATATGATCCCTAATAAAATGATACCTGATATCAATGTGTTTGGTACGAGAGTGACGAACAGGGTTGTTGGATATGGCAATGGCGCTGGTGTTGTCACAAAAGATTGGCATTTTGTCATACAAAATTTCATAGTCAGCCAATTGACTTTTCATCCAGAGCACCTGAGCACAACAGCTGGCTGCAGCGACATATTCTGCTTCAGCTGAGGACATAGCCACAGAGTTTTGCTTTTTAGCACTCCATCCAACCAATTTTCCTCCTAGGATTTGACAGCTGCCTGAAGTGCTCTTCCTGTCAATATAGCATCCAACATAGTCTGAATCTGAATAGGCCTTGAGATTAAAGCCTGATTCTTTTGGATACCATAGGCCTAGGGATGGTGTTCCTTTGAGATACCTGAAAATTCTCTCAACAGCCACTAGATGGGATTCTTTTGGGTTAGCTTGGTACCTTGCACAGAGACATGTGGAGAATTGTATATCTGGACGACTAGATGTTAAATACATGAGTGACCCAATCATGCCTCTATATAAAGTCTCATTGACAGAGACCCCTGACTCATCAGGGCCCAAGTTGTTGGGTGGAAGCATGGGGCATTTCACTGATGCACAATCAGCTAAGTCATATTTTTTAAGTAAATCCTTAACATACTTTTCTTGACAAATTGAGATTCCCTTAGGACATTGTTTAATTTGAAAGCCCAAAAAGTAAGTTAATTCTCCCATCATACTCATCTCATATTTCTTGGTCATTAATTTAGCAAAACGTTTACTAAGATTTACATTTGTTGACCCAAAGATGATATCATCCACATAAATCTGCACAATGATGAAATCACTCTTATCCTTGAAGGTAAAGAGTGTTTTATCAAGAGAACCCCTGACAAATTTATTTTCAGTTAAGAAATTGGAAAGAGTTTCATACCATGCTCTTGGAGCTTGTTTCAGACCATACATTGCCTTGTGAAGTCTGTACACATGGTTGGGGAACTCGCTGTTCTCAAATCCTCCAGGTTGTGCAACATACACTTCCTCAGCCAAATCACCATTGAGGAATGCACTCTTAACATCCATCTGATACACAGTGATGTTCATATAGGCAGCATAAGCAAGGAAGATTCTGATGGCTTCAAGTCTAGCAACAGGTGCAAAAGTTTCATCGTAATCAATTCCTTCAGTCTAAGAGAATCCCTGTGCCACCAGTCTAGCCTTGTTCCTGATGATGTTCCCAATTTCATCCATCTTATTTCTATAGATCCATCTAGTGCCTGTGATATTCTTTCCAGGTGGGGCTGGCACTAGTGTCCATACTTTGTTCCTTTTGAACTGACTGATTTCTTCTTGCATAGCAGCTACCCATCCTTATTCTACCAGAGCCTCAGCTACTCTTTTAGGTTCAATTTGTGAGAGAAATTCAGCAAAGAGACATTCATTGGCTGAGGCTGACTCTGAGTCTTGAATTCGCTGTCTAGTTGTGACCCCTGCATTTGTTTCCCCAATAATGTTGACAAGAAGAAGGTGTTGATCTCTTGACCACTTATTTTGAGGAGCTGGGGACTCAAGGACAGGAGCACTTGTGGGCACAGCTGGTACAGTTTGAGTTTCATCCTGCTGAGTAGGAGGGCTTTCTTCAAAGACTACTTCAGTGTCAGAGTCTTCTTCAGCCATATCAATGGTTGCTATTTCATTATCAGCAGGAGAATCTTCAGGGATTTGAAGAATTGGTGAGTCATCAATATCATGAGAAGGATCATCAGAGATTTGAGGTTCTTCTTCATCAAGTTCCTGAGAGGTAGGAACTTCTATGTTGTGAGTAGACAGAGGGTCAAAGGCAGGGACATAAGGGATGAGAGTGTTGGAGTGATGATGACTGGTAGGTCTGGGTTCTGTGAACTCATCACTTGGAAAAGATACATTTTCATTAAAATCAATTTCATCACCCTCTGTCCCTGTTCTCTGTATGACTTCATCATCTTCATTGAATCTAACATGGAATGTTTCTTCTACTTCTTGTCTTCTGATGTTGAATACTCTGAAGGCTTTGGCTGTTGGAGAGTATCCCAAAAAGAAACCATCATCAGCTTTTTCATCAAACTTTCCAAGTTTATCCCTGTAGTTATAAATAAACACAGGGCACCCAAACACATGAAAATAGCTGACGTCTGGAGATCTTTTCCTGAAAACTTCATAGGAAGTTTTACCATGTCTTTTGACAATGATTGATCTGTTTGTGTGTAGCAGGCAGTGTGAATAGCTTCTCCCTAAAATTGCTTTGGTAAGGCTGCACCATTTAACATAGTTCTTGCTGCTTCAATCAAAGTCCTGTTTCTTCTTTCAGCCACACCATTTTGTTCAGGGGTGCCAACTGAAGAGAAGTTCTGAGAAATCCCTTTTTCATCACAAAAGGATTCAAGTTGATGGTTCTTGAATTCAGTACCATTATCACTTCTTAGAGCTTTGACTCTAACATCATTCATATTTTCAACCTGTCTGATGAAGGACATGATGGTTTCAGCTGCATCACTTTTCCTTCTGAGGAAGAACACCCATGTGTATCTTGAAAATTCATCGACTATGACCAAGGTGTATTTGTTGTGATTAATGGTCTGAGGTTTGACACACCAAAACAAATCCATGTGAAGGAGATGTAAGCACTTGTCAATAGAGAATGATTGCCTAGTCTTGAATGAAGACCTGTGATGCTTTCCTTTGACACAGGCAGAACAAGTCTTGTCTTTGGAAAACATTACTGAAGGTAGACCAGCAACCAAGTTTGAGTGGCTATCTTATTGATGTTCTTGAAGTTGAGATGAGACACTCTTTTGTGCCACAGCCAATTGACACTTTCAGAGGCTTTAGCAAGAAAACAATTTGAGCTGTCTTCAGAGCACACAACCATGTTGATGACATAAACATCTCTCCTTCTAGGTGCAATCAGCACAACATCATTGTTTTTGTTGAATATGGTTCCCTGAGTCTTAGTAAACAAAACCTTATAGTCAGCATCACACAATTGGCTGATGCTAATAAGATTGTGTTTAAGACCATTCACATATGCAACCCTGGTAAATGTAATCCCATTGCAATTCACTGAGCCATATCCCTCTGTGTCACCTGAAGAGTTATCTCCAAACACCACTTTAGGACCTGGCTCCTTTGAGTATCTGTGCAGGTATTGTTGAATCCCTGTCATGTGTCTAGAACAGCCACTATCTAGATACCATACCAATTCCTTGAGATATTTCTGCACAGATACATAGAAACAGATTAGTTCCTATGGTGAACCCACTTTCCAGTGGGTTCCCTGAATTGCTTATTAGCAACTCTTGTGTTCCTGAAAAACTTTTGGCGTTGGGATGGACAGTTCATTGTTTCATGATTATAACTCCCACATATATCACACCCAGGGAAGTCACCACACTCGTCTGAGTGATGGTCTGTGAACCCACATAATTTACAGGGAGGATAAGGTTTGTAATTTCCTTGTTGTCTTTTGGAACTCTGTGGTCTGTCCCTAGAGGGTGTCTGAGCTCTTTTAGCTGCCATGTGTCTGTCATGATCTAAGGTCGAATGGTGAGAATTTTTACATACATTGCAATAAGGTTTGATTAACCTTTCCCCTTTGGGTTCACCTAGGACTGACTTAGGTTCATGAGAAGTAGAGCATTCAGCGGAAGGCTTAATGTGTTGTTTCAAGAGTTCTACTTCTTTCATAAGAGACAACAGGCGATCTTCAGTGGTAGGTTCAACCTTATTCATAGCTTTAGTAGTAACAGGCTTAAAAGCTACTTGTTTGCCAGTTTGTTTAGCAGGAACATGAAAAACTTTAGCTGGAGGATTCTTAATATCTGTCCTAAGTTCATCCTTAGCAGATCTAGAAGAACTGCTGGGTTCAACTCCAGAGAGTTTGGGCAAGGGTGGTAGCTCAGCCACATCTTCAGAGACAGGGTCATTTGTCAAAGTGGTATCTGACATATGAATAGTCTCTGTAGATTTAAAGACAATGTCTTTGGGTTTGGTGAGAATTCTCAGCTTATTTTTCTTAGCAGATATATCCCTTTTAATGTCAGCAGGCAGTTCATCATTAAGCAATTGATCTATAGTGAACCTAGCACACAGCCATTTTTTAATAACCTTGTTCAATTCAGAGACTTGATCATTTAAAGCAATGTTTTTTAAGGTTAATCTAGCTACTTCATTTTGCAGGGATATTTTCTCTAAATTAACCCGCCTGAGAGTTTCACATTCAGCCTTAGCATTTAGCATTTAGCATTTCAGATTTAACAGAGTGAAACTTATCAAGTAGGTTCTTTCTTTGTTCCTCAACAAAGTGTAAATCAACAATGGTGTAATCAAGGACATGCTTACGTTCATCACTATCAAACATGGATAAAAGCCTGTGTACCTTTTTCATTGTGATGTCAACCCATTGTCCTGATCTTGCATCACCTTTTCCAACAGCTGGTTCATCCTCAGCTATCGCCTTAAAAGCCCTGACTCTGGTGGTGTCTTCTTCATCTGAAGTTAGTGGCTCATCATTCCAATCATAAGTTTCAGCAACCAACCCTTTCTCTGTCTTTTTCTCACTACCCTTCTTTTTGGACAGAGCTTCAATCTTCAAGTTCATTTGTTCTAACTCAGCTTTAAGTGCCTTGTACTTATTTTTGTAATCTTTCTTCTCAGTGTCTGAAGAATTGGATGGTGATGAGTTGTTGTGTTGTTTCAACTTGTAGGGTTTGGATGAAGATGATGGATAAGAGGGTGAGGATGTCTTGGTGGAAGGACAGTCTTTTTGATAATGTCCAAGCTTTCCACAGGCAAAACAAGTTTCTTTTGACCTGTCAGTTGGTTTACTAGCTGATCCTACTCTTCCTGATCTTTTGAAGTATCTTCTTTGGTTGGCTAGCAAGGCTCTTTCATGGAACTCTGCATTGAGGTCTGTCAAGAATTCTTGGCTGCTACGGGTATCTTCTTCAACATCAGAAGCGCTGTCATGAGGATGTGTTGCAGAGATTAATGCTTTGGAAGATGCTCCTTGGACTACAAATCTTTCAGTCTCTGACTTGTAAATAGTATCGATCAGCCCTTCTTCATAATTGTACTTACCATAGAGCTGAGCAAGGGTATTATTTTTGATTGAGCTGTTAGCTCTCTGAGTCTGATTCATGCTCATCCACTTTCTTGGAATGCTGTTGACAAAAGTAGCATTGATCTCAGCTTGACCAATAGTGACATCATTCATAGCTAGGTCATTTAGAAGAATCTTCAGCCTAGTATAGGTTTGCTGAACCTTTTCACCTTCAAGTGACTTGAAGGCATTAAACTGAAGTCTGAGTGCCTAAATCTTTGTCTCTCTTGTTTCAGAGGGTCCTTCATGGCCAAGAATGAGGTCTGTCCACATTTGTTTAGCTGTGGGACACTGAATGACAGACTTCATGATATGCTTGGGAAGGCAGGATATTATGATGCTTTTGAGACGTTTATCTTGGTTTGCCAATTTCCTATCAGTTGGAGTCCATTGTTTGAGAGGTTTGGGAAGAGGGTTTTATTCAGTGGATGTAAGCGCCATGGGAATATATGGACCATTTTCTAAAATTTCTAAAAGAAAAGGTTCAAGCCCATCAAGATATACAAGAAATTGACTCTTCTAACTGGCAAAATCTTCTTCATCAAAGACTAGTACACTTGTGACGTGTGATCCACCTCTTGAGTCAAGAAGTTGGGGTAGATCATCGTCATTGGCAGGAGGGTTAAGTCTTGGTGAAGATAGGTTTGTGGAAGGTGATTGTGGTGGGTTAGAAGTTTCTGGCATGGTGGATCTTGATTATAAAACTGAGAACGATGTTTCTTGAAGGTTTTAATATCAAACACCACTCTAATACCAATTGAAAGTCCCTAATCAATGCAAGAAACCCTAATCTTAACTTAATCAACACAAGGTATTACTTTTCAAACGTAATCTTATTATTGTATAATAAAGAATTACAAGTGTTATGGATAACACAGTTTGATGACAATGTGTTGTGCACACTTTGAACAACAATAAACCTTAACTTATGAATACAGTCGTAGCTGTTTGATTCACTAAGTAATATGCAATAATGTTCTTAATATCTCAAAGTGTTAAACATTAATGCATGGATACACATCCTATTTATAGTGTTACGAGTTTGACCTAAACAGTACTTGATGGCGACTACACAAGCTTTTACAAGTTCCCACATCAGTCACATGATGTCCTTCTATTCTTGGTAGTCTTCCATTATGCTTTAAGGAAACAGTTGTCAAAACAGTTTCCTTTTTCTTCATAGTCTCGAACACACAAATGGCATGTCCAAAGTGTGCTGAGAGTTACCAGGGTATTGCCACCCCTGTTAACTCTCAACCCCTCAGAGTCCCTGATAAATCTTGGCTATTATCCATCACAGCCAGTGAGTATGTCTTCAGGTAATTCTTCGACTTCCCTGACAATGTCTCTGACATGGACTCCTCTGAGGTTGCTCACAGAGACTTGGATCTCTGTGAGTCTTGCGAAACTTGCCTGCCTCCTAGGCACAGGCAAGGGACTATCTAACAGCCTAATTATGTTTAAATCAATGATCAGGGAATCTAACAAGTTTAGATTCCCAACAGATATTGTTAGTGATTTGCAAATGGAGCGGAGTTTAGAAGTTTCATACAAAGTAGCTTGGGCGGGAAGACACAAGGCATTGACGGAAACTCATGGGTGTCCTAAAAATCATATGTTCAGTTAGCAGCATATTGTCATTACTTAAAGTTGGCAAATCCAGCAACAGTAACACACATTGAGACAGATGAGGAAGGAAGGTTTTCTATGTTATTCATAGCCTTTGGTGTTGCGGTAAGAATTTTTTTTTCAATGGCTTCTAATTTTTTATTTAATTGTTATGATGATAACTGTGTTATTTGCAATTGATAACTTGTAAACAATTTGGATACTACATAATCATAGTCTAAAAACATGTTAATGTTTCTAACATTGTATTCATAAACTAATCTACATCCCAATGAATATTATATCCTAAAAAACAATCAAATCTTAGTCATATATAAACAATTAGTTCATAGCAGATCCTCAATTTGAATAAAAATATAAAATTCCAATTATAAAACTAATAACTTTTGGAATTAATTAAGTATATTAAAACAAAAAAGTAACATGAAGTCATTGAAAAAGACAACATACCCTGTACAAGTGCAACATACAACAATTGATTATCCCCTTTCTGTGATTAAGATGTTTGGTCGAATTTGGTCCCAACACTTTATCCTTAACAGTAAGTGTTGGTATATTCAGGTTTGAAGGACTTCCTTTTGTTGGGGCCTAAAATAGATATGCACATGCTTAGATTTTGTGGCCCCAACTAACAATTGGTCCACAAATATTGGATTTGAGTACATATTTACACACTTTAACCTTTATATTTTGCATTTTTTGCAACCTTACTAGCTTAACTGAATTTGTTCTAAACACCTATTTTTTTAGATAAAGAGCTTCCTATGCTACATGAGGCCGTTGATTATAATTGATGCTGCACATCTGAAAGGGACTTACAAGGGAACAAACCTGGTTGTCGTTGGAATGGATGGGAACAATCAGATTATACCAATCGCCACAGGTGTTAGCCAAGGTGAAACCGGAGAATCGTGGACTTGGTTTTTGGGGAAACTAAAGGAATGCATTGGTAATAACTGGATTTTTAATCAGTTAAAAAGTTCGTTGATTTGGTCTAATCGAATTTATTACTTGTTTAAGTGTGACTCAGTCGTTTTTGGTGAAAAAGAAATAGATTGGTCGTTGTTGTAAAATAAAATTGCAAAACTTTAAAGTAAAAGGCAAGGTAAATAAAGCTATAAATGATTAAAAAGTAAATGACGAGAAATTAAAACAAATAACTAACAATAAAGGAGCGAAAGAAATAATAAAACGTAAATTAAAGCAAAACAATTAATAAAAATAAAACAATTAATCTTCGCAATACATGTTTTTTTCGGATTGATTGATTATTTTGGTAAAACAAAAAAGTTCAGAATAAACACCTAAGTTCGGAATAAACCTACAATTTCAGAAAAAAGACCTAAGTTCGGAAAAAAAAACAATTCTTCGGAATAATCAAACTTTTCAGAAAAATGGAAATCTTCGGACTTTTGTGTTTTTTCGGAAAAAGAAAGATTTTCAGATAAATGGCTATTCTTCGGAATATTTGCTATTTTCAGAGGTTTTTTTCGGAATATTGAGAATTTTCAGAAAAAGTAAAGTCTTCGGAATAATAGAATTTTCAGAAAAAGAAAAATCTTCGGAAAAACAATGCTATTTCGGAATCACAGATTATTTCGGATAAATGGGTTTTCGGACTTTAAAATTTTTCGGAATAATGACTAAATTTAGAAAAATCAATATTTTCGGAAAAATTAAGAAATTCAGAGAAAAGCTATATTTTCGGAATAAACATACTTTTTCAGAGAAACTAACTATTTTCGGACAAATGGAAAATTACAGAGTTAACTAATTCAGAAAAAGGGAATTCTTCGGAATGTTAAAACCCTAATCCGAAGATATGAAAAAGAGATACAGTAATACTCAAAATCAGAAAATAAGCCAAAAATAAGCATAAATAAAATAAGCAATTAACTAAAACTTAATCTAAAACACTTTTAAGAACAACTAATTAAACCATAAATTAAAAACTTGAAAAACTCTAATAAAACTAAAAATTAAAAATCAACTTTTAATAAAATAAACTAATAAAAACACTTATTTAAAAATAAGCAAAATCAAACAATAAGCATCAAACACCATAAGCTATCAAAATCAAACACATAAAAACTCATAGACATAATCAACCAAACACATCAACAAATCAATAAACATCAAGATTAAGCAACTACATGATCATCTAAATCAACACAAGATTAATAATAAAGAAAGGAAGAATGAGAATGATTAATTGAAAAGCTTGATTAAGATTAAGATTAAGATCTAATACAAAATTAATGAAAAAGATTAAAACATGAAATAAAAGCTAGAGAGAGAAAGTATTAAGCTACTCATAATTACCTTACACAAATTAAAACTAACTAAAATTATCTGACCCCCTCCTAATGACACATTAGGAGGGTATTTATAGGAGGAGTAAAAATGTTGATGCTTTCTTCATTCTTTCTTCTTGTCTCGACTCGATTTAAATTCTTTGTCTTTCTCGACGTCGTCTCGGGATTTGTCGATATAAATTGAACTCGTCTTATACTTTTCTTATTTATTAGACTTGAGTTCTTCGACTTCATTAAACTTCCGTCTTTAGCCTTTTTCTTCGATAAATCTTCAGAATAGGCCTTGGACTTCCGTTCTTTTTGCACTCTTGATCTTTTGACTTCGTCTTTTCTCATTTTCTTTGATAAAAGCCCATGAAAGCCCGTGTTTTCCTCCTTTTCCATCTTTTGGTCCTAAACATAAAAAAAACATAAACCACGCATAATTCTGACATTTACGACATAAAATACACGTTTTGGCTTGGTTATTATTATAATTAAGTGGTAAAAGGATGGGTGTTTTCACACCTATCAAATCCCCTACACTTGACAATTGCAATGCCCTCATGCAATGCATTAATTACAAAGCAAGATTTACATTTTCCATCATAATTAATCCACATTGGCCTTTATTAAAGAGACAAAATATTTAAAGGAAGAAAACAAGTAAAAAGATCAAAAACTTACCTTAGGGTTTTGGAATGTCATAAAAGTTTATCATCCTCAAGTTTCACGTTCCCCATACCAAGCTTAAAAACGAGATCATTGTTATTATAAGTTAGCAAACTATCACAAACTCATGTGGCCCAATTATTTACTTAGACTCCCTTATTCCTAGGTGTATCTCTTATATTTTATGATTGTCTTGAATGATCACGAGGATGCATTGTTGACTTATTTTGATAGTTATTTAGGCTGAAAATAAAGTAGGACGATTTAATCAATAGTTAGCTAAAGGACAAAATCTTTTAAAATTGCTTCTCGGGACCTCATAAAGTTCATATCTTGGCATAACTCGCTTCACGATTTGAGACCTTTCTCGGACGGATATTTGGCAGGGACTTCATACTTTAAATCTTGAGAGACGTTCATGAAATAATGGGATGAGTCCTATGATCGTTAAACTCAATGGTTATGAACCATTATATCTAGGTTGATCATCGTTCATATGATAACATAGCGGAAAAGAACAATGATCATAACAAGGTGTTTAGGCACAAAGACACGAATTAAAACAAATGGATTGCTAATTATATTAATAACTAACAATCACTAGACGTGTATACATTGAATCTCACGTCTAGTGCGACACACACTTTAGGTTTACATTGTGAATGAATGATATATTAAAACCTATGCAGGGTGTGTGTTTATATACTACACATAACCCTCTTTACAAGAAATCTAATTACACTAGAAGTCCCTCCATCTTTTGCTAATAAGTCCTCCTTGTTGTATGAAAGGGCTCCATATTCTTGTAAATCTTGATAATTGCATATAAGTCCTTCTTGTTTCATTATTGTTGATTTGTCTCATCAAATTAATTCCCAACAATCTTCCCCTATTTGATGATGACAAAACCAATCTTCAAATCTTGATCTTTCACGAATGAAACAAGCTTCCCCTTAAAGTAAGATTTCTTGTAAATTGTACATGATCTTCAGATTGCTTCCCCTCAAGTGTAGCACGTATTTTCTTCCCCTTTTTGTCACATCAACAAGGAAGTAAACAATGTAGGCAATCTTGAAAATTCTCCAAAAGTAGGTTCTGTGTAATGATCTTGAAGAACAATTAATAAAGTATTCTTTGATGTAGAAGTAAAATAACCCAAACTTATGTTCCATGTCTTGTTTATCCATGTGATGAAGAACTTATACCAGAGTGAGAAATATAAGTAGACCTCGATCCCTTGTCAATATTCTCATCTTTTGTGAGACACTGAGCACGATAATGTAACTCCTTCAAGTGTTTATGACAAGTCTTCGTCACCATCCATGTAAAGCACGAACAAGTTACCTTTAAAGTCTATGGCTGGAAGTGCATGACTTTAAGATATGATAGAACACAAACTCGCGAAAACCTTCTTCAATCATCAAACTTACCAAAAGAATTCTTCCCCTTAAGCTAACACTTCTTCATGAAGAAACTTAATCTTCATACCATATGTAAAAGAGATCAGACGGATAACTCTTTTACAAGGCTACCCCGATTACATAATCAAATCCAATAAATTACCTCACGAATTGTCGCTAACTTGCTTTAAAATCATTAATCCATTTTAAAAATATCCGAGCCATAAATATCAACTTGATATTCTGAATAAAACGGAGATTCCATGTACCTTTGTGTGTATTTTCCTCCTTTTTGTGTGCTTAAAACGTACCCATTTTCTCTAACAGCAGCAATCAGTGTGTTGTCCAATATCTCTTCTGTCCAATATCTTGGTCAGATGTATTGTCCAATATCAGACAATACTTATCAGCGTTGAAGTACATATATCGGACGACACTGTCAACCTATCAGTGTTGACTTATTCCTGTCAGCGTCGAAACCATTCCTGTCAGTGCCTGAATTACAAACATCAGCGTTTGATCTCGTCAGCGTTGAACTTAAGCTTTCTTGTCAACGCTACTCCAATAAGAAACAAGTATTATGTTGTAAACACTAACTTAGTAGCCAATCACATACTTCTCACCGTGTGAACACAACTATATTCCACCAGTAAGAAACAAGCCCCATGGAAACAACCTTGGATGCGCATATAGAGAATTAAAACTCAATATAACGAATATTAGGGCTTCTTTTGACCGTGTGAATGCAACAATCTCAACCAATGAAAAAGGAATGGCCGTGTGAATGCAATAGATCTTACGTCACTTGCTAGATATGTAGAACCGTGTGAACTTAAACCAATCATAGCATGTAGATCGTGTGAACGCTAAAGGTTTAGACAAATTATAATCCAAGATCCATGTGAATGCAAGTTTGAAGACCAATGAGAAACGAATGATGAACTTTAGCCACGAATCTGCATTAACCTTCACGTCTGTAACAGCGATCTAGGGTTTGGAACTTTGAGCATTGAAACCCTAATTAGGGTTTGTAAATAACCTTAGATCGTGTATCTTCACACGTTTTAACAGCCACGAACATCAATTCTTCCTGCTTTTAAGTAGATCTAGGGTTTGAAGAACCCTAGTTCATGATTTCATGTGAAAGCAGAAAACTGAAAATCTGCCATCAGCCAACTTCGACGCTTAATAACTTTTGCCTGGGGATAAAACTCGACAATCCCTCCGGTGGATGTTTAGATCTATGTATGTAGAACACACATCTAAAATTTCGTGACGATCCAACGGTTCAATCAAAAGTTATGACCTTCTAAATACTGCTGCGCACACAAAAACGTCCAGAAAAACTCCATACGAATTTTTCTTCTTCACCATACACGAACACCTCGTCGGACCTAGATATCACGAGCCTTAGGCTCTGATACCAATTGATGATCCCTATAATCGATAGACTCAATGGTTATGAACCATTATATCTAGGTTGATCATCGTTCATATGATAACATAGCGGAAAAGAACAATGATCATAACAAGGTGTTTAGGCACAAAGAACACATGAATTAAAAACAAATGGGGATGTTCATTATATTAATAACTAACAATCACTAGACGTGTATACATTGAATCCCACGTCTAGTGCGACACACACTTTAGGTTTACATTGTGAATGAATGATATATTAAAACCTATGCAGGGTGTGTGTTTATATACTACACATAACCCTCTTTACAAGAAATCTAATTACACTAGAAGTCCCTCCATCTTTTGCTAATAAGTCCTCCTTGTTGTATGAAAGGGCTCTATATTCTTGTAAATCTTGATAATTGCATATAAGTCCTTCTTGTTTCATTATTGTTGATTTGTCTCATCAAATTAATTCCCAACACTCTTCATAATAGGAATTTCTTCACTTGAAGTTTTTGAGAGATTCTTCATATTTGGACCACGACTTCTTCATTTTTCTCCAATCTTTATTTGGGATTTTGATATACAACGATCCGCATCCTTTTAGGACTTGGATCTATTTATCCTCATACCTTGTTAGGGCCTTTTTAGATAGACTTCTCCATGATCTTTAGGGGAGTATTTGCTTTTCGTCGTGTGTCTCGATCCTTCATATTGATTTTTGATAAATGATTCTTCATATCACTTGGGATCTTTAGCAACAAAATGTAGCCCTCATGCCTTGTTAGGGCCTTTTCGGACTCGCCAATCTTCGCATCCCGCTTCAATAAGTTATGCCTTGGCTATGAACTCTAATCAATACCGAGCAACTTTAAACGATCTTGTGCTAGAAGCTAAGTAACTTTTCAAATCGTACAACCTTATTTATTGCAATTAAATTTATTAGCAAGCGATGGGAGAAAAAGCTCATAATTAACTCACATAAATTCATGAAATAATACCAAACTTATAATTGACTCTATCATCTCTCGTTCTCCATAATTTAAAATCTCAAGGAATGAGACTCGTGAATGCTTAGCCAATTAAATCAAAGTTTTGGGTTTTCAAGTCATCTATAGGATCTTGCATCTTCTTAGACTCTTTCAAGTTTAGAATTCGCATTTTAAAGTTCCCTTGATAAACGACTTTCTAGGATCAATTATAGGAACTTACGAAAAGTTCTTGTTCTTAACCCGTAAGAGTTAAGACTTTCGTGTTTTAAAGTTCCCTATATAAAAGCCTAGCAAAACTTGACTTAAACACGTTAAGGATACTAGCTAGAGTAAACTTGGATAAGCAGACTCGGGTTGAGTCAAAAGATTCACAACGTTTAAAAATTAAAACCACTTTATTAAAATTTATTCTAGCAAAGAAATAAAATAACTATAACAAAGGTAAATACTAATAGGCCAAAATAGATCAAAAATTTTGAAAAATGTCGAAAACCAATTTTTCGGTTAAAACGAGGACAAATACAAGGAAAAGCCCACTTAACTTCGATAGAAGTCCCCCTACACTTAATATAAACATTGTCCTCAATGTTTAAGCATGTGGGAGTAAACTCCCCTACACTTAGGACATTGTGCACTTTGTTTAAATCTTGCTAAGGAAGAGACAACTAAAGTGATTCCTATTTCAATCATAAATGATAAAATAATGAATCAAAAGAGTTTAGGATAGAACCGGGAAGAAGGATACACGGAATCACGGGTCGTCAAAAGTCATCAAGAATGGATATTTGAGAGCTCGAATCCCTGGACATGATAAGAAAGAAAACAAAAAACACATACTAGGGTCTCCCCCTACACTTATTATAAAAACGGAATAAAAGGATAGATACTACGGGTTGCCTCCCTAGAAGCGCTTGTTTTTGTTAACCGAGTCGTGAGCCTGACTCGGCCTTGAGTAGCATGGTAAGAACCTTGAAAAATATCCACCGGGATCAAAGACATGGTTTTCATCCATCAAGTAGCACAAGCTTAAGGCG
Organism: Glebionis coronaria; assembly: GCA_025667525.1. Taxonomy (NCBI): domain Eukaryota; kingdom Viridiplantae; phylum Streptophyta; class Magnoliopsida; order Asterales; family Asteraceae; genus Glebionis; species Glebionis coronaria. Next base: position 155,616,516 of record CM046876.1, read on the forward strand.
AACAAGGCAAGCCAAAGAAGAGTAGGCAAGGTTCCCTTAAGCAGTTGTTGAGCACGGTGGTAGAAAGGGTGATGAGGTGCAAGCATATCTCCAAAAGTTACAAAAATCTTTCCTTTTATTTCATCAGATGGATACTGAGATGGCTTAGAAATTGCAATACCGGGATCGAACACCTTTTCCTTTAGGGGAAAACAACACTCAGGCTCAGTAGACCTTGAAGAATATCCGCTCATAAATCTGACAATCTCATCCTCAGAAGGTGGATAAAGAGGTGTCAAGACATAGGTACTGTGGATATCGGTGTCACCCGGCTTCTTCTCCTTTGAAACAGGTTTCTTCATATCCGAAGGAGGATAAGAGCATCATCAAAGTCCATAGGAGGAGAATCATTCTCATTTGGGAAGTAGGTATTGAGAAAAGTAGCAAAATCTTCCTCAAATGAGTAATTATCCAAAGTATCAATAGTGTTTGGTGGAGGATCTTCATCAAAAATAGGAGTATGGTCATCATGAGAAGAATCACTCGAGAGAGTATCAACATCATCAAAATCATCATATGTTGGTATGTCTTTATACTCTGAAACAAAAGCAGCATAATCATCCCCATCGAAACTAGAATCTTTATCATAATCATCATAGATCGGTGGAGAATCATAAATTGGTGGGGGATCCACATTGGGGAGAGAATCATCAAAATCATCCACATCGTCTTAGAAAAGTGGATTATCATGGGAAGACTCGAAAAGAGGATTATCATATACAACAAAGTCATCAAGCTTAAAACTTTCGAAAGTGGAAGTAAGTTCTTCTTGAAGCACATTAATCATTTTCGCGGATTCTTTTCCATTTGTCTTACTTGTAATCTTCCCCATCTTAAAAACTTGAGCATCATTCCCGACCCTTAAGATTAATTCACCTTCGGCAACATCGACTAGATCTTTTCCGGTTCTCAAAAATGGCCGTCCAAGTATTAACGGAATACGAGGGTCCATTTCATAATCAACAACAACAAAATCGACCGGAAAAGTGAAGGTACCAACTTTAATAAACACATATTCGGCAATACCAACGGGGTAAGCGAGAGTGTGATTTGCTAGCTCCAGAGTCATATTTATCGGTGTAAGGTCGGGTAATGATAACTTTTTCCAAACACTTAAAGGCATCAGATTTATACTTGCCCCGAGATCAGCTAAGGCAGTAAATTCTTCGGTTTTGTTGAAAATGCAAGGAAACACAAAACGACTGGGATCTCCAAGTTTTTACGGAAGTTCTTTTAGGATAACTGCAGAACAGTTTTCATTTAGGCGTGTGTTGACAAACTCAGCCATCCTTTCCTTCTTGTTAAGCAATTCCTTGAATGCTTTGACGAATTTCGGCATTTGGACAAGTGCTTCAACGAGGCTAATGTTGAAATTCATTTGAGAGATCATTTTCATAAACGAAGTGACTTGAGCATCCTCTTTAGTAAGCAATTTTCACTTGTCTAACCGAGAAGGATAAGGGATGTTGGGTTTAGATGGTGTAGGTGTAGCAGGTAAAGGTTGAGATGTTGAAGGTTTAGAGGTGGTTGGTGGGGTTGGTGGAGGGTTTTGCTTGGGTACCTCTTCATTAATAGGTGGAGGCGGTAATGGAGTACTAGTACTAGGCATGGAAGTAGGAGGGATAAAGGGAGGTGGAGGATGTGTAGATGGAGTAACGGGAAGAGGGATAGAAGGTCCTATTAGAGTTGCTCCACTTCGTGTAGTAATAGCACTCAAATTCGTTCTAGGGTTTGTTTCGGTGGTAGAAGGAAGAGCACCTTGGGGGCGAAGGGTTTGTAACATTTGAATGAACTTCCTATCTGTGGACTCTTGAATTTGTCCAGTAGATTCTTGCATTGCTTGCATGATTTTCTCATGTTCGTTCAACTTTTGCAAAACCAAGTCCAATGGCGGATGAGGTAAATTGAACCCTTGTTGTTGAAAACCTTGGTTTGGGTATTGGTTATAAGGTGGAAAACCTTGAGGATTGAAACCTTGGTGTTGAAAACCTTGGTTTTGCATGTGATAGTTACCCTGATTTACATTTTAGCCCCTCATATTGGCATTACCTTGAAAATTATCTCTTGGCGGCCCTTGGTTATTTTGGTTAGGTTGTGGTGGTCTTTGTTGAAACCCGGGTGGAGCCAAGTAATTTTTCGAGTTGTAAGACAAGTGATTAACATCGACATTAGGATTGAAATGAACTCTCTCGGTGTTGTTGTAAGCATACACTTCCCCGTGAGATTGATCAAAAGCTTTATCACAATTAGCATAAGAGTGTAGCCCACCACAAGTTTCACAAGTTATAGTAATAGCATTGTTGGTTTTAGCATTATTAACGGCTTGTAAGGCAAGTGCTTCAACAACCGTAGTAAGCTTATCAAGTCTCCTTTCAGTGTCACTAGTGCTAGAACTAGCCACATTAGCCCGAACACTTTTGGTTTGCACTTTAGATTTATTCTCAATAATATCCCATGCGACATTAGAAGACTTAACCAAAATATTACCCCCCAAGGCACTATTTAGTGAATCTTGGTCATTCATGCTTAAACCATTGTAAAAAGTATTAAGTTGATGCACTTTTGTGAAACCATGTTGTGGACACTTTCTTAAAAGTTCCTTAAAACGGTCCCAAGATTCACTAAATATCTCACCGTACTTTTGTTCAAAGTTAATGATTTCATTCCGCAAAGCGGTAGTACGTGAGGGTGGAAAAAAGTAGTTGATGAATTTAGTCTCTAAATCCGACCACGTAAGAATACTTTGTGGCGGTTCCTTATCAAGCCAATGCCGGGATTGTCCCTCTAAGGAGAAAGGAAAAAGTTGCAAGCGAATTACCTCTTGTGAAACCCCATTAAACTTGACCGTATTAGTGAGTTGAAGAAACCTTTTGATATGGTCATTAGGATCATCAAGTGTACGGCCCAAGAATGGTTGAGCAGAGACCATTTGAAAGAAGCCGGATTTGAGCTCAAAGTTGTTGGCTCCAATCTCGGGTATGACAATAGCATCGGTGTTGCCCTCTACGTGCGATTGCAAAAGCTCGATCATTGGTCGATTGTCCATGGTGACAATAGGTTGAGTTTCGACTTCGGCTTGAGTTGCTTTCTGTTTACGAGCACGGGTACGCATACACACCTACAAAAGGAAAAGAAAGATAGACAAGAAATATTTTTGGTTTTTTATGTTTTTCTATTTTTTTTGGAGTTGAAAATTTTATGTTTTTAGGATTTTTGAAATTTTTGAGCAAGAAAAATAACGTTCACGAGTGAACGGATCCCAAAATCCAACGCGTCTCTCGCAGAAAACCGTTAATCTTCACGAAAAGAGCCGGCAGCGGCGCCATTTAATAACTGGATTTTTAATCAGTTAAAAAGTTCGTTGATTTGGTCTAATCGAATTGATTACTGGTTTAAGTGTGACTCAGTCGTTTTTGGTGAAAAAGAAATAGATTGGTCGTTGTTGTAAAATAAAATTGCAAAACTTTAAAGTAAAAGGTAAGGAAAATAAAGCTATAAATGATTAAAAAGTAAATGACGAGAAATTAAAACAAATAACTAACAATAAAGGAGTGAAACAAATAATAAAACGTAAATTAAAGCAAAACAATTAATAAAAATAAAACAATTAATCTTCGCAATTCATGTTTTTTTCGGAATGATTGATTATTTTGGTAAAACAAGAAAGTTCGGAATAAACACCTAAGTTCGGAATAAACCTACAATTTCAGAAAAAAGACCTAAGTTCGGAAAAAAAAATTCTTCGGAATAATCAAACTTTTCAGAAAAATGGAAATCTTCGGACTTTTGTGTTTTTTCGGAAAAAGAAAGATTTTCAGATAAATGGCTATTCTTCGGAATATTTGCTATTTTCAGAGTTTTTTTCGGAATATTGAGAATTTTCAGAAAAAGTAAACTCTTCGGAATAATAGAATTTTCAGAAAAAGAAAAATCTTCGGAAAAACAATGCTATTTCGGAATCACAGATTATTTCAGATAAATGACTTTTTCGGACTTTAATATTTTTTCGGAATAATGACTAAATTCAGAAAAATCAATATTTTCGAAAAAATTAAGAAATTCAGAGAAAAGCTATATTTTCGGAATAAACATACTTTTTCAGAGAAACTAACTATTTTCGGATAAATGGAAAATTTTAGAGTTAACTAATTCAGAAAAAGGGAATTCTTCGGAATGTTAAAAGCCTAATCCGAAGATATGAAAAAGAGATACAGTAATACTAAAAATCAGAAAATAAGCCAAAAATAAGCACAAATCAAATAAGCAATTAACTAAAACATAATCTAAAACACTTTTAAGAAAAACTAATTAAACCACAAATTAAAAACTTGAAAAACTCTAATAAAACTAAAAATTAAAAATCAACTTTTAATAAAATAAACTAATAAAAACACTTAATTAAAAATAAGCAAAATCAAACAATAAGCATCAAACACCATAAGCTATCAAAATCAAACACATAAAAACCCATAAACATAATCAACCAAACACATCAATAAATCAATAAACATCAAGATTAAGCAACTACATGATCATCTAAATCAACACAAGATTAATAATAAAGAAAGGAAGAATGAGAATGATTAATTGAAAAGTTTGATTAAGATTTAGATTAAGATCTGATACAAGATTAATGAAAAAGATTAAAACATAAAATAAAAGCTAGAGAGAGAAAGTATTAAGCTACTCCTAATTACCTTACACAAATTAAAACTAACTAAAATTATCTAACCCCCTCCTAATGACACATTAGGAGGGTATTTATAGGAGGAGTAAAAATGTTGATGCTTTCTTCATTCTTTCTTCTTGTCTCGACTCGATTTAAATTCTTTGTCTTTCTCGACGTCGTCTCGGGATTTGTCGATAGAAATTGAACTCGTCTTATAATTTTCTTATTTATTAGACTTGAGTTCTTCGACTTCATTAAACTTCCGTCTTTAGCCTTTTTCTTCGATAAATCTTCAGAATAGGCCTTGGACTTCCGTTCTTTTGGCACTCTTGATCTTTTGACTTCTTATTTTCTCATATTCTTCGATAAAAGCCCATGAAAGCCCCTGTTTTCCTCCTTTTTCATCTTTTGGTCCTAAAACACAATAAAAACACAAACCACGCATAATTCCGACATTTACGACATAAAATACACGTTTTGGCTTGGTTATTATTATAATTAAGTGGTCAAAGGATGGGTGTTTTCACACCTATCAATTGGTGAACCACCTAATTTGACCAAAATTTCAGACAGGCATTATTCAATAAGCCTTGCCTGCAAACATGTTTTTCCCAACTCATTTCATGGTTTTTGTTGTCGTCATCTGATGATGAATGCTGGTATGCAAAGCGATAAGGTTAAAGGTTTATACTAGAATACTTGCAAAGCATACACTACTGACTTATTTGATCAACTTATGGCTGAAATACATGAGGTACGACCTGATGCACATAAAAACTTCACGAGACAGGATACGAAAATTGGTCCAGGGCATATTGCCCTACAAATAGATACAACTACATGACGTCTAATAGTGTCGAGTCGATTAATGCTTTAACAAAGGATGTGAGAAAACTGCCAGTACTTGCGTTAATGGATTGGTTTTTAGATTGTCTACAACTATGGTATTACGAACGTCGAGTTAAGCACCAAGGTTAGTTTACTATGTTAACTTTCTATCAACTATTATATAACAACACATCTTGACCCAGGTAATCTCACAAATATCACCTTCATCTATGCTAGATTCACCTGATGATGAGCTCACACCATGGGCTGCTAAAAAGGTCCACGACAGGTTTTGGAAAAGTAAAACTTGGAAAGTCAAGGGTATAGACAGATACAAAATCTATCAACTACGCGATTCTAATCAAATTCATGTTGTCGATTTGGAGAAAGGTGAGTGTTCATGTCACAAATGGCAGCTATCAAGATTACCCTGTGGTCATGTATGTGCTGTTGCTAGAGTAGAGGGTTTGAATAATGTAAACTAGTTTGCTAAACCTTGGTTTTTGAACAAAACCATTAAGGAGACATACGCGGGGTACTTTTACAACGTAGCTAACAACTACAAATTCCATGATGTTGGGGATTTCCAAATTGTTAAGCAACCACTAATGCACAAGAAACAAGCTGGTCGACCAAAAAAATCTGCTAGAATTCGTTTTAAAGGTGAAGAACCAATAAACAGAAAGTGCAGTAGATGTGGTGTAAATGTAAATGGTCACAACAGAGCAAGTTGTCACTTACCAATGCCTAGTTATGTTGTAAGTATTTATCTATTCAATAAGAACATTTTCTGTAAATATATAAATAACATACAACTTGTTTTATTTCAAATGTTACAGACACAACCCCACGAAGATGCTAGTCATGTAATGTTTGCACAGTCCTTGCATGATGCATCTGCTAGGCCAAGTGGTAATGCCAAACCTTATCACCCGCAAGTTACAGATGCATATTACCCACAAGAACAAAATGAAGGCAGCTACATGATGTTTCTACAAGTTAACAACACTATCATTACATGTAGCTTGTCTGACTTTTTAACCCCATTTGAATTCATAAACCAATAGGTGACCACATTTATGTGTGTTGTCCCTACAACTAGACGCCTTCATCATATTTTGAACTAAAACGTTTCGAAGGTGTTGTTTTCATTTGATGTACCTTGTAAAATTACTTAGACCTAATCATGATGACTTTCATAAGTAGCTGCAATTGTCATTATCAAGATTCATAGTTTGTTACAATAACAGTTGGTTGATAAAATTGTCCACATCATACACATCAAAGTGCAGACTGTAAAATGATAAGTTTGTGCACATTTATCAACCTAGTACAAAATATTAGTTAGATACAACTAATTGTACACATCATACATAAGGTTACAAAAGATGTTCTAAATCTCCAAGAACCGTTACATTGCTAATGATTCTTACCTGAGACGGGTTCGGGGCCAGTTTGTGATAGGAGATCCTCCCGCTGTAATTCCCTTTCCATGTTGTAGCCCATCATCCTTCCAGGGCTTGTTCTAGCAAATATTTTTTTTCCATACCCTTTGCACAACCGGATATTCTTTAACCGCTTCTGACTCGATCTCCTACCATTCTTCTTAGCCCTACTAGTGACCTTCTTCTTTAACAGCAATTCCAAAGGTGAACGTTGACTAGCACCAACAGGAGAGCTGTTAGGTTCTAACAGGACTTTCTCTTCAAACTTTACACTTTCAAATTTTGGTAAAGTAGCAAAGTCGTTACTTGAATCATCTAAACATTTTAGACAACCTGGGTTGCACCCTCCTACATCAATCGGTTCTGACAAAGACATGCCTTCATGGTACCAATCCGCATCGAAGAGGTCATCAGCTACGCTATCAACATGCAAATAATCACCAAACAGATTCTCGCATGGATATTCAATACCTTTTCTCCTAGGGGTTAGAGGAGATGTTCTTAGAAAAGGTAAACGTGATTCTAGCTTCAACCACGCTACGTGTCCAGATTTGTATGGGAGTGTGGCAAGATTTTTCCTTTTTTCATGGATTGGTAACATATGCTGAAACACAGCATCACCAAAATTGGCCTTCAAGTTCTTATAGTAGTATCCAGCCAAGTTAACTGGAGCATGTGCAATGTACATTTCAATCAGTCCATATTTCTCACCTATGTCATACATTTCGTCTACTTGAGCATCACAATCAGTTACCTTCAAACCATTAGCTAGAGATTTTTGGGGAATGTAGTAAAACAACCCCCAAATAGCAAATTCTAGTTTGTAGGAACAGACATCAAGCAATCTAGAAAAACTTATCCTATTGAACTTGGCTAACTTAAGTGGTAACTTTCGTCCATAATCATACCTTAAAGGGTAATCATTGAACACACCACTATGGTTGATTTCAAATACACAATACTTTTCGGGGGATTCATTAGTCCTGTAAATGGAAGGTACTTCTTAATTAACAATAGCGATTAATAAAATTAAGTGAAAATACAAACTATTATTAAAAGCAATGCAAATATTGAACATACAAATATAACGTACCTATAAAAGTAAGAAAACACCGGGTTAGTACAGTCGACCGCTCTGCCAAGTTCTTCTTGATAATTAGGTAAATCTTCCATGGTTGTAGTGTGTGTAGTTCTACTATGTGTGATTTTGTAATCAAACAATAACCTTATCTAATTGTACTTGCCATAATCACTTACTTAATTGTATGAAAGTACGTTTTATGTATTTAGGTTAACATAATGGGCTTTAGAAAGATTTTGAATACACAAAATTTTTTACTGGGCCTGTTCTACAATTGTGGCCCAATACAAACCGTCATTTTCTACCCATTTTCTGGTAATAAACGATGTCAGACGCTCTGATGAACATAAAAGGTATGTTATCCATAATGAAATTATATTTAACTTTTGATCAATTAAGTGTTCATTTGTCTTATATTCATCATGTATTCATTTATAACATTGAATGAATCCCTAAGTAGATTTCTTAGAACTTGGCCTTAGTTAGATCAAATCGATTGACTTTTTGTTGAATCATGTCCATTGTATGTCATTTTAGATGAACCGATAAAGATATCATCAGAAATATCGACTGATATTCCCACTATGCTAGAGACAACCGGAGAAGTATATAAACCAAAACCTAAGCCTGGATATTTTTATAAACGAATTCCTCCTTGTAAAGAATTCAAATATGGAAATTTGCCTCCAAAAAAAAATACCAAGCCAGGAAGCAACCAAATAAATTGCCCATCTTAGGACTGACACAGAAAATCCCACCTAAGGAACCACTTTTCTATGAGGATACACTTTGTAATTATAAGGGTTACACTTGTTATGTGTTACTCTAAATTTTCATTAGCTCCAATAAGTAAAGTTTTATCGTCGAGTATCATAATCACAAAAATGTGTCCAGAATTTAAATGGATATAAACATATAAAGGAAGATTAAGGATTACAACTAATGTTTCTTAACTAGAATTTATGTTCGAAGAAGAACCACATCATCTGCTCGCGATATGCCAAAGCAAAGTTAACGGGGTCATCCACTTCCAAAGATACACCATGTGACAAACGGTATAAGTTTATACACACCTAAACACCACAATCCCCAAATATACCACCTTGTTTAGGGACATTTTCTCCGAGTTTAAACGTTTATAGCGTATTTGATTGAATCAATGGCTTGCTTATTAAAAACATTGGCACGTCCTAGTACTATAGGGAGGTTAACCTATAAACAATATAAACAGATATAAGAAAATAACATTTATGTTTAACACTAACCAGATTCCATTAACACAAAAGGGACGATTCCATTCACATTCTAACATAAACGCAACGATTACATTCACATTCTAATAAGACTAACAAACATAAGACTCGACAGACCAAATATTAAACAGGGTGTTCAGGAGGAGAAAATGCTAAGAACCAAAAGCTAAACCACCCTTCCATAATCTAGTTACCAAAAGACGTTAAACTGGTTTTGACACAAGATTGTAGTGAGCACCAAGAGCTACCCTTCACAAATGCATCACTGGCGGTGCAAGTGAGCAATGAAGGAATTTTTTTTCAGAACCATGATTTGGGTTTCAAGAACTAGCTTCATCAGCTGCCTTGCTTTCTCGAGTTCCTCATTCTGAAGGTCAGCAAGAACTTTGATTGAATCAGATAGAAGGAGAGTCTGTGTATCAAGCATTTGCAACTTCAGCAGCTGTTCACGCCTCACCTTAGAACGGGCATTCAGAGCATTGCACATCTCATAAGTGTCACTAATAAGCTTAAAGTCCTTTTCATTATCCATTTCAAATAGCTTGATCATCATGTCTTTCAAATACAGGGAGTTAGCATCGACAGCCAACTGGTTTAGTCGAGACATTGTAGTGGATTGAAGTAAGGAAGTGTGTGTGTAGATGGATTGTGATGCAAAAGTGGTGGTGATATGAAAACAGAGTATGGGGTAACTTATTTATAGGCCAAAATTTTCAATATAATATTTTTACTCCAAAGGGCAAGAGTGTAGATTAAGCTTCAAGAGGCCATTATAGAGTTGCAGACATAAGACAACCACAATTAATGTGATTAGAAAGGATGCCATAATGCTAACAGGGTAAGAAACTGGTCAAAGTTATTTTAGCCACTTAAATTTTTTACTCTAATTTATTAACCCAATGTTATGGTAAATGAAGATGGGCCAGCTAGGGTGTGTAGTTGTATCTAGTTACATTGTAACTAATTGTATGTTTATTATAACTAAAGATTATACAAGTAAAAAAAGTATGGGTTGGGTTAGTATGAAACTAATGTCAAAACAGAGCACTATACTTAAGAACTTTAAACATAATGATTGGATGAATATAAATAGAATTTTTGTTTACCTTTAAGCACTCGCGGACACGGACATACCAAGGCCGAAAATCATAATCATAAGTGCATCCCGAGTCGTAAAAAGTAACTAACCCAGACCGGATATTAAACTGGCCATCACACCAATGTTACTCTGTTTCGTTGATTGGTATATATACCTAAAACGGATTAAATAGACTGTGTATCAACAACTTTTTATAACATAACGGATATCGAATTATATAATGGAGTTTTTAACTATTACCTGTTCAACATCAGTCCACGGTATACAATAACGTTGACCATTAGCATAAAACATGGGCATGCCGTTCTGGAGTAGAAGCTGAACAAAGTAGCAACTAACGATGGCCCAATTTGCTTTCTTAGGTCTAATGTTCCACAAATAGTCGACCCACAAGTCTATGTGCTATTAAAAGAAACATGATAAAGTAAATACCAATACCGTATACAAATAAACCAGTGCATGCTTTAAAGACATACCTCTTCAGTTAGCCAACCAAGACGACTACGGTCTAAGAAAACAATGGCTCACCAAAAGTTGATATCTACAGTGTATTCATGGCTCCATGGAAATTTACTTTTAATATTTCCTCCTTGAGTAATAAATCGCTTGATATCATCTGTACACAACACTGTGTCCATAAACCTAGTATGTCGAGAAGTTTCCTACAATAAAAAGTTTCATCCATTCAAAGGCAATATAAAATAGATATAACAAATTACAAATATGTTATTTGTGTATACTTTATACCTCAACCCACAGTTTTACTCTGCTAAGCAAATAAGTGACAGTTGGATCATTTTTTTTATGTTGGGATTTTTGAATCTTGACCCACTTAACTATCGGTTTTGACTTTACAGTTACATCATTGGTTTCCATCCTCGTGGTGTATGGCAGTTTTGTGAGACCCCCAGAATCTGACATGGAACAACTAGGCAACGAGGGGGTAACACGTCATAGTACAAGAAACAATGAATTACAATTCATACTAAGTTGACGAAACAAAAACATATACATTACATCATAAAAGGTTAGAGTTTTTAAACATAGGTCCCAGAGTTTTAGAAGCGGAAAATTATATTATTTCGTCTCGATTTATAACATAAAGTTGCCCAAAAGATAGAATAAACTCCTGAGAATTTTTTTCACTAAAAACAGTCTTATAAAAGCATCACAGAAATCTCCAAGGTGCGATAATATCCTGTGGGCTCCCATCCAAGCAAAGCTAAGTAATAATACCTGAGATTAAACATGTAAAATCGTCAACACAAAGTTGAGTGATATTCATAGGTTTAGCAATAAGGATGTGGAACACAAGCATTCATTTGTAAAACAAGTAGTATGGAGTACGGTTATATACGTCCACCATAGTCCGAAATCCTTATTATTGTTGTTTAGTTCATGAACCGAAGCTTAACTACGTAAGTATTCAGCCTAAATACTCAGGTATAAAAAATATTAGTGTGTCATGGTTAAAATAACCGCAACATGGGACGGGGATTGTCAATCCCGATGGATCCACCCACAACATTCGCGCTTCGCGCAATGCACACCGGACAATTAACGGTTCATGATCGGAGATATGAAACTCAAGGCTAACCTAAAAGCAATAATAATATTGAAAACCTGAAATCATACATGTTCCGGATAGTATACAAGTTCTCGATAGCATACAAGTTCTGGATAGCATACAGTTTTTAAATGGTTGTGTTCCACCATGTAAAATCTCACCCCGTGTTTAGAAACCATGTATAAGTAAAAAGGGGCTATGAACTCACCTTAGCCACGAGGTAAATCAATAACGGTACTCAGCAACTGAGTAGAAACAATGGTAGTGAGACGATCACCGACGATATGGATGCCCGGGAAACACAAAAACCGCAACCTATCACAATAAGGCGCGCATTAAGACTCGAACTCCATATCGATATATACCAAATACAATATGACTCAAATGTTTTCAAAGTATTTATATTTCAAAACCATTGACACGAACCAAAAGAATCCATACTAACCCATTTATCCAACACTACACGATTAAACACTTGCATACTTGAAATTGACCCGTCATAAGACGCCAAGTCAACGCAAGTCAAACTATTCCTTAACCTAATTAGGACCAGTAGCTAAGTCATTTATATAATGACTAAGCACTTGAATAAGTCACCATGTCCGATGATGGATACTCAAACTCACGCAACACAAACATTGAACTATGTGTCCAAAATTAAAATCAGCAAGTACACCCCGAATGTACACACCGATCTACCCTATCTAGACTTGTCCGTTTTAGATGAAACTTGGTGTCAAGGTCACTTATAACCTGTATAAGACCCTGCCAAAATTTGAGCCAAAGTTCATACTTTAAAACCCATCAGCTCGACACTTTACTCGACTACAAATTCGGGACAGATTGTGCACTTGTTTTCTAAAACCGTTTAGACCGCTTTAAAAGTATAATCTCGACAATCCGCCTTTTAAAACCACTACTAGACTCATTAAATTAAGTTTATAGACTTTGAAAACCAGTAGCAACATTTATCTAACCAAGCCTAAAGTCCCCGAGAGCCGACCCAAAATCAGCCACAATTTCGGATTGTGCCGACTTGCGGCTCCCGGTACACGAATACTAAAACTAGCATAACTTTTGACTCGTAAAGAGTTATGAGGTCTATCTTATACCAAAACGAGCGTATCGGAAAACTCTACAACAAAATCAAATAATATTAGCCTTTCTCAGACCTTAATCCCACGAAACAATCTGTTATAAGCTGTTGTCCTAAAATAGCCTTTTAGAAAACATGACAAATCAATTTTCCAAGCAAAACCACTCATTCCTATACTTATAGTATCACCCAAATAGCATACCCATCAATCAAACACTCCTAAAAACACTTGCATGTAAAATTTTAACAAAATCAAAGATCAAAAATTAAACTTTTTGTGATCAAAATAAGATGATCTTACCAAAAATAACACATGCATGATGATTAAAACATCATACAACCATAAAATCATAAAATCTTTGAAAGTTGATGCATGTTTATGATTTTGGTATCAAAAGAAGCATCTTTGAAAATCATGATATGGTCTTTGTTTAGATTTGGTTAAAACAAGAACAAACTCAAAGTTTAATGATGATTTAGGTGTTTGGGGGTCACAGTTTTAAGAAAGAAAGAAAGGGGAGGGAGTAAAAATTTTAGTGTGTGTGTGTTTTGTTAAGAATGAAATGAGTGGAATGGAAAAAAATAGTTTATATAGTATGGTTATGGTAGAATTTGAAAATATTGAATAGTTTTGGACCTAAAAGCAATTTAATAGTTTAAAGGGTATAAAATGATTATTGGTGAATATTGAAAATATTTACGGGGCTCGGGTTTTGTAAAAATACTTTTCAAAAGTTACAATGCATGATAAAAATGATTATATGATTTCCCGACACGATAATACGTAACTAAAACGAAATCATCGAAAATATTAATTATCGAAACAATCGATAATAAAATATAAAGTTTTGGGCATCCGTCGGTATTACGATCACTAGGAATTCTCGTTGTACATTGATTTTGAATAAACTCGTTGTAAAACGCACGCGGGTGATTTTAAATCAAAAACTTTGATTTAAATTAAATATGGAAAAATAAAATAAAAAATTTATAATTCCATATAAAGTATTGTCAATGAACAGAAAAATACTTAAAAAGTATAATTTATTAAAATTTAAGAATTTCAGGATTTACATATAAGAATACAAGAAAACGTAGTACGTTAAAAAATTCAAGAAACACGAATCAAAGAATAAAATAATGCAGGGAAAATTACGAGTTCTCACAGTCTTCCCCCTTAAAGGAACTCTGGTCCCCAGAGTTATCCTGAAAACAGTAGAAGATGTAAACAAGAGGAGGTACAAAGTGTAGAACAAAATTCATTGTTTCCCAGGTAATTTCTGCATCACGGCGAATCTTCACAATTAAAATTCACTACGCTTTAGTTTCTTAGCTCCTTTTCGGATAAATTTTCAAACTCGGATTAGAATAATGACCTTTCAGTACGGAGAAAAATTCAAGAGACATAATTGTTGGAAATACGTACGATAAACTAACAAGAATGAACACAAGAATCGCTTAAACGGACAAAGTGTGTTAAAATGAATTATGATTGGTAAATCAACAAGGGGTCGCAAATCGTGCAACTGTAAAACGTGACAATCTTAAAATATAAGAATCTAGTCACAAGCGAAATAGAAGGGAAAAATGAATAACATATGATCATTTAAGATACAAGCTGTCATAGTCGGTTGTCTAATATTTTGGTATTACTTCAAAACTAAGTTTAAATATTTTCTTGATTAAAAGAAAATTTACAAGGTGTAGTGATTTAAAATCAAACTATCTGTATTTAGTGAGTATGATGTTGCTATATCTTTTTCTTGATCAGGATTTTCAAAATAAAAGTAAAACAATTCAAAATAGTTATCCTGATCAGCTTAAGAACTTTTGGGTGACTACATGAAATTATCGTTAAAACTTAGGTTTATCGTTACCATTAGAGAAAATTCAGATTTTACAAGTTATTTAGAAACATTGTTTAGAAATTATAATTTAATTTAATAATTTCATTAGGTTGACAGTAAAGTACGATATAATCAAATACTTTAAAAGATACAGCTTGATATCCTTTTTAAATACTAGTTACAAATTTACCAAAGAGGATATATAGATCCGGTACTCAACTTAAAACAGTTATTTTGGTAATTTAAACATTTGATAACATGTATAAAATGTTCTTAAAAATTAATAATAATTTTTTAGAAATTCAAGAAAGTGTTTAAGATATCAAACGTTAAACACATAACATTTTCTGGTTTTCAAAAGGTGACAAGACAGCAACGAATATGAATCATATAAAGGTCAACAATCTGTATGCGAGCGATAACACAAGGGAATAAAATGAAAGTCGTATTAATTTTTAATAAACATGATAGAATACACACGTCGATAATAATAAAAATAATGAGAAACAAAGGATTATAGCAATGATTAATTCACGAGTGTGGTTAACATCACCACAACGGCTTAATAAGTTCTCGGTGATCGATACACGATCAAAGGAGAAAAGCCACACAACGAGTTTTCGAATCAAAGAAAATTCTTAAGAAGTTACTTGCGTGTAATTCCAGCAAAATGAACATCATTAAAAATGAGAGGCGAAATTAATACGTGGTTCACACGAATGAGTTTCAAAATGATAGAGTCTAACACATAATCATGACAGTTACACGAATTTATTGTTCACGTCCAGTCGCAAATCATTATACGCGTCCAAAGACGTTTCGAATGCCTACCAAAATAGATAGAGAAGGTCAATCGATGTAGAAGCATAGCAACGTTGAAACTTTCGAGTTTGTATCAATGGTAAGAAATTAGACGAGTGGTAACGAGAATTATATCACAAAGGAAAATGAGGTAACAGGTAAAACAAAGATTATTGAGTAGGTAAATCTGTGCTTGAAGCATGTACTTTGTTCAAGAAAAGATAAAGGTTCATAGGTGTACGTTGCAAACTGTTGCTACTCGCATAAGATGTAAAAGTTTTCAAAACTTTATTTTATCAAACTTTTTAAGGAACATAAGTAAAAAGTTGGTTCTTGACCAAATATTTAAGGTGACTACTATTTGGCCTTGCATGGCTCCTTCTAAATTAGGCATAGGTGATCAGGCCATGCATAATTTAGGACTAGGAGTGCGATGCTCAGCTTCGTCAAACCAGTGTTACAAGTCATATTATTTAAAATATGTATATAATAGCATTTGTAAAAACAAGAATCAAAATAACATATGAAACTTTTTGCCTATAAGTTACTGGCTAACTGTTTAAATCAATAATTTTAATGTTACAAAATTTCTTTACAAGACCAATCGTTGAAAAATTTGTGAAAATACATTGTTAAATTAATATAAATTAATTTTATAGGATATCAGTATATTATTTAAGAAAGCCCAAATGAAACCTTTTGTAAAACGATTCGCAAACAAGACCAGTTTGAGTTTATATGGTAACATGACAATAGTTTATAAAGTAGCGAGTGAGTTACAAGAGGGAAATAAGGAGTAGTTCAAGACAGTCAACGAAATGGTTACAAGGTGATACGGTTTCAAGAGGTTTAGCCGAAATTGTCAAGAGACACGTGCCAAAAAGACAACGAACGTTATGAAAGCAAGATCTTCAACCTCGACCCGGATCAGTGATACGATAGAAGCAGAGAAAGAAAATAGAATGACAAATAAGTCATAAATAAAAGAAAGGAATAAGAAATCCGTATGTGCACATCGTAATTTATTTGACAAAAATACACTTTTAAGAAAGTAGAACATCAGTTTGTCAAATCACTTGGTTCCTAAAAGTTCAAGATTTAGTATGACCGAGCTCAAGTTACTATTTGTAAACGGTTTCAAACACAATCAACGTTTCATGGTAGTAAAATATTATTAGTTACAATTTTACGAGCTCACACAAACTTAAAATGCTTCAAACCATGTTTTTAACTTCCATCAGTTTTGACCTTTTTAGTCAACTTTAACTTTTGGGTTTGACTAGACCAATTGATTCACTAAATGTTATTTTAAGACTCGAAGTCTAGAGTATTTTGGAGTAAAACGATGTTTTGAACAACTTTCTAGTTTTACTCGAGACTTGAAACGGATAAAAAATGGACGAAAATGCCCTTGCATTAAATCTGTCAACAAATGATATTTTAGAATTATTCAGAAAATAACTTCCTAGATTTTACAATTTCGAATGAGCGTAACTTGCTCAATTTTAATGTTTACTGGTAAAATATTATGTCCTAAACGAACATCTCAACAGGTAAAAATATATATTTTTATATCTAAGTTATATGAATATTTTCTCGACACTGTTAAATTCCTTGTTAAGTTTCTGTACAAAGTAT
This sequence comes from Glebionis coronaria, assembly GCA_025667525.1. NCBI lineage: Eukaryota > Viridiplantae > Streptophyta > Magnoliopsida > Asterales > Asteraceae > Glebionis > Glebionis coronaria. The sequence continues at coordinate 155,633,879 of CM046876.1, forward strand.
ATTTTTCGACACAGCTTGAAATTAAATCCAATTTTATAATAACCTAAAATTAATGTACACACAAGACTTGTGGATTCCATAAAGATGAAAGAAGATAAACTGTATAATTAATCATGTAAAGAAAACACAGTATGGAAATGGTTCAAGAATGCCAACGATAATATGAGAGATAAAAAATGACGCATATCATCCGTGTCTTCGGCTGCAAGATGCAATGTAGGAAGGTCTCTTGGCGGCGTGATTTTCTAAAATCACAAGACATACCGAGAAAGAAACAAAATATTAACAAGTCACACTCCTGAGGCGAGGAGGTTTATTGAAAAAGGGAGGATACAAGTAGAATCGTATTCCAAACAATCGTCACATAATAAATGACGATCATGTGTTCAAGGCACAACGGATGTTGTAAGTCGAAGTCGAAACGTAGAATGGTCAATGAAATAAGATGTAATCCATGTACAAGTGTCGTGTAAAATGGTGGCGTAAAGGTAAATCAAGATTATGAAAACCCACAATATTATTCAAGTACTGATTCAACGAATTCTTCGAGATGTGTGACTCACATGGTGTCCTTTAGTCTTTTCCGGAGACACATTGAGCTACACAATGGTCTATAGACTAGACATTCAATTACGAATGGTCGGAAAGAAAATCTGCGTATCTAAATAGACATTTTAAAGGAAATAAACAATGAAAGCAACATGCACGGTAATAAGAATGAAAATCAGGAGTTTTATCGAAAACAACACTTATTCAATTCCGAACAATGGTATCACGAGAGTATGCACAACATGTAGCAGCGAGTCGAGAAAAACAGATGATTCAAAACGAACGAGCATATGAAGTCAGTCGTATCACACATAAATGAATAGCAATAGTACTCAGAAAATGAGCATGAAAAGTCGGCAACATACGTGCTCCAAATACAAGTACGTAACGTCATAACAAATTGAAATCATGGTAACATGATCAATTCACAAGAACAAGAACTCAAGAAATTTAGTAACAGCATATGTAATCAAGTAATATCCAATGATAATTCATGAAGCACAAAGGCTTTGAAAAGACATAGTAATTATCGTCATTAACGTAAAGTAATATTTCAAAATGAAATCAAGAGATGAAATACTACAACGAAAATAAAAGTAAATAATAAGGATTAGAGAGTTACCCGCGCAGATATCGAACAACAATGGCAGATTCTGTGTTTGACACTTAGGAACAATAAAATATTTGAACTTTCGGTTATAGACTAAGTTTTGAAAATGACTCAGTTCCCTATAACCACCGCTCTGATACCACTCTGTGAGACCCCAAGAATCTGGCATGGAACAACTAGGCAACGAGGGGGTAACACGTCATAGTACAAGAAACAATGAATTATAGTTCATACAAAGCTGACAAAATAAAAACATATACATTACATCATAAAAGGTCAGAGTTTTTAAACATAGGTCCCAGAGTTTTATAAGCGGAAAATTATATTATTTCGTCTCGATTTATAACATTAAGTTTCCCAAAAGATAGAATAAACTCCTGGCAGTTTTTTTTACTAAAAACAGTCTTATAAAAGCATCACAGAAATCTCCAAGGTGAGATAATATCCTGCGGGCTCCCATCCAAGCAAAGCTAAGTAATAATACCTGAGATTAAACATGTAAAATTGTCAACACAAAGTTGAGTGATATTCATAGGTTTAGCAATAAGGATGTGGAACACAAGCATTCATTTGTAAAACAAGTAGTATGAAGTACAGTTATATACGTCAACCATAGTCCGAAATCATTATTATTGCTGTTTAGTTCATGTACCGAAGCTTCACTACGTAAGTATTTAGCCTAAATACTCAGGTATAATCAAATATTAGTGCGTCATGGTTAAAATAACCGCAACATGGGACGTGGATTGTCAATCCCGATGGATCCACCCACAACATTCGCGCTTCGCGCACTGCACACCGGACAATTAACGGTTCATGATCAGAGAGATGAAACTCAAGGCTAGCCTAAAAGCAATAATAATATTGAAAACCTGAAATCATACATGTTCTGGATAGCATACAAGTTCTGGATAGCATACAAGTTCTAGATAGCATACAATTTTTAAATAGTTGTGTTCCACCATGTAAAATCTCACTCCGTGTTTTGAAACCATGTATAAGTAAAAAGGGGCTATGAACTCACCTTAGCCACGAGGTAAATCAATCACGGTACTCAGCAACTGAGTAGAAACAATGGTAGTGAGACGATCACCGACGATATGGATGCCCGGGAAACACGAAAACCGCAACCTATCACAATAAGGCGCGCGTTAAGACTCGAACTCAATATCGATATATACCAAATAAAATATGACTCAAATGTTTTCAAAGTATTTATATTTCAAAACCATTGACACGAACCAAAAGAATCCATACTAACCCATTTATCCAACACTACACGATTAAACACTTGCATACTTGAAATTGACCCGTCATAAGACGCAAGTCAACGCAAGTCAAACTATTCCTTAACCTTGACCAGTAGCTAAGTCATTTATATAATGACTAAGCACTTGAATAAGTCACCATGTCCGATGATGAATACTCAAACTCACGCAACACAAACATTGAACTATGTGTCCAAAATTAAAATCAACAAGTACACCCCGAATGTACACACCGATCTACCCTATCTAGACTTGTCCGTTTTAGATGAAACTTGGAGTCAAGGTCACTTATAACCTGTATAAGACCCTGTCAAAATTTGAGCCAAAGTTAATACTTTAAAACCCATCAGCTCGACACTTTACTCGACTCCAAATTTGGGACAGATTGTGCACTTGTTTTCTAAAACCGTTTAGACCGCTTTAAAAGTATAATCTCGACAATCCGCCTTTTAAAAACACTAATAGACTCATCAAATTAAGTATATTGACTTTGAAAACCAGTAGCAACATTTATCTAACCAAGCCTAAAGTCCCCGAGAGTCGACCCAAAATCAGCCACAATTTCGGATTGTGCCGACTTGCGTCTCCCTTTACACGAATACTAAAACTAGCATAACTTTTGACTCGTAAAGAGTTATAAGCTCTATCTTATAACAAAACAGGCGTCTCGGAAAACTCTATAATAAAATCAAATTATATTATCCTTTCTCAAACCTTAATCCCACGAAACAATCTGTTATAAGCTGTTGTCCCAAGATACCCTTTTAGAAAACATGACAAATCAATTTTCCAAGCAAAACCACTCATTCCTATACCTATAGTATCACCCAAATAGCATACCCATCAACCAAACACTCCTAAAAACACTTGTATTTAAAATTTTAACAAAATCAAAGATCAAAAATTAAAACTTTTTGTGATCAAAATAAGATGATCTTACTAAAAATAACACATGATGATGACTAAAACATCATACAACCATGGAATCATAAAATCTTTGAAAGTTGATGCATGTTCATGATTTTAGTATCAAAAGAAGCATCTTTGAAAATCATGATGTGGTATTTGTTTAGATTTTGTTAAAACAAGAACAAAATCAAAGTTTAATGATGATTTAGGTGTTTGGGGGTCACGGTTTTAAGAAAGAAAGAAAGGGGAGGGATTAAAAATTTTAGTATGTGTGTTTTGTTAAGAATGAAATGAGTGGAATGGAAAAAAAATTGTTTATACAGTATGGTTATGGTAGAATTTTCAAATATTGAATAGTTTTGGACCTAAAAGCAATTTAAAGGGTATAAAATGATTATTGGTAAATATTGAAATGATTATTGGTAAATATTGAAAATATTTACGGGGCTCGGGTTTCGTAAAAATACTTTTCAAAAGTTACAATGCATCATAAAAATGATTATATGATTTCCCGACACGACTTAATACGTAATTAAAACGAAATCGTCGAAAATATTAATTATCGAAACAATCGATAATAAAATGTAAAAGTTTTGGGCATCCGTTGGTTTCGCGATCACTAGGAATTCTCGTTGTACATTGATTTTGAATAGACTCGTTGTAAAACGCAGGCGGGTGATTTTAAATCAAAAACTTTGATTCAAATTAGATCTGGAAAAATAAAATAAAAATTTTATAATTCCATATAAACTATTGTCAACGAACAGAAAAATACTTAAAAAGTATAATTTATTAAAATTTAAGAATCTCAGAATTTACATATAAGAATACAAGAAAACATAATACGTTGAAAAATTCAAGAAACACGAATCAAAGAATAAAATAATGCAAGGAAAATTACGGGTTTTCACAAGTTTTCCCCTAGCTTTCTATGCATGACTTGTTTTGAAAAACTCTATCCGCTTTCTTTTCTTCTTTTCTGCCTCCTGTAACATTTTCTCTTCTTCGAGCTTCAGCCTTATTGCCTCTTCCTCCCAATACCTCTTCTCCTCTTCCATGTTTTTCTCCAGTTCCAACAATAACATATCTTCATCTTCCAATGCCAATCTCAATTCTTCTTCACGTAGATAATCCTTGTATTCAAATTAATAACTTATATTAACTATGTACAGAAAAACAGAAAATTACCAAACCTAAAGTTTATAAAATGCTTACATTTGAAACATCGTCATCGGAATTGTCTGCCTTCATCAAGTGTTGGAAAATAGTGTGCATTGAATCACAAATTTTTTTGCAGATACTGGAAGAACAATCAATGCATGGGAAACTCTCCTATATAGTAGTTACATATTAGTTACACTAGATTTTCAAAATCAAATTATTAAAATAAGGGTTTAACTTACCATTACATCAATGTGCCTCTCACGACAAAGCACTTGAAATTTAACTTGTTAACTATTATGTAATAGTTACACAATATATAACGAAACGAAAACATAAGACTAATAAAAAAAATTCCTCAATGATTGTCTCTAACTTTAGCACACGGGAATTTAATTCTAAAATAACTCGATCTCTTATAGTATGTTTCTCACAACTGCTTCCAGAGTTCGAAACACTTGTTATGACTTTTAGAGCAGGGTTCTTGGATGTTTCTTTGCGTACAGTTTCCAACTTAGAAAGATATGACTGAAAAAGATTATCATATCGAATAACCAGAGTTTTGGGGATATATCCTTTAAAAAAACATTGTTATCTTTCCAAACGGATGAGCCGTACTCATCTAATGTGGGCCTAATATCAATAGTTGTATTACCAACCTGAAAATAGAGATTTTTAAACTTCATTACTCGTCAAAATATCTCCAATAGTTTTAAACAACCTATCAAAATTACCTTGCCAAAAACATAAGGAATATCATATCTTTTAAAGATAGATACTCTCGACCAAGAAACTGCTCTTGGTATAACATTTGGCTCTTTAATCCACCAACTGTTGCACCTTTCAAACGATTCCATTATCCATATCTAGAAAACCAAACAATTACATCATAAAACGCTAACTTGTGTCAGTTTATAACTAAAATTACAATTAAGAGCAAAAAGTTTCACCTAAAACACAAACACAAAGCTTTTTAAGTTATATATGGGAACATAAGTAGGGTCTTTCTCCATAAGTAGAAGTTGCACATCACAGTTATTTTCTATTACATCCTTAAGATCTTTATACAAATTTGACCATATGTACTCACCCCAAGGAAAGGCATTCCAACTATCAATGTTTTCCACCAATCTAAACAAGTTATCGTCTACTTCTGAATACAACAACCTACCTATAAAAATTACCTCTAAAACTAACAAAAGGCAAAGGCGTACAGCATCCAGATCACATAGTTTGGAAAACCTTTCTTCATCCTCCATAACACCGATTACATCTAAAATTGTTACACCTACGCCTAGCTTCTCAGGAAATATTCTATTACGAACATCTAGTTGACCAGAATTATACAAGCCAAAACTAATGTTCCCAAATCTTAAACCCGTAATAAGAGCAAATTCTCGGCGACCAAAATGCAAAGTATGACCATCCATATAATATATAAGGGACATATCGTAATGTGAATCATCAACTCGATGCTGTTTTCTCAGCATATACTCAATCAAATGTGGTTCATGATCTTGCAATCGTAAATCTAACCAACTTCCAAAACAAGTATTCCTAAACAATAATCTCCGCTTTGTATTTAACTTTTGTTTAACAAAAAACAAATAGTTCAACTTACTCCTAATGATGAGCTTTAAAAAAGTTTCCTGTAAAAAGGATCAATGATTTCTGTTACAATATAAGATCTATACAAAAAAATATACTCATTGCATGTTATACCATACTGGTTTAATGTTCCCCAATAATGTAAATTAGTTAACAAATCAAACAAGAAAACAGAGTTGTAAAAATACCGAGATTAAATACAAGTAAATAGTGTTTTCAATTAATTAAATCAGCCAAAACAAATTGTTCTTTTACAAATACACGATTTAATTACAATTTCAGTATAACAGATTTTCAATTTAATCACTGTGACGAAATTGATCAATGGTAATAGATAAACAATAGAAAGTACCATAGTGATTACCATTATGAAGATCATTCTACGATTTGGATATTCAATTAATTTGAGCTTTCCTTTATTTGGTATTCGCCGGCGCCGGACAAGAAACAGAGGAAGAAGAAGGAACACGGGAGAAGATGAGAGAAAAAGTGTTTTTTTATTTGAAGAAGGCCCAAATGAGAGATGTAATGGGGGTAAATTAGTTTTGTTGCTCGAATATAATCTTTGGTCTGCCCCAAATTTAGTTTCTACCCAAAAGTGGGGTGTACTTATTTGCAGGTATGAAATGACTAATAAACCAGTTGCCCAAAATTCCAATTGCCCTAATTCATCTTGTTGCCCTTAAGTACATGGCGTATTTATACCCGACCATTGTTGACAGTATTTGCCACTTGTCCATTTCGGCAACAGTTGCCCGGATTCGAAAATACATTAGACCTTTTCTAGAAAGAGAAAACTTTTGACCTTTTTTGGGAAGAGCATAATGGGCAACAGACCTTTTTTGGTAATTTTCCCTTAAATTTAACCTTCTTAATTTTTGGTTTGGAGTTAGGTTTGGAAATTTTAGGTTTGGGATTAAGATCAGAATTAGCCTCTATATATAATAGTATATAAATATAAGAAATGAATCATAGAATATAATTTCAGAAAAATGAGATTGATTGAAAACATTTACTGAATTTTACTGTTTGATTGCACCAAAAAATGAAATAAAAATAATCATAAAAATCAATTTTTATTTTTAAAAAACAAATAAATATAAAATATTATAATATCACAAAAATAATTTTTTAAACTTTATAAACACGAGATATGTTGAGGTGTAGGCTTCTGATTGGTGGCAACATGTCATAATCCTTTTTTACGAAGATATGAGTTTCTATAATTAGGAGGGTTTCCTTAATTGTGTTAATCTATAAATATACCTCATTGCCTCATTGTATCCTGTAATTTTTTGAGCACCATAATAAAATACAAACCCTAGTTGCCACCCGTGGACGTAGGTTAATAGTAATATTAACTGAACCACGTAAATCTCTTGTGTTATTCATTCTGCTTTTCAGTTTTACTTTTTTGTGTGTAACCTTAAATGCTAACAAGTGTATCAGAGCATTAGGCTCTTGATCCGTTACACCAGTCACCATCGCCAAAGACAGCTGTTTAGGGTCCTTCATCGCCGACACTAAATCCGTTATGTTCTCAGCAGTCAGATCTGTGTTAGTTGTTAGTCAGATCCATTTGCCAACATCGCCAACAGAAAGTGACATAGCCAACAGACCTCTGTTAGTCAGATCTGTTCGCCAACATCGCTAACAAAAAGTGACACAAACAACAGACCTATGTTAGTCAGATCTTTAGCACATATATGTTCTTTGTTTTTTCAGATCACCAACGCAGCTGACAGTAAGATTTTCTACCAGATCTGGGCAGATCCATCTCGGACAGTTAGGGACAATGCCAGAGGAAGGAAAACTCAGAATTGAGAAGTTCCATGGGCAGGATTTTAGATGGTGGAAGATGCAAATCGAGGACTTGTTGTGTCAGAAAGACCTAGATCAATCCTTGACCGAAAATAAACCCGAGAAGTTGAATGATGAAGAATGTGCTTCTCTTGAGAGAAAAGCCCTAGCTGTTATCAGGTTTTCGCTAGCCAAGAGTGTGGCGTTTAACATCGTGAAGGAGACTACTGCATATGGTTTGATGAAAGGTTTGTCAAACATGTTCGAGAAACCTTCTGCTTCGAATAAGGTATTTTTAAAAAGATAGCTAGTAAACATAAAGATGAAGAAAGGTGTGTCTATTACCTCTCACATTAATGAATTTAATACCATTATTTCCTGTTTGCTATCTGTTGATATCAAGTTTGAAGATGAAGTCAAAGCTTTACTTTTATTATCCTCGTTACCGAAAAGTTGGTCAGGAACAGTCACATCTATTAGTGGTTCAGCTAGAACCTCTAAGCTCACTTTTGAGGGTATTCGTGATTTCATCCTAGGAGAGGATATAAGGAGACGGAGTTCTAGAGAATCATCGAGTGCTATGCTTAGCACTGAGGGGAGAGGTAGAAAGAAAGAAAGAGGTAATCGCAGAGACAGATCAAAATCTAGAAAAAGAGGCCAGTCTAAACCTAGGAAGGATATCCAGTGCTAGAACTGCAAAGAAATGGGGCCTTTTAGAAATCAATGCCCTAAACCATCAGATGATAAGAAAGAGGTGAATGCAGCAACTGACGATTCAGAAGATTCTCTTATCTATTGTGTTGAGAATTCAACAGAGTCGTAGATTATGGATTTCGGTGCATCATTTCATGCCATTTACAGCACGAAGATGAAGAAGAATCTACAAACATGTAACTTTGGCAATGTTCGTTTAGCTAATAATCACACTCTTGACATCACAGGTATGGGCGACACAGATTTTAAAACTTCATTAGGCTCCACATATACATTGAAGAACGTTTATGTTATTCCTATCCTAAAGAAAATGTTGATTTCTATCTGGAAGTTGGACAACGTGGGATTTGATGTCAATTTTAGTAGGGGACAATGAAGAGTTGTCAAAGGTAATCTTGTAATCGCTAGGGGAAAAAGCAAGGTACTCTATACATGGTTGAAGTCCCTGAAAATGGGATAAATGTAGTGACAAGCGGGTTAAAACCATCCAGGTTGTGGCATCAACGACTTGGTCATATGAGTGAAAAGGGTATGAAAATGCTCATTGCTAAGGGAAAGCTTCCAGATTTAAAAAAGGTGGATTCCGAGTTCTGTGAACCATGCGTGCTTGGAAAGAAAAAGAAGGTATCCTTTGTGAAGACAGGACAGACACCAAAAGCTCAGAAACTCGAGCTTGTTCACATGGATGTCTATGGACCGACACCGATCTCTTCTTTGGGAGGGTCAAACTACTACGTGACCTTCATCGATGATTCAACACGCAAGGTATGGGTTTAGTTTCTTAAAAATAAGTTTGAAGTTTTTAATACTTTTCAGAAATGAAAAACTGTTGTTGGATTAGAAACTAACTGAAGGTAAAATGCTTGAAGTCGGATAATGGTGGGGAATACATTAGCACATAGTTCATTAACTATTGTGTTGAACATGGCATTCGGATGATAAAGACAGTTCCAAGAACTCCTCAACAGAACGGAGTGGTAGAAAGGATGAATAGAACCTTGAATGAGAGAGCTAGAAGTATGAGACTTAATGTTGGGCTTCCAAAGACATTGTGGGCTGATGCAGTTAACACTGCAACTTATCTTATCAACCGGGGGCTATCAGTACCATTGGACTTCAAGATACCAGAAGAAGAGTGGAAAGAGGAAGCAGTAAAGTATGAACATTTAAAGGTGTTCCGGTGTAGTGCTTAATATCTAATGAAAGATGGTGACAAGCTAGATGCAAAAGCCAATTAATATACTTTCATTGGATATGGGGCAAATAGTATAGGCTATAGGCTTTGGGATTTTTAAAGTAGAAAGGTAGTCAGAAGTAAACATGCAACTTTCAACGAGGCAGAGCTTTAAAAAGACTGTAGCATAGTAAACTCGAAGGGTCAGAAAGAACAGGTTGAGTATGAAAGTGACGTCATAATCAGAGGGTCAGCGGATACCGTAATGAGGCTGATTTTCAACATGAATCATCAAAGGCTGACGAGTCTCAAGATGATCAAGAAGTAGGGATGGCAAAAGCCCCTGAAACCGATGGGGAAAACCGAAACCCGAACCGGTTGGGTCGGGTTTGGATTCGGGTTGGCGGGTTTGGATACGGGTTCGGGTTTGAATATTCTTTTTTCGCGCGTACGGGTTCTACTAATACCCGCCCCGTTTACCCGTATCCGAATCCGTACCCGTTTACCCGAATTCGTACCCGCTTTTGTTGCTATTTTATATAAGTTCTACATTTGTGTGAAATAGTAGACGAAAATTGTTGAACGAATTAAATGATCATATTAGTAACATTTTGTGTGCATTAACATGTTTGTGATCAAGTATATTTGGATCTTGTAATTTTAAAATATAAATCATGATTTATTCGATATATTAAATCACGTGAATAATATTAAAAAGTATTTTTTTATCTTTTAAACACTTAAAATATATATTAGGGTATTTTCGTTGTTTTTGAGTGGTTTCTTAACATTATACGCCAATAATGCCCGATGAAAATTTAATTATGGATACCCGATACACGCGGGTAAAATCTGAAAACCCAATGGATAATACTTATCGGGTACCCGTCGGGTGATGGAGCGGATACTGGTACGGATATTATAAACGGGTACGGGTGCGGGTTCATTAAAACCCGACCCGTTGCCATCCCTATCAAGAAGACATTCCCAACAGTGAAATCTCAAAGGACGAAGAAGGATCACCTTCTCAGCCAGTTGCATCACATTAGGTAAGGAGATCTACTAGAGTTTCTAAACCACCTAAAAAGTATAATCCATCAGTCAATTATCTTCTTTTGACTAAAAATGGTGAACCTGAAAGCTACTTTGAGGCAGTTAATAAAAAAAGATTCGCTTCAGTGGGAGCATGCAATGAAAGAAGAAATGGGCTTTTTAAACAAGAACAAAACATGGGTCTTAACCAAGCTTACACGAGATAAAAGAGCCGTACAGAATAAATGGGTATTCAGGATCAAGGAAGAGCATGAGGGGTCTAAGCGATACAAAGCTCGTTTAATGGTCAAAGATTTTCAACAGAAAAAAAGGATCGATTATAATGAGATATTTTCTCCAGTGGTGAAAATGACCACCATCAGATTGGTCTTAAGTATTGTAGCTGCAGAGGGCTTACATCTAGAGCAACTAGATGTTAAGACAACATTTCTACACAGTGATCTTGATAAAGATATCTACATGGCATAACTTGAGGGGTTTCAGGTTGCGGGTAAGAAATTGGGTCTACAAACTTAAAAGGAGCTTGTATGGTCTAAAACAAGCACCGAGACAGTGGTACATGAAGTTTGATAACTTCATGGAGAGAACCGGGTACAGAAATGTGAGATGGACCATTGCTGTTATGTGAAGAAATTTAAGGGCTCCTATATCATTCTACTTCTCTATGTAGATGATATGTTAATTGCAGGTGCAGATATGAAAGAGATCAGAAAGTTACATAAACAAATGTCTAAAGAATTTGAGATGAAAGACTTGGGTCCAGCCAAACAGATACTCAGAATGAGTATTGTTAGAAACAAGAAAGATGGCTCTTTGACACTATCCTAGGAGAAACACATCGGGAAAGTGTCAGAGAGATTCAGGATGAATAATGAGAAGACTAAACCTAGAAACACACCTTTAGGAAGTCAGTTCAAGCTTACCAAAGATCAGTCTCCTAGATCAGAAGAAGATGAAGCATATATGACTAAAGTTCCTTATGCATCTGCCCTTGGTAGTCTCATGTATGATATGGTTAGCACGAGACCAGATATCGCTCATGTCGTCTAGGTTGTTAGTCGCTTTATGTCACATCCGGGGAAAGAACATTGGGAAGCTGTTAAATGGTTACTCAGATACTTGAAGGGTACTTCAAAGTTGGGATTATGTTTCAGAGGTAAAGATGTAGTTCTCAGAGGATATAGTGATGCTGATTTGGGTAGATGTAAACAAACATTCAAAAGCACTACCGGGTACATTTTTACAATGGGAGGAACAACAGTTAGTTGGATGTCCAGACTTCAGAAAAGTGTGGCTTTATATACAACAGAAGCATAGTACATGGAAGTTGCTGAAGCCAGTAAAGTGCTAGTATGGTTGAAGACTTTTCTTGAAGAACTAGACAAGAGACAAGCTGATTAATCATCATACTGTGATAATGAAAGTGTTGTGAAACTTGACAAGAATCCAGTCTATCATGCCAAAACAAAGAACATAGGGATGAGGTATCATTTTGTCAAAGGGCTGATTAGTGATGGCACAATGAACTTAAAGAACATCTCAGGTGCAAATAATCCAGCAAATATGTTCACTAAGTCTGTGACGCTGTACAAGCTAAAGTTGTGTGTAACTTCAGCTGGCCTTCAGAAATAGTTGAGAAGGCAGGTGGTTACTACGGGAGCTTAAGATTCGTTGATACATACAAAATTACAATGGAGTGCAGGTGAACATGTTTCGAAGCCTCCATGTGGGAGATTGTTGAGGTGTAGAATTCTCATTGGTGGCAGCATGCCATAATCCTATTTTTTGGCGAAGATAGGAGTTTCTATAATTAGGAGGGTTTCCCTAATTGTGTTAGTCTATAAATATACCTAATTGCCTCATTGTATATTGTAATTTTCTGAGCACCATAATAAAATACAACTCTAGTTTCCAACCGTGGACTTAGGTTAATAGCAATATTAACTGAACCACGTAAATCTCTTGTGTTCCTCATTCTGCTTTTCAGTTTTACTTTTGTTTGTGTAACCTTAAATCCTAACAAGATGTTGCAAATAATTTGTTTTCATTAATCTAAAATAAAATTTATTTTTAAAATTATGCGAAAAAGATTACAAAGAAAACAATAAAAAAATAAAAAAAAACCTATTTTTACAGAAAAAAATCCATTTCTCTAAAAAAAATAATGAAAAATATACTCTAACAAATAACACTCTCAAACTCTCGAACAAATATGTCATTTTATTCTGTTGCAGCCGTCGCTTTGGATACCACGTCAAAACACAAGTATCCCATGCTCTAAATAAAAAAACAAACTTACAAATCAACCCCTACATTATATAATGTATTACAAAAACAACCTCATACTTTTAATTATTTAAACTTATTTTGTATAACAAAGTTTATTTATTACTCCACTTAAGACGAATATTTATCGATTCTTTTGAGAAAGAAAACACCTCTAAAAATATTGTCGAATTGCGAAACAAACAAGCCCAATATTGCAACGCTTCTAGCATAAATATATATAATTTTGAAAAAATTGTTCAAACCTAATTGTACTTGAGGTTATTCATTCTTTGCAAGGCGAGTCATTGACGCAAACAATCCTTTGCATATCAATTTGTTGCAGCAGTTAATCTTGCACCTTCTTTGCGAAGCACGGGCTACATACATCGTTACTTTTATGTTTTGTTATCCGTATGTCGATGTATTTTCTAGGAAATACTTTGCCAAGTGTGAATTATTGCTACAAACTTGAGCTTATGTGGTTCAGTTTTAGCTTTCATTTTCCTCTCTCTAAAATTATTTGTCTATCTCACTCTGTTATAGATCAATTGTTTTTATCCAAGTTTAGTTTCTAGTTTTTCATTATTTTTTGTTGATCATTCTCTTTGATTTATTAGCTTAATTACTTTTTTATTTTCTTTGTAATGTAAACGATAAAACTTATAAGTGAATGTTGGTCCAAAGAATCGAGTAAACATGAATATTAAAAAACGAAGAACAAATTTTACTTTAATACTGATTTGGCCACTAATAACATAATGTGTACTTTTCAACGTTTATAAATTCTATTAGAACTATTCAAAGATTGGGGACGCTATTCCGATTGAATGACAAATAAACTCTCATGAATCAAAGTTAAGCTTATACTTCATGAGAAGATGATCATATCAACTATAATACATTTGTATTATTTTTTGTTTGTTTAGAAACCATGTCTATCTCTATTACAAACATTTCTTATATAGTTAAGGGTCCAAGTATAACATGTGTTGATAGTTGTTGAGATGTGTCATGTATCCGGTGGAGTTCTGATGTAGTGGTTTTCACACCTCTTTAGGAAAAGAGAGCAAAATAGGGAAATTATTAAGTGTCGGTTTAGGAAAACCAAGCACTAATGACCAATGTGGTTCAAGTTCGTTTCTCAAGGAGGCTAGTGTGTTGTTAGAGAGATGATTAACTTTGTGATTATATTGATTATGAGAAAAGAAAAATAGAAATGGGATAAGAAGAGAATGACGGTTACGATGACGAATTAAGCTAAGACGATTAGTCGTACACGTAAAACCGTAAAAAGTACCAAAATTAAAAATTTACTCTAAAAATTCCTAGAAAATTGTAATAAATCCTAAATAATGTAAATAGAGTTTACAAAAAATCAAAAATCACCCAAACCTTTTATTTAATTAAATACTAATTTTTTAATGCTAATTAAAGCCCAAAAAATCAATTTAATTAACAAAAAGCCCAAAATGAGATTTTTTTAATTGTAAACCTATAAAATACCCTAACTTAATTTAAAACTATTTTTGAAAATTTTAAAATTAATAAAAACTATTTAAAAACTATTTAAACTTAAAATAATTATAAATATTAATCTAAGGACAATAAAAATATTCTAAAAGTTTTAAAATTCTTAATTTAATGTATTTAACCTAAGAAAAATATAAAACTTGAAAAATCTAAATTTTAATTTTTAATAATAAAATAATAATAAAATAATATTAAAAATCTGAAATTTATAAAAAATTCTAAAAACTTGCAAACTAGTTTATTTTAACCTAAATAACATAGAAATGAAGTTGAAATTACAAAATTACCCCTAATGGGCCTTCAAATAGGCCAAAGTCTAAAACAGACCCTTATTGGGCTAAAATAAGCCCAATAAGAAAAATGTTTATAAAAATGGCCCAAAAGCTCCTATCTGACCTAAAATTTGATTCTGGACACAATTTTTCAAAGGCCCAAAATCTGAAAATGTGAAATAAGCTGGCTTATATCAAACAACTTATTCTTAATGGGCTTTTTGGCCCATTAAGCTATAAGCTGATGCCATAAGCTCAAATTAGACACACAAGCTTCTTTTGAGTTACTTTAGAAAAGAAATTAAAAAAAGTCCAAGGAATAAGCCTGAAAATGCAATAAGTAATCTTCACAAAACGACAAAATAGTCGTTTTCGAGTTCTAGGCCACCCCAAGAGCTGATTCAAGTTTCAAAAGCTTTTAAATGACTTAACTAAGCTTAATCAACAAAAAGTTTTCAAATAAGTTCACTCAATAAGCTGAAATAAGCAAATAAGCACTTCTTTAAAGGTCAACTTTATGAGTTTTCTAGCAAAAAGTCAAAGTCAAAGTCTAATAAGCTCCAGTTCAAATAAATGGGTCAAATGAGGAAGATTGATCACAGAAAATAAGTTGTTGCAGGTCTGGATAAGCCAATATAGCTTATTAAAGCTAACTGAAAATTAACACTAGCAGGGGCTAGTTTTGGTGTCTGAGCAGTGGAAATTTTTTCTACTAGTTGACTTGTTTGACTTTTTGTTTTTAGTGACTTTTTTTGTGGATTCAAGTTACAAAAAGGCACCCAAATGATCAGTGGATCATAAGGAGTCAAATACAACAAAGAAATCACAATCACAATCACAATCAGCCAATTAGTACAGTTAAATCAAAACATCACCAGATCTAGCACAGACATGAACAGATAAGCAGTTATGGTTCAATAAGCACTTATAGCACAATTCAGCCAGCCAAACTTCACCAAATGCATACACAAGCAATAATAAACTTTAATGAACAAGTTTAAACAGGTTTCATGCAATGATTCAAAGTCTAAGTCAAGATTCAAGCACAATAAGTTACTGATGAACACTAACACAAGCAGTTATGAACACTTGCTGATGCACTTGACCAACAAGCCAAATTCAAACACTCAGATCTATCACATATGTTGTATAAACAATGATTCAACAACTTTCAGCCCTAAGCATGCATATATTCTAGATATTACCAAAATCCTAAGTCAAAAACAGTCAAAATCAATGAGATATAGCACAATGTTTGATTCAAGGTTTTGAACCCAATAACTTGCAGCAAATAGCTCTCAAACAAGTATATATGCAGATACAAAGCACAAACACAAACTTCCAACCACAAAATAACACACTATGATGTCAAACAGGTAATCCCAAACACCCTTTTAAATTTTCAAATCACAATTTTCAAATCAAAAGTGTATTCCAAGGTTACCCAAGCCCAAATCAACACAATAACAGATATAATATGCAGATTAGAACAAGATTGAGCCACAAAATCAGCAAGAACACAAGTAGCACACAAATTCACCAAAAATCCAACTTTTTAACAGATTTTGAGTAGAATGGTGTGTACCTCATGGATGTACATCCACACCCATGAATTTTGAGCTTATGTGCTAGCAAGAACAAGCACAAGCTTCCATAATAAAGCCTGCTAAGATTCAACAAGGTTAAGAGCAAAATATCAAAATCTGAAAAATGAAAATCCTTGATTAATGCAACCTTAGTTCCCCACACTTGATTATCCCCAAGTTATAGGCTTCACCACACCTTGATAACACAATATCAGGATGCTATGATCAGCTTTATAGCCCAAGAATTCCAAGGTTTGAACAAGACTTAGCAAAATATCAAGAAAAGTGGAAAATGTGCAAACTTTTGCACACTCCTTTTGAAAACAGGTTTTAAGATCAAAGACTAGTTAACATCAAACAACAATAAACAGATATAAAGGTTGGCACTTAATTTTTCTTCACCAAATTCAAACAGATTTCATTACTGAATATATGATTTACATATTTGTGAACAATGGAAAATTCAAGAGCAAAGATAAATGTACTAAGTCCTATGCCTTATATAGGCTACAAATGTTATCTAAGAAAGCTAAAAACGAAACCCTAATACTTGGTGAAGTCCTAGAAATGCCCCTTGTCTTGCTTGAAGAATCTTGAACATGTGACTGAGAATTGGCGTTTTGTGGAGGTGGCATGTGTGAAAATGCATCCAATGGCTCCAAATAAGCTTAAGGAGTAAGCTAGAATATGAGCTGTTGATTCTCTACAAAGTTTTGGCTTTTTCCCCAAAGGTGGTGTAGAAGGGTTTATCATGTGAGCTGGTTGAGTGACGTGGCCAAGGGTTTAAGGTGGGGGTTATGTTTAGTCTCACCTTAATCATAAATCTGGAGTGAATTAAGGGGTAATATCAAGTATTAAGCAAATACCCAAATCTGCTTATGAACACCAAGAACACTGGTTTGATCTTTATTTGTGTTTAAATGGGATGTTTAGCGCGTAATTAACTAATAAATAATTAGTTAGTTATGGCTTGGTGAGTGGAATGGTGATGTGGAGCCAGGGAGAGTTCTCATTGGTGGGTTTTTGGTAATGGGGCACGTGTCACATGGTGATTAGTCTAGGTAAGTTGTGTTGTCTGCCAGGAATAGCCCCTCATCTCCTTAAATTCTTTCACTTGCCAATAAACTATCCAAATCCGGATTTCCTTTCTATTTGAAGTTTTGGTTTTCACACTTTTGCCCCAAAAAGTTTTGTAAAGTAATTTCAGGGGTATTTCTTGCCAATTCTTGATTTTTGAAGGACTGATTTGGCATTTTCTTCATAGGTAATGGTCTTGACTTGTCTTGTTGACTTCTTAGAGGACTAAAATTGCTAAGTCATGAATAATGAGGGACCATTTTTGCCATTTCTTCAAAGTCAAGGGTCCTTTTGGTAATTTTGATATTTTTAAAGGACCAAACTTGTAATTTCTTGTAACTTGAAGTCCTTCATGGTATGTTTGACTTTGAGGAGGATTAATATTGACATTTTAGTTTTGTTGAGGGACTAAAATTGCCAATTCTTTAAAGTGGAGGGCCCTTTTTGCAATATTGACAAACTTTAGGGACCAATCTTGTAATTATGAAGATACAAGGGTATAAAGTATCAATTCTTCAATATTGGAGGACCCTTATTCATAAATCTTCAAATCTTCAAGGGTTTTCTTTGGAAAATCTTCATTAGTGTTTGGTTCAATGTGCGGCTTCGTTTCCCGTGTTCGTTTTTTGTATGATTCTTGTGATATTTTGTCATTTTCTCAATATCCGTACCTAAAATACACAAGCAACAAACACAAGCATATATTTGGCCAATTTCGTGATATTTTATGCATTTAAAGCCCTTTTTGGACAATGAGACTATGTATAAAAGCAGTCTCATCACTCCCCCATACTAAACCATTGCCGTGCCCTCACGCAATGCTAGAATAAAGTATCGTAGCACCTCCAAAATTCATTTTTTTCACTTTTATTGAACGATAAACTAACTACACTACTACTATTACTTATACTTGCGTTTTAGACATAATGTATGATTTTCATCGCAAAATGGGACGTTTAGGTTCATAGAATAAGAACACGTGAATGCTTCGTTAGAAATAATTTCATCGTCCTCGATTTTCACCCCAATTCCATGCCAAGCGTGCAACGAGATCATTGTCATTATAAGTTAGTAATGCTAACACTACTCATATGCCCTAATCACGTACTTATCCTCCTATTTCCTAAGTTGTATCTCTTATATTTTATTTTGTCTTGAATGTTTCACGAGGATACATTGTTTGACTTATGCGATGATAGAGATTTAGGTCTAAAAATAGAGTCCTAACAGTGTAACCAAGACCATCAAATCAATAACCCCTCCTAATAGACAACGATGTCAAAAAATTAAGTCAACGAGAAGGATCGATAGACACGGTTTTATAACGGTTTTGAACATGAGACTTATTACCAAGACTTTTATACGCCCCCTAACGGAAGGGCCTTATTATCATAGGTTTACCTCCGTCTTTTATTCAACTTCGCCATGAAGCTTTTATTATGACTTCGGTCTTGCCTTGCCTTTTATTATCCACCTCATCGGTGGTTTTATTAGCCAAAGACGTATATCCTCACGCTAAAGCGAATTCTGGATCTTTAAAGCTTCAAAGATTAAGGCTTGATTCACTTTCAATTTTGCATAGATTTTTCGGCCTTGTGGGCTTCAAATTGTTTGCTTAATTTAGGTGAGCACTTGAAATCTTATTATTGGGTGAAGCTTTCGATTATTCGGGTGCCAATACTTCAAAACCGTGACGCTGGTGATACCTTAAAGTCTTCCCAATTTAATTACACGGAAGCTACTAGAAAAGACTAGAAACCCAACAATCAAGACTAAACCGCGAAGTCAATATTTATTAAGCAAAAAATATTTACAAGCGAAGGGAGAATAAGCAAACAACGAGAACACATGAGTTTTTGAAAAAATACGAGTACTCTACGTTTAGCATAGTGACTTATAATTAACTCTATCATTTCTCGTCCTCATTTAAGAGACTTAGCCTAATGTGAAGTTAAGGAATCAAAGCTAAGTGCTCAACACGCACGGTCGAGTAAAAAATTACTCTTATTCTCGCCATCGGAAAACCTACATTCGTGTCTTCAAACACTTATAAAACATGAGAAAATTTTAAATTTTGGCCATTTTTAGCCTTATTTTGCAACAAAACGATAAACAAAAAGATAAACTTTGGAAAGCGTGAAGGTTTGGCAAGGCAAGTATCTATTCACCCCCCCATACTAAAGTTAAACATTGTCCTCAATGTTTCGAGTCTAGGGGTGCAAACACCCCCATACTAGAGACGTACTCGAATGCCTAATCTAGCATGGAAAGGGTGTAACCGTTAAATTTAAAGCCGTTTATGAAGTGTGCTATAAACCTAAGGTTAGAACATCAAATGATATATCATGGATATTGAGAAAGTCTTCAAAGCAAACGATCGAGTGCTCCCATAAAACGAACACGAGAGGCTCCAATCGTGAAGATAATGATCATCTAAAATCCACAATTCACAAACAACCACTGAATAAAGGTTGGAAGGGCACAAATCCCCACATGTTACTACATTAGAAAGTGATAATATGTACATAGGATAAGCATGGGACTCCCCTACGAGGCACCTCGTTTTTGATTACCGAGTCATGAGCTCGACTCGATCCCTTCAATACTAATTATCATTGGGGAAGGTGATTTGGTCGAGGTAGTTCAAGGATGGAACTTCCCCGCCAAAGTAGTGCTTCAACCTATGTCCATTCACCTTGACATTGGGGCCATCATTTTGAGCTAGCTCGATGGTCCCATATGGAAAAACTTGAGTCACGGTGAATGGAACGGACCAACGGGATTTCAACTTACCGGAAAAGATTCTCAAACGAGAATTAAAAAGCAAAATTTGATCCCCAATGTTAAAAACCCTGTTTTTAATTTTTGAATCATGCAACTTTTTAGTTTTTTCTTTATAAATGAATGAATTTTCATAAGCAATATCCCTTAATTCATTTAATTGCATTTTCCGGTGTTTTCCCGCGGTCTCCATATCATCATTACAATGCTTTAGGGCCCAATAAGCCTTGTGTTCGAGTTCAATTGGCAAGTGACAATTCTTCCCATACACTAGCTTATAAGGAGTGCACCCGATGGGCGTCTTATGAGCGGTCCTAAAAGCCCATAAAGCATCGTCCAACTTATCCGACCAAGATTGTCGGTTTTGCCCAATGGATCTTTCCAAGATCCTCTTCAACGCTCGGTTTGAAACCTCGACTTGCCCACTCGTTTGTGGGTGATAAGCCGTAGAAAGCCGATGTATAACCCCATATTTCCTTAGGACCCTTTCGAATTGGTCGTTACAAAAATGGGTTCCACGATCGCTTATGATCGCACGAGGGGTTCCAAACCGGGAAAACAATTGCTTCAAAAACTTGACTACCACACGAGCATCATTGGTGGGAAAAGCCTTAGCTTCCACCCACTTAGATAGGTAGTCAACCGCGACAAGGATGTACTTGTTACCACGAGATGATGGGAGCGGCCCCATAAAGTCAATGCCCCAAACGTCAAAGATCTCACACACTTGGATGATATTTTGTGGCATTTCATCTTTTTGTGAGGCTTTTCCTTGTCGTTGGCATGAGTCACACGACTTCACAAGCTCATGTGCATCTCGGTAAATAGCAGGCCAAAAGAAACCGGCATCAAAGACCTTCTTAGCCGTAAGATTAGCACCATGGTGACCACCCGTGGGTCCCTCGTGACAAGCTCTAAGGATGTTAGAAGCTTCGGTGCCAAAGACACAACGTCGAATAATTTGATCCGCACAAGTTCGAAACAAGTAAGGGTCGTTCCAAAAGTATAACTTGACGTCACGAAAGAATTTTTGTTTTTCTTGAGTCGTCATACCCTTGATGATGAAGTTGCCCGCATGGTAATTTGTGATGTCCGCAAACCATGGGGTGGAAGAATCAAGCTTAGAATTCACTACACCAAGTGTCTCGAGTGGAAATGTTTCGGTGATTTCCTTGGGCTCGTAAACACTTTGGTGAGGATCTTCCAAACGAGAAAGATGGTCGACCGCTAGATTCTCGGCTCCTTTTTTGTCAACAATTTTGTGATCAAATTCTTGAAGGAGGATAATCCAACGAAGTAATCTTGGTTTTGCATCTTATTTAGCCATAAGATACTTGATAGCCGAATGATCCGTATACACTATGCATTTCGTCAAGACGAGATAAGATCGGAATTTCTCAAATGCATACACCATGGCAAGGAATTCCTTCTCCGTTGTAGTGTATTTTAGTTGAGCCTCGGTCATCGTCTTGCTAGCATAGTGAATAGGCAAGAAGTACTTTTCATGACGTTGCCCCAATACGGCCCCAATAGCGTAGTCACTAGCATCACACATGAGCTCAAAGGGGAGGTTCCAATTGGGAGCAACAAGGATGGGAGCTTCGGTAAGTTTCCTCTTAAGGATTTCAAAAGCTCATACACAATCTTCGTCAAAGACAAAACGTGCATCTTTTTCGAGGAGATGTGTAATAGGTCGAGAGATCTTTGAAAAATCCTTGATGAATCGATGATAAAAGCCCGAGTGGCCTAGGAAACTCCTAACTCCCTTAACGGTTTTGGGATGAGGTAATTTGGGGATGACGTCTACCTTAGCTTAATCTACCTCAATCCCCGCTTTCGAAACCTTGTGCCCTAAGACGATTCCACTTTTAACCATAAAATGACACTTTTCCCAATTAAGCACAAGGTTGGTTTCCTCACAACGCTTCAACATTCTCTCAAGATTTGACAAACACGAAGTGAACGAACTATCAAACACGGAAAAGTCATCCATGAAGACTTCCATCGTCTTCTCGATCATATCATGAAAAATAGCCATCATGCACCTTTGAAAGGTTCCCGGTGCATTGCAAAGTCTGAATGGCATTCTACGATAGGCAAACGTTCCACAGGGACACGTAAACGTAGTTTTTTCTTGATCACGAGGATCGATGGGAATTTGTAAGTAACCGGATAAACCATCTAAAAAGCAATAGAAATCATTTCTCGCAAGACGCTCCAACATTTGGTCCATGAAGGGCAAGGGAAAATGGTATTTTCGAGTGGCTTCATTCAACTTACGATAGTCAATGCACACTCTCCATCCGGTCACTAGTCTAGTGGGAATTAACTCGTTGGCATCGTTTGGCACAACGGTCATTCTTCCCTTCTTAGGGACACAATGAATAGGACTCACCCAAGGGCTATCGGAAATAGGGTAAATCATTCTCGCGTCAAGGAGTTTTAGGACTTCCTTTTTGATGACGTTGTGAATTTTGGGGTTCACCCTTCTTTGACATTGGATTGCGGGCTTGTAATCCTCCTCCATTAAGATTTTGTGGGTACAAAATTTGCGATCGATCCCCTTAATGTCGGATAACTTCCACGCAATTTCCCATTTGTGATCCTTTAGAACATCGACAAGTGCAGTTTTTTCATTATCCGAATGTTCTTTCACAATAATAACCAGCAACTTGTCGTCCTCCTCCAAAAAGACATATTCGAGATGAGGAGGTAAATATTTCAACTCGAGGAAAGGTCGTTCCTCAATTGAAGATTTGGGCTCGATACTCATAACCTCCTCGGGTGGAGGAAATGGGAAATCGTTAAGAACATCCTTGATAATCGAGAAGTCCTCATCATTGTCGAGGTCTTCGTTACAAGTACGTGGAACATTGAATTCTTCCAACGTAAAACCACCACCTTCAAATGGAGTGAAGGTTGGTGTCGAGTTATCAAGAATGGGATCTAACATAGTGGGATTGCCACTATTTTAATCATCACCAAAACCTAGAACTTCTTGTAAAAATTCCTCGCAAACAACACCAATCATATCAACGAGGTTTATGGTAGCAACGGAATAAACATGAGAAATTTGAGAATTTTGAGTTGCGTTTATAACAAGTTCCTCGTCGTTGAAACGTAAGGTGATCTTTCTAGCATGAACATCGATTAAAGCCATAAACGAACGACCTAAAATGAGAGGAACTTGAGGATCCGTGGGAATATCGACAACGATAAAGTCTACCGGATAATATAACTTTCCCACTTTCACAAAAACGTCTTCCGCCAATCCACATGCGGGAATCGTGGAATGGTCGGCCAACTCGATAGACATTAGTGAAGGAGTAAGATTAGGAAGATTGAGCGACTTGAAGATTGCAAGTCGCATCAAGTTAATGCTAGCACCAAGATCGGCCAAGGCATAGCATTCTTCCATATCTTGGATTGCACAAGGAATCAAGAATTTACCGGGATCACCGACTTTTTGAGGTATGCGATTAAGATAAACCGATGAACAACTAGACAATTGATGCAATTTCTCCTTGTTGTTCAACATACTCTTAAATTTAGCGGCAAATCGAGGCATCATGACCAAAGCATCGGCGAAACTCACATTAAAGTGCAAATCACGAAACATTTTCATAAAAAGCTCAAATTGGTAATTGTCGCCCTCTTGACGTTTCTCCTTTCTAAGTCTTGATGGATAGGGAAAAGGTGGTGTGGGTTGAGGCATAGGCATAGCCTTTGGAATCTCGGGTTCCAATGTTGGTAATGGGTCAACCGTAGGTGTAGCATGAACGGTACTTCGTGGGATTTGGACATGCTCCTTTTCGACCACCACTCAGGTTCTTCCTCAATTGCATCCTCCGTGGGAGCAATTGGTTGAGGAGTCGGTTCCTTAAGTGTCTGTTGGGTCCACTAGATGTGGATCTTGCAGCCTGTTAGGAACGGTGAACGACTTCTGTAATCGCAAGTCTATTCACAGAGAGACTCTATACACAATATAAATGCGGAATACAAATACAATAAAGAAGAACAAAATAACTATAAAGACTTGATCCTTTCTAAGGATTTCTAATATTGATAATGACTAGAACTACGTTTGATGAAGGTGTCTAACCCTTCTGCCTAAGGTTCCTTTTATACTACAAGGAAACCCTAATACATCATTAAACAAAACGTGTAGAACTGATATGCATATCCTTTCCTAACATATCTCATGCATATCCTAACAGAATAATAAATAAATAATAAAGTTTGACTTTAACTAGGACCAGGAGTACGACTTGCTCCTACTACTACTAGGACCAGGAGGAACTACATACCTCCTAGTCTACCTATTACAATTAACTATTCTAATGGTCCTAACAATCCTCCCCTAAACTTGAATTTGACCTGTTGAGTTCAAGTTTCCTGGTAAAACGGGCAATAAAGCTTGAGGATTGAAACAGCAAAAGAAACAGCAGCATCAGCAAGATAAGAAACACAAGAACCGCCGCAACATGAAACACTAGAAGCTTCTCCAAAGCTTGAAACAAATCAGCATCGTGTTGAATCTTTACAGCAACATGAGCAGATTTGATGAGCCTTTACCAAGTAGCTGCTCGCTCTTGGGCTAGCCAGTCTTTCTGGTGGAATAAGCATCACCCTGGGAGACCAGAACCCAGCCCAACTCTTAGAACGTGAATCAATGGTGAGTGGGGGTACCCTCATGATTTTAGGCAAACCATCACAGCCGTCAACGGATTTGATATGTCTTTACCAGAAGCCGTACCCCTCTGGACTCGCCAACTCTCAGCAATGAAGCATCGGTGAGTTGAAAACCCTATAGCTTTAAGCAAGCTATTGCAGCTATCAACGGATTTGATAAAATCTTTACCAAGAGCCGTACCCCCTTGGATTAGCCACTTTTCAGTCTAGGACCATGGCAAGTGAAAACCATCCAGTTTTGGGTAACCTGGCAACCATCAACGGATTTGAGAATCACACCAGGAGCCGTACCCTCAAGGTGAATCAACTCTTTCTTGTCAGTTAGACATGGTGAGTTGAGGACCATTTGTTGTAAGGACCAAGTCCAACACCAGATGAAACCAGTAACCAGCACAAGTATGAATCAGCAACCAGAACCCAAAGTGTGAATCAGTAGATGGTATTGTATTCACAAGTGTAAAATCCATGATATGTTTAAAGTATAAGCAGATATTATATAAAAACTATATTTTTTCTTTTTCTTTTTTTTATAAGTTTTTTTTAACTATAATGAATGAAAGTCACCAATCACTTTACATATTGGTGAAAAGAATTGCAGTATTAACAAATGATCAAAAACACAAAACATAAACACTTACAAACCAACCATATCACAGACCAGAAGCAGCCACCTTATCTGCTTGCAAACGAGCTTGGATCCCTTCCACCAGTGTAGTTGCCATAGAAGACTCATTCCTGGAAGGGGCATTAGAAATCTGCAAGTGACAAGAAAGCATAGCCTCCATCGAAGCAATCGTCAACGGATAATCCAAGTCTGTGAGCATGAACACCATAAGACCAGATTCCAACTCTAACATATGCACACCACAGCCCGCATATAACTTCCATCGCTGAATAACCCATTGTGGCTGATCCTTCCAGACACCAGAGATAGGAGCATGGGGAGGGGCATCAAGCATCATCTTCAAATCAGCCCATACTCGCTGACCATGCCAGGAGGGCACATCATTAGGATGAACAGGCATGCCGGCATCCACAAACCCATATAAAGCCATAAGATCCTTACGATCCGCCCAAGACAAAATACCTTGCAGACCCGTAGCAAACCTAACAGACCCATCATTAAGAGTAATCCTATGAGATACCGTACCAGGAAGAGTTGTGGAATGCATAACCGTCCAACCAGTAATATATCCATTACCCAAAGGCAAATCGGAGTCACTATCAGAAGCTGCATCAATAAGATTTTTGGGAGCACGCTTCTCATAGGGAATAGTCTTGCCACGTCGAGAACGTCGAGCCAATTTCTTGCGAATGGAACGGCGAGGAGTGGGATCATTAGGTGAGGGTTCAACCTTTACCTTTACCTGAGCAGCAGGAGTGGGAGCAGTAGAAGCAGAAACAATAGTTTGCCCACCCAAAGGATCAACAAGAGCTGCACTAGAAAAAGGAATAGGTTGAGGACCAGGCACGGGTGGTGATGGTGATGCCATAGCAGGTGTAGCAGTAGTAGTGGTTGTGGTAGCATAGGTGGTGGTGGTAGCAGGACCTAGAGAAGAAACCTGAGGAGCAACCGAAGGAGTAGGGGTGGTACCAACTGTAGAAGCAGCAACAACAGATGGAATAGCAGCAGAACCAGGAGTAGTATCAGATGTAGAACCAGCAGCAACATCAGGATTAGAAGTAGGAACCACACGTGGAGAAGGACGATAGATGAATCGCTCCGGAATTGGGGTGCTCTGATGCTTGACCATTCGTTCATAGAGCGCCTTAAGCTCATCAAAAGACAAAGCCCTAACCCTGTCCCACTTCCAACCAGTGGTGAAATAGGCAGCCGAATGATACTTCACATACCGCTGCATCTGCTTGCGCTCCTCAGCTCTCGACAAAGGCCTGTTCTTCCGCTTCTCACGAAGTTGTGCAGCAAGCGCCAATTGTTGCTTGCGCATTAATACCATGGCTCGAGGAATACAGTTATGCCCATCCACATCCGAACCCAAAAGATCAGTGAACTGAGAATAATCCTTGGTAAGAATAGTCAACACCCGCATCCAATCGCTATCATTCCAATGTACAGCATCATGCTGCACCTGTTCACGTCTCTGTTGTTGAAGAGCTTCCTCCTCAGCCCGAGCAGCTTGATCAATTTCGGCTTGCATCCTTTGAGCAGCCTCCTCACCCAACATATCCTCCTCAAGCTGTCTGTGTGTACGCTTGCGAGGTGGTGAGGGAGAATCAGTCATGGGGGCCTTCCCCTTTAGATCATGAGATGGACCAGCAGTGGAACCAGCAGTAGGACCAGCAGCACCTTCCATTGGTGTGGGAACAGCAGCAGGAGAAGGAATGCTGGAGGAAGTACGAGGAATCGGCAGATCATCATACAACTTATCAGCAAAGGCAGCCTTTGCCAACAAAGTCAAACCATCCTCAACACGATCCTTAACCTCCTCATCAGAATCAGAATGAACCACATGCTTCTTCCGTCGCCTTTGTTGTATTTCCAATGCTTTGATCCGGTCAGCCATGGGAAGAACAAATTCCCGAGTAAGCTTACGGTGTTGATTCAAATCTGCTTCCAAGGAAAGAATCCGTGCATGATACCTGTGCATAAGATCAAGTAAAGAAGTAAGTGTAATAGGCTCCTCCGCTTTCCCACCAAGAGGACTTGGGTCTGGGAAGGCTTCATTAGAACCAGAAGCAATAAAGGGGTCATCATTTTGAGCACCAGCACCAGAAGGCTTATCAGAAGAGGATGGAGCAGGACTAGGAGGGGGAGTCTCTACAAATAGAGACGAATGTGGCAATGAAGAAGGAGCAGCCTTGGAAGTGGATGGCCTTTCAACCACCACCTCCTCAACCAGCTCTTCCTCAACCACATGAGGAGCACCACCAGCAGGATTCTCCTCCTCCATTGGGTCATCACCTAACTGAGGTTCCTCCTCAGCTTGTTCAACCGAAGGAACAACAACATCAGAAGGACCCTGAGCAAGGCCCAACATGGCATCAGTAAGGGTCCTCCACTCCCCGCTAAACCCATGGGCCATATTATAGTATACTTTAGCAGTAAGCTTAGAAGGCTTATGTTCCGCCCTATCATGAGTTATACAAACAAGTATCTGTTGTAAAAACCTAGGATACATCAGAAACTTCTTCCTAGAACCAAAACTAGACAGATTACTAACCATCCCCTCAAACAAATAACGAGAGAAATTAAATACCCTACCCTGTGCTAAGCATATTAGACTAGTAGCCAAAGGAGTAGGAAAAATATCCCAACTCCCAGACTTGGGGCTTAAACAATGAATCAGAAAGTGGACTAGAAGCTTCCATTGGGAGGAAAACCTATTCTTTTGGAAGTTAAACTTCCCCCCATGATTATACCCAATAACAGCCATCCCCTTCAACACCTCCGCATTAGGGATGGAAACAACACCACCTTCATCTTGAAAATGAAGGGAACTACGAATAGAAGCTTCAGAAACCACGTATGAACGTCCATCTATGGTAGCATGGATTTCACGTGGATGACCAACCACAGCCACAAGACAAGCAGAAGCCCAAAACTGATGAATGACACTATCATAAATAGTGGGACATACAGTAAAAGCATACCTGAGGGTTTGAAACCTCAATGAAATCCAGAATGTCAGTGAAATCATCACAGTGTGGACCATCTCCTAGATAGGCGACCTTGTTGTGAGCAGGTTGGTATACCAGGGAAGCCATGGATCTTGATTAATAGGAATGGAAAATGATTTGTTAGGGTTTGAGAGAGTAGGATCGGATGTGTGTGTGTTATGAGTGAGATGAATGAGTCAAGAAAGGTTAATTGACCATAAATAATGGTGGGAGTAACTGTTCATTGACCCCTAATAATGGGGGTTGCCCTTTCAAATTAGGCAGTTATTGCAAAGTAACCACTTGCCCCTTTTAACATTATTTGCAAATTCCAATTTACCAAAGTGAAATAAGATGATATATACCAGAATTTGAATGCGTTGACTAAAAGTCAAACATTACTATGGTCAATACTAGAAGCAGAATGTGGTCAACAGAAGTCAACAAATTGAACAGTGTCCCAAACCAGTACCAGAAGGCAACCACCAGTTGACAAAGAAGGATCTGCATCCACCATAAGCCAGCTAATGATGACTAGAAGCTAACCAATAAGGACTAGAAGCCAGTCATGAATGAATATAACCATCAGAAGTGAGCAAAAACCTCCACCAGGAGTAACACACACCACCAGAACCAATGCAATATGTTGTTAAAATCTACCAATATGTTAGTATGTGCAAATAAATATGTACACGAAGCCTCCCCTTAGGCTTAGCCTCCCCTCAATCCTAGACCTCAAGGATTGATCATCCTAATGTGAACCACCAAGTGGTTGAACTGAGGACCATCAAAGGCTTTTATCAACAAATCAGCAACATTATCATCCGTATGAACTTTAAGAACCTGTATCAACCTCTTCTCATTGGCATCCCGAATAAAATGGTGCCGAATTTCAATATGCTTTGTATGTTGATGAAAAACAGGATTCTTCACAATGCAGATAGTGCTTTGATTGTCAATGAAAATTTTGGTGTTCATAAAATTGAACCCATAATCTAACATCTGATTTTGGATCCACAAAACTTGTCCCAACAGCTGGCAGCAGCAACGTATCCAGCTTCTGTTGAAGAAGTAGCTACGATCGTCTGTTTCTTGCATTGCCATGAAATAAGTCTTCGACCCAAAAATTGACAACCACCAGTAGTAGACTTTCTGTCATTATTAGCACCTGCATAGTCACTATCACTATATGCTTCAAGAACAAAAGGTGATTCTTTAGGATACCACAAGCCCAGCTTGGGTTGAGCCTTGATATACTTGAAAATCTTCTTAACTGCATTCAAGTTAGAAACCGTTGGAGCCACCTGATGTCTAGAATAAGCACTTACTGCAAACATGATATCTGGACGTGATGCAGTCAAATACATGAGTGAGCCAATCATAGACCTGTACATGTGAACATGGACCGGGGGATCTGGCTCATTCTTGAGTTTGACTTTAGCAACTTCATAAGGAGTTGCTGCTGGTGTAAGAGGATCCATGTCAAACTTTTGAAGGATCTCATGAACATATTTATCTTGACTGATGAAGATCCCATCAGACTGTTGCTTGACTTGAAGACCAAGGAAGAAGGAAAGCTCTCCCATAGCACTCATCTGAAATTCGCCTTTCATCAAGTGTTCAAACTCATCACACCATTCCTTCTTAGTAGAACCAAAGATAATATCGTCCACATAAACCTGAACAAGGATAATGTCCTTGGTATTCCTCTTAAGAAATAGTGTTTTATCAATAGTACCTCTTCTATAGCCATTCTTTAACAAGAAAGTTGAAAGACGCTCATACCAAGCTCTAGGAGCCTGATGTAATCCATAAAGAGCCTTGACCACCTTGTAAACTTTCTTGGGATGAAGTGGATCTACAAAGCCCTTAGGTTGAGTGACATACACTTCCTCGTCAATCTTTCCATAGAGAAATGCACTCTTGACATCCATCTGAAAAACCGTAAAGCCCACATAAGAAGCAAAAGCCAAAAACAGACGAATAACCTCAATCCTAGCAACCGAAGCAAAAACTTCAGTGTAGTCAATGCCCTCAATTTTAGTGTGGCCCTGTGCGACAAGCCTAGCTTTATTCCTCACTACAATTTCCCGTGCATCTTTCTTGTTCTTGAGAATCCATTTGGTATTGATTGTTGTCTTTCCATCTGGTAAGTCAACTAGAACCCAAACATTCTGAAACAAGAATTGCTGCATTTCCTCCTGCATAGCCTCCACCTAACTTTGATCCTCAAGAGCATGAGTGACTGATCTAGGTTCCACCTGTGAAAGAAAACAAGCAAACAAACAGTGTTGAAAGTCCGTATGATTATTACGCTTTTGATCTTCAATATAGCTCACAAGAGCATGATGATCAGACGAGGCCTTCTTATGCATTCTGCGTGTCTTGACAGTAGAACCAGGATCTCCAATGATTTGAGTGGTAGGGTGATCTTTGTGTGATTGCAACACTGGATTGGAAGCTACCTCCACTTCTGGTGCCAAGTTATTGAGATCCCCAACAAAGTCAGCATCATATGAAGCAGCGTTGAAAATGCCATCTATTTGTTGTTTATGAATATCATCCAGCTTGGTAGAAGACTTCTTTTGATGGTTCCCCAAATCAGAAGGACTGGAGAATCGAGTATGAGAAGCAGACTCACTAGCCGGATTACCAATAGGTGTTAAACTAGCACTAGGAGTAGTAGCTGGGGTACTAGGAGCAGCTTTGTCAGTAGGCGTATTCAAGGGAAACTCAAAGTCACCTTGAGCAGCAGCTGTAGTAGCTTCTTGTTGTTGTTTAAGTAGGGTGTCAAGAGCTACTTGTGAATCCAATACATCCAATGGAGTTTCATCACTAGGAGGAGTAGGAGAGACTATGGTGGAGTAGGATGGAACCACAAAAATATCATCCTCGTCATCTGAGTCGGAAAGACTAGAGTGAGCACCTGTACTAGAAGTTGCAAACACTTGTGGATCTGCATCATGGTTAGTTTTGAAACGAAAATATCCTAATGAATCACTAAGATAATCAAGATCAAAATACCATTCAGGACCCTTGCCTTGGATGTTTGACTTCTCTTCAAAATACCTGAGATTAATAGTTTCAATTACCCGCTTGGCTTGGAGATTATAGACACGATAAGCCCGAGAGTGAGCTGAATATACCACAATGTATCCTTCATCTGCCTTGCCATCAAACTTCCCCAAATAGTCACTAGTATTCAGAATGGTGACAGGACACCCAAATGGCTTCAAATGAGCAATATTTGGAACTTTGGTTGTTAATAGCTCATAAGGAGTCTTCTTGTGAGGATTTGTAATAGAAACTCTATTCAAAACATAACTTGTAGTATTAACAGCTTCTGTCCAGAACATGGTTGGAAGCTTGGAATCGACAAGCATTGTTCTTGCTGCTTCTATTAGAGTCCTGTTCTTTCTTTCTGCCACGCCATTCTGTTGAGGAGTTCTTGCTACACTATAATCTCTTTTAATGTCTTTAGAATTACAAAGTGCTATGAGGTCTTTATTTTTGAACTCGGTTCCATTATCACAACGAATACCTTTAACCTTCTTGGAAAACTGATTCTCTATAAGGGTAAGAAAATCTCTAAGAATTGAGTAGGTCTCACTCTTGGCAGCCATGAAGAACACCCACGTAAACCTGCTATATCCATCAGTTACCACCAGACAGAATTGTTTATGGTCAATACTCCTAATAGAGGTAGGACCAAATAAATCCATGTGTAGTAGCTGCAATGGTTCAGTTATAAGGCTGAGAGCAGTAATGGCCTTGAAGGATGCTTTATGTTGTTTGCCTTTGCTACAAGCAATACAATTAATATCATTTCGAAATGACTTGGGAGGTAAACCAGACACCAGATTCATATTTGCTAGTTTGTGAATGGTCTTGAAGTTCACATGCCCCATCCTTCTGTGCCATTGAGTGGCTTCATATTCTGAGGCTTTAGCAACCAAACATGCTAGTTGACCAGTAGGGTTGACTTCATTCAGCTTGATGCTATAGAGATTGTGTCTTCTAGGGATTCTGAGCAGAACCTGTGAGTCATCCGGAAGTTTAAAGTCTTTGGATAGCACAAGTGCATCAATATCCGTAAAGAGAACAAACTGCTTCTTGTCACAAATCTGAGAGACAGATATCAAGTTGAAGTGTTGAAGTGCTTCCACATAGTAGACCTGCTCAAAATTAAGATTGGGCGTCTGAATTGTTCCTTTGCCAGTGATCCTTCCTTCACCTCCACCAAAATAGACCTTGCCGCCTTGAAATGGTACAAAGTTAGAGAGATGACTTTTATTTCCTGTCATGCTCCTAGAGCAACCACTATCAACAATTCCTAGAGTAGGATCTTGGTATGGAGTAACCTACAACAACAAGATAATAAAAATGCAAAAGTTAGTGTCTTAAGGGGACCCAAACCTTTTCAGGTTTGAGCCTGCCTTGTGGATCTTTAGTAGAGAGCCAAGAAGATTGATGAGATTCACTGTTGTTCCTTGGTTGCCTCTGCATCATATTGGTATTATTGTTTGACCAAGAACAACCTGCTGAGGGCTTAACAGCAGTTCCCAATTTTCCCAAACCAAAATACATGAGGTCAAAATTATGTGGATAAATTGGATTAAAATTCTGAAAATAGTTACTGGTGGTTCTATTTGTTGTTAATCCAATGTTTCTCCAATGATCAGAATCTAATGGAGAGGTCCTTCTAGAAGAAGAAAACGATTGAGCACTAGGATTGAGTCTTCTAGAAGAATATGGAGCAACTCCTGGTGGACCAGGAGCAGGAAATGCTTGATGAACAGAAGAATGTTTGTCATAAAAATCACAATCTTTAATCAAATGAAATGCACTTCCACAAACAAAACATGTTTTAATCGACCTTTTATTAGAATGACATTGTTTCATACTGCTAACTTTATTACACACAATTCTAGGAGAATCAATCTTCCTAGGACTCAATAAACCAGGACCAGACACAGTAGACTTAAAAGTAACTCTCTCTTCACACTTCCTAGCACCAGTAGCAGCATGATCATTCGACTTGGAACTTGTAGGTCTCGACTCTTCACTTGAACCACTTGATGCAGAGTCACTGGCTTTGTCACTGAAAGTACACGAGACAAAGTCATTAGTATTAGTAGAACTTTTTGGGGACTCATGCATCTGTGATCCATCCAAGTCATTATGCCTAGAAGTGGGCATGAAAGTTCCATTAAGAGGTGGAGGGACAGCATGCATTTCTGCTGCTGGTTTAAACCTATTGTAACTAGGTTCTCCCTCTTCCTCTTTGTCGGCATCAAAGACACTCGAAAAAGATAAATCAAACACATCTTCTGAATCAATATATTTATCAAATCCTAACCGTCTTTTAGTCCTACCAGACATGCTACTATTGATTAATTTTGAAAGATTTTTAGGTGCATTTTGCCATTTTCAAATCTTAACATTGTAGCATCTAATCTTTCTTGCATCTCCTGTTTTTCTTTGATACTGGCATCTTTTACCTTTTTTGTATATTTAAGCATATTTGTTGTGTTTTCTAGATCGATGCTCAGTATCCTAATTTTATCCTCATACTCACGTTGAGTATCTTGTAGCCACCTCTTTTGTTGTTCCAATGTGTTTAAAGAAGCCTTATAGGCTTGAACCTCTAAAAAATACTTATCATTCTGATCATTTAAGTCATTATATTGGGACAACAATTATGAATATTTATCATGACAACCAAGAGGACAATGTTGTACTTGAGGTGAGATGCCCATAAGAGCAAACTCGTCTGCTTCCTCTGCATCAGATAGATTCCCAGCAATCATTACAAACACGTCAGTCGAGGACTCAGCTGATTCCAAAGTGGTAGTCTGATGATCATTCCAGTTGACCATAGAGTCAACAGATACCAATGCCTTCTTGTCATCTTTTACCTCCTGAACCTTAAAAGCTGAGTATATGCTCTTCTCCTGGTCATTCTTGCTAGGGCATTCCCTTGCAAAGTGACCTTGCTGCTGGCAGTTATAGCATCGAACCTTGCTTCTGTCGAACCTTGCTGGCTCCCTTGGGTTGTAATTGAATTTTCGGCCTGCTTTCTTCTCAAACTTGTGAACCCTAAGAGTGAGCATGGCCATCTGCCATTTAAGATCCATTTCATCCAGGTCAAGTTTATCGACCTGTTTGAAGTCATCAAAAGCAAGTTGTTGTTGAGCATCAACATCAGCCACAAAAGAATGAAGAACGGCTTCTACCATGCTACCAAACTTGGCTGTAGGATCAGGAGCAGAAGTATGCTGAAAAGTATGTTGAGAAGACACAGTATTGCTTGGGCTACTAGCATAGGACATGGGACTGGATGCCATAGAACTCACAAAGGCAGAATTAGCAGGAGTGGGAAAAGAATCACTTGAATATCCTCTCACATGAGGTTCAAAAGTTTTGAGCTTATGAAATAAATCATCAAAATTGAGATAGTCAAGCCCACCTTTTGCTTTGAGAGAGATTACCGCCTGATTCCATGAGTATGGTAAGGCTCTAAGAAATCTTGCATTAATATCACCATCGTCAGGTTTTGAGCGAAGTTGATTCAATTGGCTTAATATCTTTTGGAACCTGTCATACCCTTGATGAATACCTTCAGTTTCTGAGATTTTGAATTCTGTGAATTCATCTCTCAGCATGGATCTTCTCATTTTCTTTGACTCCTCATTCCCACCAAACCTTGCTTTTATTCCATTCCAGATCTCTCTAGCATCATCCAAATGGTAGAAGTCACCCATGTGATCATCAGGAAGAGATTGAAGCAAAATAGTTTTTGCTTTGACCTCCTTCTGAATGGCTATGATTTCTTCATGATTTTTAGGGTCAAGAAGAGTAATATTACCATTCTTGTCTCTTCCAGTTAGCTTCCTGCTGTTCCCATTCAGAATAACCTTCCAAAGGTCTTGATCAGTGTTGGTGATCCACCATTCCATCTTCATTTCCCAACTATCATACTCATCCTTTTTCAGAAGAGGGAATTTCCCATTTGTGTTGGAAACCGTAGCAACGATCTGTTGAGGTTGCACAGTTTTAGGAGTGTTGTCTTCTCCTATTTGAGTAGAACTTGAGGCAGACATGATAAAACAAAAATTTTAGTAATAAGAAAACTTGATTCTTCTTGTACAGAGACTCTCCCAGTCTCTGATACCACTTGTTGGGTCCACTAGATGTGGATCTAGCAGGCTGCAGCCTGTTAGGAACGGTGAACGACTTCTGTAATCACAAGTCTATTCACAGAGAGACTCTATACACAATATAAATGCGGAATACAAATACAATAAATAAGAACAGAATAACTATAAAGACTTGATCCTTTCTAAGGATTTCTAATATTGATAATGACTAGAACTACGTTTGATGAAGGTGTCTAACCCTTCTGCCTAAGGTTCCTTTTATACTACAAGGAAACCCTAATACATCATTAAACAAAACGTGTAGAACTGATATGCATATCCTTTCCTAACATATCTCATGCATATCCTAACAGAATAATAAATAAATAATAAAGTTTGACTTTAACTAGGACCAGGAGCACGACTTGCTCCTACTACTACTAGGACCAGGAGGAACTACATACCTCCTAGTCTACCTATTACAATTAACTATTCCAATGGTCCTAACAATGTCTTACCACTACGTGTGGTAATCACTTTCATCTCTCCCTTAGGGTTCGATATGGTGTTACTAGGAAGACTACTCGAAGACGGTTTGCACATAATTGCCTCAAACATAGATGAAATTTTGTCCTCAAACATGGATTGCCTCTTCTCGGCCTTAATCATTTCTTGCTTAATTTCATGTTGCCCTTGTTCCATTTTTTGTTGGTTTTGTTGTAACCTAGTTACATTTCCTTCCATGTTGTTTGTATGGATTTTAAGCTCATTTGCTAACTCGTTTTTCAATTCTTTTTTCAAGTCGTTCTTAAACTCGGATCTTAGGCTAATGATTTCTCTTTGAATGTTGTCAAACCTAGCATCGTTTCCATTGGCGTATTCAACAAATTCATTTGGAAGATCTTTCAAAGTTTGCAAACTCATGTTGTTGTTTTGAAAATCACTTTGATTTTTGTTTGAAACTTGATTATTAGTCCCTTGATTACCATAGTTTCCTTTGTAACTGTTTTTGAAACCAACTTGATTGTTTCGATAGTTGTTGTTAGCATTTTGATTTGAACCAAAACCCGGTTGAGTCAATTGATTAGAGCGGGTAACTTGACCGTTTTGGTTGTAAGTTCCCATGGCCGCGTAGGCACTCGAAGTGTTACCACCGTTGGTAATGCACTCGGAGAAATCATGACCTCCACCACAATACATACATGAAGCCTCAACCGCTTTAGCCGTAGCGGGAGCACTTTGTTCTCCAACTTTGAATTCAATTAAAAGTCCTTTAAGCTTATCAAAGATTTTGTTTTCCAAGTTCGCCTCAATTTGGCAAGCATCGATGGTATTAGACAAAGAAGGTGAAGCCGAAGACGAAGCCTTACGAACACTCGACGTGCTACGAGGACTATACACCTTAGATCTATTCTCAATTATCACCAAAGCTTCCTCAACCGTTTTACATAAAAAAATTACCACCCGCGGCGGCATTTAGATAATCTCTTTCATGATCATTAAGTCCATTGTAAAACGTGTCAATTTGATGCAAGTCGGAAAAACCGTGATGAGGACACTCATGTAACATTTCCTTAAACCTATTCCAAGCCGTTGAAAAACTCTCATTAAATTCTTGTGAAAATTTTGAAATCTCGTTTTTCAAATGCGTAGTCTTAGAGGGCGGAAAAAATTGGTTCACAAATTTTGAAACGAGATCCTTCCACGTCAATATAGAATTGGGTGGCTCTCTCTCTAACCAAATTTTAGCGGGGCCCGCTAAGGAATACAGAAAAAGCATCATCTTAATCGAGTCATTAGCAACATCCTTAAACTTGCAAGTGGCGGTAAGACGATTGAATTGGCGGATATGGTTGTGCGGGTTGTCCTTTTCATCACCACGGAATTTGATGTTTTGGATCATCGACAACAAACTCGATTTCACTTCAAAATTCTCAGCAAGGATAGCGGGAATTACAATAGCCTCTCCATAACCCTCGGTGGGTGCTTGAAGTAACTCTATCATAGTTCGATTCTCCATGGTTGGTTCCTCTCTTACAATGGGTTCGTCAATAGGAGACTCCTCACTAGAAAGATTAGGAGTAGGTGTTGACTCCTTTCGGTTTCTTCGTTTACGTGCACGTCTAGCTTGGTTGCGGGTTTGCATAAACGTCACGTACAACGAGGGGATGAGCAAAGAAGATTCTTTTTGGTGTTTTGTATTTTTCCAATTTTTTTGTGGTTTTTGATTGTTTTTACTTTTTTGGATTTTTGTGATTGTATTAAGTAGACCAAAATCTACAAATCTCCTCCTTAATCAAATCTCTTGATTAAAGATGCCTCAAGGAATGAAAACGATCACGTGAAGTGAACGCCTTCGATGACTTTAGAACGTTGGTGGAACACCAAAACGTTCAAGAGGGTTTAATCAAATGAAACCAAGAAAGTATATATGATACTTAATAATACTTTGGGCGGTAAAACCCTCGATTAGCTTCCAATATCAAAATACTCACAAGCAAGCAGGGAAACGAGGCTGCGCGAAGCACTTAAAGCCTTTTTCCTTAGGGTATATTTTTTATTATACCCGCCTTATACCCACCTTATAGTTTGTATTTTTCAAAATCGAGCTTCACGAAAGTATTTATCTATTTTTGCCTTTTTCTTTTGGTTTGAGATTCGAATACAATGATTGGGTAATGACCTCCCAGTCAAGGTTGTGTTTTCACACTTTCGGAGTACTTGTGAATTTATTGTTCTACGTATACAATATAGTAATAGTATTCACACAAAAAACGAAAACCGATAATACGTATTAGTAGAGTGCTACTAATACAAATAGATATTATGGCTATATATAAAAACAACAATTGCCAAATCAAAACACAACACGCTTCCCCGGCAGCGGCGCCAAAATTGATGTAGTGGTTTTCACACCTCTTTAGGAAAAGAGAGCAAAATAGGGAAAGTATTAAGTGTCGGTTTAGGAAAACCAAGCACTAATGACCAATGTGGTTCAAGTTCGTTTCCCAAGGAGGCTAGTGTGTTGTGTAGAGAGATGATTAACTTTGTGATTATATTGATTATGAGAAAAGAAAAATAGAAATGAGATAAGAAGAGAATGACGGTTATGATGACGAATTAAGCTAAGACGATTAGTCGTACACGTAAAACCGTAAAAAGTACCAAAATTAAAATTTTACTCTAATAATTCCTAGAAAATTGCAATAAATCCTAAAAAATGTAAATAGAGTTTACAAAAAATCAAAAATCACCCAAACCTTTTATTTAATTAAATACTAATTTTTGAATGCTAATTAAAGCCCAAAAAATCAATTTAATTAACAAAAAATCCAAAATGAGATTTTTTTAATTGTAAACCTCTAAAATACCCTAACTTAATTTAAAACTATTTTTGAAAATTTTAAAATTAATAAAAACTATTTAAAAACTATTTAAACTTAAAATAATTATAAAAATTAATCTAAGGACAATAAAAATATTCTAAAAGTTGAAAAGTTCTTAATTCAATGTATTTAACCTAAGAAAAATATAAAACTTGAAAAATCTAAATTTTAATTATTAATAATAAAATAATATTAAAAATCCAAAATTTATAAAAAATTCTAAAAACTTGCAAACTAGTTTATTTTAACCTAAGTAACACAGAAATGAAGTTGAAATTACAAAAATACCCCTAATGGGCCTTCAAATGGGCCAAAGTCCAAAACAGACCCTTATTGGGCTAAAATAAGCCCAATAAGAAAAATGTTTATAAAAATGGCCCAAAAGCTCCTGTCTGACCTAAAATTTGATTCTGAATACAACTTTTCAAAGGCTCAAAAGCTGAAAATGTGAAATAAGCTGGCTTATATCAAACAACTTATTCTTAATGGGCTTTTTGGCCCATTAAGCTATAAGCTGATGCCATAAGCTAAAATTAGACACACAAGCTTCTTTTGAGTTACTTAAGACTTCTTTAAAAAGAAATTTGAAAAAAGTCCAAGGAATAAGCCTGAAAATGCAATAAGCAATCTTCACAAAACGACAAAATAGTCGTTTTTGAGTTCTAGGTCACCCCAAGAGCTGATTCAAGTTTCAAAATCTTTTAAATGACTTAACTAAGCTTAATCAACAAAATTTTTTCAAATAAGTTCACTCAATAAGCTAAAATAAGCAAATAAGCACTTCTTTAAAAGTCAACTTTATGAGTTTTCTAGCGAAAAGTCAAAGTCAAAGTCTAATAAGCTCCAGTTCAAACAAATGGTAAAATGAGGAAGATTGATCACAGAAAATAAGTTATTGCAGGTCTGGATAAGCCAATATGGCTTATTAATAAGCTAACTGAAAATTAACACTAGCAGGGGCTAGTTTTGGTGTCTGAACAGTGGAAACTTTTTCCACTGCTTGACTTGTTTGACTTTTTGTTTTTAGTGACTTTTTTGTGGATTCAAGTTACACAAAGGCACCCAAATGATCAGTGGATCATATGGAGTCAAATACAACAAAGAAATCACAATCACAGTCAGCCAATTAGTACAGTTAAATCAAAACATCACCAGATCTAGCACAGACATGAACAGATAAGCAGTTATGGTTCAATAAGCACTTATAGCACAATTCAGCCAGCCAAACTTCACCAAATGCATACACAAGCAATAATAAACTTAAATGAACAAGTTTAA
Source organism: Glebionis coronaria (assembly GCA_025667525.1). Lineage (NCBI taxonomy): Eukaryota > Viridiplantae > Streptophyta > Magnoliopsida > Asterales > Asteraceae > Glebionis > Glebionis coronaria. The sequence goes on from CM046876.1 coordinate 155,674,352, forward strand.
ACAGGTTTCATGCAATGATTCAAAGTCTAAGTCAAGATTCAAGCACAATAAGTTACTGATGAACACTAACACAAGCAGTTATGAACACTTGCTGATGCACTTGACCAACAAGCCAAATTCAAACACTCAGATCTATCACATATGTTGTATAAACAATGATTCAACAACTTTCAGCCCTAAGCATGCATATATTCTAGATATTACCAAAATCCTAGGTCAAAAATAGTCAAAATCAATGAGATATAACACAATGTTTGATTCAAGGTTTTGAACCCAATAACTTGCAGCAAATAGCTCTCAAACAAGTATATAGCAGATACAAAGCACAAACACAAACTTTCAACCACAAAATAACACACTATAATCTCAAACAGGTAATCCCAAACACCCTTTTAAATTTTCAAATCACAATTTTCAAATCAAAAGTGTATTCCAAGGTTACCCAAGCCCAAATCAACACAATAATAGATATAATATGCAGATTAGAACAAGATTGAGCCACAAAATCAGCAAGAACACAAGTAGCACAAAAATTCACCAAAAATCCAACTTTTTAACAGATTTTGAGTATAATGGTGTGTACCTCATGGATGTACATCCACACCCACGAATTTTAAGCTTATGTGCTAGCAAGAACAAGCACAAGCTTCCACAATAAAGCCTGCTAAGATTCAACAAGGTTAAGAGCAAAATATCAAAATCAGAAAAATGAAAATCCTTGATTATTGCAACCTTAGTTCCCCACACTTGATTATCCCCAAGTTATAGGCTTCACCACACCTTGATAACACAATATCAGGATGCTATGATCAACTTTATAGCCCAAGAATTCCAAGGTTTGAACAAGACTTAGCAAAATATCAAGAAAAGTGGAAAATGTGCAAACTTTTGCACACTCCTTTTGAAAACAGGTTTTAAGATCAAAGACTAGTTAACATCAAACAACAATAAACAGATATAAAGGTTGGCACTTGATTTTTCTTCACCAAATTCAAACACATTTCATTACTGAATATATGATTTACAGATTTGTGAACAATGGAAAATTCAAGAGCAAAGATAAATGTACTAAGTCATATGCCTTATATAGGCTACAAATGTTATCTAAGATAGCTAAAAACGAAACCCTAATGCTTGGTGAAGTCCTAGAAATGCCCCTTGTCTTGCTTGAAGAATCTTGAACATGTGACTGAGAATTGGCGTTTTGTGGAGGTGGCATGTGTGAAAATGCATCCAATGGCTCCAAATAAGCTTAAGGAGTAAGCTGGAATATGAGATGTTGATTCTCTGCAAAGTTTTGGATTTTTTCCCAAAGGTGGTGTAGAAGGGTTTATCATGTGAGCTGGTTGAGTGACGTGGCCAAGGGTTTAAGGTGGGGTTGTGTTTAGTCTCACCTTAATCATAAATCTGGAGTGAATTAAGGGGTAATATCAAGTATTAAGCAAATACCCAAATCTGCTTATGAACACCAAGAACACTGGTTTGATCTTTATTTGTGTTTAAATGGGATGTTTAGCGCGTAATTAACTAATAAATAATTAGTTAGTTACGGCTTGGTCAGTGGAATGGTGATGTGGAGCCAGGGAGAGTTCTCATTGGTGGGTTTTTGGTAGTGGGGCACGTGTCACATGGTGATTAGTCTAGGTAAGTTGTGTTGTCTCTCAGGAATAGCCCCTCATCTCCTTCATTTCTTTCACTTGCAAATAAACTATCCAAATCCGGATTTCATTTGTATTTGAAGTTTTGGTTTTCACACTTTTGCCCCAAAAAGTTTTGTAAAGTAATTTTAGGGGTATTTTTTGCCAATTCTTGATTTTTGAAGGACTGATTTGGCATTTTCTTCATAGGTAATAGTCTTGACTTGTCTTGTTGACTTCTTGGAGGACTGAAATTGCCAAGTCATGATTAATGAGGGACCATTATTGCCATTTCTTCAAAGTCAAGGGTCCTTTTGGTAATTTTGATATTTTTAAAGGACCAAACTTGTAATTTCTTGTAACTTGAAGTCTTTCATGATATGTTTGACTTTGAGGAGAATTAATATTGACATTTTAGTTTTGTTGAGGGACTAAAATTGCCAATTCTTCAAAGTGGAGGGCCCTTTTTGCAATATTGACAAACTTTAGGGACCAATCTTGTAATTATGAAGATACAAGGGTATAAAGTGTCAATTCTTCAATATTGGAGGACCCTTCTTCATAAATCTTGAAATATTCAAGGGTTTTCTTTGGAAAATCTACATTAGGGCTTGGTTCAATGTGCGGCTTCGTTTCTCGTGTTCGTTTTTTGTATGATTCTTGTGATCTTTTGTCATTTTCTTAATATCCGTACTTAAAATACACAAGCAACAAACACAAGCATATATTTGGCCAATTTCATGATATTTTATGCATTTAAAGCCCCTTTTGGACGATAAGACTGTATAAAAGCAGTCTCATCAAGTTCCTTTGATGAAAATGCAACAACCATACTTTATGAATATTAGAACTTGTTTTTACCTGTATGGAAACTCTATGTCTTTACTTGGCCCACACTCATATTTGTTTGTTTCTTTAAGTATACATTGAGAGTCACTTAGACATTTGTCAAATCTCAGTGACTCTCATGTTGTTAGTAACTGATGTACTTTACTTACGAGAAACGCATTAATAAAATAAAGTTTTTTTCAGTTGGTCGTTTTCTTCACTAAAACTTGATGTTGAGGGAACTTTGTACAACATTTTTCCTCATAGTGAGTAGCGCTCCTTCAGTGAGTAACGCCTCGTTGAGCGAGTAGCGCTCCTGGAGAGAGTAACGCCTCGTTGAGCGAGTAGTGCTCCTTGAGTGAGTAGCGCTCTTGTGTGTGTTGAGTAAGGTTATTTATTTTATTCAAGTTTTAAATTTATATTTTCCGACTTTATCTAATAGAACGCTCTCAAAATCAGTGTACCCGATCAATCGTGGACTACTTTGGAAAGTAAGGTATCGATCACTAAGAGCGCGAACGTTAATTCTTATGTTTACTAGTATTTTAAGGACTCAGCCTAATCTAATTATATATCATAAGACTCGCTTAAGCTAATTCTAAACTAAAGCAAACGGGGAGTTCATCCGAAGTGATTGGCACAAATTTATTAGTAGCCTAAGTGATAATAAATGTAACACATGCAAGTAGATTAATAAAAGTTACCAGAGCAATCAAGCCTAATGTTGAAAAACATGTTAACCATATTTATATTAACCTAACGTTGGTTTATTTTAAGTGAAATGATTGTATTAATGTTGTTGATGTATCATTCCTATTTAAGGCACGACTTCTTCCCTACAATTAAGCACGCTAATTCTGTCACAATTATACGCATCTGCTTAAGGAAAGTAGTGTTTGTTATAATCTATCTTATGATGTAATAATGGTGATCTTATCGTAACCTAGCTTATTGATGATGATCTTATTGTAACATGGCCTATAAAGACTTTACTAACTTACCACTTATGGCAATTAATATAGTGGTAGGCGCTTTTCCGATCTATACTCAAGAAATTAGAACTTACTATTTGTTAATCCTAGGTCACTTGTTAGTCTAACATAATTTGCTAAACAATCTTTTCATAAATATATGACTTTGATTTTTTAAGTTTGTATCGATTCATAATAAAGTTAAAATCGTAAAAAATATTAAATTAAAATATGATAAACTTAGTAAAAAGTAAAAAAAACAATATCAAAATAAATATTGAATTAAAAAGATAAAATAGCTAGTTAAATGTAACTCCTTGGCGAAGAATGAGATAAAGGGTTACTATCTTATTCGTTTATCTTAATTTTTTAAATTTCGTAGTAAAACTCACATTATAATTATTATATAATAGTATAGATGTAGGATGAATCGGTTTGATTGAAGCCAGATTATTTTAGTGTGCAAATTAGTTTTTTGTTTTCCAAAGCCAAAGTTAACGCAAGTATTTTCAAAACTTTGATTTATTTTTTCTTTTACAGTTTGATCTCGGAACTATGGAAAAATAGTCAAGGAGCACACGTATATTCTACGATTTTTTATATTGTAAGTAGGGGTGGAAATGAGCCGAGCTGCTCGTGAAAAGCTTGGGATCGGATCGGTAAAAAGCTTGAACGAGTCGAGCCTAAACGAGCTCGAGCCCGAGCTCGAGCTTAATTTCGAGCTCGTTTATTAAACGAGCTCGAACCCGAGCTTTACGTACAAAGCTCGCTTAGGCTCGCGAGCCTAAACGAGCCTAACGTTTTATATACGAGCTCCTTAACGAGCTTAATAACAAGCTTATTAACGAGCTTAATTTATATATATTACTAGCCGAGTTCGAGCCAACCTTTATTTTTACATTGAAAATTCGTATAAACGAGCCGAGCTCGAGCCGAGCCCGAGCTTGTCTACAATACCACGAGCCGAGCTCGAGCCTAAAGACAAAGGCTCGAAACGAGCCGATCTCGAGCTCGAGCTTTATAAAACTTAAACGAGCCGAGCTCGAGCTTTAGCGAGCTCGAACTCGGCTCAGCTCGTTTCCACCCCTAATTGTAAGTCACATACATGATCCTTATGGTTTGGAAAAAATTGCATATACCATCTATCATAGTCTAAAGTTGCATTTTTAGTCTTTATCTTGGCATAATAATAACACTGATAGTTCACCGTAACATTGATAGTCATTGTGGTATGGTGAAAATTGCATTTACCGTCCTTGATTAAAGGATCATGTGAAGTCAAACAACAAATTTTGCAACTAGCCTTCACATAAATGCCGAAGGGTCACACCGCTACACACTAAATAGATCAATGCAAGTGGAAATCAGAAACAACATGAAAAAACGGTGTTTGTTAAGATTGTACACATGAAAATACTATTCTTAGATGATAATATGTGAAATCAAAGATGAAGATTAAAACAAAAATGAAGAAGATTAGATTAAGAAGAGAAACAAAGAAAACAAAGATGGTAGAATCCTAGAGAGAGAAATAAAGTAGTATTTTATCTCTTTACAATCTAGAAAACAGAAAGCGCACACACATAAATAGGGTGGTGGAGACCTTTTATACCAACAAGGTTCCTTAGACAAGGTATCCTTCATTTGTGTGTTTGAGACTAATTCTTGTAATCTAGACACCATTAGATTGGAATTCTCGTTACTATTAAACTACATTTTTCACGACCTTCGCATCGGTATATTATTTGACCATCACTTTATTTACGGCAAACAATATTATTTTCATCCCCATAAGTGTTGACTTTGCTTCTTCGAATTAGATTTTAATATCCTCATCCACTGTTTTCCAATTTCTAAGAAGGCGACTTCCTTGACCGGGATAATCGCTCTTCAGTTTGCTATGCCAAATGCATATTTTTCCCTTTATATCCCCTTGTGTGTGTAGCTAAAGCACGTGAGTTAACTTCGTAACTTTTGGATGAGACTCCTGGCATATTTCCTTCGCTGGTTAGAATCTCTAATAGTGCTACGTATGTTGGCGCGCCTTCTTGTTTCTGAATACTCATGACGCGGGAGATCTTTAGCTCCTAAACATGAGAATATATCCCGTTCCTTGCTACCCAATATGTGTGAAAACATTTATGTCATATTTTCCCAACCTTGTGAATTCATTTGTTCTTGACGGGGGGAGGGGGGGAGGGGAGGCTCTAGTTCTTCACGTCTCATTAAGAGAAAATACAGTTGGGGATTGAGAAAGGTAAGAACTTATACTACTACTGTGCTTTAGGCTTTTTCTTGACTTCTTTCGTTTGTCAAATAGTTTTTATTCAAAGCATTGAGATTCCTCTTGTATATAGGAGTTTTTCTTTGAGCTTCCTTAAAAACATAAGCGAGCTTGCACTCCCTTAATCATTTGTTGGGGGGGGGGGGGGGGGGGCTCTAGTTCTTCACGTCTCATTAAGAGAAAACACAGTTGGGGATTAAGAAAGGTAAGAACTTATACTACTACTGTGCTTTAGGCTTTTTCTTGACTTCTTTCGTTTGTCAAATGGTTTTTATTCAAAGCATTGAGATTCCTCTTGTATATAGGAGTTTTTCTTTGAGCTTCCTTAAAAACATAAGCGAGCTTGCACTCCCTTAATCATTTGTTGAACCTTCTCGGGCATCAGGGAAAGAGTTGGTTGAAATGGTTATCATAAAATTCATGGATTGCTTCATTAGGCATTAGTCCCGATGGAGCTTTAGGTGTCTGCATGCTTGATGTACGTAAAATTACACCTTTTAGGAAAAAGAAGTAAAAACGGTAAGTATTAAGTACTACGTTAGGAAACGTAAGTATTCGACAAATAAAGTTCGTTCTCGAAGGAGGTGTTATGTGTTTGCCAAGATTAAAAACGTAATTTGGATTAGTTCATTTTTTGTGGTAAAAAGAGAGAAAAGAAAAGACGGATTATGCTAAAATAATACTACGACGAAAAATACGTTTTCACGTAAATGGAGACGAAAAATAAAAAGTAACTAAAAAATTATTAAAAGTTTCAAATAAATCCTATAAAATATAACTAAGGTGGAAAAATCAAATAAAACTTTTTGAGACTTTTTAAATTAATTATTATTTAATTTCTAAAACAAATTAAAGTCCTAAAAATCAAATTAATTAAGAAAAAGTATAATTAAAGATTTTAAAGTTTGTAAACCTCAATTATATTTTTCTAAGTCTAAAAAGTATTTTTCTAAAAATAAAAACTGATTTTAACTATATTTTTATTTAATTAACAAAAACATAAATTAAAAAACGGATTAAAAATAAACTACAAAAGAGAAAAATCCCAAACCTATTCTGAAAAGTCTTAAATATAACCTAGAACGAAGGAAAAATAAAAGAAACCAAATAGTTGCACTAAATAAACTAGATAAGCTGGAATAAGCCTACGGCTTATTTTAAAAAGGAAAGTGAAAATAGTATAAAATTAAAACGGGGCAAACCCTTACCAATTATAATCATTGGTATAATGGTAAGACTGGGAACCATCCAATGAGAGGTCACCAGTTCGAATCCATGCCAACACGCTTTTTGATTTTGTTTATTTTTTATTTTTTTGGACAAAGGCCCCCCCACAAGCGTTTGGCTTGTGGGCAATCAATAATAAGCTATGAACAAGCATCTATAAGCTCTACATAAGCCAAAACAGTCACACTTCAGCAGAAAAAGCAAACAGTTGATTCTACAATATCACCTAATATCTAAAAAATGAGATAACCCTTTGTAGAAAACTAGAAGGGGTGTTGAATAGTTTTTACCGATTAGTTTCAGTTATTTAGAATCTTTTTCGTGATTGCAAATAGATATAGACGGCGTGTCAATTAGTAATGCAAATTACTTGAGACAATAAATAAATAAACCACAATACATGATGATTTATAGTGGTTCGTCCTAGCAAGATCTCATTTATCTTGCCCTACTTTCACTCCTCGAGTATCCACTCGAGAGTTCTACTTCACTAGCAATCGAATCTCCTTTACACCGATGGAGAAACCTTCACTTACAAACTTACAATCTTTAACGACACCTAAGGTTAAGATGTATCGATCTAAAGGCACAACAACGCCTTATACACTTGTGGCTTATAACACCAACCACACTTTATACAAGTAGATAGATTAATGGGTACAACAATGGTGATAGTGTAGGTAACGCTTAACACTTTCACGCAATGTGAAGCCTTGAAGGATCAAAGCTTAGACTAGATGTAAAACCCGTATTTAAATCGGGAAATGTAAATACGCAGTTAAATTATTTAAACTATTTACGTAAAAATTATTGACGAAAACAAACGCGAGAAAATTATAAATACAAGTATATAAAAAAAAGTAAGAAAGTAAAGGGCTTAAAATTTAGAAGGGCCGGTTTTGGTTTATTTTAAATAAGTAGTGGGCTTGAGCCCAGTCCAAAACCAAGGAAAGAAAAAGAAACGGGGGGCCTCATCTTTCCCCATTCCACGACACAAAAAAAAAGAAAACATATTAGGGTTTCCATTGGCTGCCGTCAGTTTCAAAAAAAAAAAGGGATTCGGGTCTCATTGCTACCAGAAATTCGTGTGTATTCTCCCTTCTTTACCAGTCATACATAGGTAACAAATCTTCTTCCTTTAATTTTCTGTATAAACGAATTATGGGTGTTGATCTAAAAAAATGGCTGCGTTAATCATGAAATATATAACAGGAGGTTTGGTTTTGGATACTGCACGGCAACCGAGAGACCACCATGTCTCGGTGGTGCCTCCTCCTTTGGGCGACCGAGAAACAGCAGCCCCAACAGGGGGCGTGTTTTGGTTTAGATAGGAGATCGGGGTTGGTGTGTATATATAAAACCGAGACCATAAGGTCTCGGTGGTCCCTTCTCTGCCCAGCCGTGACCCACACAGGGGCGGCTTAGGGCTGTGTTTCAGTCGTCGCAGCCAACAAAACCCCATCGGGGGGTAAATTAATTAAGGGGGTGTTTGGCTATGTTGCAAACGGTGGGAAATTGACTCAAACAGTGGGAACGAAGTGGGTAATCAGTGGAAAGGAATGGGACAAGAAAACATAATAGTATATAACATTAGCGACAGTTTAGCGACAATTTTTCTGTCGCAAAACTGTTATATGTATACAATTTTTAAAAGGACAGTTTAGCGACAGTTTTAGTGACATAGAATTCTGTCACTAATTCTTGTTGACAGATTTATATAGGTAGATTTAATCATTTTATGTTGATTTGTTTAGTGCGACCGAGATGGGATATCTCGGTAGGCTCGGGACATTATTATAATAAATAAAATAAATATTCTTATATTATACCTTTTAATTAAATTGTTTTATAAATGTTTAAAATATATTTTAAATGTATTAATTTAAAATAGTTCTTTAATATTTAAAAGGGTATAATTTTATGAAATGAATTAAATTATTTGGGAATTTTCTAAATTAAGAAACTTTCTATTTTAACGGGATACGTAATATAGTACTACTATAGCGTCGGAACTACGTTGTAGCGTAACTAATAGTAGTAAGATAATACATTAAAATGAATTATTACAAGGTCAGATTTATCAGTTAATATACGTACGGAATTTCAGAAATAAAATAAATAAATAAAAGACCAATAAGAACATGAAATTAAATAAGCGAATATCAGTTTACTCATTCACGTCCCTTATTCATGTAGCTCGCGTGAAATTAGAGTAGACTTTTGGTCAGTTGATCTCGGTCGATTACTGGACACGAGGTACGGATTTCCGTCCTTTCAGTAAGGACTTCCTTTCTATGCATGATTAGGATTCCCCGTCTTCAGCCAAATGTTTCCCAGTATATGTTTAAGTTTATCAGTAATCATGTTAATAACCAAATAAATTGCCTGAGCATTATATACAAGCACGACCAGTTTATATACTAGTTACGGAGGTACCGTAACCACGGCACTAGAGGCGCCAGTGTCGTGACTCACATACAGGAGAGTGATATCCTGCATCGTCCCACTCATGTTCAGGTTGGCTATTTTTATATGTATGTTTAGTGGGGCGTGTGGATGCATCCTAGGCTTATATCTGTTACAAGTTATCAGGGTGAATGTGGTGTGTGCTCTACATCCTTCACTTTGGAGCTGATCCCTCCAAACATCACAGTATTTAGAGGTCACCCCTCTACAGCATGACGAGGTCACCCCTCCAGTTATTCATGCACGGTTGTTACAGCACGTGACCTATATAAGCTCTGGCAAATAAAATACAGTAAATACATGTTTTCATAATTAATAGTTATATTTCAGTATCGGTATATATGAACCAGGTTTCTCAGATTTATGCAGTGTTCTACACATGTTACATATCAGTCTTATAGCTTCATTGTTGTCTTCTATTTCATTACTTTCAGTACATTCTTATCATGCTATATCCGTCCACTGAGCGTTATGCTCAGCCGTAGTTTCCTTTCATGTTTCCAAACGGCAGGTACACAGGGACGATCTTAGGACTTTTAAGAGAGTACGTGCATTTGGATGGGAGCTATCCTGACTCCTTTATTTTTATGCACACATTACATTACATTACTTTGGTTGTTTGGACACTGTTTCGTCCTTTTTATTTTAGTATTTAATCATTATATTTTGAGCTTATGTTGGAGTACCGATGTTTGATTCCGGTATTTCCGTATGGTCAGTTAATGTTTAATACATTGCCTTGCATGCTTGATGACACGCCATAAATACACGTAACGGTCCATTTATCCAAGCGGGGTGTTACAATTATGGTATCAGAGCGCAAGGTTCGACCTGTAGGCTCTAAAACTTGACCTGTGACTAGTGGGTAGTCACCAAGAACTTCCTGTATTTTGGCGTCATTATCTTCCATGCTACTCATGAAATTTATCAGTCGGATTTTCAAAATTTTGGTTAAGTAAACGGTTGGTACAGGACTGGCCATACTTAACCGCATGTGCTTGTCAACGAACATTTCGTTTTGGTGAACTGACCATAGGCGTTCACCCTTGCAGTTTAAATTTTGGGTAGATGAACTAACCTTAGGCGTTCATCCTTACTCATGTCAGATTTATGTTTCAGTAATTGTCATTTTGTGAACTGACCCTAGGCGTTCACCAGTATTCATGTCATATTTTATTGGCTTTACCTTCATGAATTACACTATGCATATTCAGATTTATTACCCTAGATTTTGGCAGTTTTATAAACTCATCCTCTTTTATTTCAGATGCCACCCAGACGCGAAACCGAGAATGATCCTAACGCAGCTACCATTGCTGCTGCTGTTCAGGCTGCTATACAGGCCATGTTACCCCAAATTCGTGATGAGATCCGAGCTGAATATCAAAATGGACCTCAGCAGAATAACAACCCTCCTGTTCCACCACCTGCCACTTTACCCGCTTGGCTGGATTTGTTTAACAAGCAGAAACCCCGACTGTTTGAGCAGACTGTAGCTCCAACTGACGCGGAAGACTGGATCTACCATGTGGAGAAAATTTTTGGAGCTATGGGTTGTGGTGATGTTTTCAAGGTTAGGCTTGCAGTTTACAAGCTGGAGGGTCCTGCTCTGCATTGGTGGAGGTCTCAGAAGCTGTCCAATGGGGGAGATGCTTGGGAGCTTACATTGACCTAGGCACGTTTCAAGACGATGTTCTATGACCAGTTTTTCCCGCATGCGGAGCAAGCTAAAATGAAGAGGGACTTCCACGTTATTCGTCAGAATCATGGCGAGAACAGTATAGAGTTCATGCACCGATACCTCAGGATGGCTGGATTCTTAGGGGAGGCTGCGGGTACCGCAGAGGAGCAAGCGAATCAATTTCGCTGGGCTCTTCACTCTAGGACTGCAGATAGGCTGGTGAGTGCCACATTCACTAATGTGTCACAAGTAGCTAATGCAGCTCGTGATGTTGAGATGCTTTTCGAGAGGGATGAGCTCGAGAATGTAGAGCGTCCGGAGAAGAGGTACATCTCACCCAACAGACTTAAACAATTTAGCTCCCATTATTGCTTGTCAACTTATATGTTATGACTTATCCAATTATGATCTTACAGACACAGAGGAGGAGACCGATCCCAATTGGCTACTCCGCATCAGAACTACAAGAACCACGGTCAGTCATATGACCGTAATCGATCAGATAAGAGGAGCGGCGGTGATAATTACCGCGGCAGCTCCAACTCATCTGGCAGCTACAGGTGATTCTTTAAGCTCCAGAAATACTAAACTATCGTGTTAAACAGATGTTAAATTTTTGTAAATTCCAACAGAGATGCTGGACAGGGGCGTGACCAAAACAACAAAGGTCAGCAGGTTGCTCGACCGGCAAATTCTGGTAATCTTAAAATTCAGTCAATCAGCCTTATTTCAGTTAAGTTATCAGAACCGTGACACGTATTTATCATCGTAAATCAGGTTCTCAGCAAACCAGAGCTGTTTCCACCGGGTATACTTATCCCACTTGCATCACATGTGGGAAGAAACACTCGGGACCTTGTCGTCGTGGTACGGGTAATTGTTACAAGTGTGGTCAGCCGGGCCATTTGAAGAGGGATTGCAAGAGCGGGGATGCTGCCGGTACCTCAAGCCAGATACCTCAGATTTTACCTCCACCACCGATACCACCAACCACTGGTCGTGTCTACACTACTACCCGTGAGCAAGCAAATAAGACCACAGGTACCATTACTGGCATTTTGTTTATACACGGACAGTCTGCATGCGTGCTTTTCGATACAGGCGCCACGCACTCAGTTATATCTACTTCATATGCTGTTAGAATAAACATGACCCCTACGCCACTAGACAGTGTACTTAGTATATCTACCCCCATGCGAGACTCTGTACTCATTACCCAGATGTATAAGGATCTCCCTCTTGAGTTTGATGATAAAATCCGTCCAGTCAGTGCCCTTCCTTTAGATATGTGTGAACTCGATGTTATTCTGGGTATGGATTGGTTGTCGGTTCATCGTGCCACCATAGATTGTCATGCTCACCGGGTTATCTTTGGTGATGTCCAGACACCAGAGTATATTCACCAGGGTTTCCTACCAGGAAAACATGTTCAGATCATTTCAGCTTTACAGGCTCGTACCTTACTATACCATGGTTGTGAGGGATTTCTAGCTACAGTTCATGACAAGACTTCTGAGGCACCTTCAATTCATGATCAGCCAGTGGTGTTAGATTTTCCAGACGTCTTTCCAGAGGAACTCCCAGGTTTACCTCCCATGCGAGAGGTAGAATTTGGTATCGAACTCATTCCAGGTGCAGAACCGGTATCTAAAGCTCTTTACCGTATGGCTCCTATAGAGCTCAAGGAACTGAAAGATCAGCTTCAAAAACTCCTAGAAAGGGGTTTCATTCGTCCAAGCGTGTCACCGTGGGGCGCTCCAGTTTTGTTTGGCAAGAAGAAGGATGGTAGTATGCGTTTGTGTATTGACTACCATGAGTTGAATAAGCTCACTATTCGTAACCGTTATCCACTTCCTCGTATTGACAATTTATTCGATCAGCTTCAGGGTGCCAAGCACTTCTCAAAAAACGATCTACGATCAGGCTACCATCAGCTGCGTGTAAAAGAGCAGGATATATCCAAAACTGCTTTTCGCACGAGGTACGGTCATTACGAGTTTGTTGTTATGCCATTCGGTCTCACGAATGCGCCTGCAATATTTATGGACTTGATGAACAGAGTCTTCCACGAATTTTTAGACAAGTTTGTGATCGTATTCATCGATGATATACTTATTTTCTCCAAATCCAAAGAGGAACATGAGAATCATCTCCGTACAGTGTTGCAGATTCTCAGACGAGAAAAGTTATATGCTAAATTTTCTAAGTGCGAGTTTTGGCTGAATACAGTGGCGTTTCTAGGCCATATTGTTTCTGCAGAAGGAATCACTATGGATCCTGCAAAGGTGGAGGCTATCACCAAATGGCCAAGACCGACATCTGTCACAGAGATACGCAGTTTTCTTGGGTTGGCGGGTTATTACCGCAGGTTTGTGGAAAACTTCTCACGTTTGGCGTTACCATTGACCCAACTTATGCGAAAAAGTGAGAAGTTTATATGGACCGAGGAGAGAGAAAAGAGTTTTGAGGAACTCAAGCATCGATTGATCTCAGCACCGATACTCACTCTTCCATCCGGCACAGGTGGTTATCAGATTTACAGTAATGCATCAGGAAAGGGCTTAGGCTGTGTTCTTATGCAGCATGGGAAAGTCATTGCTTATGCTTCGCGTCAAATGAAGCCGTATGAGAAAAATTATCCTACTCATGATCTAGAGCTCGCAGCAGTCGTTTTTGCCATTAAAATCTGGAGGCATTATTTATACGGTGAGTCGTGTGATATCTTCACCGATCACAAAAGTCTCAAGTACATATTTACCCAACGAGAGTTGAACATGAGACAGCGGCGATGGTTAGAACTGCTGAAAGACTATGACACTAATATCCAGTATCACCCAGGTAAAGCAAATGTAGTAGCAGATGCCCTTAGCAGAAAGTCAGGTATGATAAATGGCATCAAAGTTCAGGAAGAAATTATTCGGGACTTAGAGCGGTATGATATTGAGCTCTTAGTACGCGGACAGAGGGGATACTGGGCTAGTCTGAGGGTAGAACCGGATTTACTCTCTAGGATTAAAGCCGCACAAAAGGATGATGGTGAAATCTGGGCGATTGTCCAGAACATTGACCAGCAGACCGAATTTCGCATCGATGACGATGGTATCGTATGGCAGGGTACCAAACTCTGCGTTCCAGAAGACCCTGCTCTTAGAGAAGCCTTAATGACTGAGGCTCACGGCTCTCCGTTCTCTATCCATCCAGGTTCGACAAAAATGTACCACGATCTTAAGCAGCATTTCTGGTGGAGCGGCATGAAACAGGATGTCGTAACATTTGTGTCTAAATGCTTAACGTGTCAGTAGGTTAAGATAGAGCACCAGCATTCCAGTGGTCTTCTCCAGCCATTAGATATTCCAATATGGAAATGGGACAAGATCTCTATGGATTTTGTCACCGGACTACCACAGACTCAGCGGAGACATGATGCAATCTGGGTTGTTGTCGATCGTTTGACCAAGTCGGCACATTTCATTCCTATTCGCAAACATTTCGCAGTCAGTAAATTAGCGAAACTATTCACCGAGGAGATCGTACGATTACACGGTACACCTTCAGAAATTATATCAGATAGGGATCCCCGTTTCACCTCTCACTTCTGGGAAGGTTTGCATAAAGCTTGGGGAACTAGGCTCAAGCTCAGCACAGCCTTTCACCCGCAGACAGACGGACAGTCAGAGCGTACCATCCAGACCTTGGAGGACATGCTACGCGCCTGTGCATTAGAATGGACAGGACACTGGGATGATTATATTTGCTTGGTCGAGTTTGCCTACAACAACAGTTGGCATGCTAGTATCAAGCATGCTCTATTCGAGATGTTATACGGCAGGAAATGCCGTGCTCCTATTTGTTGGGATCAGGTTGGAGAACGTTTGATTGAAGGACCAGAGTTGATAGAACTGACCAATGAAAAGGTCGCCATCGCTAGGGCAAAACTGCAAGAAGCGCGTACTCGCCAGAAGAGTTACGCCGACAAGCATCGCAGAGATCTATCATTTCAGACTGGGGATCGTGTGTTCCTCAAAGTATCACCCGCACGCGGCGTCAGACGTTTTGGCCTCAAGGGCAAGCTCAACCCTCGTTACATCGGACCGTTTGAAATCCTTGAACGTATCGGTGAAGTGTCATACCGAATGGCGTTACCACCTCAGCTTTCACACGTCCACAACGTGTTTCATGTATCATTACTCAGAGGGTACAACTATCATGAGCTTCACAAAGTGAATTATCCACTCGATCAGATTCGGGAGGATTTATCTTATATTGAGGAACCTGAAGCAGTATTAGATCGCCAGGATCGAGTAATGAGAAGGAAGACCATTCCTTTCGTCAAAATCCTGTGGAGGAACCATGCCGAGCGGGAGGCCACTTGGGAAACAGAGGAGTCTATACGGACTTCTTATCCTCACTTTCAGTTTTGATTCGGGTATGTCTTTTCAGCTTTTATATCTTCCAGTTATTAGCATTTTCGGCTTTTACTACAGTCAGCTTAAATACCTTATAATTCGGGGATGAATTCTTTTTAGCGGGGAAGAATTGTAAAACCCAGTACGGCCGTATCCTTAATTCAGGGACGAATTATTCTTTTTAGAGGGGAAGAATTGTAAAACCCGTATTTAAATCGGGAAATGTAAATACGCAGTTAAATTATTTAAACTATTTACGTAAAAATTATTGACGAAAACAAACGCGAGAAAATTATAAATACAAGTATATATAAAAAAAAGTAAGAAAGTAAAGGGCTTAAAATTTAGAAGGGCCGGTTTTGGTTTATTTTAAATAAGTAGTGGGCTTGAGCCCAGTCCAAAACCAAGGAAAGAAAAAGAAACGGGGGGGCTCCTCTTTCCCCATTCCACGACACAAAAAAAATAAAAAAAAGAAAACATATTAGGGTTTCCATTGCCTGCCGTCAGTTTCAAAAAAAAAAGGGATTCGGGTCTCATTGCTACCAGAAATTCGTGTGTATTCTCCCTTCTTTACCAGTCATACATAGGTAACAAATCTTCTTCCTTTAATTTTCTGTATAAACGAATTATGGGTGTTGATCTAAAAAAAGGCTGCGTTAATCATGAAATATATAACAGGAGGTTTGGTTTTGGATACTGCACGGCAACCGAGACACCACCATGTCTCGGTGGTGCCTCCTCCTTTGGGCGGCCGAGAAACAGCAACCCCAACAGGGGGCGTGTTTTGGTTTAGATAGGAGATCGGGGTTGGTGTGTATATATAAAACCGAGACCATAAGGTCTCGGTGGTCCCTTCTCTACCCAGCCGTGACCCACACAGGGGCGTCTTAGGGCTGTGTTTCAGTCGTCGCAACCAACAAAACCCCATCGGGGGGTAAATTTATTAAGGGGGTGTTTGGCTATGTTGCAAACGGTGGGAAATTGACTCAAATAGTGGGAACGAAGTGGGTAATCAGTGGAAAGGAATGGGACAGGAAAACATAATAGTATATAACATTAGCGACAGTTTAGCGACAGTTTTTCTGTCTCAAAACTGTTATATGTATACAATTTTCAAAAGGACAGTTTTAGTGACACAGAATTCTGTCACTAATTCTTGTTGACAGATTTATATAGGTAGATTTAATCATTTTATGTTGATTTGTTTAGTGCGACCGAGATGGGATATCTCGGTAGGCTCGGGACATTATTATAATAAATAAAATAAATATTCTTATATTATACCTTTTAATTAAATTGTTTTATAAATGTTTAAAATATATTTTAAATATATTAATTTAAAATAGTTCTTTAATATTTAAAAGGGTATAATTTTATGAAATGAATTAAATTATTTGGGAATTTTCTAAATTTTAAGAAACTTTCTATTTTAACGAGATACGTAATATAGTACTACTATAGCGTCGGAAATATGTTGTACCGTAACTAATAGTAGTAAGATAATACATTAAAATGAATTATTACAAGGTCAGATTTATCAGTTAATATACGTACGGAATTTCAGAAATAAAATAAATAAATGAAAGACCAATAAGAACATGAAATTAAATAAGCGAATATCAGTTTACTCATTCACGTCCCTTATTCATGAAGCTCGCGTGAAATCAGAGTAGACTTTCGGTCAGTTGATCTCGGTCGATTACTGGACACGAGGTACGGATTTCCGTCCTTTCAGTAAGGACTTCCTTTCTATGCATGATTAGGATTCCCCGTCTTCAGCCAAATGTTTCCCCAGTATATGTTTAAGTTTATCAGTAATCATGTTAATAACCAAATAAATTGCCTGAGCATTATATACAAGCACGACCAGTTTATGTACTAGTTACGGAGGTACCGTAACCACGGCACTAGAGGCACCAGTGTCGTGACTCACATGCAGGAGAGTGATATCCTGCATCGTCCCACTCACGTTCAGGTTGGCCATTTTTATATGTATGTTTAGTGGGGCGTATGGATGCATCCTAAGCTTATATGTGTTACAAGTTATTAGGGTGAATGTGGTGTGTGCTCTACATCCTTCACATTGGAGCTGATCCCTCCACCCAGCACAGTATTTAGAGGTCACCCCTCTACAGCATGACGAGGTCCCCCATCCAGTTATTCATGCACGGTTGTTACAGCACGTGACCTATATAAGCTCTGGCAAATAAAATACAGTAAATACATGTTTTCAGAATTAATAGTTATATTTCAGTATCGGTATATATGAACCAGGTTTCTCAGATTTTATGCAGTGTTCTACACATGTTAGATATCAGTCTTATAGCTTCATTGTTGTCTTCTATTTCATTACTTTCAGTACATTCTTATCATGCTATATCCGTCCACTGAGCGTTATGCTCAGCCGTAGTTTCCTTTCATGTTTCCAAACGGCAGGTACACAGGGACGATCTTAGGACTTCTAAGAGAGTACGTGCATTTGGATGGGAGCTATCCTGACTCCTTTATTTTTATGCACACATTACATTACATTACTTTGGTTGTTTGGACACTGTTTCGTCCTTTTTCTTTCAGTATTTAATCTTTATATTTTGAGCTTATGTTGGAGTACCGATGTTTGATTCCGGTATTTCCGTATGGTCAGTTAATGTTTAATACATTGCCTTGCATGCTTGATGACACGCCATAAATACACGTAACGGTCCATTTATCCAAGTGGGGTGTTACACTAGAGGTTTTCTAGTGACCGATCTTTATGTGAACAAGGATCTAATCACAAGCAAGAAGAAGATAGACAATGTAGATTAGAATGTTAGATATATACTAATATTAGAGAGAAGTTTAGAAAGAAAAAGGGTGAGTTTACAAGCTTGGGCAAGGTTTCTATTTATAGGTAAACTGCCAAACCTCACGGAACCCGTTGGACCCTTCACCTTTGGGTCTGCCGGGGTCCGGCAGGTCTGACTTTTGTTGCCTCATAAATGTTTGTCTAATATTTTAAGCAAGTATCAAATCTACTTAGTTTGACTTTAAGAAATCTGACATATAAAGTCAACATGGCATTGTGGAGTTAATTTATATTTTTCCTTTTATGTTTATACAAGATGTGTATACTTTTGTAAAAACATTTTTGTATAAGTCCATACACTATGAAACTTATATGATGCTTATAATTCTAACATAAAAAATATGTTTGATGTTTTGTCGTTAACAAAATGCTAAGCATGATTAAAACGTAAATATCATTTTAGTGCGATATTTGCATTTACAATCTCCTCCTTTTTGTTGAAGACAAAACATTAACTTATTATTAGTTGGAAGTTACATCAACATATAAGTTACGTTAGAAATATGAACTTATATTTCTCTTCTCCCCCTTTTTGTCGATATAAAAAGGGAGGGCTTTTGAGTGGAAAAAGATTTTGAGAGAGATATTACATTAGTCGAATATAAGCAATATAGATAGCAAATGATTTTTCCATGACTCCCCCTCGGTTCATACTCCCCCTAATTTGGAGAACCGGGGGTTCATGGATTATGAAAATTCTGCAAGAAAGAGGTTAGGGATACACATATCATATTTACATGTACATGGATGAGCCCAACAATTAGCCCAACAATAAGTCCAACAATGGACTTGAATATACATATTTTTAGATGAGAAAATAAAGATTTTGTAAATGAATTATTGATCATCTAACAAATCTCCCCCTTGTTTCATGCTCATAAGTGTATAAATCCTGAAAATAAAAGGTAAGTTTTCTCGAGAAAAGTCGAGACATAATGCATACATCTTGAACATAAGTACACACATATATCATATTTGGACAATTCACAAGTTAAATAACTAGGGTACATTCATCTTTCCCCAAAGGAAAATACAGTCAAAAGGCATGTGAAACATTTGGAAGTGAATGAGTTACATTTGAGAAACGAAAAAGAAAGAAAAACAATAAAAGGTCAGACAAACCCACGGACCCTTTGGGTTGCCGGACCCAAGGAGTAATGGGTACGACGGGTCCGTCGGTTCTGTAGACAAAAAAGACAGAAACAATAAAGTTGAAGCCCGGGAGTGTTTGAGTTTGAAATTTCATTGACAAGGGGGGGTGTAGAAGAGTGACAATGCCATCTAAGACATTGTGAAGGGCAACACACATCTCTTGACGAAGATCCATGACAAGAGTATGTATGTAACGACAATGGTTACATTATGGAGAGACTAAGAGGTTTGTGGGATGGAAGTGGTTTGCATGATTTGATGAAGCTGGCGATGAACTATGAAGAGCAATGTGTTGTTGGGTTTCACGTAGATGTCGACTAATCATGTCATCAAAATCTTGTTATCTATTGAAGTTGCGTTGGTCTTGAGTCGTGGGAGGTAATACACTAGTTGGTGATGTTTGAGATGATAAATGATAGAAAGATGGTTCTTCAATCCATAAAGAATCATCTAGCTCCATAAAGGATGGGATGGTAGGTGTAGTGGTGAAGGAAATATTTGGGATAGGGATAGGTTGTGGTAGTGATGCGAATATTGGTGGTAGAGGAGGCATAAGAGGAGAGAGGAATCATTAGGAGCATTAACCTTATTTTGGTGTGATGAAGGTGGTGATGTATGTGGTGTGTCAAGGTTTTCAATAGGTGATGAGGTTTGGATGGTGGTTAGGGAATTTGTTTGAGATGAGATGGTGACGGGTGAAGAAGGTGTAGAGGAGTGTGGTGATCTATAATTTCTCAATATATCTCCCAATTCTTGAGAGATTTCTCGATGAATTGGTGATTCAGGATGATTGTGATATGAGGATGGCGGTGTCGAGGGTTTGGGAAATCCAAATCAAGAAGGACGGACACTTATGCGTGTCGTTCTTCTTATGGGCTTACTAGAGGATGAAGATCCTTTGGTCATTGTTCAATTCTGTGTGTAGTAGAAGTGGATGAAGAAGTGGGGAGGTTTAGAAAAGGGAGGATGCTTAAATAGTGAGAAGGAAAAAGTTTGAATTAAATAGGGATTACATGTTATTGGAAGAGAGAAGAGACAAGAGTAAATGCTATAGAAAGTTAGTTATGAGATTGGGAAGAAGAAGAAGAAAAGTTTTGGATTAGTGAAAAATTAATTAAGTGTAATGATGATGTTTATTTGTCAAACCTGCAGACCCACGGACCCGGACGTACCCTTTAGGGAGGGGTCCGACAGGGTCCGACAGATAACGGCCAAGAATTGAGAAATTAAAAATGGAGGGAAATACACGGACCCGACTGGACCCCTTGGGAAAGGGTTCGACGGGTTCCGTACTTGTCTGTGACCAAATTTTTTTAGTTTTAAAGATTGAGACAATTTTGACTCATTACATGGTGTTTTTAGGACTGGTAAGTATGAGGAACAATGTTTCACAAGGTTTTGACTGTAAGTTTACTCTCGAGGGTGAGAGAATGTACCTTCTTGCGTTCCAATGTGTGATTTACCAAACATAATCACACATCAATTTTTCACATAACATGCTTATCAGATGCTCCTAACAACAATCAAGATTAGTAGTTAGTGTCAAGAAAAGGAACAAAATACAAATGTCAAAGTATGTTGCACAACACCAATGTTTTGCTCATGGACCGAGGTTCATGTGTACCCATTCATACCATCGTCTTTACTTGTTCTTCTTATTGTCCATCTTGGTGATGAAGCATCTGGGGCACTAAAACATCCCTTTGGTTTGCTTGAATTCCGGAGAGGCATTGGGGATCTCGAGTAATTGACTAAGATACTCTAAAGGAGGTAACCTAGTGCTTGGAAGATCATCATTCTCACTAGCCGAGGAGGAAGAGCTAGCTGGATGTTGAGGTATTTTACCCTTACCTCTAAATTGGGTTGCCAATGGTCTTGTACTCTTTTATCACTAATTGGGGTCATGACCCAGTCCACAAGATGGTACATGTCTATGCGCCCATTTGAGCTAGGAGGAATGGGTTCTATGTACTTGTAAAGACGGGTGAGCAACATGCCATATGGTAAGACGGGAGTGAAAAGATTTCGAATGAGGGACATTCTATTTGCTATGTAGTAGGAGAGGTTAAAAGGTTTTCCGGTTCCTAAACAACAAAGCATGTAACTTTCACATGCATTGATGTGATCTCTATTTCCTACCAAACTCATAATGTTGCATCTTAAAATTCTCTCTTATTTTCATACTATCTTTAAGTTCTTTAGCTTCCATTCCATACGGGTCTTTGTGAATTATCTTGTGTGTGATTGATATTCTAGTGTCCTCAACTCTATGTTTCAAAAGTGTTGCTCGGACAAGGTCCTTGTCATCGAGCTTGGTGTTGTACCTAATTTGAGCTCCTCTAGGTATAATGGTGTTTTTGAGGGTTGTTAGGGAGTGAAGATCTGAGTAGAAGCATGCTCCGTTACAAGGTATCTTAAGGATATTTGTAAAGTGGTCTAGAGAATATGAGTACATGTTTCCATTTATCTCGAAATTCACTAGAAGAATATGGTCTTTGTCAAAAGTGACATTATCGGTCATGTAAAATTCAAGAAAAATTTTTGGCCAAATTTGTTCATCAATATCTAGGAGGCAACCAAAATCAATCCTAGAGAATACTTCACAGATATTAGTGTTATTCGTAAAGGTATGGTGGACAAGGCGACCCTCATGAAAGGTGCAGTTTCTAATTCCTTACATAGTTCTCTTTGGGTAGATGTGAAGTGTTTTGACTTATGATGCTTAGGAATATAACTAGCGGTATCCTTGTGGTCATATGTCCAAGCGGGAGGCATTGTTGTCCTAAGGCAAAACTTTATGAAGTTAGTCAAATTATTTGAATTTTACGTAATCTCGTGCCTATATGCAACATATGTGGATGTGCGGTTATCTCGATCCAAAATCTATTTTTGAAAGTATATAGAATGCATAATTTTGAGATAACACAAACGCTCCTTATTTTCACTTTAGCTTCAAACGAACGTACCTGAAAATGCATATTGATTATGCAATTCCTTTAGCATTCATGAGACTTTTATGCCATGATTAAAACTTGTTTTGGGATGTTTATCATTTCCAATGTTTGAAAAACGGATTTGGCATGACCTAATTAGTGAGAAGGTTTTAAAAAAAATTCTTAGGTATTCCTAGAAATTCCTAGTAGTTTTTTGATGGGTTTATTCATACAAAGTGTTTTAATGTCGTAATCAAACAATAGAATGGCTAATTTCACTAACCTAAGTGAATCCCCAAATTCAATTTTGTGCAATTAAAAGAGAATCATAGACTCAGATTTAAGATAATGTAGTAATATAAGAATTGAAATGAGATAGCGATACTTACAATGATTGATTAGCACGAAAAACTTGGTTAGTTTTGCTTGGATTTGATAGAGATATGGATTATTGGTGGTTTTTGGTGTTTTTGGTCGTGTCTCACAGAGAGGTTGGTTTTGTGTTTGTGTTGTCAGTGTTTGTTAACTGATATGCAATTATCCAAAGTCTCAGGCAGACGGACCCTTACACGGACCCAAAGGGGAAATGGTCAGACAGGGTCCGGCAAGTCTAGTGACAGAATATTTTCTAATTTAGCAAGAAATTTCCATCAAGCCTAATCCTAATCTTAAAAGGTTAAAGGGCTCACGTTTAAGTGATTTAGTTAAGATATCGACTATATTATCTTCCGAAGAAACTTTCTCAATGGAAATATTACCTTTTTGAAAGTTGTCGCGTAGAAAGTGATGTGGAATCTCGATGTGCTTGGTTCGAGAATGCAACACGGGAATTTTTACTAAGATTAATGGCTCCTTTATTGTCACACAAAATTGTAATGTCTTCCAACTAAATGCCATAATCGACAAGTGAGTGCTTCATCCATAAAGCTTGTTGACATGCTTTCCCTGCCGACACATATTCGGCTTTGGTTGTCGAAATAGCTAGTGCGGTTTGCTTCTTCGAGAACCAGGAGGTGAGACAACATCCGATAAGCGTAAAAACAACACTTGTATTTTTTCTATCGACGTAGTCACCGTCATGGTCCGAATCTGCGTAGACAGTGGTTTTTTTGGATACCATAATCCAAGGTGACTTGTTCCCTTGATGTATCTAAAGATTCTTTTGATCGCTTCAAGATGCAACACATTCGGATTATCTTGGAAACGTGCACACATACAAACACTCAACATAATATCTGGCCTACTAGTAGTTAGATAAAGCAAGCTACCAATCATACCACGATACTTGGTGCTATCGACATATTCATTTACACCATCTTTAGTTAGTTTAGTTTCCGTAGACATTGGAGTGTTTGTTGGCTTATATTCTTCTAGGCTAAATTTCTTAAGCATTTCTTTCATATATTTAGATTGGTTGAAGAAGATCCCGTCTTCCATTTTCTTAATTTATAAATAATATTTGTCTTTTTGTAGTTCGTTTTTGTCTCGATATCTTTACGAATCGAATGATCGATAAAAATCAATTCAACCTATTTTTTTGTATTTGGATGTAAAAGTTATGGTATTCTAGGTCTAATTATCACAAACCCGTCAAAAGTGTAAAATAGTATCGTCTACGTAACCGTATACTCTAAAAACAAATTGTACATACCAATTACAAAGCTTAAAGTACAATCAAATAAAGCACAACAAGAATTAAGGTCTAAATTGTAAAGTAAATGAAAGTATAAGGACTGAAATTGTAAAATTGCAAAGCTAAGGGATTTAAAATGTAAAATGTAACAACCATTAACCAAATGTAACGAAGTTAACAAACTATGTAACCAACTTTAACAACTATAACAAATTCAGGGACCTGTTTGCATACCCTAAACAAGTATAACAGCTTTCAAACAAACTAGCAACTACCCTAACTATAAGGACCAAAGTGCAATTAATGAAAATGTTTAAGCTAAAAACGAGCTTAACAAAGATTAAGCTGTAACTTGAGTTTTACTTGACCAATTAAGCTGAAATTGGTTTCAAAAGTTTGTAAATTTAATTTAAGCTAGCAATGTTCAAAGAAATAAGCTGTAGTGGTCTAAGTCTCTAATAAGCACTTTTTGAATAAGCCACTTTTATGAGATTTGCTTATTGGAATAAGCACTTGTCTTGTTTTTCTCAAAAGATGATAAAGAGCCCAAAAGAATGACACATATCCAAGAAAATCTGAAAAACCTCCAGAGAATAAGCCAGAAAAGTCAATAAGCTCAAATGGCTTATTTTGACCAGCGTTGACCAAAAAGTTGACCAACTTTGACCAAGGTCAAAACTACTTTTTATGACTTATACAACAGTTTTGTGGAAGAAAATGACCTAGTTAATGACGTGGATAAGCTAATATTGAAAATAAGCTAAGACAGAAACATGCTTTTTTCACAGACATATAACATCTTATTGCTTATTCTAGGTTGAGAATTGTATCATGTGGCTTATCAAGTCTTGAAGCTAGGATGTTGAACTAGCTAGAGAACCAAAATTCAAGGTCTAAATCCAAGAAATGAACTACTTATGCTGTTTTGAAGTTGGCTTGTTTTGGACTAAAAAGTCTGACCCAAAGAATTTTCATGCCATTTGCCTCTTTGACAAATGGTTTGAACTCAAAACCTTGCAAATCAGTATTAGACTAGTTTGTGAGTGAAAGAAAACTCTTTTTACCCTAGTTCACTCACCGAATCAAAAACTAGCTTACTATCCAAACACTAGTTACTGGTTTAGACAGATTTTAAGCTATGAAAACTAATCAAAACAAACAGATATGGAATTAATGCTAACAGAATATATCAACAAGAACAATAAGATCAATAGCAGGCATTATCATTCAAGATTACATTAGAACTAAGAAAATAGTATGTAGTTTACAATAGAGAGGAAAAGTAAATCAGATTGAGCACTTTTTAGCTATGAAGCCACCACTGAAGGAGAAAAGAGTGTTGAACTCTCTTTTTTACTTATCAACACCTATCAATCAACAATCAACCCCCAAATCATCACCAATCTCCATGATCATCACTGCCCTGCTACAAGAGGTCTAAACATGAATTTTGGCTAGAAACTTGTAAGAAACTTGGACTGTAACACTTCTGATCACACTAAAAGCTTCCAAATCAACTACTTTGATTCAGTTATTCATGAGAATAACATAATCAACAAGCATGAGGTATGAATGATGAATGCAGAATAGTAAGAAGAGAATTTAGAATTTTATGAACTTGAGTTTGTTATTAATGGTGAAAGGTAGTTACAAAGTCCTAACTGACTCACTTAGGGTGGTTGCCAATCATCCTAAGTAGTTATAACTAGAGAAAGGGGGAGAGAAAACTATATTATGCTAAGTGTATGTGAATTTCACACTTAAGCTATGTTACAAAAAATGAGATGATAACAGAGGTATTTATAGACTTGAGATGTGATGCAGATGAGTCACGTGACATGTCTTGGCCAATTAGAAGCTGCCAGGTGTCATTATCTGGTAATGAGTTCTTCAAGTGTTATTCCCAAATTGGGGGAATTTGATTCCATCAATGATTTGTTAATTAGATAAGTGGGATGTGTTCACCTTGTTGTCACGACCATTTTTGCTCATGAAATTTTGTTATGAAACTTCCTCAATCATGTTCTTCGATATGGTGATGAGTTAGGCTACGTGGCAGTCTTGGATTGGATAAGAAATGATCACACAGATCATTATCCTATTAGTGAAATATGATTGGTGGAGAAGTGGTAGTAGGGTTACTGAGAGGATTCTTCTCACTCCTCATTAATGAGCTCACTTTGGCAATCCATGTCAATGTTTTCTTTGATTCTGATTGGCTGTTAACTATGATACACGGATCAAGTCATATTTATCTTTCCAAATTGGCAGAATTGGTCCTTCAAGTTGGCAGATTCTTTGTTTTAAGTATAATCACTTCATAACTTGTCATAATCAACCCTTTGACTTGTGTTTTGTACATCAATGACCCTTTGACTTGAGTTGACTTTCACTTGAGGTCTTTTGACTTTCTTTGACTTTGATCTTGACTTTGTTGAATTTGTACTTTAAGTCCTTTAAATTTGGCAGTTTGGCAAGAAAGGTCCTTTAACTTTGAAGACTTATCATAATGAGTCCTTCTTTTGTCTTTTCTTCAATAATAATGCCTTGAAATCCGTGTTTGCACCAGTTGTATCATGTTACCTACAAAATCATAAACAACAAAATACCCCATAATACTGCTTTTACACATAAAATCTGGTATTTTTCTTTGTGTTTTAGGGTTTGATATGTTATAATTGATATGAGATTTCATTCATATCAAATCTCCTACACTTGATCATTGCCATGGCCTTATGCAATGCCATATTATAAAGCTCTAAATTACATTTTTCTCATAACTAATCCACCTTGGCCAAGATGAAATGCTTTTACACTATACTACACTATATGATGCATGGTTTTGATTTTTACAATGCAATGCAAGTAAAACAATTCTATTTATATATTTTTGTATTTTTCTTGAAATGATTTTAATGGAAATAACTCATAAAGAAATCAATAACTTTGATTAGGGCTTTGGTACCATGAATACTTATCATCCTCAAGTTTTACTTTCCCCATACCAAGCTTAAAAACGAGATCATTGTTATTCATAAGTGAAAGTGCATTGACTTATTCATAAAAATTAATTGTGTTACCATTATACCCCACCCTACTTATTTTGCCTTTAAGACCGGTTATTATTTGAGCAAATTTGTCATTATTTAAAGCGTGAAATATAAGAAATGTAAAATCTAAAAATAAGGAAGCACGATTTTAATCCTAAGTAACCATCCTATCCATTACTCGAAAAACCGCCCATAATTGATATAAGTCCGACCCAAAATACTAAGTCATTCGCCTTATGTGTAAGATCCTTATGTCATGCATTAATAAGTAGCTACTCACTCGCTAAGAAAAGAAAAATAAAACTCACGCAATAATTTATATCCGCCGCCTTTTTTAGACTTTGGATCTTCAATCCCGCAACCCATCAAGGTAATATTGGATTGGAGCAACTATTAAATCCCCGCAACCCTTGTGAGAGTAATATTGGAATTTAATA
The DNA here is from genome assembly GCA_025667525.1 of Glebionis coronaria. NCBI lineage: Eukaryota > Viridiplantae > Streptophyta > Magnoliopsida > Asterales > Asteraceae > Glebionis > Glebionis coronaria. The sequence goes on from CM046876.1 coordinate 155,701,905, forward strand.
GCTATTATAATTAACACTTCACTGCCCCTCTTGGGAGTCTTGTATAATTTTTTTTTCTTTTTTTTTTCTAGCCATTCATTTTTTTATAAGCCGCTCTTATTTTTCTTTATTACTCACAAATAAAATGAAAAGAATAAAAGGAAAAATGCCCGCTAAGTATTAAGCAAGCATAATTCTAGTACACATAAAACGTTCTAACTTAGAATCTAAGACGTACTTATACCAACCACAAATGATTAGTCAAAAATGCATAAGAGACTACAAACCAATTGAAACCGTTCTTGATTATTTATTAACAATATATACATGCGTTGACAAGAAAGTAAAGGTTACGAAAGGGGATATAAAAGCCACAATTAATTAATATGAGGTTTATCTAGCCCTTTACACTTACTTCAAACTCTATCATTTCTCGTTCTCCACATTTTAAATTCTTAAATAATGAGACTCGTGGATGCTTAGCCTAATAAACCAATAAAGGTCTACATGGTTAAGGATACTAGCTAGAGTAGGCTTGGATAAGAAAACTCGGGTTGAGTCAAAATATTCAAGGGGGGCCTAATATGTCAAAAACTCCTAAACTTGTTAAACTATATCCTATGTTATATTTTTTTCCCTTTATATATATTTTTGAATAACAAAGAAGAAATATATACAATGAAAATGTGTTATGCAAATGAAAAATGAATAATGCAAAAATTATGAATGCATAATTTTGGTGGCCAAAGTAGATAAAAAATTTGAAAAATGTTGAAAAATTAAGTTTCCAATTATCATGAAGGTAAGGCAATGGTCTAGGTAAGGTCACTTCGATAGAAGACACCCTACACTTAAGATAAACATTGTCCTCAATGTTTAAGAGTATTGGAGTAAACTCCCCTACACTTATGACATTGCGTACTTTGTTTAACTCGAGCTAAGGAAAGGTCTACTAAAGTGAATTCATGTTAGACATTATTAAGAGTCAATTTTGAATCACAAAAGTATCAAAGTGAACCCGATACGCGGGCCTCCTCCATAAGCTCCAATGCATGAAATGAGAGAGAGTAACCCTACAAACACCAAGTAGACAAAAGATAGGCACCCCCTACACTTCATCTCGACTATATTACCCTTTTATTCCTATCCTACCACACTCTATTCTAGATGATCTAATCCTAGTTATTCAAGCTTGATTTAATGAGTCTCTAGCTCGACTCTTCCCACAATGAATTAATTCATGGGGAAAATGAGGGTCTGTTGGACCATTTCAACAGAAATGTCCTCCCCAAAGTAATGCTTCACACGATGACCATTCACTTTGAAATTTGGGCCATTTGGTTGAGACAACTCAATAGTCCCATATGGAAACACTTGAGCCATAATGAATGGACCAGACCATCGTGATTTAAGCTTGCCCACAAAAAAGTTTCAACCGTGAGTTATAGAGTAAAACCGACTCTCCAACTTTGAACTCACGGTTCTTAATCTTGGCATCATGCAATTTCTTAGTCTTTTCTTTGTAAAGCAATGAGTTTTCATAGGCATCGGTTCTAAGTTCATTCATCTCATTGAGTTGATCTTTCCTATGTGAACCGGCTTGATTAAGATCAAAGTTAGCCCATTTAAGAGCCCATGAAGCCTTGTGTTCCAACTCAAATGGGGGGTGGCATGCTTTTCCATATACAAGTCTATAAGGTGTGCAACCTATTGGTGTCTTAAATGCGGTTCGAAAAGCCCACAATGCATCATCAAGCTTATCTGACCAAGAAGCTCGATGCTCTCCCACTGTAAGTTATAAAATCCTCTTTAAACTGTTGGGTCAAAAAGTTGATGTGGTAGAAACTCAAAACGAAGAAAACATGAAGGCATTTGTTTCAACGCTGACACGTTGTGTCTAGACGCTGACATGTGTTAACGAAACGCTGACAGAAGTCAAACGCTGTTGGAAATTTATTTATGATAAGTATTCAGAATATTATTTATGAATATTCTGTATTAGTTTATTTAAATAGAAGATATGCATATTTATTTGATATTATCTCTTGTAAACCCCATTCCTTACACTATAAAAGGAACCAAGGGTATTTGGTTTTATTTATATATCATTAATTCACAATGTAAACCTAAAGCGTGTATCGACTAGGTGTGAGATTAAATGTATACACAACTATTGATTGTTTGTTATTAATATAATAAGCAATTCAATTGAGTAATCTTTGTGTTCTTGTGCCCTAAACACCTTGTTAACGGTTTTCATTCTATTCCGCCTTGATTCAATCAAGTGAATGGGAATTGTTCCTAGTTGCTTAAAGATCTGAGGAAACCAAGGTTTCCACAGTTGGTATGTAACACCCCATTTTGGAAATGGAAATATCACAGAAATTATGGCGTGTCATCAAAGCATACAAGGTAAAATGTCTAAACATTACTTGACCATATAAAGGAAAATACCGGAATCAAACATCGGTAGTCCAAAAGTAAAGCTCATCACACACAAACATAGTATAGTAAAGGAAAAGGACGAAACAATGTCCAAAGCATAAGTATCATAAAGAAAAGAAATGCATAATGTAAAGAAGGCTAGACAGCTTCCAGTCCATATGCGCGTACTCTTAGTGTCTACGAGCGTCCCTGAGTACCTGCCGTTTTGGGAACATAGAAAAGGAAAACGGCTGAGCAATACGCTCAGTGCACGGATGTACAATAAAGCATGAATAGGATAAGCATATAACATAATAACAGCGGAAGAAACTAAGTCCCGAGTAACCTGGTTAAGTCTTAATAAAACTGGTTTTATAGTTTGAAAGTCTTATGTTTATCTTATAAAAACTGTTTGTCATATTTTACCATTTAGCCAATATAGGTCATGAACATCCACCGTGCATGAATAATTGGAGGGGTGACCTCATCATGCAAATTAGAGGGGCTGCCTCTAATTTAATATACTGGTTTTATGGGTAGGAGGGATCAGCTCCTTGTGAAGGATGCAAGGCACACACCACATTCACCATGTAATCCTGAATAAAAACGTGTAACTAGGATGCACCCATACGCCCCACATGATAAATAAATAAATGGCCAAAAGCTGAAGGGATGCCACGAGAAATCACTCCGCCGTGGTGAAGTCATAACATCAGTGCCTCTAATGTTATGGTTATGGTACCTCCATAACTAGGTGAAACTGGTCATGCATGTATATGGCTATAGGTAATCATATTTAAACATAAGCAATCAAACTCATACTTATACTACGGGAAAACAGTTGGCTGCATACGGGGAAATCCTAATAAGGAAAGAATGTCAATACTGAAAGGACGGGAATCCGTACCTTATGTCCAGTGAACGAGAACGATGAACTGCGAGAATCCTACTTCTGAATCACTAACGCTACATAAATACGTACATGAAATAAGTATCTGCTTACTATATACATAGCTGGTTTTATATCATGTCTTAGCTTATTTATGTGTTCTTACCATTTACACTGTTTAAAGCCTTAAACTGTGTTAAATCCTATATTCTGTTCATTCTGGTTAAGTGTTTCTGATATTTCATGTGTTATTATACTTAATGTGTAATATTAAGTAACTTTCCAAAAATAGCAGGTTTCCTTAAATAGAAAGTTTCCAAAAATAGAAAGTTTCCAAAAATAGAAAGTTTCCAAAAATAGAAAGTTTCCAAAAATAGAAAGTTTCCAAAAATAGATTTACTGCTTAAAATAGATAAGTTTCTAAAAATAGAAAGTTTCCATAAATAGAGCTGCCTTAATTAAATAAGTTTCCATAAATAGATTAGTTGCCTTAAATAAATAAGTTTCTAAAAATAGCTGGTTTCCATAAATAAAATAGCTGCCTTATTTAATTAAGTTTCTAAAAATAGAAAGTTTCCATAATTAGAAATAAGCTGGTTAAATAAGCTAAGTAAATAAGCCTACGTATTTTCATGATTATTTTCTAAGTCATATGATATATTATATAGTTTAATAATTATTTCATGTAATTTAATTAAACTATAGGTTATAATATTTAATTAAAGTATGACATGTTTTTAATTAAATATATTAAATACTTAGGTTAAAATATGTATTATTAAATACTAATAATATAACCTAAGTCATGTTTTAATTAATTAATTATATCCATGGTTTTAAAATAATTAAATAATTATAAGTCTTAATAATAAAAATACTTAGGTTAAAATAACTCATGTTTATAATAATTAGTTAACCTAAGTTCATGTTATTAAATTAATTACATCTTATTAATTTAATTCTTAACCTAAGTTTATAACATAAACATTTAACATAATCATGATCCGGATCTAGGCTTAAAAACATGCACCGGATCTTAACAAACACCGTACCCCGAACCAATTCGGGGTACCCCCTTGCTGCCGTGGGACCCACACGCACCAACCAAGACCCAAAAAGGTCTTGGTGGTGGTCGGTTAGAACAAACCGAACCCCCCTTGGGGTCGGTTGTTCCTACGGCCCAAAACAAACACCCCTTAGATCGATCCCATTGATTAATTAATGACCATAACATGTTAGATCTAGGTTTAATTAATATGTTTTTAAGAAAAACAACACGTGTTCTTAATTAATACAAGATTAATTAAAAAGAAAACAAGTAAAAAGGTTTTACCGTATTCGTGGATCAAAAGGGTGAAGAACAAACACGAACAATTACTAGATCAACAAGATCCAAGATCAAAATCACCCCCTTATGGTGGGTTGTAGGTGGCGGCACACAAGGAAGAAGGAGGAAGGGGTTTTAGGTTTTCTTGAAAATCTTCTGTAAAGTAAATCTAAGTAGTGAAAATTAATTAACCCCCCCTTAAGTAAAATTAACAATGGGCTTGGCCCATTGTTTCTTGTTTGGCCGCGGGTAGGGACTCCCTTGTGGGGTCCCGTACCTCGTTTCGTGTCTTGTAATTTCGTACACGTTTACGTTTAATTTAGTTCGTGTTTTAAAAGTTCTCGTTACGTAAATATCCTACACCTATATATTTAATTACGCTCGTATTAAATATATATACGTAATAATACTAACTCGTGTTTAAATTACGCTCGTGATCTCGTGATCGTATGTTCGTGATTAATTATTACTAAATAATTATTACGTGATCGTGCAAATAAAATACTTATCGTGTTCTAACACGTACGTAATACATAAACTCCTAATACGTAATCGTAATCATGCTATATTAGGAAAGTTTTTAACTAGTACGTACGAACTTAAGGTATTATGAATGGTAAAAGCATGCGGGTTTTACAACTCTTCCCCCCTAAAAAGAATAATTCGTCCCCGAATTATAGATAAAGTAACTGGAAAAGAAGAACATACCCGAATTCAAAATATAAAATGAGGGTAAGAAGTCCGGATAGACTCCTCTGTTTCCCAAGTGGCTTCCCGCTCGGTATGATCCCTCCATAGAATTTTGACGAATGGAATCGTCTTCTTTCTCATGACTCGTTCTTGCCTGTCAAGAATTCGTTCGGGTTCTTCTATAAAGGTGAGATCTTCACGAATCTGTTCCAGTGGATACTGAACCATGTGAAGGGGATGATATTGGTACCCTCTGAGTAAGGACACATGAAACACATTGTGCACATGCGAAAGCTGCGGAGGTAACGCCAATCGGTAAGATACTTCACCGACTCGTTCAATGATATCAAACGGTCCGATGAAACAAGGACTGAGCTTCCCTTTAATCCCGAAGCGTCTAACACCACGTGCCGGCGAAACCTTAAGGAAGACGTGATCTCCTACGTTAAAGTGTAAATCCCTATGATGCTTGTCGGCGTAACTCTTTTGACGTGACCGTGCCCCCTGAATCTTCTGTCTAGCTACTGCGATCTTCTCGTTTGTCATCTCTATGATTTCTGGTCCTTCGAGTGTTCGCTCGTCAACCTGATCCCAGCAGATTGGGGCGCGACACTTTCTGCCATACAACATCTCAAATGGAGCACACTTGATGCTCGCGTGCCAACTGTTGTTGTACGTAAACTCCACCAAGCAGATGTATTCGTCCCAATCACCCGTCCATTCCAACGCACATGACCTCAACATATCTTCCAATGTCTGAATGGTTCGCTCCGACTGTCCGTCCGTTTGAGGATGGAAGGCCGTGCTAAGCTTAAGTTGTGTTCCCCAAGCTTTCTGTAGACTTTTCCAAAAGCGCGAAGTGAATCGAGGATCTCTGTCTGAGACGATGCTGGATGGTGCACCGTGTAGTCTCATGATCTCTCGTCTGTACGTATCTACGAGTTTACTTACCGGATCTTCCTTGCGGATCGGTAAGAAATGAGCTGATTTGGTAAGTCGATCAACGATAACCCAAATTTCATCGTGCTTCCTTTTGGTAGGCGGAAGACCGGTCACAAAATCCATGGTGATTTTATCCCACTTCCACTCTGGAATGTCTAACGGTTGAAGGAGACCGCCAGATCGCTGATGCTCGATCTTAACCTGCTGGCAGGTAAGACATTTGGAGACGTAAGTTGCTACATCCTGTTTCATACCACTCCACCAAAAGTACTGTTTGATGTCATGGTACATTTTAGTTGAACCAGATGTATCGAGAATGGGGAGCTATTAGCTTCTGCTAGCAAAGCTTCCCGGAGTTCTTGGTTGTCAGGAACACAAAGTCTAGTGCCCTGTCATACGATACCGTCTGCATCTATTCTGAATTCTGTCTGCTTCTCCAAATTCTGTATTATTGCCCATATTTCTCCGTCATCCTTCTGAGCTTCCTTGATCTTAGATAGTAACTCGAGTTCTACTCTAAGATTAGCCCAGTAACCGTGCTGTCCACGTACCATGATCTCGATGTCTAGTCGCTCCAAGTCTCTTATGATTTCCTCTTCGATTCTAATGTTGTTGATCATTCCGTACTTACTGCTAAGGGCATATGCTACTACATTTGCCTTTCGGGAATGATACTGAAGATTAATGTCATAATCCTTCAACAGCTCTAACCATCTCCTCTGCCTCATGTTCAGTTCACGTTGAGTGAAGATATACTTCAAGCTCTTGTGGTCCGTGAAAATGTCACATGATTCTCCATATAAGTAGTGTCTCCATATCTTCAATGCAAAAACGACTGCAGCAAGTTCCAGATCATGCGTGGGGTAATTCTCTTCATAAAGCTTAAGCTACCGTGAAGCATACGCGATCGCTTTCCCATGTTGCATGAGAACACAGCTAAGTACCTTTCCCGATGCATCGCTGTAGATTTGAAATCCACCCGTACCAGACAGTAGAGTAAGAATAGGTGCAGATACTAGCTTCTACTTCAGGTCTTCAAAGCTCTTCTCTCGATCTTCAGTCCAGACGAATTTCTCCCCTTTCCGCATCAGTTTGGTCAATGGTAGTGCTAAGCGGGAAAAGTTCTCCATGAACCTACGGTAATAGCCAGCTAAGCCTAAGAAACTGCGGACTTCCGTCGCTGATGTCGGCCTCGGCCACTTAGTGATGGCCTCAACCTTCGCTGGATCCATAGTGATTCCTTCTGCTGATACAATGTGACCTAGGAATGCCACCTTGTCTAACCAGAACTCACACTTGGAGAATTTAGTATACAGCTGCTTCTGGCGAAGAATCTGTAGTATTGTACGAAGATGGTCTTCGTGTTCCTCCTTGGACTTAGAGAAAATCAGGATGTCATCGATGAAAACAATGACGAATTTGTCCAGAAATTCATGGAAGATTCTGTTCATCAGATCCATGAACACTACTGGAGCATTGGTCAGGCCAAATGGCATAACTACAAACTCGTAGTGGCCATAACAAGTACGAAAGGCAGTCTTAGCGATATCCTGCTCCTTGACTCGTAACTGATGATAGCCTGACCTAAGATCGATCTTGGAGAAGTGTTTGGCCCCTTGGAGTTGGTCAAACAGATCGTCAATGCGTGGCAGTGGATATCTATTCCGAATAGTAATCTTGTTGAGCTCACGATAGTCCATGCAAAGACGCATACTGCCGTCCTTCTTCTTAACAAACAAAACCGGTGCGCCCCATGGAGATGCGCTCGGTCGAATGAAACCTCGTTCGAGAAGTTCTTGTAGTTGATCCTTCAGCTCCTTCAGCTCTATGGGAGCCATGCGATAAGGAGCTTTGGAGATTGGTTCAGCTCCTGGAACCAGCTCGATACTAAATTCCACTTCTCGTGTAGGTGGTATGCCCGGAAGTTCTGCTGGAAACACGTCTTGGAATTCCGACACTATAGGTTGATCCTGAATCGATGGAGATTCAGCATCCATGTCGTGAACCGTAGCTATATAACCCTCGCAGCCATGTGACAGTAGTGCACGCGCTTGCAGGGTAGATATGATTTGTACAGACCATCCGGGTATGAACCCATTATGAATGTACTCTGGTGCATTGATAACACCGAAGATAACCCGATATGAATGGCAGTCTATGGTAGCATGATACTTGGATAGCCAATCCATGCCCAAAATCATGTCGAAGTCATTCATGTCCAGCGGAAGTGCGTCGACAGGTCGAACCTTATCATTAAATTCTAGGGGAAGACTCTTGTATACGTGAGTGATTAATACAGAGTCCCTCAAAGGCGTGGAAATAGTAAGCCTATTTTCTAGTGGCAAGGGAGGCATCCTAATGTTCTTAGCATAAGCAGTAGAAATAACCGAGTGAGTAGCACCCGTATCGAAAAGAACACATGCAGCGCGACCATACATATACAAGATTCCAGTGATGGTACCTGTAGACTTACTGGCCTGGTCTCGAGATGTCGTGTAGACACGCCCGACAGTAGGAGGCGGCTTGGTATCAGCATGTCCCGATGTACCCTCCATCTCGCCCTTACGGCAATCCTTCATAATATGGCCAGGAAGACCACACTTGAAGCACGCATCAGTATTTCGACGACATGGTCCTGGGTGCCTACGATGGCAAGTAGAGCAAAGAGGATGAGTGTATCCTCCAGCAGGTGCTCTGGCTGGCTGAGGACCTGATAAAAACATTTTACATGAGACATAATAGTTGGGTACAAAGGACAAAGCAGATAATCGTAAGAGTGGATACTAGTGATAGCTGGACGGCTAGACTGCGAACCTCTCTAGTTCTGGTCCCTACCGTTTCCATGGTTCCTGGTAGAAGTTTGCTTAAAGTGTCAGAATATGAGTTAAAACATAAAGCATAGGAAATTTCGTAAGTATTAGGACCTGCTGTTGCTGGATTGTCCGGCGTTGTTACGGTAATTGTCATTACCGCCACGCCTATCCGTAGCAGATCGGTCATTAGTCTGACCGTTTCCCTTGGGCTGATGAGGCTGCTGCTGAGTAGCCGGCTGAGACCGGTCCCCAGTTTTCTGCCTGGAAGATACATTTTAAGAGATGAATAATTGACATATGAAAGATATACGGATTGATCACCGCTTGAATATGAAGGTTTTACCTCTTGTCGGGTCTTTCAGCTTCCCCGAACTCATCCCTCTCCTGCAGCATCTCCAGTTTTTGTGCTGCATCGGCCACTTGTGCTACAGTATTGAACGTAGCACACACCAGATTGTTTGCGACCGATGTGCGAAGAGCCCATCTGAAATGATTTGCCTGCTCTTCTGGAGTACCTGCTGCCGCACCAAGGAAACCAGCCAAGCGAAGAAAGCGCTGCATAAACTCGTTGCTATTCTCCCCAGCTCTCTGACGGATCCCATGGTACTCTCTCTTGAGCTTGTCCTGCTCAGCCTTGGGAAAGAACTGCTCCATCACCCTGTCCTTGAACTGAGCCTAAGTCAAACCAGCAACCCACTCATCGCCACCTTCAGATTGCATCAAAGCTAACCACCAGTTGAGTACATCGCCTTCGAACCGATAGCATGCCAACCTCGCCTTGTATGCGGGGTCACAGCCCATAGTGTTGAAGATCTTCTCAAGGTGAGCCAACCAGCTTTCAGCATCGCTGGGGCTATCTGTCTTTTCAAAAGCTCGAGGGCGGAGCTTGTTGAATCTCTCCAGCCACACTGCTAATGTCACTGGAGGAGGAGGAGGAGGTGGCTGATTGTGCTGCTGCTGATTGTTGGCAGCTTGAACTTCAGCTCGGATGTCATTCCTCAGTTGAGGAAGCAAGGCTTGCATTGCAGCCTGAATTGCAGCATTGAGCTGCTCCTGCTCGCGTGTGAGAACCATCTGACAGTATAACATAAAATATATGATTAACAGTTCAAAACATAAAATATAAAATATATATACATGAAAAAAAAATTCTACTAAAAAATTTCACAAGAAAAATTTTATGCAAGAAAATTTTGTATGAATGCATGATGCAGTTTTATGAAAACTTTTGATGCTCGAGAGTGAACGCCTTTGGTCAGTTCACCCAAAACAAAAGACATATCGAGGGGACGCCTACGGGTCGGTCCCAAATCTAAAAGTTTCGATAAAACACATGCGACTAAATAGGGCCAGTCCTGTACCAACCATTACTTAGTCAAAAACCCTTTAACAATGACATATATATGTATGCTTAAAAATGATGAATGCATGAAAACAACTGTCAGTTCTAGGAAGACCGTAGTGACTACCCACTAATCACAGGTCATATTTGAGAGCCTACAGGTCGAAGCCTTGGCTCTGATACCATAATTGTAACACCCCATTTTGGAAATGGAAATATCACAGAAATTATGGCGTGTCATCAAAGCATACAAGGTAAAATGTCTAAACATTACTTGACCATATAAAGGAAAATACCAGAATCAAACATCGGTAGTCCAAAAGTAAAGCTCATCACACACAAACATAGTATAGTAAAGTAAAAGGACGAAACAATGTCCAAAGCATAAGTATCATAAAGAAAGGAAATGCATAATGTAAAGAAGGCTAGACAGCTTCCAGTCCATATGCACGTACTCTTAGTGTCTACGAGCGTCCCTGAGTACCTGCCGTTTTGGGAACATAGAAAAGGAAAACGGCTGAGCAATACGCTCAGTGCACGGATATACAATAAAGCATGAATAGGATAAGCATATAACATAATAACAACGGAAGAAACTAAGTCCCGAGTAACCTGGTTAAGTCTTAATAAAACTGGTTTTATAGTTTGAAAGTCTTATGTTTATCTTATAAAAATTGTTTTTCATATTTTACCATTTAGCCAATATAGGTCATGAATATCCACCGTGCATGAATAATTGGAGGGGTGACCTCATCATGCAAATTAGAGGGTCTGCCTCTAATTTAATATACTGGTTTTATGGGTAGGAGGGATCAGCTCCTTGTGAAGGATACAAGGCACACACCACATTCACCATGTAATCCTGAATAAAAACGTGTAACTAGGATGCACCCATACGCCCCACATGATAAATAAATAAATGGCCAAAAGCTGAAGGGACGCCACGAGCAATCACTCTGCCGTGGTGAAGTCATAACATCAGTGCCTCTAATGTTATGGTTATGGTACCTCCATAACTAGGTGAAACTGGTCATGCATGTATATGGCTATAGGTAATCATATTTAAACATAAGCAATCAAACTCATACTTATACTACGGGAAAACAGTTGGCTGCATACGGGGAAATCCTAATAAGGAAAGAATGTCCATACTGAAAGGACGGGAATCCGTACCTTATGTCCAGTGAACGAGAACGATGAACTGCGAGAATCCTACTTCTGAATCACTAGCGCTACATAAATACGTACATGAAATAAGTATCTGCTTACTATATACATAGCTGGTTTTATATCATGTCTTAGCTTATTTATGTGTTTTTACCATTTACACTATTTAAAGCCTTAAACTGTGTTAAATCCTATATTCTGTTCATTCTGATTAAGTATTTCTGATATTTCATGTGTTATTATACTTACTGTGTAATATTAAGTAACTTTCCAAAAATAGCAGGTTTCCTTAAATAGAAAGTTTCCAAAAATAGAAAGTTTCCAAAAATAGAAAGTTTCCAAAAATAGAAAGTTTCCAAAAATAGAAAGTTACCAAAAATAGAAAGTTTCCAAAATTAGAAAGTTTCCAAAATTAGAAAGTTTCCAAAAATAGATTTACTGCTTAAAATAGATAAGTTTCTAAAAATAGAAAGTTTCCATAAATAGATTAGCTGCCTTAAATAAATAAGTTTCCATAAATAGATTAGCTACCTTAAATAAATAAGTTTCTAAAAATAGTTGGTTTCCATAAATAAAATAGCTGCCTTATTTAATTAAGTTTCTAAAAATAGAAAGTTTCCATAATTAGAAATAAGCTGGTTAAATAAGCTAAGTAAATAAGCCTACGTATTTTCATGATTATTTTCTAAGTCATATGATATATTATATAGTTTAATAATTGTTTCATGTAATTTAATTAAACTATAGGTTATAATATTTAATTAAAGTATGACATGTTTTTAATTAAATATATTAAATACTTAGGTTAAAATATGTATTATTAAATACTAATAATATAACCTAAGTCATGTTTTAATTAATTAATTATATCCATGGTTTTAAAATAATTAATTAATTATAAGTCTTAATAATAAAAATACTTAGGTTAAAATAATTCATGTTTATAATAATTAGTTAACCTAAGTTCATGTTATTAAATTAATTACATCTTATTAATTTAATTCTTAACCTAAGTTTATAACATAAACATTTAACATAATCATGATTCGGATCTAGGCTTAAAAACATGCACCGGATCTTAACAAACACCGTACCCCGAACCAATTCGGGGTACCCCCTTGCTGCCGTGGGACCCACACGCACCAACCAAGACCCAAAAAGGTCTTGGTGGTGGTCGGTTAGAACAAATCGAACCCCCCTTGGGGTCGGTTGTTCCTGCGGCCCAAAACAAACACCCCTTAGATCGATCCCATTGATTAATTAATGACCATAACATGTTAGATCTAGGTTTAATTAATATGTTTTTAAGAAAAACAACACGTGTTCTTAATTAATACAAGATTAATTAAAAAGAAAACAAGTAAAAAGGTTTTACCGTATTCGTGGATCAAAAGGGTGAAGAACAAACACGAACAATTACTAGATCAACAAGATCCAAGATCAAAATCACCCCCTTATGGTGGGTTGTAGGTGGCAGCACACAAGGAAGAAGGAGGAAGGGGTTTTAGGTTTTCTTGAAAATCTTCTGTAAAGTAAATCTAAGTAGTGAAAATTAATTAACCCCCCTTAAGTAAAATTAACAATGGGCTTGGCCCATTGTTTCTTGTTTGGCCAGGGGTAGGGACTCCCTTGTAGGGGTCCCGTACCTCGTTTCGTGTCTTGTAATTTCGTACACGTTTACGTTTATTTAGTTCGTGTTTTAAAAGTTCTCGTTACGTAAATATCCTACACCTATATATTTAATTACGCTCGTATTAATTATATATACGTAATAATACTAACTCGTGTTTAAATTACGCTCGTGATCTCGTGATCGTATGTTCATGATTAATTATTACTAAATAATTATTACGTGATCGTGCAAATAAAATACTTATCGTGTTCTAACACGTACGTAATACATAAACTCCTAATACGTAATCGTAATCATGCTATATTAGGAAAGTTTTTAACTAGTACGTACGAACTTAAGGTATTATGCATGGTAAAAGCATGCGGGTTTTACATGGTATCAGAGCCTCGTGGCTCGTGATGCTAGGACCAACAAGGTGTTCGTGTTTTGAGAAGAAAGAAAAATCCGTCTAGGGTTTTTCTGGGCGGTTTTGTGTGCGTAGCAGTATTCAGAATGTCGTAACTTTTTATTGAACCGTTGGATCGCCTCAAAATTTTTTGTGTGTGTTCTACACACATATATCTAGTCATCCACCAGAGGGATTGTGGAAAACTATTCCCAAGAAAAAGTTATTAAGTGTGACAACCGGGAATTTTTCAAGCTTTAAATAATAATAAATTATATTATTTATTAATCAAAATTCGTTTTCGAGAGATATTAAAGTTATTTGATTCGAAAACGAGAGTTTAGTATACATGTTGTAAAAGACTGCGAAAAATCTTAGAACTGACGAAAAATAATTATATTTAATTACTCAAAAATATGGATAAAAAGGTTTATTAAATTATCTGATACTTTTATTTAGTTTTATTACCGCACGTTGAAAACAAGAGCAATCAAGTTGAATTATATTTGCTTTAAACACAAAGTATTTGAGATAACCGATAAATGATAACTATTTTACTTATAAATGTAGACGATTACAAAAATCAGGCGAGTAAATACTCTACTTTATTGTAAAAATCATTTTAAAATTAACGACGCAACTTTCGCAAACAGAGTCGAATTTCATCGAATGCTAGCGAGTCCCGAACCGTTTATTTACAAAAGACTTGATAAAATTTTTGTTTTTAGTCCTTGTAGAATATTTAAAAATTTAAACCCCCAACTATCAAAACCTTACATTTTGAGTTTAAAACTTTTGTTTTAGTATATGTAAAAAGCCCAAATTAGGGTTTCTCTTCATTTCCCCTCAAACCTACACACACATACTCTTTTATAATTTCCGGCGCCACCCTTTTTCCGGCGAGTAACTCCGGCCACCGAAAATCAAATGTCGTCGCCACTCTAAACAATAGATCGAATAATCTATCATATATCTCCACTAATCAGGCAACCACTACTCAATCTTCACCACACCATCACCACTGATTCGCCGCTACAATACCACCACCGCCATCGAGCCACCATTTATACACCATGCACAACAGCCGTGTTATTACCAGCCACCACCTCATTGAACCATCATCACTTCTAAATCAATAGATCGATTTGATCTGTGGATCTTGCACCATCATATAACCACAACTGTGACCACCATGGTCGTCTACCACCACAGATCCATTCGTCATCACCACCTCCAATAGATTCATCGTGGCTGTAAACCACCAGGCCCGTCTCATTCTACTTGATTAATAGCCGCCATCGTCGGATCTACACCAGACGAACCCCACCAGCAGGCGTTTGTCCGCTGCTGGTATCCCCGACCTAGAGAGTGTTCCATTTGTTTCATATTTATTCAGGCGCTAGGAGCGTGTATATGTTCGATCCGAGTTCTAGCAGCCCAACGGGTGTTCTTGTGTTTGGTTTTGGGCAGAAAACGCGATGGAGCGTTTGGTCTAACATGAAAACCAACAGATGGCGTTTTGTTCGGGTTAAAAACACCACGAAGGTGTTTGTTTTGGAGTCTACCGACCCAAAAGGGTGCGTTCTGTCTGTCATAGCCAAATTGTCAGCCCGGAGGTGTTTTGTCGCTGATTATATTAGGTTACATGGGCGTTTGGATTTGTAGAAAGCCCTTAATAGGCTGTTTGGGATTAACAGCAGGGTGAAGGGAGCGTTTGGGTTATCAGTTGGTCTTCAGGGAGCGTTTGGGACTAGAAGTGAGCAATAAGGGGCATTTGGGAGTGCAGAGAGGGTTTAGGGGCTGCTTGGACGCGAGGCGACAAGGGACTAGAAGTGTCGGGCGTGATTTTAGCTCATGGTTTGTTGTGGTTTAGAGATCGGCTAATAACGTATATATAGTAATTAATTAAAACTTAAACGGTGGTATACATACATAAATATAATTATAAGTGGTTAAATAAATATGTGGAACATTATCATTATCACGTGAAAAAAATGACTATACGTTTAAATGCGTGTTTAAATAGCTCACATCGGGCGTTTGACTTTTAATTTATAACGCATAGGTTGTGTTTAGTTATTACTTAATTATAGTAATTAAATAGCCTAATTGGATATATGTTAAAACGTGATTTGTGTAACATAGATTGTTTGGAAATGAAGAATATTGAGAATTGGTTAAATATGGAAAATGTTGTACAAACAAATAGCTCATGTCGAAATTTTAATAAAATGTTCTATTTTGTATTTTTGCTACAAACTACCATTATAATTGTAAACCGATAAAACAAATAAATATTATTATATTTGTAGACCGATAAAATAAATAAATAATATTATATTTGTAAACAGATAAAATAAATAGATACTTTCATTTTCGTAAATGCATAAATTAAATGGGTTCTATATTGATAAACAGATTAAAGTTATACATTTTTACTTAAAAGTGACAATTATTTATTAAGTGGTGATTTTCTTAAAATGTGTCGGACTATGTTGTGTGGTTATTTTTGTCACGATCTTTATACAATAATTACAAAATAAATATATACTTTGGCTTATTTTGTAAGATTGTTGTCTCTATTATATAATTCAACATAAGAATTGTATAATCGTCTGGTTATACGTAATGTGTACTGGATACATTATATACTTGGTGCGTGTGCCTAATTTATTAATTTTATTTAACCAACCACCGAACTATTTAATATTTTATCAATGGGTCACGTTGATGTACATGTCCATCGAGAACTCAAATATACATTTTTAAGATTTAGCCGATTAGTTAAACCACAACACCATGATCGAGCCGTATCGATTCCCTTTGCGCGGAGCGTATTATTAGCATGACTATTGTTCGCGCTACTACGTCGAGGTGAGTTCATACCCCATCTTTCTAGTTTTAAATTGATTTATAAAGGTTTTATAATCATTTTGGGGGAAGTACATGCTTGGTCACAAACTATTTATAATTTGCTTGGTTGATCATAAACTGCTTTAATTGTTACGTGCTGAGTGGTTAACTCCATTAATTGCTATAGTTATTAATGCTGATACTAAAATTTCTATTGTGAGTTTCATAACCCAAAACTTTAACTGCTTTTTACTGGTTCTCGGGTAGAGACAATGGTTGCAAGAATGAACACAAGTGCATTAACTCGTTTATGTATTGGTCTAAGTACCGCTATAACCCAATTACTTTGGCCCATTATCATGAACCGTTAATTTCGGACCGAATGACCGGTTGAAAGCGCGAATGTTATGGATAGATCTATCGGGGTTGACGCCCCTGTCCGGCTTGGTCCAACAGAGGACAAGCGGACACAGTTTCATTTGAGTCTATGGACGGATGTCGTGGGTTAGGCATCCGTAGGGGCTGCATTATGTGATTATACTACCGGTGTTGTTAACACTTCGGTGTCATGAGCTTAGACAATAATAAATGCCTTTTTTGTGACTTTGTATTTGTTATATTGTCACAAATAGTTGGAAAATCTTGTGGTTCATCAAACACTTCTTTATTATCAAGAATCTTATTTGTTAACTGGAATATCTTTTATGATCAGGGAATTCAATTATTAACGAGAATATCTATTATTATCAGTAAACTCTGCTTATATAAATAAACTGTGTTTTTATCCGTAAACTTTGTCTTTATTATTTAACTTTGTTTTTTTCATAAACTTTGTTGTTATTAATAAACTCGGTTATTCATCAAGAAACGCATTTTATTAAGAAACTATGATTTTTAAACTCTTTATTTTACTGCAGGTGCAGTGGTCGATATAAACTCTGACTTTTCATAAACACCTTAAAACAAAACTTATGAACTCACCAACTTTATGTTGATATTTTTGTATTTTAGGTATTTGACTATTTGGATATTTGGAGTCTTCTTTGTGGTTTTGGCATGTAGAGGTCGTTCTCGGATCAAGCTCTCGAATACTCATGAAGTCACAAGTCCCCAAAGCAAGTCTTCCGCTGCATTGAATTTGGGGGTGTGACAGATTGGTATCAGAGCCTTGGTTATAGAGAACTAGGTTGCGTTAGTAACTCTAGACTATAACCGGCTCTCGGTTTTATTTAGTAGTAACATTCATCACATCATACTTATTCCGTTGCTATATGAATATTTGCAATGCACGTTTGCTATTGTTTTGTTGCCTATCATGTTATTACTGACATGAGTTCGATTGCTTGATTGTACACTCTGACATATAATATATTTTTATATATGAACGATAAAACATTTATCGGGCAGTGTGTGTTACATAATGGTCCCGCAGATCGTTTATAACAAAACCTAGAGACATTATGTGAATTTTGGTTGACGATTGGTCGTGAGTAATCCCCAGGTTCGAGCTAATTCATTAAAAAGGTTGAGAGGTGTAACAATACTTAATATGCATAAGTGGGCCTCATGTTTGATTGAGTGCGAGATGTAATTTAAGTATAGGACGTTACACAGCCTATGATTTTTGATGAATTATCTCGGGGGTGGGTAAGACTCGCAGTCTTACGTGTTAACTGGGAATGTGTTGTATTTTCATAGTCGAGCTGAGTCATCGAAAGTTTGAGATGTGTAATAATTCATAACAAAACCCGGGGCCATTCTTTGTGAGTGTGTTTCGAGGTTGGGTTATGATAAGTTATTACTCAGCTTAGTATTTGATGAGTCTTCCTCGAGGATGAGAAAGAATTGTGTGATTGGATAATTGCTTATTTTGAACCGACTACTATATACTTATCCTACTTATAACCGTGAGTTTCTTTACTTGATATACGTCTACGACTGCTTTATCGCCTATCGACACTTATGGTCTTCGATCCGGTACGTTTGAAACATCTACTTATGGAAGACGGCTTATTTTCAACTCATACACTTTGCTTTTTCTAATTTTGGATAATATCGTTTAGAGATTTTAACGATTTCGAATTGGATATTTTGCCGGTGACACTTAAGTAGGACGATTTATGAAGTCTTTATTGAAATGGATTGGGACGCCTTTGCAGTTGAATAAAGAAATCATGAATCACCGAACCATAAGTTTATAATAACATATTTGCATAGATTAGGACGCTTGTGTATGCAAATATGAGATTATAAATGAGTGGACTTAAGGATATCCGACGTGACCCTATATATTTATGGTATTGATTTAGTATTCCAGTTTGGGGTGTATTTCTTTTGACTCAGGATTCGTCCATACAAATTTATCTTATTTCGCCTTGTATCGTATCATTACGACATTTTGACGAGTGATTCTTTAAGCTTCATGCGATTTGCGAATTGTTACGAGAATCTTTCTGAATATATACAAATCGACGTGAACGTAATGGGATGGTGGTGGTGAACCCTTAGAGACGTTTAAGAACTAACGATTTTTCTCAACTCTTCGTTTTGAATTTTATCGTTCTATGAACGACGACCGATTTGTCAGATTGACATGTAGAACCGCTTAGGTTAATCCACTTATACCTATTGCTTATCTAAGTAACTATTGGTGGGTAACACGATTTTAAAATTTTAGACAGAATTATCTATGAGCAGATCTAAGTATATTTGATATAACACTGGGGTAGAACCTCAAAATCCCTTTCTCTAGACTTTTAATTGGGTAACAATGATTGAGTTCGAGGACGAACTCCAAATAACACGGATATACTGTGACAACCGGGAATTTTTCAAGCTTTAAATAATACAGTAATAAATTATATTATTTATTAATCAAAATTCGTTTTTGAGAGATATCAAAGTTATTTGATTTGAAAACGGGAGTTTAGTATACATGTTGTAAAAGACTGCGAAAAATCTTAGAACTGACGAAAAAAAAGAAAATTATATTTAATTACTCAAAATATTGATAAAAAGGTTTATTAAATTATCTGATACTTCTATTTAGTTTTATTACCGCACGTTGAAAACAAGAGCAATCAAGTTGAATTATATTTGCTTTAAACGCAAACTATTCGAGATAACCGATAAATGGTAACTATTTTACTTATAAATGTAGACGATTACAAAAATCAGGCGAGTAAATACTCTACGTTATTGTAAAAATCATTTTAAAATCAACGAGGCAACTTTCGCAAACCGAGTCGAATTTCATCGAATGCTAGCGAGTCCCGAATCGTTTATTTACAAAAGACTTGATAAAATTTTTGTTTTTAGTCCTTGTAGAAATATTTAAAAATTTAAACCCCCAACTATCAAAACCTTACATTTTGAGTTTAAACTTTTGTTTTAGGATATATAAAAAGCCCAAATTAGGGTTTCTCTTCATTTCCCCTCAAACCTACACACACATACTCTTTTATAATTTCCGGCGCCACCCTTTTTCCGGCGAGTAACTCCGGCCATCGAAAATCAAATGTCGCCGCCACTCTAAACAATAGATCGAATAATCTATCATATATCTCCACTAATCTGGCAACCACTACTCAATCTTCACCACACCATCACCACTGATTCGCCGCTACAATACCACCACCGCCGTCGAGCCACCATTTATACACCACGCACAGCAGCCGTGTTATTACCAGCCACCACCTCATTGAACCATCATCACTTCTACATCAATAGATCGATTTGATCTATGGATCTCGCACCACCATATAACCACAACCGTGACCACCATGGTCGTCTACCACCACAGATCCATTCGTCATCACCACCTCCAATAGATTCATCGTGGCTGTAAACCACCAGGCCCGTCTCATTCCACTTGATTAATATCCTCCATCGTCGGATCTACACCAGACGAAACCCACCAGCAGGCGTTTGTCCGCTGTTGGTATCCCCGACCTAGAGAGTGTTCCATTTGTTTCCTATTTATTCAGGCGCTAGGAGCGTGTATATGTTCGATCCGAGTTCTAGCAGCCCAGCGGGTGTTCTTGTGTTTGGTTTTGGGCAGAAAACGCGATGGAGCGTTTGGTCTAACATGAAAACCAGCAGATGGCGTTTTGTTCGGGTTAAAAACACCACGAGGGTGTTTGTTTTGGAGTCTACCGACCCAAAAGGGAGCGTTCTGTCTGTCACAGCCAAATTGGCAGCCCGGAGGTGTTTTGTCGCTGATTATATTAGGTTACATGGGCGTTTGGATTTGTAGAAATCCCTTAATAGACTGTTTGGGATTAACAGCAGGGTTAAGGGAGCGTTTGGGTTATCAGTTGGTCTTAAGGGAGCGTTTGGGACTAGAAGTGAGCAATAAGGGGCGTTTGGGAGTGCAGAGAGGGTTTAGGGGCTGCTTGGACGCGAGGCGACAAGGGACTAGAAGTGTCGGGCGTGATTTTAGCTCATGGTTTGTTGTGGTTTAGAGATCGGCTAATAACGTATATATAGTAATTAATTATAACTTAAACGGTGGTATACATACATAAATATAATTATAAGTGGTTAAATAAATATGTGGAACATTATCATTATCACGTGAAAAAAAAATGACTATACGTTTACATGCGTGTTTAAATAGCTCACATCGGGCGTTTGACTTTTAATTTATAACACATAGGTTGTGTTTAGTTATTACTTAATTATAGTAATTAAATAGCCTAATTGGATATATGTTAAAACGTGATTTGTGTAACATAGATTGTTTGGAAATGAAGAATATTGAGAATTGGTTAAATATGGAAAATGTTGTACAAACAAATAGCTCAAGTTGAAATTTTAATAAAATGTTCTATTTTGTATTTTTGCTATAAACTACCATTATAATTGTAAACCGATAAAACAAATAAATATTATTATATTTGTAGACCGATAAAATAAATAAATAATATTATATTTGTAAACAGATAAAATAAATAGATACTTTTATTTTCGTAAATCCATAAATTAAATGGGTTCTATATTGATAAACAGATTAAAGTTATACATTTTTACTTAAAAGTGACAATTATTTATTAAGTGGTGATTTTCTTAAAATGTGTCGGACTATGTTGTGTGATTATTTTTGTCACGATCTTTATACAATAATTACAAAGTAAATATATACTTTGGTTTATTTTGTAAGATTGTTGTCTCTATTATATAATTCAACATAAGAATTGTATAATCGTCTGGTTATACGTAATGTGTACTGGATACATTACATACTTGGTGCGTGTGCCTAATTTATTCATTTTATTTAACCAGCCACCGAACTATTATAACTTGGAACTTAATATTTTATCAATGGGTCACGTTGATGTACATGTCCATCGAGAACTCAAATATACATTTTTAAGATTTAGCCGATTAGTTAAACCACAACACCATGATCGAGCCGTATCGATTCCCTTTGCGCGGAGCGTATTATTAGCATGACTATTGTTCGCGCTACTACATCGAGGTGAGTTCATACCCCATCTTTCTAGTTTTAAATTGATTTATAAAGGTTTTATAATTATTTTGGGGGAAGTACATGCTTGGTCACAAACTATTTATAATTTGCTTGGTTGGTCATAAACTGCTTTAATTGTTACGTGTTGAGTGGTTAACTCCATTAATTGCTATAGTTATTAATGTTGATACTAAAATTTCTATTGTGAGTTTCATAACCCAAAACATTAACTGCTTTTTACTGGTTCTCGGGTAGAGACAATGGTTGCAAAAATGAACACAAGTGCATTAACTCATTTATGTATTGGTCTAAGTACCGCTATAACCCAATTACTTTGGCCCATTATCATGAACCGTTAATTTCGGACCGGATGACCGGTTGAAAGCGCGAATGTTATGGATAGATCTATCGGGGTTGACGCCCCTGTCCGGCTTGGTCCAACAGAGCACAAGCGGACACAGTGTCATTTGCGTCTGTGGACGGATGTCGTGGGTTAGGCATCCGTAGGGGCTGCATTATGTGATTATACTACCGGTGTTGTTAACGCTTCGGTGCCATGAGCTTAGACAATAATAAATGCCTTTTTTTGTGACTTTGTATTTGTTATATTGTCACAAATAGTTGGAAAATCTTGTGGTTCATCAAACACTTCTTTATTATCAAGAATCTTATTTGTTAACTGGAATATATTTTATGATCAGGGAATTCAATTATTAACGAGAATATCTATTATTATCAGTAAACTCTGCTTATATAAATAAACTGTGTTTTTATCTGTAAACTTTGTCTTTATTATTTAACTTTGTGTTTTTTTTCATAAACTTTGTTGTTATTAATAAACTCGGTTATTCATCAAGAAACGCATTTTATTAAGAAACTATGATTTTTAAACTCTTTATTTTACTACAGGTGCAGTGGTCGATATAAACTCTCACTTTTCATAAACACCTTAAAACAAAACTTATGAACTCACCAACTTTATGTTGATATTTTTAAGCATGTATTTCAGGTATTTGACTATTTGGATTATTTGGAGTCTTCTTTGTGGTTTTGGCATATAGAGGTCGTTCTCGGATCAAGCTCTCGAATACTCATGAAGTCACAAGTCCCCAAAGCAAGTCTTCCGCTGCAGTGAATTTGGGGGTGTGACATTAAGCGTCGAAGTCAGCAGTGGTCATATGATGTTTCCTGTGAACAGTAATAGTAAAAACGTGATTTCTCCTTCGTTTACCGTTGGATCGTCGTGAAATTCGCGTTGTAGGTTCTTGACACTTGTGTCTAGGATCTCACCGAAGGGATCTTCGATCAGAGCTTTCATGAAGAAGATATTCGATGTCGAAGTTCGCTGCAGAATATGATCTTCACATAAAATCAAGATTTAGGGTTTGTAAAACCCTAGATCGATTAGCCGATGACGTGTGTTATCTAGACGCTGATAGATATAGGTGCCAGTGGTTGTCATTGACGCTGACAAGGCATGGATGAGACGCTGATGGCTAGGCACTGACAAGTATAAAGTTGGCACTGACAAGGTTGTATGTAGGCGCTGACAGAAAAACATAGTTTTGTCCGATATATAATTTTTCAAACGCTGACAAGTGTTGTCCGATATTGGACAACATACAGTAATGATATCTTGGATAAAGAAGGTTATTGGACGACAAAGGAAATGTTGCTGTTTGGAAAATTGGTTATGTTTTGGTACATAAAACGGGGTACACACGAAGGTACATGAGATCTCCATTTTTATACAGAATATCATTTTGATATTAATGGCTCGGATATTTTTAGAAGAAGTATATGATTAAGAGGAAGAATTATTATAATAATTGATGTTCGAAGAAGATTTTCACGAGTTTATGTTCTATCATATCTTAAAGTCGTGAACTCCCAGTCACTGACTTTTAAGGTAACTTGTTCGTGCTTCATGTTGTGACAAAGGACTTTATTAAAAGGTAGCAAAGGTACGAGATCGGTATTAGTGCTTTATGCTCGTATTTGCTATTATATGTGCCACACTTTGTCAGCGTGAGGATTCTTTTTGTCAAAAGGCTTCTACTCATTATTGCCGTGAGTTTTGGAGTCTACTCATTGATGAGTGATTTTTGGAGTTGTGTGATTAGTACAAGACATGGAACACATGTTTGGTTTATTCTACTTCTACACCAAAATATTATAGTTATTTTTCTTCAAGATCATTATAGAGCTACATTTGGAGAATCTTCGATTGCATACATTGTTTCCTTCCCTATTTGATGTGACAAAAGGGGAAGATACGCATGCTATACTTGAGGGGAAGCAATTTGAAGATGATGTACCACTTACAAGAGATACACAAAGCGTTTTGCCGACGTCAACTAGGGGAAGATTGTTGGGTCAAAAAGTTGATGTGGCAGAAACTCAAAACGAAGAAAACATGAAGGCATTTGTTTCAACGCTGACACGTTGTGTCTAGACGCTAACAAGTGTTATCAAAACGCTGACAGAAGTCAAACGCTGTTGAAAATCTATTTATGATAAGTATTCAGAATATTATTTATGAATATTCTGTATTAGTTTATTTAAATAGAAGATATGCATGTTTATTTGATATTATCTCTTGTAAACCCTATTCCTTACACTATAAAAGGAACCAAGGATATTAGGTTTTATTTATATATCATTCATTCACAATGTAAACCTAAAGCGTGTGTCGACTAGGTGTGAGATTAAATGTATACACACCTAGTGATTGTTTGTTATTAATATAATAAGTAATCCAATTGAGTAATCTTTGTGTTCTTGTGCCCTAAACACCTTGTTAACGGTTTTCATTCTATTCCGCCTTGATTCAATCAAGTGAATGAGAATCGTTCCTAGTTGCTTAAAGATCTGAGGAAACCAAGGTTTCCACATAAACCACGATTTGTGACCTCGGTTTGCCCATTGGTTTGTGGGTGATACGCGGTAGAAAGTCTATGGTTAACACCATACTTCTTCATAACTCTTGTAAATTGATCATTACAAAAATGAGTCCCACGATCACTAATAAAGGCACGAGGTACACCAAATCTAGCAAATAATTGCTTCAAAAATTTCACTACAACTCGAGCATCATTAGTAGGCAAGGCTTTAGCCTCAACCCACTTGGAAACATAATCCACCGCTACGAGTATGTACTTATTCCCCTTATATGATGGAAAAGGTCCCATAAAATCTATGCCCCATACATCAGATATCTCACACTCTTGAATGAAATTTTGTGGCATCTCATCTCTTTGATTAATTTTTCCTTGTCTTTTTCATACATCACAATATTTCACCATTTCTTGGGCATCCTTGTAAATTGAAGGCCAATAGTAACCCGAATCAAAGACTTTTTTAGCCGTGTAGCTGGGCCCAAAATGGCCCCCTGTGGGTCCTTTATTGCAAGCCTCTAAGATCTTAAATGCTTCGGGCCCATCTACACAACGTCTTATGATTTGGTCCGCACATTGTCTAAAGAGGTAAGGGTCATCCAAAAGTAGTATTTAGCTTCCTTGAGAAACTTCTTCTTTTGTTGGGAAGTAAGACCCTCAATTAACACATACCCCACAAGATAATTTGCAATATCCACAAACCAAGGGGTGGCATCCTCTTGTGAAGAGATACACATGAGTCCCTCAAGTGGAAAGGATTCATTTATTTCTTTATGAGGCAATTCTCCTTGAAAAGGATGCTCAAGTCTACTCAAATGACCCGCCGTTAAATTCTCGGCTACTTTCTTATCACGAATCTCTATAGAAAACTCTTGGAGGAACAAAACCCATCTCAATAATCTAGGCTTAGCATCTTGCTTTGTCATAAGGTATTTGAGAGCGGAATGGTCCATATACACTATGGTCTTCGAAAGCACAAGATAGGGGCGAAATTTCTCAAAAGCATATACAATGGCTAACAATTATTTTTCCGTGGTAGTGTAATGCAATTGAGCACCCGTCATTATCTTACTCGCATAGTGTATAGGTTGAAAGTGTTTATTTATTATTTTCCCCAAAACGTCCCCACGGCATAATCACTAGCATCACACATGAGTTCAAAAAGCAAATCCCAATTTGGTGAAACCAAAACTAGAGCCTTAGTTAAATTTTCTTTAAGGATATCAAAAGACTTTAAACACTCTTGTGTGAATATAAAGGAGCCTCTTTTTCTAAGAGGTGGGTCATGGGTCTAGCTATCTTAGAAAAAATCTTGGATAAAACGTCTATAGAAACCCGCATGTCCCAAAAAGCTCCTAACTCCTTTCACCGTGGTAGGTGGGGGAAGTTTGGCAATAACATCTACTTTAGCACGATCCACTTCTAATCCTTTTCTTAGATATCTTATGCCTCAAAACTATCCCTTCTTTAACCATGGAATGGCATTTCTCCCAATTTAGAACAAGGCGGGTTTCTTCACACCTTTTAAGCATACGTTCTAAATAGGAGAGACAAGATGTAAATGAATCTCCAAACACCAAGAAATTATCCATAAACACTTCCATGGTGTGCTCTATCATATCATGAAAGATTGCCATCATACACCTTTGAAAGGTCCCAGGAGCATTGCACCAGCCAAAAGGCATTCTCTCGTAAGTAAATGTGCCATAGGGACAAGTGAATGTGGTCTTTTCTTGATCTTTTGGATCAATGGGTATTTGGAAATAACACTAGAATCCATCAAGAAAGCAATAGTATTCATTTCCCGCTAAGCGTTCTAGCATTTGGTCCATGAAAGGAAATGGGAAATGGTCTTTCCTAGTGGCATCATTAAGCTTTCTATAATCAATACAAACTCTCCAACCCTTGACAAGTCTTGTGGGAATCAACTCGTTGTTTTCATTTGGAACAACGGTGATTCCATCCTTTTTAGGCACACAATGCACCGGGCTAACCCATGGTGAGTCGGAAATTGGGTAAATCATACCCGCATAAAGGAGTTTGATAACTTCCTTTTTGACAACTTCATGGATTTTTGGGTTAACCCTTCTTTAGTTTGAATGGCGGGTTTTTAATCATCCTCCATAAGGATTTTGTGAGTACAAAAATTGGGATCAATCCCCCTTATGTCGGATATTTTCCAAGCTATAGCCTTTTTGTGCTTCTTAAGAACTTTTATAAGCTTTTTCTTCTCATCATCTTTCAAGTCTTTAGCTATGATAACGGGTAATTTATCCTCTCCCTCTAAGAAAGCATACTCAAGGTGTGATGGAAGATCCCTAAGCTCTAAAGTAGGTGGAATCTCAATAGAAGATTTCACTAATGAAGGATCATCATTGGTAACTTCCTTAGGAGTATATGGAGAAGTATGATCCTCATTGAGAAGTTTCTCAATGGTACGAATGTCTTCTCCTCAATCGGTGGGAGAATCGTCATATGGTAACTCCACATCTCCTAAACTTGCCTCAAATTCTTGTAGAAGAAAGTCACTTGCTCTAAAAAGAGTTAAGGTAGGGGCAATAGAAGCTACGGTCTCAACATGTGGAATGTCCTTATTACTACTCTTACAAGCCTCATGAAAGTGTTCATCACATACTTCATCAAGAACATCCACAATGTTAACGGTTTCACACCCTTGAGATTTCTTAGTTACTTTTCCTATCTTAAACACAACTTTCTCATCCTCTACCCTCATAATGAGTTCCCCTTTTGCCACATCAATAAGAGTGTGATCGGCCCTTAAGAAATGTCTTCCTACAATGAGAGGAACTCTAGGATCCATGTCATAGTCAACAACTACAAAATCCGTGGGGAATGTGCACTTATCAACTCCTACAAAAACATCTTCCGCAATCCCCACCGAATAATCTATTTAATGGTTTGCTAACTCGAGTGTAATCCTAGTAGGTGCAATCTCGGGAAGAGAGAGTTGTTTCCAAACCGAAAAAGGCATCAAATTTATGCTAGCACCAAGATCCGCAAGTGCCATGCAATTCTCTACCCCTGGGAAATTACATGGAATTAAGAACCGGCCTGGATCACCAAGTTTAATAGGTAAAGTCTTCAACAACGCCGCGTAACAATTCTCGTTCAATGAAGTGTTAGGCATATCAATAAATTTTTCATTGTTGGAGAGAAGGTCCTTAAACATCTTGGCAAACTTGGGCATGTAAGCTAAAACCTCCACAAAAGATATGTTGATATTCAATTGCTTAAACATCCTCAAGAAGTTGGATACTTGAATGTCATCTTTGTTCTTTAGCTTCTCTTTTCTCAACCTAGAAGGATATGGTATATTAGGTTTAGGTAAAGGTTTAGTAGAGGGTGTTGAAGGACTCTTTTCTTGGTTTTCTTCAATGATAGGTGTAAAAGGTGAAGGATTGGTAGGTGTAGGATTAGAAGGTTTAGGTTTTGAAGGTGTAGGTTTGTCACAAGGAGGGATCGTGGTAGGAGTCACCAAAGGATGTGTAGGAGGAATGGAAGGGTAACATGGTTGTTTTCCCACTCCTTGTAGTGATTGCATTAACATTTTCCCTTAGATTGGTTTGTGTATTAAAGGGTAAATCACCTTGAGGGCTTTGATTTAAGAGCAACATGAATTTCTTGTTTGTCTCCTCTTACATGGCCCTCAATTGATCTTGAGTTCTTTCACTCTCACGGACCCTTCTTTCATTTTCTTGATTCATCTTATGAAGTAGCTCAATGGTTTCATTTTGCCCATTCCCTTGATTATATCTTTGGTTTTGGAAAGGTGGAGGTGGATGGTGAAACCCTTGGTTATTTCCATGAAAGTTGTTTCCTTGGTTTTTATAGTTATTTGGCCCTCTATTGATATTATTTCCTTGATAATTTCCTCTTGGCCCTTGGTTTCTATTGAGAAATTGTGGATTGTTTGGTTAGTTTTGGGTGGGCTGTTGGGGAGGGAAACCCGGTGGAGCAAGGTAATTTTTGGACTTGTATGAAAGGTGATTAGGATTGATGTTGGGGTTAAAGTGTGCACTTCCATCATTACTGTAAGCATAACATTCTCCTTGAAAGTTTTGAACTTGGTCACATTTCAAGTATGAGTGAGGGCCTCTACATGTCTCACAAGATAGGGTGATGGCATTGACATTGTTGGTAGAAGGGTTGTTCAATTGAAGTTTCATAAACTCTTGGAACATGTCATGAGATTGGTTAAACTTTTAAAGGATTTGTTCATCAATTTATTTAGTAGCACGCTCTTGCACAACATGTACCACCTCTTCTCTATCCCTATTGCTTTGAACCATGGATTTTGTCTCAATGATATCCCATGCATCTTGAATAGACTTAGCAAGAATGTTGCCACCCGCGGCCGATTTAAGTGAATCTTGATGGTGTGGCCTCAAACCATTGTAGAAGGTGTTAATTTGGTGAACTTGGTCAAAACCGTTGTTTGGGCACTTTCTTAACAACTCTTTGAACTCTTCCCAAGCTTCAATAAAGGTTTGGTCTCTCTTTTGTTGAAAGCCTATGATTTGGTTTCTTAATGCGGTGGTTCGTGAAGGTGGAAAGAACTTGTTCACAATTTTTTTTCAAGTCCTCCCAAGTGAGAATGCTATTAGAGGGTTGTTTGTCTAGCCAAATCCTAGCATTTCCCTCCAAGGAGAAAGGGAATAAGATTAACTTAATTGCCTCCAAAGGTACCCCATTATACTTGATGGTGTTACATATGGACAAAAATCTCTTGATATGGTCATAAGGGTCATCCATAGGTCTCCCTAAGAAAGGTATGGTAGAAACCATTTGTATCACACATGTCTTAAGCTCAAAATTGTTGGCGGCTATCTCGAGAATGACTATGGCATCCGCATTCCCATCCACGTTGGATTGGAGAATCTCAATCAATGGTCTATTGTCCATGGATTCGTTTAAGTGGTCGAAAGCACGATGCTCGTGATCGGCTTGATGGACGACTTTGTTCTTGTTTCTCTTCCTTTTGGGAAGAAGTGGTACACCAATAGGTGTATGTACACGCGCTCGAGTGCGCATGCAACTCAACACGAGGATTGAGAGAGGAGCTCTCGATCGACTTTGAAAGAGAATAGATTATCTCTTTCGAGGTTCAATAGTGAAAACCACAAGAAAGTATAATATATATGTAGTACTAATTGGGCGGCAAAACCCCCCAACAAGCCTTCCTTCTTGAAATACTTACTAGTAAATGGGTGGAATGAGGTAGCGGTAAGCTCTTAAGTACATGTTTCCCTTAGGCTTGCATTTTATAGCAAAGCCGCCTTTCTATTCACTTAATAGTTCGTATTTCTCGAATTCTTTCTTATTGAAAGTAATTATCTATTTTTGCCTTTATTTTGTTTGATTGATACACGTAAATGGGACCGAAACACCCCCCCAAGTACGGTGTATTTCCAAGGCAATACTTATGAAAGTAGGTAGATTGGTTGTTCGTATCTACGTATATGTATTTACATATAATAATATAGAGAAAATATTTTTGTATTTATTTGATTTTTATGAAAGTATAATATGTACGTAAAAACGAGTGAAACCAATATATACAATATATTTTTGGTGTAATCTTTTAGGAAAAATATTACTTTTTTATTTTTTATTTTTTTTGGTTCAATTCTTAGAAAAGAATTGTTTTTATTGGTTTTTCATTTTTTTTGTATTTTTATAGATTTGATTTTTTTTTATATTTTTGATTTATAATACGTAAAAGGAACGTTCACAAGTGAACGGATCCCAAAATCCAATATGTAACCGTCAATCGATCGTCAATCTCCACGTAAAGCCCCGACAGCGGCGCCATTTAATATTTGTCTTTTTGTAGTTCGTTTTTGTCTCGATATCTTTACGAATCGAATGATCGATAAAAATCAATTCAACTTATTTTTTTGGTATTTGGATGTAAAAGTTATGGTATTCTAGGTCTAATTATCACAAACCCGTCAAAAGTGTAAAATAGTATCGTCTACGTAACCGTATTACTCTAAAAACAAATTGTACATACCAATTACAAAGCTCAAAGTACAATAAAATAAAGTACAACAAGAATTAAGGGCTAAAATGTAAAGTAAATGAAAGTAAAGGACCGAAATTGTAAAATTACAAAGCTAAGGGACTGAAAATGTAAAATGTAACAGACTAACAACTATTAATCAAATGTAACAAAGTTAACAAACTATGTAACCAACTTTAACAACTATAACAAATTCAGGGACCTGTTTGCGAACCCTAAACAAGTATAACAACTTTCAAACAAACTAGCAACTACCCTAACTATAAGGACCAAAGTGCAATTAATGAAAATGTTTAAGCTAAAAACAGGCTTAACAAAGATTAAGCTGTAACTTGAGTTTCACTTGACCAATTAAGCTGAAACTGGTTTCAAAAGTTTAGAAATACAATATAAGCTAGCCATGTTCAAAGAAATAAGTTGTAGTGATCTAAATCTCTAATAAGCACTTTTTGAATAAGCCACTTTTAAGAGAACTGCTTATTGGAATAAGCACTTGTCCTGTTTTTCTCAAAAGATGACAAAGAGCCCAAAAGAATGACACATATCCAAGAAAATCTGAAAAACCTCCATAGAATATGCTAGAAAAGTCAATTAGCTCAAATGGCTTATTTTGACCAGCGTTGACCAAAAAGTTGACCAACTTTGACCAAGTTCAACACTACTTTTTATGACTTATACAACAGTTTGGTGAAAGAAAATGGCCTAATTAATAAAGTGGATAAGCTGGTATTGAAAATAAGCTAAGAGAGAAACATGTTTTTTTTTCACAGAGACTTAAAACAACTTATTGCTTATTCTAGGTTGAGAATAGTATCATGTGGCTTATCAAGTCTTGAAGCTAGGATGTTGAACTATCCAGAGAACCAAAATTCAAGGTCTAAATCCAAGAAATGAACTACTTATGTTGTTTTGAAGTTGGCTTGTTTGGGACTAAAAAGTCTGACCCAAAGAATTTTCATGCCATTTGCCTCTCACAAATGGTTTGACTTCAAAACCCTGCAAATCAGTATTAGACTAGTTTGTGAGTGAAAGAAAACTCTTTTTACCCAAGTTCACTCACTGAATCAAAAACTAGCTTACTATCCAAGCACTAGTTAGTGGTTTAGACAGATTTTAAGCTATGAAAACTAATCAAAACCAACAGATATGGAATTAATGCTAACAGAATATATCAACAAGAACAATAAGATCAAATAGCAGGCATTATCATTCAAGATTACATTAGAACTAAGAAAATAGCATACAGTTGACAATTGAGAGGAAAAGTAAATCAGATTGAGCACTGAAGGAGAAGAGAGTGTTCAACTCTCTTTTTCACTAATCAATACCTATCATTCAACAATCAACCACCAAATCATCACCAATCTCCATGATCATCACTGCCCTGCTACAAGAGGTCTGAACATGAACTTTGGCTAGAAACTGGTAAGAAACTTGGACTGTCACACTTCTGATCACACTAAAAGCTTCCAAATCAACTACTTTGATTCAATTATTCATGAGAATAACATAATCAACAAGCATGAGGTATGAATGATGAATGCAAAATAGTAAGAAGAGAATTTAGAATTTTATGAACTTGAGTTTGTTATTAATGGTGAAAGGTAGTTACAAAGTCCTAACTAACTCACTTAGGGTGGTTGTCAATCACCCTAAGCAGTTATAACTAGAGAAAGTGAGAGAGAAAACTATATTAGGCTAAGTGTGTGTTAATTTCACACATAAGCTACGTTACAACAAATGAGATGATAACAGGGGTATTTATAGACTTGAGATGTGATGTAGGTGATTTATGTGACGTGTCTTGGCCAATTAGAAGCTGCCAGGTGTCATAATCTGGTAATGAGTTCTTCAAGTGTTCTTCCCAAATTAAGGGAATTTGATTCCCTCAATGATTTGTTAATTGGATAAGTGGGATGTGTTCACCTTGTTGTCACGACCATTTTTGCTCTTGAAAGTTTGATATGAAACATCCTCAATCATGCTCTTCGATCTGGTGATGATTTAGGCTACGTGGCAGTCTTGGATTGGATAAGAAATGATCACACGGATCATTATCCTATTAGTGAAATATGATTGGTGGAGAAGTGGTAGTGGGGTCACTTTGAGGATTCTTCTCACTCCTCGTAAATGAGCTCACTTTGGCAATCCATGTTAATGTTTTCTTTGATTATGATTGGCTGTTAGCTATGATACACGGATCAAGTCACATTTATCTTTCCAAATTGGCAGAATTGGTCCTTCAAGTTGGCAGATTCTTTGTTTTAAGTATAAGCACTTCATAACTTGTCATAATCAATCCTTTGACTTGTGTTTTGAACATCAATGACCCTTTGACTTTAGTTGACTTTCACTTGAGGTCTTTTGACTTTCTTTGACTTTGATCTTGACTTTGTTGAATTTGCACTTTAAGTCCTTCAATTTGGACAGTTTGGCAAGAAAGGTCCTTTGACTTTAAAGACTTATCACAATGAGTCCTTCTTTTGTATTTTCTTCAATAATAATTCCTTGAAATCCGTGTCTGCACTAATTTATATCATTTTACCTACAAAATCATAAACAACAAAGAATACCCTATAATACTGCTTTTACACATAAAATCTGGTATTTTTCTTTGTGTTTTAGGGTTTGATATGTTATAATTGATATGAGATTTCACTCATATCAGTAAACCCAAGAAAAATTTAAGTTCCCTCATCATGCTCATTTCAAATTTGTCATACATGATTTTAGAGAATTCATCACAAAGTTCTTGATATGTAGACCCGAAGACAATGTCTTCAACATATATTTGAACAATAATTATATGTGAATCCTTTTTCTTAGGGAACAACGTATTGTCCACTAGACCCATTGAATATTTATGTTCAATTATAAATGACTTAAGTCGGTCATACCATGCCTTGGGTGCTTGCTTGAGACCATAAAGAGCCTTTTTAAGTTTAAAGATGTGATTAGGTTTTTCAAAGTCTTCAAAACTGGGAGGTTACGCAACATACACTTACTCGTTTATAAACCATTTAGGAATGCACTTTTAACATCCATTTGATAAATTTTGAAATCATGTGAACAAGCATAAACAAGTAATATTCTTATGGACTCAAGGCGAGCAACCGGGGCATAGGTTTCATCATAGTCAATACCTTCCTGTTGATTATAACCTTGAGCAACAAGTCTAGCCTTGTTTCTCGACACAATACCATTTTCATCTAATTTTTTATGAAATACCTATTTTGTCCCGATTATCGTTTGATTTTTAGGTCTAGGTACTAAGTACTAAATATTGTTAATCACAAATTGATTTAATTCTTCTTGCATAGCAAGAACCCAACTTTCATCAATTATATTTTCATCAACCTTTTTAGGTTCTATTCGCGAGGGACCGACTCAAATTGGTTAGTGGTAACATTTCTCACTATGGGTGCATAATCACCTTCAATGATTATATACCAAATATCTATATCTTTAGACTTCACGTAAGTTTCAAAATTATTTTTCCAATAAAATAAAACCATCGGTTTCAAAGAGTGGTGGTCTTTGAATAGATTGTCCTTCTTTGTAATTTTCAGAATCTATGGATCAATTCAAGTTTTAAAGTACAATATACTTTAAAGATCTTGAGTATGTAGCTCTTGATGCCAATTGTAGAAAACTAGAAGGGGGTTGAATAGTTTTTACCAATTAGTTTGAGTTATTTAGAAACTTTTTCGTGATTGCAAATAGATAAAGACGACAGGTGAATTAGCAATGCAAATGACTTGAGACAATAAATAAACAAACCACAATACACGATGATTTATAGTGGTTCGACCTAGCAAGATCTCACTTATCTTGCCCCTACTTTCACTCCTCGAGTATCCACTCGATAGTTTCACTTCACTGGCAATCGGATCTCCTTTACACCGGTGGAGAAACCTTCACTTATAAACTTACAGTCTCGATCTAAAGGCACAACAATGCCTTATACACTTGTGGCTTATAACATCAACCACACTTTATACAAGTAGATAGATGAATGGGTACAACAATGGTGATAGTGTAGGTAACGCTTAACACTTTCACACAATGTGAAGGCTTGAAGGATCAAAGCTTAGAGTAGAGGTTTTCTCGTGACCGATCTTTATGTGAACAAGGATCTAATCACAAGCAAGAATAAGATAGACAAGGTAGATTAGAATGTTATATATATACTAAGATTAGAGAGAAGTTTAGAGAGAAAAGGGTTGAGTTTACAAGCTTGGGCAAGGGTTCTATTTATAGGCAATCTGCCAGACCCCACGAAACCCGTCGAACCCTTCACCTTTGGGTCCACCGGGGTCCGGCAGCCTGAATTTTGTTGCCTCATAAATGTTTGTCCAAGATTGCAAGCAAGTATCAAATCTACTTAGTTTGACTTTAAGAAATCTGACATAAAAAGTCAACATGGCAATGTGGAGTTAGTTTATATTTTTCCTTTTATGTTTATGCAAGATGTGTATACTTTTGTATGAACATCTTTGCATAAGTTCATTTACTAAGAAACTTATATGATGCTTATAATTCTAACATAAAAGTATGTTTGATGTTTTGTCGTTAACAAAACGTTAAGCATGATTAAAATGTAAATATCGTTTTAGTGTGATATTTGCATTTACACCCTTATATAATATATCGGGTGACAAAGGCACCCCACAAGCGTTTGGCTTGTGGGGAGTCAATAATAAGCTATAAAAAAAAGTAGCTATAAGCTCTACATAAGCCAAAACAGTCAGAGTTCAGCATAAAAAAGCAAACAGCTTATTCTACAATATCACTCAATATTTGACAAATGAGATAACCCTTATATCAGATATGAGGCAAGGACCTAAAGCAGCTTTTCTAGTAAACATAGAATTAAGCTACAAGCTACACATAGCTTTCAAATTTTAAATCAACTAAGATCATACCTAAATGTAGGGATGAGCACGGTACCGGTACCGTACCGAACCGATACCGAATTAGTGGTACCTAATAAGTGTGAAAACACTTATCCTTTTACCACTTATTTCCAATAATAACAAGACTAAAACGTGTATTTTATGTCGTAAAAGTCAGAATTATGCGTGGTTTGTGTTTTTATTGTGTTTCAGGATAAAAATATGAAAAAGGAAGAAAACATGAGCTATCACGGGCTTTTATCAAAGAATACGAGAAAAGACGAAGTCAAAAGATCAAGAGTGCAAAAAGAACGGAAGTCCAAGGCCTATTCTGAAGATTTATCGAAGAAAAAGTCTAAAGACGGAAGTTTAATGAAGTTGAAGAACCAAGTCTAATTATAGAAGAAAATTATAAGACGAGTTCAATTTATATCGACAAATCCCGAGACGACGTCGAGACAGACAAAGAATTTAAATCGAGTCGAGACGAGAAGAAGGAAAGAAGGAAGCATAAACACTTAACCTCCCCACCTTGTCTTTCTTTCATGTTTATGTTTTAATTCAGTCTTGTATTTTGGAATCATTAATCTACAAGTTCAAGTTTAAGCTTTTCATCATTAATCTTCTTCTACCTTTCTTGATTTTGATTTGTTCTTAATCCGAAATTCTAATGCATCTTGTTTAATGTTGATGTTTTTGTGAATAAAAAGTTTATCTTTTTATTCATATCTAAGTTTTTATACGATTTGAGCTTTGAGCTTACCATGTTTATTGGCTTATTTTGTATTTAGCTTATTTACTTTCAAGTTTTCTTAAAAATTTCGTCTTTTTAAAGTTTGCTTTATAAAGTTTTCTTATTTAGTGTTTTACAAGTTGTTAAATTTCAGTTTGTTTAGTTTTGGTTAAGTTTTGGTATTTGCTTATTTGATTAAGTGCTTATTTGGTTTGCTTATTCTGTTTTTGATTTCCACCGTATCATGTTTAAGGGTTTTACCAGTTCCGATCAAGTAAGTGTGATCGCATAAACCCCTAGGGTTTCTACTTGCGATCCTTTACTTCGATCACCAAGTACGATCGTCCACTGCGATCACATTCTACGATCTATACTGCGATCCACTCGTTGCGATCCAGGGTACGATCGAAGACTGCGATCCAAGGTGCGATTGGCTGTCACGGTCCAAGCCACGATCATTGGCTGCGATCGTGGGTACGATCTGGTAGTATGATCGAAGAGTACGATCGTCACTGTGATCCACTTGTTGCGATCGTGGTTACGATCCAATCTTTAGCTCACTTGGCTGTGATCGCTCGTTGTGATCTGGGCCACGATCTAGGGTACGATCCAAATGTGATCTGACCCCAGTTTCAGATTTTATTTCTTGTTTTATGTTAAGTTTTGAATTTAATTTTTCCCGCATTTTTACTTAGTATTATTTTTGAACTTTGATTTATCTTAGTTAATATTACTTTATTTTATTTTTAAATTTATTTTTAAAGTTTTTATTTTTCGTTATTTATTTTGAAGTCTTAAATTTTAGTTTAAATTTTTTAAAAAAACTTCCACTTTTACTTAGCGACATTTACAATTTTTCATTTTACTTTTAGTTTATAATAGATAACCACCTTTCTTTATTTTCCACCAAGAACGACTGAGTCGCACTTTAAATTGGTAATCAATTCGAAAAGACTGGATTAACGATAACTTTTTACATACAAAATCTCTTGTATTAAATGGCGCCGCTGCCGGCTCTTTTCGTGAAGATTAACGGTTTATTGTGAGAGACGCGTTGGATTTTGGGATCCGTTCACCTTTGAACGTTATTTTTCTTGTCAAATTTTCAAAATTTTTCAAAAATCCTAAAAAATATAAAATTTTCAAAAATCCAAAAAAAAAAATAGAATAACATAAAAAACCAAAAATATTTCTTGTCTAACTTTCTTTTCCTTTTGTAGGTGTGTATGCGTACCCGTGCTCGTAAGAAGAAAGCAATTCAAGCCGAAGTCGAAACTCAACCTATTGTCACCATGGACAATCGACCAGTGATCGAGCTTTTGCAATCGCACGTAGAGGGCAACACCGATGCTATTGTCATACCCGAGATTGGAGCCAACAACTTTGAGCTCAAATCCGGCTTCATTCAAATGGTATCTGCTCAACCATTCTTGGGGCGTACACTTGATGATCCTCGTGACCATATCAAAAGGTTTCTTCAACTCACTAATACGGTCAAGTTTAATGGGGTTTCACAAGAGGTAATTCACTTTCAACTTTTTCCTTTCTCCTTAGAAGGACAAGCCCGGCATTGGCTTGATAAGGAACCGCCACAAAGTATTCTTACGTGGTCGGATTTAGAGACCAAATTCATCAATTACTTTTTCCCACCCTCACGTACTACCGCTTTGCGGAATAAAATCATTAACTTTGAACAAAAGTACGGTGAGACATTTAGTGAATCTTGGGACCGTTTTAAGGAACTTTTAAGAAAGTGTCCACAACATGGTTTTACAAAAGTGCGTCAAATTAATACTTTTTACAATGGTTTAAGCATGAATGACCAAGATTCACTAAATAGTGCCTCGGGGGGTAACATTTTGGTTAAGTCTTCTAATGTCGCGTGGGATATTATTGAGAATAAATCTAGAGTGCAAACTAAGAGTGTTCGGGCTAATGTCACTAGTGCTAGCACTAGTGACACCGACAAGACACTTGGTAAGATTACTACGGTTGTTGAAGCACTTGATTTACAAGCCGTTAACAATGCCAAAAACAACAATGCTCTTAATATAACTTGTGAAACTTGTGGTGGGCCACACTCTTATGCTAATTGTGATAAAGCTTATGATCAATCTCACAGGGAAGTGTATGCTTACAACATCACTGAGAGAGTTCATTTCAAGCCTAATGTCGATGTTAATCACTTGTCTTACAACTCGACAAATTACTTGGCTCCACCCGGTTTTCAACAAAGACCTCACCCACCCACCCATAACAACCAAGGGCCACCTAGAGCAAATGTTCTACAAAATGCCAATGTGAGGGGCTCAAATGAAAATCAGGGAAATTACCAAATGCAAAATCAAGGTTTTCCAAACCAAGGTTTTCAACAACAAGGGTTCAATTTACCTCATCCGCCAATGGACTTGGTTTTGCAAAAATTGAATGAACATGAGAAAATAATGCAAGCAATGCAAGAATCTAATAGACAATTACAAGAGTCCACGGATAGGAAATTCGTTCAAATGTTACAAACCCTTCGCCCCCAAGGTGCTCTTTCTTCTACAACCGAAACAAACCCTAGAGCGAATGTGAGTGCTATTACTACCCGAAGTGGAGCAACTCTAGTAGGACCTTCTATCCCTCCTCAAGTTACTCCATCTACACCTCCTCCACCCCCATTTATTCCTCCTACTACCACACCTAGTACTAGTTTTCCATTACCGTCTCCACCTCTTAATGAAGAAGTACCCAAGCAAAACCCTCCACCAACCCCACCTACCACCTCTAAACCTTCTACTTCTCAACCCTCAACATCTCAACCTTTACCTGCTACACCTACACTACCTAAACCCAACATCCCTTATCCTTCTCGGTTAGACAAGAGAAAATTGCTTACAAAAGAGGATTCTCAAGTTACTTCCTATTTGAAGATGATCTCTCAAATGAATTTCAACGTTATCCTTGTTGAAGCACTTGTCCAAATGCCGAAATTTGTCAAAGCATTCAAGGAATTGCTTAGCAAAAAGGAAAATATGGCTGAGTTTGTCAACATACGCTTAAATGAAAACTGTTCTACAGTCATTCTTAAAGAACTTCCAGAAAAACTTGGAGATCCCGGTCGTTTTGTATTGCCTTGCATTTTTAACAAAACCGAAGAATTTACTGCCTTAGCTGATCTCAGGGCAAGTATAAATTTGATGCCTTTAAGTGTTTGGAAAACACTATCATAACCCGACCTTACACCAACAAAGATGACTCTTGAGCTAGCAAATCGCACTCTCGCTTACCCCGTTGGTATTGCCGAAGATGTGTTTATTAAAGTTGGCACCTTCACTTTTCTGGTCGACTTTGTTGTTGTTGATTATGAAATGGACCCTCGTATTCCGTTAATACTTGGACGGCCATTCTTGAGAACCGGAAAAGCCTTAGTCGATGTTGCCGAAGGTGAGCTAATCTTAAGAGTCAGGAATGATGCTCAAGTGTTTAAAATGGGGAAGATCATAACCAAACCCAATGGAAGAGAATCGGCGAATATGATTAATACGCTTGATGAATTTGTCGTCTACAACAATCCTCTTTTCGATTCTTGCTATGATAATCCACTTTTCCAAGATGATGTGGATGATTCTCTCTCCAATATAGATCCCCCACCAATTTATGAGTCTCCACCAACCTATGATGACTATGATGATGATTCTAGTTATGACATGGATGATTCTGATGATTTTTCTTCTGAGTATAAAGACATGCTAACATATGATGATTTTGATGATGTCGATACTCTCTCGAGTGATTCTTCACATGATGACCTTGCACCTACTTTTGATGAAGATCCTCCGCCAACAATGCTTGATCCTACTTTGGATGACTACTCATTTGAGGAAGACTTTGCTACTTTTCTCAACACTTACTTCCCAAATGAGAATGATTCTCCTCCTTTGGACTTTGATTATGGTCTTTATCCTCCTTCGGATATGAGGAAACCCATTTCAAAGGAGAAGAAGCCGGAAGACACCGATATCCATAGTACCTATGTCTTGACACCTCTTTATCCACCTTCTGAGGATGAGATTCTGAGATTTATGAGCGGATCCTCTTCAAATTCTACTGAGCCTGAGTGTTATTTTCCCCTAAAGGAAAAGGTGTTCGATCCCGGTATCGCAATTTTAAGCCATCTCGGTATCCATCTGATGAAATAAAAGGAAAGATTTTTGGAACTTATGAAGATATGCTTGCACTTCATCATACTGTCTACCACCGTGCTCATTCTTTGCTTAAGGGAACCATGTATCAATCAGACCACAAGAATTTCAGTACCAGCACTGGCATGTCAGTGAGATCCGTCACGTTTGCTCAATGACACTTTCATTCCTTGCACCTGTATTTCATATATTTATGACCATATAGGGCGCCATTCTTATTCCCCATGTACACGAAGGTTTTCCTTCAGCCTAATGATAAGATCCAAGCTGCGAACGCATTACCTCGGACAGATGCGAGTTGAATTTAATCCTAAATATGGACTACGAACAGCACGCCATGCTACGATTTATGATCAGGTACAGTGATGTTCAGGCTCCTTAATACATTTAGCTTGATTTTCCATCAGGAAAATCTGTACAAATTACCTATGCTTACAAGCATGTGCGTTCTTAGCCATGGTCGCTAAAATTTTCTAGCTGTCAGTAAGCCACGACTACTGAAGTCCTTTTACGCATAGCCAGTTGATTATTCCAAAATCTTCCCATACATTCCAGAAGAACCTTCAAGGAGAAGGACGATACCATGAGATTATGTGTCGGCTACCGTCGATTTAAACAAATCACCATTCATAACCGTTACTCCCCTCCACGTATTGACAAGATCAGATTCATTTAGGGTGTTAAGAACTTTACAAGATCGAATTCATGATCATGATGCCAATAGTGACGAGTGAAAGAGCAGGACATGTCCATGACTACTATTCGTACATGACTTGGTCATGCTAAATTCATGATTCTATATTAGTCTCATAAATGCTCCAACAGCATTATGGACTTATGATAGGTGTGAAAACACCCATCCTTTTACCACTTATTTCTGGCTAAAACAAGACCAAAACATGTATTTAATATCATTTGTTTGGAATTACGCGTGGTTTTTGTGTTTATTGTGTTTTCAGAGTCAACCGGATGAATATTGAAGAAAGCATGGGATTGCACGGGTTTTATCGAAGAAAAAGACTCAAGACGAAGTCTATTGTCCAAGAGATGCAAAAGATTTGAAGTCATTGTACCTATTTGAAGATTTATCGAAGAAAAGGGCCAAAGATGGAAGATTCATATATGTCGAAGAACTCGAGTCTATTAAACAAAAGATTATAAGACGAGTTGGAATTATT
This sequence comes from Glebionis coronaria, assembly GCA_025667525.1. Taxonomy (NCBI): domain Eukaryota; kingdom Viridiplantae; phylum Streptophyta; class Magnoliopsida; order Asterales; family Asteraceae; genus Glebionis; species Glebionis coronaria. Next base: position 155,743,752 of record CM046876.1, read on the forward strand.
CACTCACACTTCTCAAAATCCAAAGTCGGAAACGTTTATTTAAAGAAACGTAAAGGATAAAGAAGAAAGAAGAAAAGAAGCCCAAAAACAAAGCCCATTCACAAAGCCCACAAGAGACGCCTATATAAAGGATTCCACTTCACAATTTTGGAGACTAGTCTTTGTTTTAGTTTTAGATTTTCATTTTCTCTAGTTTTAGAGAGAGAAAAGTTCTCAACTTTCTCTCGCTAAGATTTTCTTTTCTCCATTTTTACATTTCAAGTTTTAAGCTTTTGTATTTTGGATTTCATTAATCTAATTCAAGTTAAGCTTTTTAGTTCTTTAATCTCCTTGTTCATTTCTTAGTTTTCCTTAATCAATTGATCTGATTGTTTCATTTCATACGGTTTGGGTGAATTGATGAGTTCGTGATTAAAGGTTGATCTTACTTGTTCCTATTTAAGCTCATACTCGTATAAGCTATAGGCTCTCCATGCTTATTGGCTTATTTCTTGTTTAAGCTTATTGTTTTCGGATTTCATCAAGGTTTTAGTCATTCAAAAGTTCCTTTTATAAAGTTTATAATTTTACCTTTTCAAAAGTTGTCAAATTTAATCTTTTTGAAATGTTTAAGTCCCGGTTAAAGTAGCTTATTGTATGTGCTTACTGAAGTTTCAGCTTTTCACCATTTTCGGATTGGTTTTGCATCTCATCGCAATATCAGGGTTATACACATTCCGACGGATTTCCTGCTTTTGATCGCAATAACCCAAGAGGGTTTTACTTTGCGATCGGTTTACTTTTTCCCCTTATTCCGATCTGGATTGCGATCGCTTATTGTGATCGCATATTCCGACGGGATTTAAGGTTACCTTAAGTCGAAACTCTGCCCGTTTTTAGTTTACAACTTTCCGATCTGGACTTTGCATTATTCCGATCTGACTTTCCGATCTAGATCATTCCGATCTGGATATTGCGACCACTTTGATTTAGATTATTCCGATGGTAACTAACATGGACATTCCGATGGTTTGTTTTAGAAGTATTTCGATGCTTATGATTTTGACATTCCGACAGCTTTGCAATTTTATATTCCGATGGACTAAGTTTTAAGGTTTTACAAAGTTTTAAGTTTTAAGTATTTTCCTAATCAAGTTTTAGTTTCATCTTTCAAAGCTTTTAATTTACTCAACTCCACTTACATTTATTTGTTATTAGTTTAAAATAGATAAACAAACCAAACCCCTATTTGTAACCAAGAACAAATCATTCCACTTTGAACCGTGATCAATTCGAGGAGATACCAAGAATATAATATTGAACCCATAGCAAAACGCTTGTATCAAATGACGCCGCTGCCGGCTCTTCTCGTTAAGATCAACAGTTTTTGTGAGAACTTGGATTTTGGGATCCATACACCGTGAACGTTACTTTTTCATAAAAATTTCAAAAACCCAAAAAAAAACAAAATTCAAAAAATCCTAAAAATTAAAAAACATAAAAACCAAAAATATTTCTGCCTTCTTGTTAGTTCTTTTGCAGGTGCATGCGTACACGATCGACGTCTTATCAAGAGCCCGAGCCTCTCGAAGACTTAGACATGGCCGGTGTACAAAACAACAACAATAACCCACCTCAAAATAACAACAACAATAACAATCCACCTCTCAACAATAATAACAACAACAATGAGCCTCTACCGGATAATCGCCCGATGATTGAACTTCTTCAAGCACATGTGGAGGGCAACAATGATCCAATTGTCATAGCCGCGATTGCAGCCAACAACTTTGAGCTCAAATCCGGTTTTATCCAGATGGTCTCTGCTCAACCATTCTTGGGGCGTACCATTGATGATCCACATGACCACATCAAGAGATTCCTACAACTCACGAATACGGTCAAATTCAATGGTGTTTCACAAGAGGTAATCCGTTTACAACTTTTTCCCTTTTCTTTAGAGGGACAAGCCCGGCATTGGCTTGCTAAGGAACCGCCACAAAGTATTCTTACGTGGACGGATTTGGAGACCAAGTTTATCAACTACTTTTTCCCACCCTCTCGTACTACCGCTTTGCGGATGAAATTATTAATTTTGAACAAAAGTACGATGAGTCTTTTAGTGAATCTTGGGACCGTTTCAAAGACCTTTTAAGAAAATGCCCACAACATGGTTTTACCAAAGTGCACCAAATTAATACTTTTTATAATGGTTTAAGCATGAATGACCAAGATTCACTAAACAGTGCCTCGGGGGATAATATTTTGGTTAAGACTTCTAATGCCGCTTGGGATATCATTGAGAATAAGTCTCGTGTGCAAACCAAGAGTGTGCGGACCAATGTCACTAGTGCTAGTACTAGTGATAGCGACAAGCGACTTGACAAAATTACTACGCTTCTTGAATCGCTTGTTACCCACACCGCTAACAACACCAACAACATCAACGCTAAAAACGCTCAAGACGCTCAAGTCAATGCTGTTAGCCAACCATGTGAAATATGCGGGGGTCCTCACTCGTACACCACTTGTACCGCCACCCAAGACTATGCTTCTGAGAATGTTAATGCAGCATACGGTACCTATCCTCCAACCGCCTATCAAACTCGCCCTCAAGGTGACCGCAAATTGCTTAGCTACCGCTCTAACAACTTTCTTTCCCCACCCGGTTTTCCTCCTAACAACCCAAATCAACAACAAAACCTCAATCGCCCTCCTCAACAACAACAAAAACCTCGTGCACCATACATACCACCTCACAAACAACCATATCCACCTCAAAGAAACAACCAAGTTTACCAACAACCTGCTTATCAACCACCCGCCTACAATGCTCCTCCCAACCAACCCACCACATTACACCAAGATATTGGAACCTACATAAGGACTAATGATGTGATCGTGGACAATCTCCAGCGGGAAGTGCTCAACTTGAAAGCAGACATGGTGAAACAAGGAAACGATCTGAGAGCTGATATGAGAAACACTTTGGCAAGTCAAAGGAATGACTTAAAGAACATGATGGCTAGTTTCTTCCAAGGTAATCAACCCTCTTCTTCGGGTACTCTTCCGAGTAACACCGTTGCGAATCCAAGAGGGGAGATGAAAGCAATCACCACTCGCAGTGGCAAAGGTACCAAGGAACCCGAGCTTCCTATACCTCCACAGGCGATTGTGACTAAGGAAAACGAGTCACCTGCTCCTATTCCTCATCCTTCTATTTCCCCAATTCCTCCACCTCTGACTTCTACCCCTCCTCCACCCAAGGATGTGAGTGATCCTATTCTCCCAAAGCCTTCCTCTTCTTCCGATATACCTTATCCTTCAAGGTTGAGGAAAGAGAAGCTCAAAAGCAAGGACGATATTCAGGTTTCGAACTTTCTTAAAATGTTTAAACAATTGAATTTTAACATCTCATTCGCTGAGGCTCTCGCTCACATGCCTAAGTACGCGAAAATGTCAAAGATCTTCTTAGAGACAAGGAGAAGCTTCTTGATATTGCTAACACCCAACTTAATGAGAATTGCTCTGCAGTGCTCTTAAGGAAATTGCCAACCAAGCTTGGTGATCCGGGTCGTTTCTTAATCCCTTGCAACTTCCCAGGAGTAGAGAATTGCATGGCCCTAGCCGATCTAGGTGCCAGTATTAATCTAATGCCTCTAAGCGTTTGGAAGCAATTATCTCTCCCTGAGCTAGTCCCCACCAAAATGACTTTGGAATTAGCTAACCGTACGGTTGCTTATCCAGTGGGGATAGCCGAAGACGTCTTTGTAGGAGTCGACAAATTCACTTTTCCTGCCGATTTCGTTGTCGTCGACTATGAGATGGACCCTCGTGTGCCATTAATTGTTGGTCGCCCATTCTTGAGGACCGGTCGCACTCTCATTGATGTTGAAGCCGGTGAGCTTATCATGAGAGTGGGTGACGACAAAATCGTCTTCAACATGGGAAAGCTTTCTAAACAACCTTATTCAAATGATAGTGTTAATTGTATTGACGTTCTTGATGAGGCTTGTGAAGAACACTTCAAAGATGCTTGTAAAAGTATTCCTACCTCTCATCCCAATGTTGAGACTGTTTCCTCTATTGATTCATCAGTATCTCTATTTGGAGAAAGTGATTTCCTTTGGAAAGGTTTGGAAGCCACCATGGGAGATGTGAACTTAGCTAATGACGATTCTCCCACCGATTGGGATGAAGATCTTCGCCTCATTGAGAACCTTCTTAAAGAAGACAATCTTTCTCCACCATCTCCCACGGTTATTGCTATCGATGCTCCGACTTTGAAAACGCCTCCCATTGAAAATCCTCCGAATTTAGAACTTAAAGAGTTGCCGCCCCATCTCGAGTACGTGTTCCTTGAAGAAGAGAAGAAGTCGCCCGTCATCATTGCTATGGACTTGAAAGAAGACGAAAAATCTCGTCTCATCGTTGTGCTTAAAGATCATAAGAAGGCAATTGCTTGGAAAATTTCCGATATCCGCGGAATTGATCCAAACTTTTGTACTCACAAGATTCTCATGGAAGATGACTTTAAACCCGCAATCACGACGTCATCAAACAAGAGGTTATCAAACTTCTAGACGCCGACTTGATTTACCCTATTTCGGATTCGTCGTGGGTTAGTCCCGTCCATTGTGTGCCCAAGAAGGGCGGAATAACCGTTGTTCCCAATGAACACAACGAGTTGATTTCCACTTGTCTCGTTACTGGGTGGAGAGTTTGTATCGACTATCGCAAGCTCAATGATGCCACGAGAAAAGATCACTTCCCTCTTCCTTTCATGGATCAAATGCTCGAGCGTCTTGCGGGTAATGACTATTACTGCTTCTTAGACGGTTTCTCCGGGTATTTTCAAATTCACATCGATCCCAAAGACCAAGAAAAGACCACATTCACTTTTCCCTATGGAACATTTGCTTACAAACGTATGCCTTTTGGTTTATGCAATGCTCCTGGGACGTTCCAAAGGTGTATGATGGCTATCTTCCATGACATGGTAGAAGACACTATGGAAGTATTCATGGATGATTTCTCGGTTTATGGGGATTCTTTCTCTGTATGCCTTGCCAATTTAGAACGTATGCTTAAGCGGTGTGAAGACACTCGCCTTGTTCTTAATTGGGAAAAATGCCATTTCATGGTAAAAGAGGGCATCGTGCTAGGACACAAGATCTCCAAAGCCGGTCTTGAAGTGGACCGTGCTTAAGTCGATGTTATTTCTAAGTTGCCTCCACCTTCAACCGTGAAGGGTGTGAGAAGTTTCCTGGGTCATGCGGGCTTCTACCGTCGATTCATCAAAGATTTTTCTAAAATCGCTCGCCCGATGACCCACCTCTTGGAAAAAGATACTCCTTTTATCTTTTCCAGTGAGTGTATTGAAGCCTTCAACTTGCTTAAGGATAAGCTAACTAAGGCACCCGTCTTGGTTACCCCTAATTGGGAGCTTCCCTTTGAGTTGATGTGCGATGCTAGCGACTTTGCTATTGGTGCGGTTTTGGGCTAACGAGTGAATAAACACTTCCAACCAATCCATTACGCTAGCAAGACAATGACGGGGGCCCAATTGCATTACACGACAACCGAGAAAGAGCTTTTAGCTGTTGTCTATGCTTTTGAAAAGTTCCGCCCCTATCTTGTCCTTTCTACCACCATCGTGTATACCGATCATTCCGCGTTGAAGTACTTGTTGACTAAACAAGATTCCAAACCAAGACTTCTTCGCTGGGTTTTGCTACTCCAAGAATTTAAAATCGAAATTCGCGATAAAAAAGGAGCTGAAAACCTAGCCGCGGATCATCTCAGTAGACTTGAGGATCCTTACCAAGGGGATCATCCGAACAAAGAGATCAATGACTCTTTTCCCCTGGAGACCTTAATGTCTATCAACTCGACTTCTGATGAAACCCTGTGGTTTGCGGACATTGCAAACTACTTGGCGGGTGGAATTCTCGTTGACGGGTTAACATCCCAACAAAAGAAAAAGTTCTTCAAAGACATTAAGACTTACTTTTGGGATGACCCATATCTAATCAAACAATGTGCTGATTTGATTATTCGCCGATGTGTTAATGGATCGGCAGCTTTAGAAATCCTTGACGCTTGCCACAAAGGACCCACCGGTGGTCACTTTGGTCCCAACTACACCGCCAAAAAAGTGTTTGACTCGGGATTTTATTGGCCCACCATTTACCGTGATGATCACGAGATGGTTAAACGTTGTGATGCTTGCCAAAAACAAGGCAAGATCACACATAAAGACGAGATGCCTCAAAATTTCATTCAAGAATGTGAAATCTTTGATGTTTGGGGTATCGACTTTATGGGGCCATTCCCTTCCTCTAAAGGAAACAAATACATCCTTGTAGCCGTTGACTACGTTTCAAAGTGGGTTGAATCCAAAGCTTTACCTACTAATGACGCAAAGGTGGTTTGTAACTTTTTGAAATCGCTATTCGCTAGATTCGGTGTGCCTCGTGCCATTATTAGTGATCGCGGGACTCATTTTTGCAATGACCAATTTGCAAGAGTCATGGCTAAGTATGGTGTAAATCATCGTCTTTCCACCGCCTATCACCCACAAACTAATGGCCAGGCTGAAATATCCAACCGAGGATTAAAGCGAATTCTTAAAAGAACCGTGGGAGAGCATCGTGCCTCATGGGCTGATAAACTTGATGATGCTTTGTGGGCTTTTCGTACCGCATACAAGACTCCGATTGGTTGTACACCATATCGTCTCGTGTACGGGAAAGCGTGCCACCTCCCCATTGAGTTGGAGCACAAGGCTTACTGGGCCTTGAAGTGGGCTAATTTCGATATCAACAAAGCCGGTGACCTACGCAAGATCCAACTCAATGAGCTGAATGAACTCCGTAATGAGGCTTATGAAAATTCTTTGATCTATAAGGAGAAGACTAAGCTCATTCACGACTCTAAGATTAAGAACCGATAGTTCCAAGTTGGAGACAAAGTTTTACTCTTTAACTCTCGGTTGAAAATCTTTTCGGGCAAGCTGAAATCTCGTTGGTCCGGCCCATTCACCATTGCCCAAATTTTTCCATATGGTACTCTCGAGCTCGCTCAACCTAATGGACCTAATTTTAAGGTGAATGGCCAACGAGTGAAGTTGTACTTTGGTGAGGACATCTCTCATGAGATGATTCCATCCCTCACCACGTTCCCCATGAACTAATTTTGGGTCGAGTCAGGCTCGTGACTCGGTTATCAAAAACAAGCGCTCCTCGGGAGGCAGCCCGAGTATCTATCCTTTTCTGTTTTAACCTCCTAAGTGTAGGGGGACCTCTATAGGTGTTTTCTTTTGTGTGGTGATGTGATTACATGGATGAATGCACTTTTGGAACCTTTGAAGAACCGTGCTCCCGTGTTATCCAAAATCCGGTTCTATCTCTCAACTATCGTGATTCAATTTTCTTCATACTCACATTTGAAATTGATCACGTTAGTCGTCTCTTCCTTAACTTGATTTAACCAACGTGCACAATGTCATAAGTGTAGGGGACACTTTTCCCACATGCTTAAACATTGAGGACAATGTTTATCTTAAGTGTAGGGGGACTTCTATCTAAGTTTTAAGTGGACTTTTCCATGAAAATGCCTTCATTTAACCAGAAAATCATCTTTTTCAGCATTTTTCAAAATTTTAATTAACTTTGGCCATGTAGTCGTAATTTTTAAATTTTTATCGTTGCTTTCATATTTATATATTCCACAATAAAGTCAAAAATATTAATAAAGTGGTGTAGCTAGTGTAGAAATCTTTGACATATTAGGCCCGTTGCGATTATTTTGACTCAACCCGAATAGACTTATCCAAGTTTATTCTAGCTAGTATCCTTAACCATGTAGACCTTAATTGGTTTATTAGGCTAAGCATCCACGAGTCTCATTACTTGAGATTTTAAATTGTGGAGAACGAGAAATGATAGAGTCAATTATAAGTTGATATTCTTGCACAAGCTCACTTGGTGTAATTATTTGCCTATTTTCCCATCACTTGCTAATAATTTATCTGCAATAAGTAAGGTCGTACGATTTGAAAAGTTACTTAGCTTCTAGCCCAAGATCGTTTAAAAGTTGCTCGGTAATGATAAGAGTTCATAGCCAAGGCATAACTTATGAAGCGGGGCGCGAAGATTGGCGAGTCCGAAAAGGCCCTAACAAGGCATGAGGATTCCATTTTATTGCTAAAGATCCAAGGTGATGTGAAAATCATTATTCCCAAAATCAATATGAAGGATCAAGACTCACGACGAAAAGCAATCAACTCCCATAAAGATCATGGAGAAGTCTATCCGAAAAGACCCTAACAAGGTATGAGGATAAATAGATCCAAGTCCGAAAAGGAGGCGGATCGTTGTATCTCAAAATCCCAATTAGAGATTGAAGAAATAATCATAAAGTCGTGGTCAACAAAGTTGGAGTACCCCTCAAAAGTCTCCAAGTGAAGAAACTCTATTAACGATGAGAAGACCATTATCTCAAGCACGTCTCTCAAGATATGAAGTATGAAGTACATGCCAAATATAGGCCCGAGAAAGGTCTCAAATCGTGAACCGAGTTATGCCAAGATATGAACTTTTTGATATCCCGAGAAGCAGTTTTAAGAGATTTTGTCTTTTAGCTAACTATTGATCAAATCGTCCTACTTTGCTTTTAGCCTAAATACACTATCGAAATAAGTCCAAGAATGCATCTTCATGATCATTCTAAGACAAAAATAAAATATAAGAGATACACCTAGGAATAAGGGAGTTTAAGCATTTAATTAAGCCATATGTGTAAGTGTTTGATTTGCTAACTTATAATAACAATGATCTCGTTTTCAAGCTTAGTTTGGGGAACGTGAAACTTGAGGGTGATAAATCTTCGCAGCACCAAAGCCCTAATGTAAGTCCTTGATCTCTTTGCAAGTTATTTCCATATAGCTAATTTCAAGTGAAAATGGTTTTCTATCCTTTTGTTTGCTTTAAAGTTTTAATTTCTCTTAGTACTTTAATTTTTGTTTAGTAGTATTTTAATAAGGCCAAGGTTGATTGATTATGAGAAAAATGTAAAATTGCTTTATCACTAAGCATTGCATGAGGGCATGGCAATGGTTAAATGTAGGGGATTTGATAGGTGTGAAAACACCCATCCTTTTACCACTTATTTCTGGCTAAAACAAGACCAAAACACGTATTTAATATCATTTGTTTGGAATTATGCGTGGTTTTTGTGTTTATTGTGTTTTCAGAGTCAACCGGATGAATATTGAAGAAAGCATAGGATTGCACGGGTTTTATCGAAGAAAAAGACTCAAGACGAAGTCTATTGTCCAAGAGATGAAAAAGATTTGAAGTCATTGTGCCTATTTGAAGATTTATCGAAGAAAAGGGCCAAAGATGGAAGATTCATATATGTCGAAGAACTCGAGTCTATTAAACAAAAGATTATAAGACGAGTTGGAATTATTCATTGACACTTCTCAAAATCCAAAGTCGGAAACGTTTATTTAAAGAAACGTAAAGGATAAAGAAGAAAGAAGAAAAGAAGCCCAAAAACAAAGCCCATTCACAAAGCCCACAAGAGACGCCTATATAAAGGATTACACTTCATAATTTTGGAGACTAGTCTTTGTTTTAGTTTTAGTTTTTCATTTTCTCTAGTTTTAGAGAGAGAAAAGTTCTCAACTTTCTCTCGCTAAGATTTTCTTTTCTCCATTTTTACATTTCAAGTTTTAAGCTTTTGTATTTTGGATTTGATTAATCTAATTCAAGTTAAGCTTTTTAGTTCTTTAATCTCCTTCTTCATTTCTTAGTTTTCCTTAATCAATTGATCCGATTGTTTCATTTCATACGGTTTGGGTGAATTGATGAGTTCGTGATTAAAGGTTGATCTTACTTGTTCCTATTTAAGCTCATACTCGTATAAGCTATAGGCTCTCCATGCTTATTGGCTTATTTCTTGTTTAAGCTTATTGTTTTCGGATTTCATCAAGGTTTTAGTCATTCAAAAGTTCCTTTTATAAAGTTTATAATTTTACCTTTTCAAAAGTTGTCAAATTTAATCTTTTTGAAATGTTTAAGTCCCGGTTAAAGTAGCTTATTGTATGTGCTTATTGAAGTTTCAGCTTTTCACCATTTTCGGATTGGTTTTGCATCTCATCGCAATATCATGGTTATACACATTCCGACGGACTTACTGCTTTTGATCGCAATAACCCAAGAGGGTTTTACTTTGCGATCGGTTGACTTTTTCCCCTTATTCCGATCTGGATTGCGATCGCTTATTGCGATCGCATATTCCGACGGGATTTAAGGTTACCTTAAGTCGAAACTCTGCCTGTTTTTAGTTTACAACTTTCCGATCTGGACTTTGCATTATTCCGATCTGACTTTCCGATCTAGATCATTCCGATCTGGATATTGCGACCACTTTGATTTAGATTATTCCGATGGTAACTAACATAGACATTCCGATGGTTTGTTTTAGAAGTATTCCGATGCTTATGATTTTGACATTCCGACAGTTTTGCAATTTTATATTCCGATGGACTAAGTTTTAAGGTTTTACAAAGTTTTAAGTTTTAAGTATTTTCCTAATCAAGTTTTAGTTTCATCTTTCAAAGCTTTTAATTTACTCAACGCCACTTACATTTATTTGTTATTAGTTTAAAATAGATAAACAAACCAAACCCCCTATTTGTAACCAAGAACAAATCATTCCACTTTGAACCGTGATCAATTCGAGGAGATACCGAGAATATAATACTGAACCCATAGCAAAACGCTTGTATCAACTTAATAAATTGAGTTTCCATGAACTTATAAACAAATTCATCAGTATTTTCATCTATGACAACCTAACCTTCTCTAACTCTAGAGAAGAGCAGGAAGACAATATTTTCACTATGTTGCAAATTCTACGACAGGAGAAATTTCACCCTGAAATTTTCCAATCTAAATTCTGGTTGATTACAGTGACACGCTGAATTGCATGGATTATCACGGTTAATCTAAACACGACTCATCTTATGCATAAAGGTGAGAACCCTACACTACGTTAGGGGTTCCAAGAAAATCGTACGCCAAGAAAGGTCTAATTTCAGACATTCAGAGTTTCACAAACTTCTATGTATCAAGTTTCTACGAAGCAAGATACAGTTACGTTCATATCTAAGTACCGGACATACCAACAGGTTAAGATAGAACACCAACAAACTAGAATGTTCTTCCATCATATGAAATTGTGAATAGAAATAGGACAAGATCTCCATGGATTTTGGTTACCATATTAACGCAAACTCAGAAGGAACAAGATGCTATCTGGGTTATTAACAACAGTTTGATCAAGTCTGCAGAATCCTTACATCCGTACGGATTTCAGAACCAACAGATTGATCGGACACATTCCACGCCAAGGCTCATCCGATCACTTGGTAATCCGTCAGCTATCGGGTCAGACAAAGGTTCGCATTTGTGCTCCTTATTTACGTCCACGTCCTTGTTCTAAATCCACGATTTGCTTTCACGCTCACGTTCATGACACTATTCATGTTCATGATCGTATCTTGGCTTACGATTTTACGTTCATCTTCGTTCTGGGAAGTTTTGCAAGAATTGGAGAGACCAGACTCAAGCTTAGTATAACTCCCTATCATCAGATAGATGTTTCACGTCACATCCCACGTCTCATATTGTAGCATTTGGCGTTACCGCAGTTGTATTCCATGTTCACAATATGTTTCACATGTCATGTTCATTCCACATTCCTCATATCACGTTCACGATATGATACACGTATCATGGATCGCGATATGTTTGCTCATATTATCCTCACCATATCTCCACGTATCGCGTTCAAAATTTTTCATGTATCGCGTTCAAAAAATTTCACGTATCACGTTCAATTTTTTTTTCACGTATCACGTTCAAAATTTTTCACGTACTACGTTTCTATTGTCGCGCGCATCGTTGCTAATTATCAGTTAAGTTAGATTGTTTTGCACCATAACGTTTCACTTATCCTTGCACGTTAATTCTTCTTCCCTCGATCAAATTCAGGGGATATATCTTACGTAGATGACAATGAACTTTGCGTGTTTTCAAGTCAAGGTCAGGAGGACCAAGATTATCATTGTGTCAAGATCTTGTGAAGGAACCGTTCCAGGAGGGAAGCCACGTGGAAACGGACAAGTTCATCCGGACTTCTTATCCGTTTTTCTCTTATCAATTGGATATGTACCTTTAGTCACGTCACGTTCCATGTCCTTTCAAGACATGTCACATTCCCTCTACCATGTCACCTGCACACCCATTTATCTTACATACCCTCTCAGTTTGATTCGGGTATGTTTCTCTTTTAGTTACTTATCTATAATTCGGGGACGAATTATTCTTTTTAGGGGGGGAAAGTTGTAAAACCCGCATGCTTTTACCATGAATAGTACCCTTACGATAGTACGTACATGATTAAAACTTTCCTTTTATAGCACGTTACATTTCACGAACAAGAATCACAAGTATTACGTACGTGTTATAACACGATAAGTAGTTATTATGTATTAACGCACGATAATTATTCCAATAATAATTATAATCACGAACATACGAACATGAAATCATGAACGTAAATTAATCACGAGCTAATATTACGTATGTATGTATATTTATTATGATCACGAATAAATATATTAAGTCACGATCGATAATTAATTAAATCACGTAAACACAACACGAGAACACGTATATAATTAGAACACGGGAAAAACAACGGGTTTCCCCTTTTGGGGGCCCACATACCACGGAATTAGGAAGAGGAAGGGCTTAGACCATGTAATTTTTACTAAACAAGGGGTTAAGGGAAAAACATGTTTCATTTATCACAAAATCTAGAAAATAATTAAAACCCTAGTTTTCTTTTGGTGCTTCTTTTGGCCGCCGGGTTTATATCACCACAAGGGTGATTCGGGTTGATTTTGATCTTTGATTTATTGCAAGGAATCGTGTGTGTTCATCCTTCTTGATTTCACGTAATCGGTATAACCCTTAATCGTTTCTTTTTATGTTTTGATTTATATAATCACATAAAATCATGATGTTTTTAATAAACTAAATAAAAACAAGTAATATAAACATGTTCTAATCATGGGGTTTAAATCAATCAAGGGTTTAGGGGTGTTTGTTGTCTAGCCGACGCCTAACCGAGCCCCAAGGGGGTATCGGCTTGGCTTATTTTCACACCACCGAGACGTTAAGGTCTCGGTTTGGTGGTGGTTGTGTCACGGCAGTAGCAAGGGCAAGAAACCCCGACCTCGGTCGGGGTATGGTGATGGTTACGGGTCCAGCTCATGGGTTTTAATCACGGGTCTTGTTCATGAATCATTTTTTTAAGGTTTATGATTTTTACAAGTTATGTTATTTTTTTTCAAGACTTAAATTAAATTAATTAAAAGCATGGACATGATTAATCTAATTTACATGACTTAGGTTATTAATTTAATTATTAATTCATGAATTTTAACCTAAGTATTTATCTTTAATTAGACTATATAATTAATTAATTATTAAAACCATGACTTATAATTAATTAATTTACATGACTTAGGTTATATTATTAATAGATAATAATACATGTTTTAACCTAAGTATTTTACCTTTATTTAATTAAAATCATGTTATATTTAATTAAATACTTTAACCTATAGTTATTTAATTTACATGCAATAATTAATAAACTATACTATATAATCACATGACTTAGAATAATAATCAGTAAACACTTAAGCTTATATAATTAGCTTAATTATCCAGCTTATATCTAACTATGGAAACTTTCTATTTTTAGAAACTTATTTATTGAAGGCAGATAATCTATTTATGGAAACTTTCTATTTTTAGAAACTTATCTATTTTAAGCAGTAATTCTATTTTGGAAACTTTCTATTTTTGGAAACTTTCTATTTTTGGAAACTTTCTATTTTTGGAAACTTTCTATTTTTGGTAGCTTTCTATATTTGGAAACTTTCTATTTTAGGAAACCTGGTATTTTTAGAAAGTTACTTATTATTACGCAACAAGTATAATAATACATGAAATACAAGTAATACTTAATTAGAATAGACAGAATATAAGATAAACACAGTATAAAGCTTAAATCAGTAAAACATGACATGAACATATAAAACAAGCTAAGACATGATATAAAATCAGTTACGTACTCAGTAATCAGATACTTATACACGTATGTATTTATGTAGCATTAGTGATACCGAAGTAGGACTCTCTTCTGTTTGTCTTCTTCGTTCACTGGACATAAGGTACGGATTCTCCGTCCTTTCAGTATGGACATTCTTTCCTTAATAGGATTCCTTGTATGTAGCCAACTATTTTCCCTAGTATATGTTTTATATGTTTTTATTGCTTATGTTTAATTAGAATACCTAAAGCCATATACATGCATGACCAGTTTCACCTAGTTATGGATGTACCATAACCATAACACTAGAGGCACTGGTGTTATGACTTCCCTACGGCGGAGTGATTGCTCGTGGCGTCCCTTCAGCTTTTGGCTATATTATTATATTTATCATGTGGGGCATATGGGTGCATCCTAGTATACATGTTTTCAGCAGATTACTCAGTGTGAATGTGGTGTGTGCCTTGCATCCTTCACAAGGAGCTGATCCCTCCTACCCAAAACTAGTATATTAAATTAGAGGCAGACCCTCTAATTTGCATGACGAGGTCACCCCTCCAAGTATTCATGCACGTTGATATTTCATGACCTATATTGGCTAATGATAAATATGTTAAACAGTTTTTATAAGATAAACATAAAGCTTTTCAAACTATAAAACCAGTTTTACTAAGATATAACCAGGTCATCAAGGACTTAGTTTCTTCCGCTGTTTCATGCTTATATGCTTATATTATTCATGCTTTACTTGTATATCCGAGCACTGAGCGTTATGCTCAGCCGTTACTTTCCTTTCCATGTCCCAAAACGGCAGGTACCTAAAGTTAGACTGGAGCATTTGGAGGACACGCATAGGATGGGAGCTACCTTAGACTTCTTCTCCTCATGCCTTCATATATTTATGCTTGTTTAAGTCTTCCTTTTGTTCATTTACTTTATTTATGTTTTGGGCTTATGTTTGGGAACCGATGTTTGATTCCAGTTTTCCCTATGGTCATGTATGCTTTAGTACATATTACCTTTCATGCTTTGATGACACGCCATAATCACGCGTGACATTCCATTTATCAAAATGAGGTGTTACAATTCTTGTATCAGAGACAAGGCTTCGACCTGTGGGCTCTAAAACTTGACCTGTGACTAGTGGGTAGTCACTAGGAGCTTCCTATGCCAACGCTTGTTCTTCCACGTATTGATGTGTTCAGCGCATTATTGTTTTAACCATGATGTTTTCAGCACCTTGATGTTTTCATCGATTTTGTTTTACTAATATGGATGGACAACCGTCATTCATATTTAGTTATGTGTCATTGTTTCATGCGTGACGTTCCTCGTGAACTGTGACTATGTGGACTGAACTCCAGTAGTTCATAATTAGTCACATAAAAAATTTTCTGATAAGTTTGACAGATGAGTTTCTTTTATTTAGGTTTCATGTATCATTGTTGTAGGGATTATGACTAAGTAATGGTTGGTACAGGATTGGCCCTATTTTGTCGCATGTGCTCATATCGAAACTTTTACCTTTGGGACCGACCCATAGGCGTCCCCTCGCCATGTCTTTTGTTTTGGGACCGACCCATAGGCGTCCCCTCGCGCATATAAAGGTTTTTGTAAACTGCATCATGTATTCATGCACTGTTTTCATGCATAAAAATTTCTCATGATTTATAAGCATAAATTTTTTTTCATGTCCCCTCATAAGTTACTATGTTTTTATGTCAAGTATGTTTTTATACTGCCATGGTTAACTTTAGTTTCATGCTGATTATATTATACACTCCTTCATGAAGGGTTGTTCCATGTTTCTTCATGATGACTTCGTCTTCACATGACTATGTCTTACGTCTCTTTTGCTGTTTTGCTTTCATGCAAGACACTGTTGGAATTCATGTAAATTCTACTTTCATGATAGTCATGGTTGGTTTTCATTAATCATTCTTTCAGGAAAATCATCGTGAAATTCGTTTAACCACACGTTAGCGTTTCTCTATGCAACCAGAATGAGGTATATACTGGCATTGCCAGGTTATCATGATGGTCTTTCTAACCGTTTAACCAGTTATTTTTCCTTTAAAATCATGTCTGATGATCGACCCCATATTGATCGTTTCATGTGCATTCCATGTGTACTCCATGTACCTTATCCCATGTGCGTCTTTCCACTTGTTGATACTCTACAAATTGTTGATGTCGCTCATAGCTTGGAGATGTTACTAAAGGTTGATGTTGCCGATGTTTGGAGGTGTTTAGAGGTGCTACGAGATGCGGATGCTGTTCACAACTTGGAGATCCTACAAGACGAAGACAAAGGCGTCAGAGCAAGCAATTGGACGAGAAGACGCTTCACCATCAGACGATTTTCATCAATCATTGTACCAAATTCTTAGTTACATGTCACACATCATTCCGTTGTCGTTTCAGTCATATGAGTGCAAACCGGTATCAGCCGGCCACTCAGCTGAATACTCACATGAATCACAGTCATGAGAGTGACCGTCATGGAACTGACAGATAACACGATAGTAACCACCACTATGACAAAAACTATCCTTGCAATCGCAACCGAAGCTCCGGCCGTGGACGTGATCAGAAATACGAAGGATCAGCAGTCCAACCAATCCGCCAATTTTGGCATAATAATCTAATATTTGTAGTTCTATTTGTTTCACATCTCGAGACATATGACAAGACATCAGTCAAGGCACATGTCTCACGTATACTTTCTGAAGACACATGTCAAGACATCAGTCAAGACACATGTCTCACGTATACTTTCTGAAGACACATGTCAAGACACCAGTCAAGACACATGTCATGCTTACATTTCCCAAGACATGTGACAACCGGGAATTTTCAAGACTTTAAATAATAATAAATTGTATTATTTATTAATAGAAATTCGTTTTCGTGAGATATCAAAGTCATTTGATTCGAAAACGGGAGTTTATTTTACATACTGTAAAAGACTGCGCAAATTTGAGAACTGACGCGATACAAATTAAATGTTTATTTAATTATTCATAAATATTGATAAAAATATCTATTAAATTATCTGACACTTTTATTTTTAGTTTTAATAACGAACGTTGAAAACGAGAACATTTGTATTGAGTTATATTTTCTTTGAACGCGAATTATTCGAGATAACCGATAAATAATAACTATTTAAAATAAAAAGGTAAACGATTACGAAAATTGGTCGAGTAAATACTCCACCTTATTAGAAAAACCATTTTAAAATCAATGGTGCGAATTTTAGAAAATGAATCAAATTTTATCTAGCTCGATTTAGTCCCGAATCACATCTAAACGAGATAAAAGGAAAGTTAGTAAACTATCTACGCTTTCGACCCTCAACTATATAATTTTACACTCCTATTTTGTATAAATAGAAAATTTTCTTATTTCCATTTCATAAAAACATAACACTAACCCTAAATATTTTTCACACATAAAACCCTAGCTACCTTCCTTATACTTTCCGGCGCCTCCATCTTTTCCGGCCGCCGGAAAGCTGCCGCCACCACTCACGACATCGTCTACCTCCACCACTATGATCAACTAATCTATCTTCTTATCACCATATCACCACCCCTGTTGTCACTACACCCACCGACAGCCACTCTCGCTGGATCCACCAGCCGCCACTGTAACCACCAACTAAACACCACCAGTCACAGCCACCAAATCCATCATCACTATATACTCCAGCCGCCGCCACCCAACAGCCATCGAACCACCCACGAACATCCCCACTGTCATCTTATACGAACCACCATGTTGTCCACCATCACCTCTCCGCCTTTTTGAATGAATTCGTCGTCACCACCATGGTTTTCTACCAGGCTCGTGGTCCGAACCACCAGCCCTGCTGCCCAAACCACCTCGTGGTGTTTGGGTCTGTTCGTTCTCCACACCCACGTCGGGTTCAGTTTCTTTATATACCACAAAGACCACTAGCTGCGTAGTACTCGTGATGTGCCTGATTCGGTCATATTCAGTCCCAAATGGGGTGTTTATTTCACGATTGATTTGGTTTAATCCAACCGCTAGAGTGTGTTTGCGTGTGGGTATAAGAAAAGCAGTAGAGGTGCGTTATGGTTCGATGATTTCAAGCAGTAGGGGTGCGATATGGTTCGCTGATTTCCAGCAGTAGGGGTACGTTTTGGCCTGCTGATTTCCAGCAGCAGGAGTGCATTTTGTTTATAGTGTGTTTGGTTTAAAACAATACCGACAGTAGGTTGTCGCTGCAAGGGCGCGTTTAGGCTGCAGGCACCACCAACAGGGGCGTTTGGTTTAAGCAGGGAACCCCACAATGGGTGTTTGGACCTGCTGATGCTACTGGGGGTTTTTGGGATAGCAGTAGGACTATACGGGTGCGCTTGGAACTAGTAGCGAGAGTGTAAGGGAGCAGCGTTGGGATTGCGGCAGAAAGTGTAGGGGCGCGATTAGGTTTGCAGAAAGTTATGAGGGGGCGTTTGGGTTGCTGATTATTTTGTTTTTGGACGCGAGATGCCAAGGGTTTAGAAGTGCCGGCGTGATTTTTAGCTCATGTTTGGTTGTGGTTTAGGATCGGCTAATAACATATCTAATTTTATTAAGTATTAAAGTGGATTAAAATGGTGGTATATATATTTATCGGTTAAATAAATATGTCGAATACTATTATTATTACGAGAACTATGAAAATGATTATACATTTAAATATGTGTCTAAGTAACTCACATCGGGCGTTTGGCTTTTCGATTTACAACACATAGGTTGTGTTCAGTTGTTACTTAATTATAGTGATTTATTTAGTAGTTGGATATATGTTAAAATGCGACTAGGGTAACGTAGATTGTTTTGAAAAATAGATAATATTGAGAATTGGTAAATATGGAAAACGTGTATAAACGAATGGGTTATGCCGAAATTTTCTACAAAGTTTAATACTTTACGTTTTGTTCATTACAAACTACTATTGTTCTTGTAAACCGATAAATTTATTATATTAGTAAACCGATAAAATAAATAAAGATTATTATAATTGTAAACCGATAAAATAAATAAACACTATTATGATTGTAAACGGATAAAATAAATAAATACTATGTAAACTGATAAAAGTATAGTTTTACTCAAAAGTGACAATTATTAATTACGTGATGATTTTCTTAAAATATGTCGGACTATGTTGTCTAATTATTTTGTCACAATCTTTATACTGTATACAGAATAAATATATACTTTGATTTATTTTGTAAGATGGTTGTCTCTACTATATAATTCAACGTAAGAATTATATCATCGTCTGCTTATACGTAATGTGTACGGAATACATTACATATTTTGTGTGTGCTTAATTTATTAATTTTATTTAACCAACCACCGAACTATATAATTTAGAACTTAACTATTTTATCAACGGGTCACGTTGATGTACATATGTACCGAGAACTCAAATATACATTTTCTTAAGTTATTGGATTTAGCCGATTAGTTAAACCACAACACCATGACCGAGCCGTATCGATTTCCGTTTCTACTGAGCGTATTGTTAGCATCACTATTATTCGCGCTACTTCGTCGAGGTGAGTTCATACCCCACCTTTTCTTGCTTTGAATTGAGTTATAAATGTTTTATAATTGCTCTTTGGGGGAGGTACATGCTTGGTCATAAACTACTTATAAACTTGCTTGGTTGTCAGAAAACTGATATTAAACTTGTTTGGTTGTCTATAACTGTTTATAAATTACTTGATTGTCATAAGCTAATGTTAAGCTTACTTGGTTGGTCATAAACTATCTTTAAACTGGTTTAATTGTTACGTGCTGAGTGGTCAACTCCTCTAATTGTTATACATATGAATGCTGATACTAAAATTTCTATTGTGATTTTCATAGCCCAAAACTTTAACTGCTTTTTACTGATTCTCGGGTAGAGACAATGGTTGCAAGAATGAACACAAGTGCATATCTCTTTTATGTATTGGTCTAAGTCCCACTTTAACCCAATTACTTTGGCCCATTATCATGAACCGTTAATTTCAGACCGGATGACCGGTCGAAAGCGCGAATGTTATGGATAGATCTATCGGGGTTGACGCCCCTGTCCGGCTTGGTCCAACAGAGGACAAGCGGGCACAGTTTCATTTGAGTCTGTGGACGGATGTCGTGGGTTAGGCATCCGTAGGGGCTGCATTATGTGATTATACTACCGGTGTTGTTAACGCTTCGGTGTCATGAGCTTAGACAATAATAAATGCCTTATTTTATTTAGTGACTTTGTATTTGTTATATTGTCACTAAGTGGTTGGAAAATCTTGTGGTTCATTAAACAATTCTATTCTATTGGAAAACTTTATTATTTATCAGTGAGCTTTGTTTTTGTCAGAAAACGCTAACGAATATCTGTGAACTCTGTTTCATTAGAAAACTCTATTTATTTCCAGAAAACTCTGTTGTCATCAGTAAACTATGTTTACTATTAGTAAACTCTGCTTTTATCAGTAAACTCTATTTTTATTAGTAAACTTTGTTTTTATCAGTAAACTCTATTTTTATTAGTAAACTTTGTTTTTATCAGTAAACTCTGTTTTTATCAATAAACTTTGTTTTTATTGATAAACTTTGAAATTATCAAAGAAAGTCTATTTAACAAGAAACTGTGATTTTTAAACACTTATGTTTTACTGCAAGGTGCAGTGATCGGTAAAACTCTAATTTTTCATAAACGTTTTAAAACAAACTTATGAACTCACCAACTTTATGTTGACATTTTTAAGCATGTATTTCAGGTACTTAACTATGTGGATTATTTGGAGTCTGCTATGTGGTTTAGGCATGTAGAGGTCGTTCTCGGATCAAGCTCTCGATTACTCATGAAGTCACAAGTCCCCAAAGCAAGTCTTCCGCTGCAGTGAATTTGGGGGTGTGACAAGACACGAGTCAAGACACATGACTCACGTCCAATTATGGAACATCTCTAAGAAATTCAGGGTACCATGTATTAATCAGGCCACAAGAATTTTAGTACCAGCACCGGTATGTCAGTGAGATCCGTCACGTTTGCTCAATGACACTTTCATTTCTTGCACCCATATTTCATATAATTATGACCATATAGGGCGCCATTCGTATTCCCCATGTACACGAAGGTTTTCCTTCAGCCTAATGATAAGATCCAAGCTGCGAACGCATTACCTCAGACAGATGCGAGTTGAATTTAATCCTAAATTTGGACTACGAACAGCACGCCATGCTACGATTCATGATCAGGTACAGTGATGTTTAGGCTCCTGAATACATTCAGCTTGATTTTCCATCAGGACACTACTACAAAATGAAGCTAAAGCAACACCGCTAAAGTGTTGTATTATGTCTTTAAAATGTTGCTTTATGCTTAATGTGACACTTTTCCAAGTGCTACGTTATGCAACGTCGCCTTAGGTTTAAGCAACACTTTTATAAGATTAAGCAACACTTTTTGAAAGTGTTGCCCATATTTAGCAAATACAATACTTTAAAGTGCAACACTTCTTATCTTCAAATGCAACACTTTTTATCTTCAGTGGCAACACTTGTGACATTCTGTAACACTTTCTTTCTTTAACTACAACATTACTACAAACTAAATGCAACACTTTTCCGCTAAAATACGACACTGTTTCATTAAACTGCAACACAATATTATTTGGGTGCAACACTTTAATATGTTAGATGCAACAGTTTTGATTGGTTCTAACACTCAATTGCAACACTTATTTTGACTGATTTGTAACACTTCTATTACATGCATTACAAACGATACTTTTTATATAAAAAATCTAGAATATTTTCCTTTCCATAATAGCAATAATATCACACTGTACTTTGACATATACATATAACAAGTATTATTTGTCTAGTTAACAAAAAATAAAATTATCAAATACAGATCCTTGACATCTCTGCAAATTCTACACACAGTTAGCATGGCTATAACTAACAACATGTTGCTTGCTGCGTATGAAATTTACAAATGAATAAGATTAGTTTTCTAACTTCTGCAAAATGATACCCAACAAGGTTGGAGACCTTAGTATTTTTTCTGCTTCTTGGGGTCTGTTAAATAATGCCCTTTTAGTTGTTTTCTCGCGCGTTTGTTTATTTTGCAACTACGTGTTTCTCAGCCTGTGGTTCTGTTATTATAGAAGTTGGGGATGGTGTTCCTACATTTACTGGTTGATTAGTGTGTAGTTATAATTTTCCAGAAGTTGATCTTTAAGTAAAGTTACTAACCTTGGTTTTATTTTTTTTGGTCGCTCGTTACTTCAGCACGTCCATTTTTCGAAAGCATCATCAAGTCAGAAGTTGGTGAAGTTCACCAATGTGTTGAAGTGGAATTGGAAGATGGTCTTGTTTCCCTAAACAGAGAGGACTTTAGTTTGTTTTTTTTGTGGGTGTGCGGGTTTGTATTTCTCGACTAATCCTCGACAGCTATATCCTGTGACATCATCCGCTGCAGGGCTGAAGGTGATAAGTGGCATTTACTGGTTGATTAGTGTGTAGTTATAATTTTTCAAAAGTCGAGCTTTAACGAAAGTTACTAACCTTGATTTTTATGTTTTTGGGCCACTCGCTACTTCATCACGTCCCTTTTTGAAAAAACGTCAAATTTGAAGTCAGAGTGAACTTCTCCAATGTGTTGAAGTAGAATTAGAAGATGGTCTTGTCGCCTTGAACAGAGAGGACTTTAGCTCGTGTTTTTTGTGGTTATGTGGGTTTTTATTTCTTGACTAATTCTCGACAGCTATATCCCGTGACATCGTCCACTACATGGCTGAAGAAGGTGATAAGTGTTGTGGCGGATGGATCTGTGATGGAACACTTGAAATTGAACCTGGTTGATTGACAGTAATTGGCTGTTAAAAATTGTTTTGATAGTAAATGAGAGCATTCTAATTTTTTGTAATGTTACCTCTAGGCTAGACCTTGTTGTGGGTCGCGATCCATACAACGATATTTGTCGTTTTGAATTGTTACCTTTATTTTGCATTGAGTACAGGAGATTTAATACCAATCGTTGTATTTGTTGATCTAGGTAATTGTTGCTTGGCTCGTAAATCTTACTCCTTGTGGGTGTTTCAGCATGTGTTAATAGTAATAAAATACGGCCTACAACAAGGTCTATCCTAGAGCTCAAATGTTATGAAGGGTGTATTATCTCAATCCCAAAGTCTGCTCGTCCTGCTTGGAATGCAAATTTTTTCTTAGATTATTTGTTATGTTGAAAAAGTAAGCAATCCCTCGAGCAACTCCAACAGCTACTTTTACATTCGTACCCAATAGAAGAAGCCCTATAGTTCCTAACACCCACAAAGACCAAATTGCTTAGATAAACCCTTACTATATATCTACGATCCTAGAAAAATAAAATGGTTTGTGTATTAAGTATACATGCTGCTTAGCACTACAAAGGGGATTTCAAAGTTTCCATAATGTACGAATTCAGACACAAGCTATTATTATAAAATTAGTATGTCTTACTTGTAGTGTGAAATGTTACTAAGTGATTTCAGAGTATAGTAAGATCTGCTTGGCATGTTTCCATGATTGCAAAACAAATAAAATATGAACAACAATGGTTAAAATAGCAAGATACTTTCGCAATCCCAGCAACATCGTATTAAACTTCCCTACATCAACAATATTTCACTGAATTAAGAATAACATAAATACACTATGACAAGTTACAGTAATATCTAGCAAAAACATATTTTGTAATAACAACTTATATTCACACATAATTATCAGTAACATTAACACATAATCACAATTAATTGAATACATCAACATATATTTCAACTTCTTAAATCATAGCTTTGAACTAAGGGCATTATCTGTATCACAGCTGATTTAATCATAGCTTTGAACTTGGGTCAAATGGCATTATCTGTATACCTCATCTACACCATAGCTTAGTATAGCCGAATAGGCACCAGTGTGTGCCTTCTATAACAAGATTGTTACACAGGATTCAAGATATACTTAGCACGACTATCTTGATTGTCTAAACCACATCGAAGCACCAAATATAAATGTACTTACCACAGATCCTGCAAGCTTCAAGGCACAAGTAGAAACCTGCAATAATGTAACCTCAAGTTATGTACATATCAACCACCGATAAAGTCGAAACAAACACCTATAAGACACAAGTGATACGAGTTACAAAAACAGAAACCGTTTTTGTATAAATGGTTATGATTCCGGTTGCTAAAAGTATCTTATAAAAATAGTGGTGCCAAAAGGGCAAGAGGGTTCAGGTCAAAAATTTTATTAGTACAGGTAGGAATGGGTCAAAACATGTTTTTTTATGCAGGTTGAAACAGATCATAAAGCTACTCTTGCAAATAAGTGTCATTTTTTAAAATAAAAAATATAAAAGAAGATTACTAACACCTTATAACTACAACAATTAATTAACAATATTGTTAATAGTCTGCACACTAAGTGGGATGGTATTACAATAATAAAGGCTTTTAAAGTCAATTTGTAGCATTCCACAACAGTTATCTAGACACATTTTAAATGGAGCAGGAAACAATATTCGTAGCATTATCTAAAAGAATCATACATACAAAGTATACATGTAAACTTGTCACTACTACAAAAACTAAAATTAGTACACCACCAGCAGAAACTGAAGCATGCTTCACTTCTCATGCGAATTCAGGAGGTAGAAGGTATATGTCCTTCTTTATGTATTCTAACCTTGTTATAGTACCAATTAATCAAGACAAAAAGCTTGCACGTATAATGTAATGATTGATAAGCAATCTCATACAACCTTGAATACAAGTAAATAATATAATACCATTGGGTCTTTAATGATTGATAAGCAATCTCATACAACCTTGATTGATAAGATTGCACATAGTAAGAAGTACGGATGAGCATTTTGACCCGAATCCTGATTCCGAACCTGAACCGTTCCTAGAACTGTACCGATTCCCAGTACCCGAATCCCGTTTGGTACGGGACCAGGACTACGAAATAAGGTGAAAAAGATTTCAGAACCACTGATTCAGTACGGGATTAGTACCAAATCGGGAAATTCTTGAAAAAACGGGAAAATCCTGATTTCCCGATACCGGTACCGATACCCGAATCCTGTTCGGTACGGGATCGGTACATAACTTTTTAGATCGGAAAAAAATCAAGAGCACTAAATCGGGACGGGATTGGTCCCGAGCTCATCCCTAATAAGAAGTAAGTCAAAGATAAAATTCTATTAATATTCATTGGGACCAAATCAAGTATTTCAATTAACCAATCAACCATTACATGCTATAAACCCATTAGAGATGCGAGTAGATGCATAAACAAAAAAAACACTATCAAATAGTTATAACAACTACTTATTCTAAGAAAAAAATCCCATGAAAAGCACATACAAAGTTATACAGTAAATGCTAAATTCATATACAGTAACAGAAATTGTTGCAGAAGTACTTTGACTATGGTCCATGGATAATAATCTAATTTCTTTTAAAAATTGTATATTAATATGAAAGCGCAACGGGTGATCACGAGTTACTCGTAAATATTAAGTAATTAGTATTGAACCAAACACATTTAATATAATCATAACTTAGTGTGACTCTCGAACAAACACAAACACTATGTAATGATTAAAATTCCATTGATTTACTTTGGGACTAAATTAATCATTTATAAAAGATAAGTCTAGTTTTGGGCACTTCACAGCCAACGGTCTTCACATGACAAACATAAGAAAATACTTAATTTGTCTAAATAAACCATGAAGATTGGAAACCCCCAAAACCAAGTTGATAGTATTCATTTATTGAATAAAGATATAATGTTGTTGCAAACTTGCAGTAATGTTTTTACCTTAGATCGCACAAGCTTCACAACTTTAGTATAAATTTGTAACAGAATGTCAATGGATGAATAAGATTACTCAAAACATAAGTAAACTTGATATATAAAATCCTTTATGAATACCGAAAAAGGATAACATACTAAACATAACCAGAAATTAGGTAAGAATGGCCTCACTACAATTAGATCTAAAATCATCTCCAAGTTCTAATTATGCCTCAGAGTAACAATTAAAATGCATAGATTAGGCAAAGAACCAACCCTAAATGATAAAATATACATTAAACCTAGATTTAATAAATACATATCAGGCCTGGAGTTTCAATTAATAAATGGTGGATTGAGGAACGAAAGTGAAGGGATATGACTAACCGTGGCGGTAGTGGCAGAAGCAAGGAGCCAATGGTAAGAGCTAGAAATGGTGTGGTGGATTGAGGAAGGATAGTGGTCTGAGTGTGTGTGATTGAGACGGTTTAAAGAATTGTTTGTGTTTGGTTTGTGTGTACTAAAAAAATTGAAATTAAATAATCCCCGCCATATGATTTCGTGAAAATTGAAAAGTGCAAAGAATCTCTATTTCAGTTTTTGTGGTAGTGTTTGGATAAAAAAGAGGGGAGTGAAATTAAAGAAAAAATGAAAAATATGAGCGGGACTTAAATTTCCTATTTTTCAGGAAGTTTTTGTTTAACTTTAAATAATTTAAGTGTTAGCTTTTACGCATAAGTAATTGCAACACTTTTTTTAATGTGTTGTGTTATGCTATTACTTGCAACACTTTGGTTAAAGTGTTGTCTTTGTGAGTAATATGCAACACTTATTATAAAAATGTTACCATTTCACTAATCTTGCAAAATATGCAACACATTTTGAAAGTGTTGCTTGTAATTTGTTGAATTAGGCTCATTTTCTTGTAGTAGGAAAATCTGTACAAATTACCTATGCTTACAAGCATGTACGTTGTTAGCCATGGTCGCTAAAATTTTCTAGCTGTCAGTGAGCCACGACTACTGAAGTCCTTTTACGCATAGCCAGTTGATTATCCCAAAATCTTCCCATACATTCCAGAAGAACCTTCAAGGATAAGGACGGTACCATGAGATTATGTGTCGGCTACCGTCGATTTAAACAAATCACCATCCATAACCGTTACTCTCCTCCACGTATTGACAAGATCATATTCATTTAGGGTGTTAAGCACTTTACAAGATCGGATTCATGATCATGATGCCAACAGTGACGAGTGAAAGAGCAGGACATGTCCATGACTGCTATTCGTACACGACTTGGTCATGCTAAATTCATGATTCTATATTAGTCTCACAAATGCTCCAACAGCATTATGGACTTAATAAATTGAGTTTCCATGAACTTATAAACAAATTCATCAGTATTTTCATCTATGACAGCCTAACCTTCTCTAAGTCTAGAGAAGAGCAGGAAGACCATATTTTCACTATGTTGCAAATTCTACGACAGGAGAAATTTCACCCTGAAATTTTCCAATCTAAATTCTGGTTGATTACAGTGACACGCTGAATTGCATGGATTATCACGGTTAATCTTACCACGACTCAGCTTATGCATAAAGGTGAGAACCCTACACTACGTCAGGGGTTCCAAGAAAATCCTACGCTAAGAAAGGTCTAATTTAAGACATTCAGAGTTTCGCAAATTTCTATGTATCAAGTTTCTAAGAAGCAAGATAAAGTTACGTTCGTATCTAAGTACCGGACATGCCAACAGGTTAAGAAAGAACACCAACAGACTAGAATGTTCTTGCATCATATGAAATTGTGAATAAAAAATGGGACAAGATCTTCATGGATTTTGGTTACCAGATTAACGCAAACTCAGAAGAAACAAGATGCCATCTGGGTTATTAACAACAGTTTGATAAAGTCTGCAGAATCCTTACATCCGTACGGATTTCAAAACCAACAGATTGATCGGACACATTCCACGTTAAGGCTCATCCGATCACTTGGTAATCCGTCAGCTATCGGGTTAGATAAAGGTTCGCATTTGTGATCCTTATTTACGTCCACGTCCTTGTTCTAATTCCAAGATTTGCTTTAACGCTCACGTTCATGACACTATTCACGTTCATGATCGTATCTTGGCTTACGATTTTACGTTCATCTTCGTTCTGGGAAGTGTTGCAAGAACTGGAGAGACCAGACTCAAGCTTAGTATAACTCCCTATCCTCAGATAGATGTTTCGCGTCACATCCCACGTCTCACATTGTAGCATTTGTCGTTACCGCAGTTGTATTTCATGTTCACGATATGTTTCACATGTCATGTTCATTCCACATTCCTCATATCACGTTCACGATATGATACACGTATCATGGATCATGATATGTTTGCTCATATTACCCTCACCATATCTCTACGTATCACGTTCAAAAATTTTCATGTATCGCGTTCAAAATTCTCCACGTATCACGTTCAAAATTTTTCATGTATCGCGATCAAATTTTTTCACGTATCACGTTCAAAAAATTTTTTCACCTATCACGTTCAAAATTATTCACGTACTACGTTTCTATTGTCGCGCGCATCGTTGCTAATTATCAGTTAAGTTAGATTGTTTTGCACCATAACGTTTTACTTATCCTTGCACGTTAATTCTTATTCCCTCGATCAAATTCAGGGGATCTATCTTACGTAGATGACAATGAACTTTGCGTGTTTTCAAGTCAAGGTCAGGAGGACCAAGATTATCATTGTGTCAAGATCTTGTGAAGGAACCGTTCCAGGAGGGAAGCCACGTGGAAACGGACAAGTTCATCCGGACTTCTTATCCGTTTTTCTCTTATCAATTGGATATGTCCCTTCAGTCACGTCACGTTCCATGTCCTTTCAAGACATGTCACGTTCCCTCTACCATGTCACCTGCACGCCTATTTATCTTACATACCCTCTCAGTTTGATTCGGGTATGTTTCTCTTTTAGTTACTTATCTATAATTTGGGGACGAATTATTCTTTTTAGGGGGGAAGAGTTGTAAAACCCGCATGCTTTTACCATAAATAGTATCCTTACGATAGTACGTACATGATTAGAACTTTCCTTTTATAGCACATTTACGTTTCACGAACAAGAATCACAAGTATTACGTATGTGTTATAACACGATAAGTAGTTATTACGTATTAACGCACGATAAGTATTCCAATAATAATTATAATCACGAACATACGAACATGAAATCATGAACGTAAATTAATCACGAGCTAATATTACGTATGTATGTATATTTATTACGATCACGAATAAATATATTAAGTCACGATCGACAATTAATTAAATCACGTAAACACGACACGAGAACACGTATATAATTAGAACACGGGAAAAACAACGGGTTTACCCTTTTAGGGGCCCACATACCACGAAATTAGGAAGAGGAAGGGCTTAGCCCATGTAATTTTTACTAAACAAGGGGTTAAGGGAAAAACATGTTTCATTTATCACAAAATCTAGAAAATAATTAAAACCCTAGTTTTCTTTTGGTGCTCCTTTTGGCCGCCGGGTTTATATCACCACAAGGGTGATTCGGGTTGATTTTGATCTTTGATTTATTGCAAGGAATCGTGTGTGTTCATCCTTCTTGATTTCACGTAATCGGTATAACCCTTAATCTTTTCTTTTTATGTGTTGTTTTATATAATCACATAAAATCATGATGTTTTTAATAAACTAAATAAAAACAAGTAATATAAACATGTTCTAATCATGGGGTTTAAATCAATCAAGGGTTTAGGGGTGTTTGTTGTCCAGCTGACGCCCAACCGAGCCCCAAGGGGGTCTCGGCTTGGCTAATATTCACACTACCGAGACCTTAAGGTCTCGGTTTGGTGGTAGTTGTGTCACGGCAGCAGCAAGGGCAAGAAACCCCGACCTCGATCGGGGTATGGTGATGGTTACGGGTCCGGTTCATGGGTTTTAATCACGGGTCCGGTTCATGTATCATTTTTTATGGTTTATGATTTTTACAAGTTATGTTATTTTTTTCAAGACTTAAATTAAATTAATTAAAAGCATGGACATGATTAATTTAATTTACATGACTTAGGTTATTAATTTAATTATTAATTCATGAATTTTAACCTAAGTATTTATCTTTAATTAGACTATATAATTAATTAATTATTAAAACCATGACTTATAATTAATTAATTTACATGACTTAGATTATATTATTAATAGATAATAGTACATGTTTTAACCTAAGTATGTTACCTTTATTTAATTAAAATCATGTTATATTTAATTAAATACTTTAACCTATAGTTTATTTAATTTACATGTAATAGTTAATAAACTATACTTTATAATCACATGATTTAGAATAATAATCAGAAAACACTTAAGCTTATATGATTAGCTTATTTAACCAGCTGATATCTATTTATGGAAACTTTCTATTTTTAGAAACTTATTTATTTAAGGCAGCTAATCTATTTATGGAAACTTTCTATTTTTAGAAACTTATCTATTTTAAGCAGTAATTCTATTTTTGGAAACTTTCTATTTTTGGAAACTTTCTATTTTTGGTAACTTTCTATTTTTGGAAACTTTCTATTTTTGGTAACTTTCTATTTTTGGAAACTTTCTATTTTAGGAAACCTGTTATTTTTAGAAAGTTACTTATTATTACAACAAGTATAATAATACATGGAATACAAGGAATACTTAATCAGAATAGACAGAATATAAGATAAACACAGTATAAAGCTTAAAACAGTAAAACATGACACGAACATATAAAACAAGCTAAGACATGATATAAAACCAGTTACGTATTCAGTAATCAGATACTTATACACGTATGTATTTATGTAGCATTAGTGATACTGAAGTAGGACTCTCTTCCGTTCGTCTTCTTCGTTCACTGGACATAAGGTACGGATTCCCGTCCTTTCAGTATGGACAGTCTTTCCTTATTAGGATTCCCATGTATGCAGCCAACTGTTTTCCCATAGTATAAGTTTATATGTTTGATTGCTTATGTTTAATTAGAATACCTAAAGCCATATACATGCATGACCAGTTTCACCTAGTTATAGAGGTACCATAACCATAATACTAGAGGCACTGGTGTTATGACTTCCCCACGGCGGAGTGATTGCTCGTGGCGCCCCTTCAGCTTTTGGCCATATTATTATATTTATCATGTGGGGCGTATGGGTGCATCCTAGTTACATGTTTTCAGCAGATTACTCAGTGTGAATGTGGTGTGTGCCTTGCATCCTTCACAAGGAGCTGATCCCTCCTACCCAAAAACCAGTATATTAAATTAGAGGCAGTCCCTCTAATTTGCATGACGAGGTCACCCCTCCAAGTATTCATGCACGTTGATATTTCATGACCTATATTGGCTAATGGTAAATATGTTTAACAGTTTTTATAAGATAAACATAAGGCTTTTCAAACTATAAAACCAGTTTTACTAAGATATAACCAGGTTATCCAGGACTTAGTTTCTTCCGCTGTTTCATGCTTATATGCTTATATTATTCATGCTTTACTTGTATATCCGTGCACTGAGCGTTATGCTCAGCCGTTACTTTCCTTTCCATGTCCCAAAACGGTAGGTACTTAAATTTAGACTGGAGCATTTGGAGGACACGCATAGGATGGGAGCTACCTTAGACTTCTTCTCCTCATGCCTTCATATATTTATGCTTGTTTAAGTCTTCCTTTTGTTCATTTACTTTATTTATGTTTTGGGCTTATGTTTAGGAACCGATGTTTGATTCCGGTTTTCCCTATGGTCATGTATGTTTTAGTACATATTACCTTGCATGCTTTGATGACACGCCATAATCACGCGTGACATTCCATTTATCAAAATGGGGTGTTACAACTCGGTTAACAAAAACAAGCGCTTCTCAGGAGGCAACCCGCATTATCTATCCTTTTTATTCTGTTTTTATAATAAGTGTACGGGGAGAACCTAGTATGTGTTTGTCCTTTTCTTTCTTATCATGTGCAGGGATTCGAGCTTTCAAAGATACATTCTTGATGACTTTTGACGACCCGTGATCCCATGTTCCCGTCTTCCCGGTTATATCCTAAACTCTTTTGATTCATTATTTTATCATTTATGTTAAAATAGGAATCACTTTAGTCGTCTCTTCCTTAGCAAGATTTAAACAACGTGCACAATGTCCTAAGTGTAGGGGAGTTTACTCCCACATGCTTAAACATTGAGGACAATGTTTATATCAAGTGTAGGGGGACTTCTATCGAAGTTAAGTGGGCTTTTCCTTGTATTTGTCCTCATTTTAACCGGATATTTTATTTTTCGACATTTTTCAAAAAATTTAATCTATTTTGGCCTAGTTGTATAGTAGTTTTCCTTTGCTATCGTTATTTACTTTCTTTGATAGAATAAATTTTGAATAAAGTGGTTTTAATTTTTCAACGTCATGAATCTTTTGACTCAACCCGAGTTTACTTATCTAAGTTTACTCTAGCTAGTATCCTTAACGTGTTTAAGTCAAGTTTGTCTAGGCTTTTATATAGGGAACTTTAAAACGCGAAAGTCTTAACTCTCACAGGTTAAGAACAAGAACTTTTCGTAAGTTCTTATAATTGATCCTAGAAAGTCATTTATCAAGGGAACTTTAAAATGCGAATTCTAAACTTGAAAGAGTCTAAGAAGTTGCAAGATCCTATAGATGACTTGAAAACCTAAACTTTGATTTAATTGGCTAAGCATCCACGAGTCTCATTCCTTGAGATTTTAAATTGTGGAGAACGAGAGATGATAGAGTCAATTATAAGTTTGGTATTCTTTCATGAATTTATGTGAGTTGATTATAAGCTTTTTCTCCCATCGCTTGTTAATAAATATATTTGCAATAAATAAGATTGTACGATTTGAAAAGTTACTTAGCTTCTAGCGCAAGATCGTTTAAAAGTTGCTCGGTATTAATTAGAGTTCATAGCCAAGGCATAACTTATTGAAGCGGGATGCGAAGATTGGCGAGTTCGAAAAGGCCCTAACAAGGCATGATGGCTACATTTTATTGCTAAATATCCCAAGTGATGTGAAGAATCATTTATCAAAAATCAATATGAAGGATCGAGACACACGACGAAAAGCAAATACTCCCCTAAAGATCATGGAGAAGTCTACCGAAAAGACCCTAGCAAGGTATGAGGATAAATAGATCCAAGTCCTAAAAGGAGGTGGATTGTTGTATATAAAAGTACAAAATAATGATTGGAGAAAAATGAAGAAGTCGTGGTCCATATATGAAGAATCTCTCAAAAAACTTCAAGTGGAGAAATTCCTAGTATGAACAGAAGACCATAATTTCAAGAACGTCTCTCAAGATACGAAGTATGAAGTCGCTGCCAAATATCGGTCGGAGAAAGGTCTCAAATCGTGAAGCGAGTTATGCCAAGATATGAACTTTAAGAGGTCCCGAGAAGCAGTTTTAAAAGATTTTGTCCTTTATCTAACTATTGATTAAAGCGTCCTACTTTATTTTCGGCCTAAATAAACTATCAAAATAAGTCAAACAATGCATCCCCGTGATCATTCAAGACAATCATAAAATATAAGAGATACACCTAGGAATAAAGGACTCTAAGTGAATAATTGGGCCACATGAGTTTGTGTTAGTTTGCTAACTTATAATAACAATGATCTCGTTTTTAAGCTTGGTATGGGAACATGAAACTTGAGGATGATAAACATTCATGACAGCCAAAATTCCAATGTAAGTCTTTGATTTCTTTACTTGTTTTTTATATTTCTATCTTTTTTAATTTCCTTAGTGTTTAGTATTTAATAAAGGCCAAGGTAGATTAATTATGATGGAAAATGTAAACCGTGCTTTGAAATTAAAGCATTGCATGAGGGCATTGCAATGGTCAAGTGTAGGGGATTTAATAAGTGTGAAAACACTTATCTTTTTACCACTTATTTCCAATAATAACAAGACCAAAACGTGTATTTTATGTCGTAAAAGTCAGAATTATGCGTGGTTTGTATTTTTATTGTGTTCAGGATAAAAATATGAAAAAGGAAGAAAACATGAGCTATCACGGGCTTTTATCGAAGAAAACGAGAAAAGACGAAGTCAAAAGATA
Organism: Glebionis coronaria; assembly: GCA_025667525.1. NCBI lineage: Eukaryota > Viridiplantae > Streptophyta > Magnoliopsida > Asterales > Asteraceae > Glebionis > Glebionis coronaria. Next base: position 155,777,918 of record CM046876.1, read on the forward strand.
AAGAGTGCAAAAAGAACGGAAGTCCAAGGCCTATTCTGAAGATTTATCGAAGAAAATGTCTAAAGACGGAAGTTTAATGAAGTCGAAGAACCAAGTCTAATTATAGAAGAAAATTATAAGACGAGTTCAATTTATATCGACAAATCTCGAGACGACGTCGAGAAAGACAAAGAATTTAAATTGAGTCGTGACGAGAAGAAAGAAAGAAGGAAGCATAAACACTTAGCCTCCCCACCTCCTATATAAACCCTCCTAATGTGTCATTAGGAGGGTGTTAGCTAGTTTATTTTTCTTTTGTAGTTTTAATTTTTAGAGAGAGAAAGTTCTTAACTTTCTCTCACTAGGAAAACTTCATCTTTTCTTTCTTTCATGTTTATGTTTTAATTCAATCTTGTATTTTGGAATCATTAATCTACAAGTTCAAGTTTAAGCTTTTCATCATTAATCTTCTTCTACCTTTCTTGATTTTGATTTGTTCTTAATCCGAAATTTTAATGCATCTTGTTTAATGTTAATAAAAAGTTTATCTTTTTATTCATATCTAAGTTTTTATACGATTTGACCTTTGAGCTTACCATGCTTATTGGCTTATTTTGTATTTAGCTTATTTACTTTCAAGTTTTCTTGAAAATTTCATCTTTTTAAAGTTTGTTTTATAAAGTTTTCTTATTTAGTGTTTTACAAGTTGTTAAATTTGTGTTTGTTTAGTTTTGGTTAAGTTTTGGTATTTGCTTATTTAAGTAAGTGCTTATTTGGTTTGCTTATTCTGTTTTTGATTTCCACCGTATCATGTTTAAGGGTTTTACCAGTTCTGATCAAGTAAGTGTGATCGCATAAACCCCTAGGGTTTCTACTTGCGATCCTTTACTTCGATCACCAAGTACTATCATCCACTGCGATCACATTCTACGATCTATACTGCGATCCACTCGTTGCGATCCAGGGTACGATCGAAGACTGCGATCCAGGGTGCGATTGGCTGTCACGATCCAAGCCACGATCATTGGCTGCAATCGTGGGTACGATCTGGTAGTACGGTCAAAGAGTACGATCATCACTGCGATCCACTTGTTGCGATCATGGTTACGATCCAATCTTTAGCTCACTTGGCTGCGAACGCTCGTTGCGATCTGGGCCACGATCTAGGGTACGATCCAAGTGTGATCTGACCTTAGTTTTAGATTTTATTTCTTGTTTTATGTTAAGTTTTGAATTTAGTTTTTCCCGCATTTTTACTTAGTATTATTTTTGAACTTTGATTTATCTTAGTTAATATTACTTTATTTTATTTTTAAATTTATTTTTAAAGATTTAATTTTTCGTTATTTATTTTTAAGTCTTAAATTTTAGTTTAAATTTTTTTTAAAAACTTCCACTCTTACTTAGCGACATTTACAATTTTTCATTTTACTTTTAGTTTATAATAGATAACCACCTTTCTTTATTTTCCACCAAGAACGACTGAGTCGCACTTTAAATTGGTAATCAATTCTAAAAGACTGGATTAACGATAACTTTTTACATATAAAATCTCTTGTATTAGTACCAAATTTTTCCCAACTAAAAATTAATGGTACCGGTACCGTACCAAAAGGGATTCGGATATCGGTACCGGTATCGGGAAATCAGGATTTTCCCGTTTTTTCCAGGAATTTCCCTATTTGGTACCGGTCCCGTACTGAATTAGTGGTACCGAACTTTTTTTCACCTTATTTCGTGGTACCGGTACCGTACCGAACGGGATTCAGGTACCGGGAATCGGTACGGTTCCGGTTTGGTTTCGGGATTCGGGTCCAAATGCTCATCCCTACCTAAATGCAACCCTAATCTAACTATTTACCAAATATTATAACCTAAAGACAAAATTTGTTATTGATCTCGCTCACTGATGTGTTTTTGATGTTTTTATGCAGTTGAGTTACAAGTTTATTACCTATACTCCTAGCACTACCAACATACAACCCACAAAACAGATACTAACGCTACAGAACCCACCAATTGGTAAGTTATACTACCAAATCAAAACCAAATCAGATAATTAACTACCATAAGGCAAATTACATAAAAATTTACAACTTCAATTCTTTACACTACACTTTGCAAACCTAATGCATAAACTAACAACTACATCTAACAAAGGTGTGCAGGTCTATTTAGTTGAGTTTTTCTGTCACCCAAACCCCAATACACACAGTCCCAAACACCCCTTTGCCCACTGATTTGAAAAATCAACAAAGAACTTTTTGAAATATCAAACTTAAAACCTATTCATCTGACAAGAACTTTCATAAAACATACCAAGAACTTAATTTAAGCATAAATGCTACAAGAACAAGCAGTCAACTAAAAATTCACAAAAGTCACAAAAATCACACCATTTAAACAATCCTTGTAGGGTTCAAGCTGTTACCTTGAATTATTTACTTCCAAACCATTCTATGGCATGCTGATGCCATCTCCATAAATAGCTTATCCTGTGGCTTAGGGACTTTATGAAAAAGTTGTTTGATGGTGTAAAGAAAGTAGAGGAGATAGCCACCCTAGACTACAATAGTCACAAGGGTGGCTTATGTATTCTATCTGTTTAAACACACAACAAAGAAAATAACAAGAACAAAGCTCCAAAGCTGGCTATAGGTTGTTGTCAAAAGATTGTAGTCTAGGTTATGAAATAGTTAGCTATCAAATATAAGAGAAATGAGACTTTTAGAAAAAGCTAATTTGGAACCAGTATTTTATAACCACAAATAAACCTTAAAGTAACTTGAATGTACAAGTTCACAACTCCTTGATTTTGTCAAAATCAGGGAGCTATGATCACTTGTACACCTAAGGATCTCAAGAAGCTTGAACACAAAATTGGCATAAAAGCTTTTTGATAGAACAATAAGAACAATTTGCAAAAAAATTAAAGCTAATTTACTTTCAAAAAATTAAAATGGAACACAGAGATAAACTTGCAAGTTTTTTATAAACTTTAACTATTTAATATAAAAAGTTTACAAGTCAAAATCTAGAACAAAAGAGTGTCACATGTCGACACCTCTTTTTATACTAACTAAGAACAATCTAGAATGATAAAACCCTAGCTAAGTGGTCCTCCAATCTTTCCCTTTTGATCCTCAGAATATGCCCTCAAGATCCTCATTTAAAATTTGAAAAGTGGTCAAGAAAATCTCCATGTGATGTTTCTGTTAGATTCCAGCTGTTGGAGTTGATCATGGTCGCTAGTTATGTTGTGGGCAACACGTTTTAGATGTGGAGCATCGATCTCTCTGGTGTCATTTTGTTTCTTCCCCATTTTAGCAAATATTAGAGCAGGGGAGTATCGGGTAGGGACCCACAGTGATGAGGTGGAGGGTTTAAGCACATGGGTGTGATCAATGGACGTGTAATTTAGGATCTAGAAGGTTTTGGGATTTAATTTATTGGTTAGGTGTAATTAGGGATTTAGGGTTTATGAGATAGAAAAAGGTTGTTTGATATGTGTTAAGGTAATAGAAGGTGTTAAGCGCCTTTTTGTTTAATTAATCCATTTCAAAATTTGGGCTTAGGTAAAAGAAATGGGTTGGTCGGGTTAGGGTGTCATTGATGGGCTTGGTGGGTTTAGTTGGTGGGTTGGGTCGGATAATAAACGAAATGGGTTGTAAAGTGGACGTTTTCCCCTTTAACTTTCAATAGCATGACATTTTTTGCCTTTACGCTTTTGTAGTCGATTAGAGCAACTTCCATTTATATTAACTTTAAGGTATTGGCAGTTTTGGCCCTTAAACTTTTTAAACATGGAATAAGGGCTCAAAATGAAATTTGATGATTCTTCAAGGGCTAATCATGAACACTCTTGAAAAGATATACAAGGGCCTAAAGTGACAAGTCTTCAAAGTTATAGGACCATTCTTGTAAATTCTGTTGGAAATACGTTTTTACGTATTTAGAAAGGATCGGTCACTCCAATAATATTGGGCTCGTGATCCAATATAGCCCATATAGCCCACATGTAGGGTGGGCTATATAAACCCCCCTCCTAGCATGTTAGGAGGGGTTGTTGGTTCACTTACCATTCCATTAATCACATTTCCATCTTTCTCTTAACTCTCCTCCTTTCTCTCTCTTCTTTCTCTCTCTAAAGTTCTTCCATTTATCATCATTCAATAGATAATCCACACATTGCATAATCCTTAGAAAACTAAGATCCTACAATTGGTATCAAGAGCATGGTTGATTCTTTGGATTAACACGTTTTATTTATTGATTTGATGACAAAGTTTCTTTCTTTTACAATTTTTTTTTCTATCTTTATTTCGTCTAATTTTTTTCTTTCTTTAAGCTCAAGGTTTTAAAATTTATTTTTATAAAATCTTTGATAAAATTTTTTATCAAAATTTTTATATATTGATTTACTTGGTCAAAATCTTTTTTTTTTTTTTTTTTCCTTTCTTTCTAAAATCTTTTTCAATTTTATTTTCTTTTGTCTCGAATCTGATAAACCATTTGGAATTGCGTGTCATCATTCTGTCTATCTATCAATTTTGAATTGCGTGTCATGTTTTGTGTGGGATAATCTCACTCACAAAAGTATATTTTTTTATAAAAAGTATCATTTTTTTTATTTTTTTAATTTTTTTTTAATCTATTTGTTCCTGTTGCCTATTCAGTTAAGGGTTTATCATTCCGATACTCTTTCCGACACCTTTTCCGACGGTTTCAAGTGCCTTATTCCGATACTTTGTCATCTCGATCGCAATAACCGAAAGGTTCTACTTTGCGATCACGTTTTCTGAATTCATTTTACCGACGCGTATTCCGATCGCACTTTGCGATCGTGATTGCGACGGGTTTAAGGAAAAGTGAAACGAAACTCTGCCCAAAATTTTTCTACACATTACGATGGATGTTTGCTGAACATTGCGATGGAAAATATTTCAAACATTGCGATGGAATTTCATTTTATTTTTTTTGCTCATTGCGATGGTGATGGAAATATAACTTGTCTCATCTGACAAAGACAAAACCAAAAACATAGATTTGACTCAACAAAAACGACTCGACTCGACTCTGAAACACACAAAACCACAGCCTCGTCCACCAGCCTCTCGAACACTCGACCTTGTCTCTCTCACAATACACACTCGAACCTCAACCTCGACCACGCGATCCTAAACTCCAACACTAGACTCAAACCAACAAAACCCCAAAAACCTCGTACACTCGACTCAACCACAGTCTACACCATATCCGAAACCCACACTCGACAGCTACCTAAACCAAACTCAACACTTTCGACTCCAACATAAAAACCACAAACCACCCACACCCTATCAAACAAACCTCTCGACCTCTCGAAATCCCAGACCAACGACACCCACACCCTCGACCTAACAGACCTACAACCCACACCCGAACACTAAACACCCTCAGACCCTCGACTCACAGCCTTGACTCTCGACACCCTCAATAAGATCTCAGTTTCAAAGCAAACTATCCTCGATCCACAAAAGAAAGAAAATACCTACCCGAGACCCTTGGACGGATCTTGATGTCATGTTTCTGATAAGCTTCGAATATGGTTTGTTGTTGCGAGTTTCAAACGATACCTATTTGATTCATATGATTTAAATCAAATAAATCCATAGATCGGTTGTGATTCGTCTGGGATTGAGATTGTTTAGTTGAGAGAAAACAGATAAGAGAGAGAGAGATATTAGGTAAGGTATAGTCAGAGAAACAAGAAAGGGGCGTTATTTACAAAGTTTGTGAGAATTATTAGGGGTTGTGGGTTTGCGTAATACGTTTTATAAATCACCCTTTAATTTTTCATAAGCCACGTGTGTGGTGAATTGGTGATTTGTGTTGTTTTTGGTCAATAGCCACGTCTCATAATTCTTTTTCTTTATAAGCAGATTATTTACACGTTTAAAAAGATTTATTTTCTTTTTCTTTAGATTAGTTTTCTATTATTTTCCGTTTTTATAGTACCGTTTTATAATCACTATTTTAGAAAGATTTTATTTTTTCTATAGGCTTTTTTTTTTAGTATTATTTTAGAATTGATTGTGAGAGATATTATCGGGTTGAGGCGGGTTTTCCGAAAGAACTAAAATTAGTAAAATATTTGACGGCCCGATCATTATTTTTACCGTTGCTTGACGCACTTTATTTTTAAAGTGAACTAAGTTTGAATTGGTCTCCGGTTTATTTTTTCAACGTTTGACCCGACAGCAATTTTTGAGCCGAGAAAAGTGTGATCTCATCTATCGTGGATTTTTAAAAAAGTTATTTACGGATCTTTCGAAATTTATTCACGAATTATAAGATTCCGAATACAACTACAATCACGATCATTTTTCATCATAATTCAATGGAGTCTTTGCATTCGAAATTTCAAGAGGGAGACTTGTATCACATGCAAGACACAGCTAGAGAAAGTAGTATAATGTCATGTCGACTACTTCAGTCACATCTTAGGACTATTGCATGGGTTCAAGGAGGAAGCGAATTTGTGACACTCTTTGGTCAACATCATTATACATTCATCAATTCACTATGTCTCAACTTGGACCACCTAGCTGAGCAACTTCACAAAGAAGACTTTAATCACTCTGCATCAGAAACTGCATATCAGGCTCTTGTGACACAACTCACGCCTTTCCTCCAATTCAATATCATCAAGTATGACAATTCAGGGATATGCCGGTCATTTTTTCAATACACACAGAACGATGTTAAAGATTTCCGTGATAAACTGTTGAAATATATGACATCAGTTTCGTCTTCGATTTATGAAAGATCTAGACTTCACCAAGTGTATGACAATGGAGTGCAAGAATCTATGATGCAAATACAAGAGGAGAATGGTCATACGGTTGACAACTTGGAGCCTAACGATGGCAAGAGCACGGAATCAGGAGGACAACATGATACCAGTGGCACGTCAGGCAATGTTCACGAGATCTCATTTGATGACACCTTACCCGTTAATGACGAAGAGCCTGCGGACATGGTACAATGTAATGTTGATGATGTATATGCTGATGAAATACCGCATATTGAGCATTCTGAACCTAACTATGACAAACATGGGATGAAAAAGAGTGATAGAAATACCACTTCTGATTCATCCGATGTGAGTCATAATAGGGGAGAAAGTGTTCAAAATGCTAGACATCATGATAATTGTCTTATAACTGCTTCATTAACTGCTTCTGATTCCAAGATTAGAGAGCTCGAAACGATTTTAGCTCAGCAATCCAAAGAGCTTGAGGATGCCAAAATTGAATTTTCGAAGAAAACGGAGAAATTTGAAACATATTTTGAAAAACTTGAAAAGTCAAACGTTGTTCTTGAACGAAAATTGGATCAAACTGTTCTAGACTCTCAAGCTGAAAAGGATAATCTTTTGAAATAAATTAAGTTGCTTGAATCTAAGTTGGCATCCCAAGATGAATTGTTCAAAGAAAATGAGACATTAAAGGCTCAAGTACAGGAAAAGGTCTTTGCTATAGCTGCGTTGAAAAATGATTTGCGGAAAACTAAAGGACCTAGTGTGGACACTAAGCTTGAAAAACCATCAATCTTGGGGAAACCGCCTACAAATCAGTTCGTCAGACAACCAACTGTCAGACAACCTACTGCATTTAGATCCGAGCGATCACAATCCTCGAGACCGCGGTTTGCCTCCCAAGTTGATATGGTTCATCTTTCTAGAACAGTCACTCCACCATCTAGGCCCAATGTGACTAAAACAGCTTTTGCAAAACCTAATCACATGATTGCCCCTAATTTCCCTAGACATAGTCCAAAGAATACGTCTGGAACTAGTTCAAATGACGTTCGCCATACTTTTGGACTAAGGGAAGCTAAGCAAAAGACACAAGTAAGAGATAGGAACTTCAAACCTAGTCAGATGCCTTCTAGTTTACCCAACACTGCTAACCGTAGCATGTCACATCCTAGGAGCATCAATCAATCATCTAGGAATTCTAGATCTTACTCGGACATTAAATATGCTACTTGTAAAACATGTAGAAAATGTGTCTTTACGGCAAATCATGATTCTTGTATCAAGAAACTACTTAATGAGGTGAACTCCCGTGCTAGACTTAAATCCCAGTGGGTTGCCAAAATCAAACCCATTGGTAAAGTGTGGCGCCCCACTGGTAGAACTTTCACCCTTGTAGAAAACGAGTGCCCTTTAACTAGGATAGTCTCCGATTCTATTAAGACTACTAGGGAGGAAATTGAAAAGGACGATGCATCACCTAAGCCTGAACTTAAGGTTTTCTATAAAAGGAAACGTTTACCAGCTAAGACAAGTGAATCATCTCCTCAGAACACCTCTGGCACAAGTAAGGCCAACTGTGAACCCCCACTTGCTTCTAAGATAGATATCGCTAACCCTTATCCAAGCATGCAAATTCCTAATGAAAATGCAGGTACCAAAGAGGATGTTCCAAAAGAACGAAGCGGTCCAATCATTGTATATCATTCAATTAAGGACACTCTTAGAGTTTGGTTGCTAAAGAAGCTGATATCTAAGAAACAAGTGTCTCAGGGGATTTCCAGTTAAGCTTACAGTGTAAAGGACTTACAGTCACATAACAGACTGTAACTCGCTCTCAAAAGACAGGAAAGTTCATCCCGATGATGACTTATCCTCAAAACGAGAAATTAAATTTTCTCGGACACGAGCTTACATTTTAAACTATTCAAGGGTTTTAAGCTCGTGTAAAGGACTTATAGTCACATCACAGACTATAACTCGATCTTCAAAGAAAGGAAAGTTTATCGCCGATGATAAACTTATCCTAACAACGAGAAATTAAGTTTTCTCGGGCATGAGCTTATATTAAAAACATTCGAAGTTTTTAAGCTCATGCACTATGGCTCCTCGTTAAATGACAGACGATGACCCGGACTTCAGAGACAGGGAAGTTTATCCACGCAACGATAACTTACCCTCAAAACGAGAAATTAAGTTTTCTCGGACACGAGCTTATCCTAAAACCATTCAAAGGTTTTAAGCTCGTGTATAAGGCTCTTCATTAAATGTCAGATGATGACCCGATCTTCAAATTAAGGAAAGTTTATCGCCAATGATAAACTTATCCTCACAACGAGAAATTAATTTTTCTCGGGCATGAGCTTATATTAAAAACATTCGAAGTTTTTAAGCTCATGCACAATGACTTACAGTTAAATATCAGACTGTAACTCGGACTTCAATTTTAGGAAAGCTTATCTTTAAAGATAGCTTATCCTCGTAACGGGAAATTAAATTTTCTCGGTCATGAGCTTGTATTAAAACATTCCAGGTTTTAAGCTCAGAAAGGAAAGTGAATCTTTTAAATAAGAGAACTTTTCCTCATAACGAGAAATTCACCTTTCTCGGTCATGAGCTTTACGTTAAAACATTCAAAGTTTTTCAAGCTTATGAAAACGACTTCTAAGTAAATGTCAGCTTAGGACTCGTTCTTCAGTTAAAAGGAAAGTTTATCGCCGATGATAAACTTATCCTTAACAACGGGAAGTTTATAACTTCTCGGACTTGAGCTCGTTTTGTAAGATATTCAACATCTTAAGCTCAAGTAATTGGTTTTCAAAACGTTGAACACAATTTTTCGAGAATTTCTCAAAAAGGTTTTCTAAATCTTTCAAAATTGTGTGTTCAAAAAATGTTTTGATAAAAAGAGCATGTCTTCTGGAATCGATAATATTTACGATACTAGAAATGTCATTCAATAATGACACGGGGTTGTAAATAAAGTTCGAGCAGAAGTTCAAATGTTTTAAAACATGCTCAAAATGGTTTGCTATCATTTCAGATAGTAACCCGCTTTTCATACTCAAGTCAAGCATTTCACCGGAAAGCTTTGACTCAACAACGGGAATTAATTTTCTCGGGCATGGTTTACTTTATAACCATGTAAGGGATTGTGTTTACGTAATAACACAATCTAACACGAATATATGTACGATTCAGTGCATTTATTTGTTAAAACAAGAGAAGTCTTGTTTTTATGAAGTTATCATCTCCACCAACCGTAGCAGCTTACAATTGATATCTACATACTCGACGATGCGACTACTCAAACGGTGACTATAGCTCTTTCAATAGAACACGGGTCAACAATTGAGGGGGAGCAATTGTCCAGCATTCAGAATCCTTGATGCCGAGAGTGCCAAGTTCACATATTGGTGTTAAGACAACGATATCAATCATACACATGGAGTCAAGAGATAACTTCAGACGTGACGAGGTGACCAACATTCGTGAACAAGAACCATGTGAATCTTTCATATGATGTTCTCCATCATTCAGGTCCTACCTCGTAAATTGCTAATCTTGTGAATTCATTATCATATATGATCTTTGCACGTAATAAATACCTTACACTTGTGTTTAAAAGGTATTCAATTTACGTTTCAGCACACCCTCATTAATTTGAGGGGGAGCTTGTGTAATTCATGAAGATAATTGGATTTGCATTTTTCTTCCCAAATTTTCTTAAAATGCTATTAAATCAATTGATATTAAAAACATTGATTGGTTTAATATTTTTAATATGGGGGAGAAAATGTGATTTAATATGGGAAATGATTAGTCACAAATGGTTTGACTTAACGTGCTAGCTCATCCCTACATGTGCGAAATGTTTTCGGATATCGTGGCATGTGTTAAGGGGGAGCAAAATGGATTTGCACTTCAAAATGGATTTCATGGTGATTTATACTTACCCGCAACCCATTTATTTCACGACGATGAAGATTGTGGGGACATAAGGATGGTAGGATAGGTTAAAGTCCAATGATTCCTCTAGAACCGGAGGAATCTTCCCAAGGACATTCCATAGCTAGAAATAGTAGTCCTTAGGAAAGATGGAGAAAGATTGTGAACGTAGCTGAATGCCGACCAAGTACTTAAGTTAGCACTGGAACAATCACAACAAGGTGCTAGTGATGACGTATTGGTAAGCATTGAAGGGGTTGAAGAATGAAAAAGAATTGTAAAGATAAAGGGTGTAAAGAAAGAAGCCCTCCTTACAACTTAGGCAGAAACCGGGTCAATACATATGCTATTAAGATCATTGTTTAATGATTCTTGATATTGAAGACAGACATCATGGACCCAGTGATGCAAAGCACAACCCATCCCAGCTAACTCAGATATCTCTTAAAAGATATTTGTTTTAATCACACGGAGACAACACGTTATCTATTGATTTATTCACTCCGAATAAATTGGTATTGAAAAGGTGGCACTCCTCTCCAGCCTCCGATCACTAAAATCCAAAGTGCACGATCGAGTCTAGAGCCATTTGAGATCATCAAATATCTCATTAGGACACACTTTCATATTTCCTTGCTTCTTCACACACTGTGAAAAGTAAGAAAGATCTTAAGAGTCCTACGCAAAATCTTCATGATCTTGCCTGAACATCCGAGTAATACGAAAGTATTTACAATGAAGATGGAAATCCTTCTTGAGCGAATATCAAAAAGCTCATGGTAGGTGACTTGTGCGATTCTTTATGAATCAAACTTGTGATAACTGGAAAGCAACAGCTGTTTATTTCTTAAATGAATTTAAACACGTTCCAGGCCTCTACGCAATATCTCAGTGATCTTGCCAGAACACTCAGAGTGATACCGTTGTGTTCACGGTGATGAGTGGAAATCCTTCTAGTGTTAACCTCAAACAGCACTTGGTAGGTAACTTGCAAGATTCTATACGAATCAAGCTTGTGACAACTGGAAAGCAACGATGGTGCGGTTCTTAATTGAATTTCACTTGTTCCAGGAACATGAATTGACGGCTTCAAATCATGCGGATATTATTATCCAAATGATTCACTCTTTATGTTCGCAGTCAGCTTTGGACGGTCGAATAAAGAGAACGGGTTTACCCGCGAAATCCTGTCAGGAAGTTACTTAATTGAAACTATCCGTCACGGGTACGATATCTAATATCGTCCAACGGTCTTCACCGACCGGAGGTAAAATGCTACCGATTTAGAATGAAATGTTCAAAGCCATTTCTTTCGTGTCTACTTATGTTGCGGCATTTGAAGACGGTGGCGTTGCGGAATCCAAGAAGAAGTCGTCCCCACATGCTTATACTGCATACACTCAGTACTTCAACTAATTCAAGAAAGTCTGAAGGTCAAGTCTTCCGCTGTATCAAACTCTGAAGCTTTCAAGAATTATAAAGGTATAAGTGTGTGGAACATGAAGTCACGAAGAGGCGAATATCACAAGTGATGAATGCACAAGGTCAAGGCAAGAGAACATGCTCAAGACTAAAGTCAAAGATCTCATCAGCATATTCACAAGAACAAGATCGAAGACTAAAGCATAGTATGCTAGGTTTAAGATTTTGTAAAATGGTGTGACCTCCCTTTAGGGGAGATTGTTGGAAATACGTTTTTCCATGGAAAGTCTCGGTCACATCATTATTAGCATAGATCACGAGCTTTAGACTATTTAAGACATTGTAACTTGGAGTGACCTCCCTTTGGGGGAGATTGTTGGAAATACGTTTTTACGTATTTAGAAAGGATCGGTCACTCCAATAATATTGGGCTCGTGATCCAATATAGCCCATATAGCCCACATGTAGGGTGGGCTATATAAACCCCCCTCCTAGCATGTTAGGAGGGGTTGTTGGTTCACTTACCATTCCATTAATCACATTTCCATCTTTCTCTTAACTCTCCTCCTTTCTCTCTCTTCTTTCTCTCTCTAAAGTTCTTCCATTTATCATCATTCAATAGATAATCCACACATTGCATAATCCTTAGAAAACTAAGATCCTACAATTTCCTTAAACTTCAAGGACTTTTCTTGGAAAATCAATGCTCGGGTTCGGCTCATTGTGCGGCTTCGTTTCCCGTGTTCGTTTTTGCTTGATTCTTGTTATCTTTTATTGAATTCATGATATCCGAACCTACAAACACACAATGAACAAATACAAAGAGTTTTGCACGATTTTTATGATATTTTTATACATTTAAGCCCAATTTGGATGATGAGACCATGTATAATTGAGGTCTCATCAATGCTCCCTCTCCTTGTCGTATTTCGTATGACGGATCTGTTAGGATCAGAACATGGTTTGTCGATTAGCTCATTTTTGGCAATGGGTTGTTAGGGATGTAGTTGTATTTGGTCCCACGGATGGTGCCAACTTGTATATGTGAGCTAGAATCTTTTGAAAGGATGCTTCCAAGCTTTTCAAAAGGATATTATGCACTGAGTGAATGTGGTTTCTGACTTTTTGCTAAGATAAAACAATATTGTTAGCTTTAACGCGGGAGAGAATCCCGCGATTGGCTGACGTGTGGATAAGTAACTCTTGAAGGAGTAGTATGTGTGTGTCTTAAGTGCTTAGTCTTTTCCGAGTGTTAATGCACTCCTTATATAGGCGGACGTCGTTGTCAAATGCACGAGTCACGAGATGGAATACACCCTAGGGATCGATGGGTAATATGGTGGTTGTCGTAGAGTTAACGTCGTTGACTAAATCATGCTTTATAGTGTAGCGGCCTTGACAACACGATGTCGTCAATTAGTTGTTTTTGGTACATTAACGTTATCCTCTATGTTCCACATGCAATATTCCTTACTTTGTTTAAATGAGTCACATGATTTTCTTTTCGGGTGATAATCCGTAGAGGCAGTTGGGGTTTAGTCCTTGTTGTTGCGGCTCGAGGGCAATCTTGGCCCTTGTTTATATTTTCTGTAAATCGTTGAGCTTGGCGATGGTGTGGCCCGGACTCGGAACTCCAAATGAATACTGTATGTCACCAACACCCTATATGACACAAAAGGAAGTACAAATTATCATAAAATGTTCCCAAGTGATTTTTCTAACACTGATTACGACTACTAGTATTTGTTTGGAAGAGTATTAGGCTTCATACAATAGGCGGTCGTCGAAGTCGGTCGACCCCGTTGCGGCGACCAAGTCGAGTCGGTCAACTAGGCGAAGTAGTTCACACCCACGACTAATTCAACCAAACGGTCGACTTATTTTATAAAGAAAATTTAGTTTAAAATTTAAATACTTTACCCTATAAATACCCAACGCTTTGTATCATTTCTCTCACACTTTCAAAACTTTATTTTACATAAAACTATTTTTATACCACCTAAAAAAATGGGTTCAAACCAATGCGGACTCCCGATGAGGAGGTAGATTTGTGTGAAGCTTGAATACGTGTTTCGGAGATGTACGTACTAAGGAAAAGTCAACAGATGAAAGCGTTTGGTCGGAGGTAACTGTCACACCCCACCATGGCGGAATATGGGGCGCGACGTATGGATATCATCACAACACACGGTTTCTCTATAGAGAAAACTAAAATGCAAATATAATGTCATAAATGGCGACACAAAGGTCATGACAATATCTCAACAAAGCAGGAGTCTAGGTAAGTAGGTAACAGTCCTACCTCTTACCCACGACAAACAAATACCACAACCAAAACAAACATATAGGTGCCGACATGTATCACTTATCAAAAAAACATAAAGTTAAACTAAGAAGGAACGGGGATCTCCTTTTATATGCAATCCTAAGGCATCCAAGTCTAGCCACTTCTATCCTCAAGCTTAACCATATTCACACCTGAAAGAGACACTAAAACACGTCAACATAAAGTTGGTGAGAGTCATAGGTTTAGACTCCAACGCCAAATCAGCTATAAGCTGTGAATAACAACCATCAACACAATAACATATGGACAATGTGTTACAAGTATGCATTAACAACTAACATTCAAGATCAATCATTCCAAACCAAATCCAAGGCCCCCAGCCTTACCAAACATCATGGTACCATAGATGATCACACTATGTACCTATCCCAAGGCCTCGCCTTGTCATTATCCATTGGTCCCGTAGATGATCACACTATGTACATCTCCAATCCAAATCATACACAAACAAGAATCACATAGCAGCTAATCACATAATGTACACACAAGTCCATCTCAAACCTTAAAAACATTCACAGCATCAATTTATAAATAACTCAACACAGTGTCTCTTCCATCCCATCTGGAAGTCAAAATCAATAGTAAACATGGGACTATGAAACTCACCTGATTGAGCTTCCCCAAACATCTGCGCACTAGCAAAAAGCTAATCAACCAAAAACACATAATCAAAACATTAAACCAAACACTAAAATGGCTCATCAACCTATGATGGACATCTAACCTTCTCCCATATATATACATCATATATATGCTCTAAGCATCTCATTACACCCCTCTATAAAGCCCTTATCTCATTTTACTTCATAACACATCCCGTTAACATTTTATCAAAAACATTCCCAGTTTTAGGTCTCCAAACTATAAGCCAAACACCCACCTAACCATACCCATGACCTCTGTAAAGGAAACCCTATTCCCTTACATATGTTAGCTAACTCTTCATTTTTACCCAACCTTAAAGCTACTGTTAAGTCTCCGATATATATATATACTTTTGTCTATCCGGATTTTACTGATTTTGAACATACTAACAGTTTGTTATGATTAGGGGGTCTTACCCTAACCCACAATCTTAGCCCCAATGCAGATACTTCCGATAATATATAAACCAACTCCCATGTTCTTTTGAAAGTCCCAATATAACCCTAAGTACCCCAAACAACCCAAAACATAAAAAGAAAACAAGCTGATTTCAAAACTGTTTTGACCTCCGACTGTTGTAACCTTTTTTTGACCTACTTCCCGACCTACGATTTAGTTCTCGTTTCTTGCATTTGAAAGCCAACTCAAATACCTTTCCAGGGATACTTGGATCGCAAAATAAGAGTTTATAGAACTCTAGATATCATCAAAACAATTGACCTAAAATTATGCCCAGTTTTTAAAAAACGAATTTAATTAAATTAACCTAATTAATTATACATAAACCCTAATTAAAACCTAAAAAAATTTCCAATGATAAAAACCTATTAATTACACCATTAATTACAGATTATTAACAAAATCTAATTAAAAATTATGAATGTGAAACCCTAATCCATCATATTAGGTTACATACGTTACGTTAATTAAGCATAGTTTTAGCGCATACCTTAAACCATAATTGAATAATTGGGTTTTCTTCATCCACCATTGTTAATCACGACTCATATTAGTTTTAGGAGAAATAAAAATCGTTTTGGGGGCTAAAGAGAGTAATATGGGTAATTAAAACTAACCAGGAAGCCTAATAATACTCAAACTGGGCTCCCCTTCCATTCCTTAAGCAAAATTTGGCCCAAAACCAAGCCCAACACCCTATGGCCGACTTTTTTTAACTATAATACTGTAAATTAACTATTAATTATTATTACCTTAAATTCCCTTAATTTATTTCAGCTCCTAAAGCCTCCCGAACCTCAAAACCGTAAAACTAGTCAAATTTACGCGTATACCGTAAAAGACGTAAAATATACAGTTTTATAAAAACTCTTGAAATATGAAATAAATTAATTAACTAAGTCCTAAATGACTTAAAACCATCCCTAAAAGTACTCCCGTGACTAAATACCTCATCCGAGACCTCAAAATGCTAAACCGTAAATCGTAAAAATACGATTTTCTATAATACATATACGTATACGTAAACCACTAAATAACACCATCTCATTTCATAGTCACTACCATGTGAGCTCATGAACATGAAATCATCACACATCGTTTCACTCACAAGGTACCCCATACCGGAAACGATATCCAAACAACAATCTATACACACCAATTAGTATATAAACACGTAAAGACACGTAACTAGCACAAAATAAAACTAAGTGACGAACCTCAAAACCGCGGTTGTCACATCACTCCCTCGTAATAGAAATCTCGTCCCAAGATTTAATCCTTAGGATCAGACATACCGTTAGCAAACAACTGAGGATACTTGTTCTAAATGAACTCCTCTCATTTCCACGTGAACTTTAGTTCAAGTCTCAAATTACCACATATACTAACCAACAATATTTAAATTCATTGCCAAACTCTTGACCTCACAGTCAATAAATCTCACAAATGACTCTTTGATAACACAAACCCTTATTAACACAAATCCCGAATAACCGTACATGCAAATATGCATTCTCAAACAACAATTACCAATCTTAATACACGAAATATAACATGTATACCACTCATTTCCCCCCAGGTAATTCTATGCTCATAAGCTACTAGTCCGATCTTTCCAAAGATCATAAATGGACCTACAAAACTCTACATCAACTCTTCCATTTTACCAAAACATACCACCCGTTACTATGGGTGAAACTTCCTACATAACTTTGTCACTAAACTCTAGTGGTTTCCTCCTTTTCAACATAGCATCCCTTGTTTCTCTCATCCTTTCCACAAACACCATTACTACATTAGTAGCCTCTTTTACCAATTCTAGTCCACAATGGGGACAACTCACCCTATCCTTTCATATAGTGCCTCAAATGGCATTTATCGACTTCTAGTATGATAACTATCATTATATGAAAACTCAGCCACCGCTAAAGAGTTTCCTAACTCCCTCTAAATCAATCACTCATGCCCTCAGTGTAACTCCTAAGGTTGTATAAATATCTCACTTGCCCATCCTTTTCCAGTTAGCTGGATACACTCATATCCAATCATGTTCATCAACTCCCTTTAGTCCGTACCCCAAACTACTTAAAAATTCCAATTTCCTTACAAAGTGACCTATGACGGTCTTTCACATATCCATTATTTCTTCCAATCCAAATCAACTTATGATCTATACACATCATCAAAAGGATGGTTAACTCAGTTAGACCAAGCCCTTCGTCCCTATGGCACATCACACCTATAACTCCTCATCCATTCGATTATCGATACTAAGCCTCCCAAACAATCAGCATAGGTCAGTGCCATTTCCCTTTCCACACTCCGACAGTATTAGCCTGCATTGTGCTTTATTCTACTCATTAGGCTCTACCAAAGTTCTACCTTCGGTTCCTATCTCAGCCTATTTCATTCATGCTTCGCTTCTATACTCACTTCCTTCTTCTTCCTCAACTCATACCATACATCACAATGTGATGCTTCCCATCGTCTCTTCCCTTGCCATAATCCGTCATAAGGCATTCCATACATATTAGGTTAACTTTTACGCAAAACCCTCTATTCCATCACATCCGTACGCAATCCTTCCAACTTCTCAACTACGTAACTTCTCATTCCTCTTGAAATATGAGATGAATTAGTTAGTCTATCTACTATCACCCAACTCTCTCGTACTTATTCCTCCACCCCATTATATATCCCTTTCTCCAATTTCGTCCTTACATCGCCCTTTCTAAGATACTCCTATCTATGTAGGAATTATAGTCTACGTCCCTTTTCTCCATATGATTGTCCAAGCCACGCAACATACCTGTTGACGCGTTCTCTGCTTTAGACAACTCAACTCGTGCAACCTACATCCTTCATACAAACCACCCTAATACGTCATCCATATAGTTCAAGTTCGTCTCAGCTTCACTTCATTCTTCTTATTCCATGTCTCATCAACCATGCTTGCCTTTCCCAGATGGTACTTGGCCTTGAAATTTTCTTTCATCAATTAACTCCACCCATCACCTTTGCCAAATGTTCAATCAAGATGATTGAATATGTGTTGGAGACGTTTATGATCCGTATAGATCATTCTCCACGTCTCGTACACCAAATGCCTCTAGCATTCTAGGCAGATATAACAGTCCAGCTCCACTAACTAAGTCTATCCAGTTCTTTCAAGTCTTCAGTTCCTACAACGTATAAGCGATCGCCTTTCTTTGTCATCCTCGTACGCGTCCAAATCCTTGCTCCACGTATCGTCATGCTTCGCGAATTCATCCAGTCCTTCCGATAATGCCAAGATCGGCTCATTATCCAATCCACTTCTTCAGCCTCCAAAATGCTTCCTCATCCTTCTTCACTTCGCCCCTTGCTGGTTCCATGATATGTCATCATCTCTAACTACTCATCATGGTAGACTTAATACTAAAACTCACACTTGAAAATCTCACGTATAATTCCACTCCAAAACCAACACATACTTCGCCTCACTCTCCTTCTTAGACTCTTCACGATTAGTATTACCAAATCTCGATACCGTAGAAAATTTTTTAAACTTTCGTCCCAATTAGTTACTTCTCATAAGAACCAAACTCCAATACTACTAAAATCAATCATACTCATTTTTAACCAATAACTCATCCTTTATCTTCATCATTCTATCAAGATATCAACTAGTTAGTATACTACAATCTTATTCTAACCGTTATCTTGTTTACCCATATTAAACTTATTTCACTAGTTATTATGAAACCAATACATGTTTATAAAATACACTGCTTTTTTCCATTTAGGTTGATTATAACTAAACTACTACAACTAAAAAATGTAAGTTACGATATCATACCATACACTTACAAATTATTTTCAAAACCGCTTCCTATAATTAGCCAGACTTATTTGCAAGAAAATTTAGTAGTTCGCATTAATAAAAATACGTACCCGAATGTAGACACACATCCAAAAGACTCAAAACATCGTTGGAACTCCATCAAACTCCAGCACCATAAAACACGAACAAACACAAGGTACGTTCAAGTTATAATAACTAGTGAACGACCATATACCATAACTTAACACATAGTAGTATATATACATCCGCATATATATACCTATTAAATCACCCAAAACATACTCGTTACCATACATGTCAGATCAACCAATCACGTCATACACTCGTTTTTTTTCTACGAGTAACCACCATCTTACCACAAGGCATAAAACCCAACACTAAAACCAGTCCATATCGTGTGACCCCATAATCACACAACATGACTATAACCCAAAACAATAACACACTCAAAAATATCCATATCGTAGGCAACCTTTACATAAACCCATATACTATACATATACCAATAATCCACATCTCATCATATACAAGCATGTATTAACCCTCTTTCATGCAATCATACTCAGGAACCCATTGAAGTTGTGGTACTTGTATAACTATGTTGGCCACCATACTTATACAATTACCCTTTCCCCAATGCACTCCCTCCTATGATGACACTTATAAGAATCAATACAACACATAACACATAAATCCATCAACTCGCCTAAGCACATAACCACATAAACAATAAGGTCAAAAACTTCAACTAATAAAATTACATAGTCAAACTCTTGGAATACAGAAATCCATAGTCTAGCTAAAACAGCATAGACAAAATCCAAAACGAAAACATAATCAATTATAAGTCATGTCGCCCATCAGAATGGAAACACCTTAAAATCCTTCCTACCCATGTACTCCTAGTAACTCGAACCACCACACGATTCTTAGGGAACATGACTTAAACATAAAAATAAAAATAACATACCTCAGGTACATAAAATAACTCAACAAAAGATATAAACTATCTTGTACCAATTATGTACTATAATGTACAATTTAAGCAAAATACAACAATGACTAGCATGGACGATTATGGTTCAACCCGCACTAGTCACAACCCGAAAAGAAAATAACACGTGGCTAAGTATAAACTACTATGGTTCAACCCATACTAGTCAAAACTTAACAAACATCGCAAGTAAAAACCAATAACATCCAGAAAACTTTAATTAATATAAAATGCACACATACTCCTATGACGCCTATATGCAGGGACCCTTAAGCTATAGACTAGGTTACTAGACTAGGCAACCTAATTCTCTATAACCATTGTCTCTAATACCACTCTGTCACACCCCACCATGGCGGAATATGGGGCGCGACGTATGGATATCATCACAACACACGGTGTCTCTATAGAGAAAACTAAAATGCAAATATAATGTCATAAATGGCGACACAAAGGTCATGACAATATCTCAACAAAGCAGGAGTCTAGGTAAGTAGGTAACAGTCCTACCTCTTACCCACGACAAACAAATAACACAACCAAAACAAACATATAGGTGCCAACATGTATCACTTATCAAAAAAACATAAAGGTAAACTAAGAAGGAACGGGGATCTCCTTCTATATATAATCCTAAGGCATCCAAGTCTAGCCACTTCTATCCTCAAGCTTAACCATATTCACACCTGAAAGAGACACTAAAACACGTCAACATAAATTTGGTGAGAGTCATAGGTTTAGACTCCAACGCCAAATTAGTTATAAGCTGTGAATAACAACCATCAACACAATAACATATAGACAATGTGTTACAAGTATGCATTAACAACTAACATTCAAGATCAATCATTCCAAACCAAATCCAAGGCCCCCAGCCTTACCAAACACCATGGTACCATAGATGATCACACTATGTACCTATCCCAAGGCCCCGCCTTGTCATTATCCATTGGTCCCATAGATGATCACACTATGTACCTCTCCAATCCAAATCATACACAAACAAGAATCACATAGCAGTTAATCACATAATGTACACACAAGTTCATCTCAAACCATAAAAACATTCACAGCATCAATTTATAAATAACTCAACACAGTGTCTCTTCCATCCCATCTGGAAGTCAAAATCAATAGTAAACATGGGACTATGAAACTCACCTGATTGAGCTTCCCCAAACATCTACGCACTAGCAAAAATCTAATCAACCAAAAACACATAATCAAAACATTAAACCAAACACTAAAATGGCTCATCAACCTATGATGGACATCTAACCTTCTCCCATATATATACCTCATATATATGCTCTAAGAATCTCATTACACCCCTCTATAAAGCCCTTATCTCGTTTTACTTCATAACACATCCCGTTAACATTTTATCAAAAACAGTCCCAGTTTTAGGTCTCCAAACTATAAGCCAAACACCCACCTAACCATACCCATGACCTCTATAAAGGAAACCCTATGCCCTTACATATGTTAGCTAACTCCTCATTTTTTCCCCAACCTTAAAGCTACTGTTAAGTCCCTGATATATATATATATATATATATATATATATATATATATATATATATATATATATATATATATATATATATATATATATATATATATATATATATATATATATATATATATATATATATATATATATATATATATATATATATATATATATATATATATACTTTTGTCTATCCGGATTTTACTGATTTTGAACATACAAAAAGTTTGTTATGATTAGGGGGTCTTACCCTAACCCACAATCTTAGCCCCAATGCAGATACTTCCGATAATATATAAACCAACTCCTATATTCGTTTGAAAGTCCCAATATAACCCTAAGTACCCCAAACAACCCAAAATATAAAAAGAAAACAGGCTGATTTCAAAACTGTTTTGACCTCCGACTGTTGTAACCTTTTTTTGACCCACTTCCCGACCTCCAATTTAGTTCTCGTTTCTTGCATTTGAAAGCCAACTCAAATACCTTTCCAGGGATACTTGGATCGCAAAATAAGAGTTTATAGAACTCTAGATATCATCAAAACAATTGACCTAAAATTATGCCCAGTTTTTAAAAAACGAATTTAATTAAATTAACCTAATTAATTATACATAAACCCTAATTAAAACCTAAAAACAATTTCCAATGATAAAAACCTATTAATTACATCATTAATTACAGATTATTAACAAAATCTAATTAAAAATTATGAATGTCAAACCCTAATCCATCATATTAGGTTACATATGTAAATTAAACGTTAATTAAGCATAGTTTTAGCGCATACCTTAAACCATAATTGAATAATTGGGTTTTCTTCATCCACCATTGTTAATCACGACTCATATTAGTTTTGGGAGAAAGAAAAATCGTTTTGGGGGCTAAAGGGAGTAATATGGGTAATTAAAACTAACCAGGAAGCCTAATAGTACTCAAACTGGGCTCCCCTTCCTTTCCTTAAGCAAAATTTGGCCCAAAACCAAGCCCAACACCCTATGGCCGACTTTTTTAACTATAATACTGTAAATTAACTATTAATTATTATTACCTTAAATTCCCTTAATTTATTTCAGCTCCTAAAGTCTCCCGAACCTCAAAACCGTAAAACTAGTCAAATTTACGCGTATACCGTAAAAGACGTAAAATATACAGTTTTATAAAAACTCTTTAAATATGAAATAAACTAATTAACTAAGTCCTAAATGACTTAAAACCATCCCGAAAAATACTCCCGTGACTAAATACCTCATCCGAGACCTCAAAATGCTAAACCGTAAGTCGTAAAAATACGATTTTCTATAATACATATACGTATACGTAAACCACTAAATAACACCATCTCATTTCATAGTCACTACCATGTGAGCTCATGAACATGAAATCATCACACAACGTTTCACTCACAAGGTACCCCACACCGGAAACGATATCCAAACCACAATCTATACACACCAATTAGTACATAAACACGTAAAGACACGTAACTAGCACAAAATAAAACTAAGTGACGAACCTCAAAACCGCGGTTGTCACAGTAACTGAGTATTTTCATAGCAAAATGGGTGATAAAAAGGAAGCTATGACTCCGTTAACCGCAAATAGAAAAGTACGATTCGTCTTAAAGTTGGTTAATTTTCTACGATTTATAATAGTAGTGTCTTACTTAGACATCCAAGTGAGACATCAGAAAATACTGTCTATCAAGAAGCCTCACTCGAATATCACACTCTTTATCATTCGGAATTTACATTTTAGGAATGTTGGAAAGTTTTGAACCAAAGTTTCAAATGGAACGAGATTGAGTATTATTATTATTATTATTATTATTATTATTATTATTATTATTATTTTATATAAACATTACTTCATTAGAATAATAGGATTTACAGGAAATTATTATTATTATTATTATTATTATTTTAACATCATTTTATTAGAATAATAGGATTTACAAAAAGTTAGTAGAGAGCCGAGATAATATCTGAGCATCCACTCCTTTAAAACATCACTTCATTAGAACATCACTTTGTTGGGTCAGTATTTACTGACCCTGAAACAACTCTAGGATTTGAATATAAAATCCCCCTAAGTGTTTCATGCTCAGCAGTAAGGCCAGTCTGCTGATGGATGACCAGAGGAACAAAGTTCCTACTAAAGACTTGAAAGCTGAAGAAAGTTCAGCACTCCCCTTCCAGTGAACTTAGAAGATAAAGGAGTCTTCGCATCAAATACTAGTCGATCTAGTTGATGAAGAACAAGGACTAAAGAAGGGCTTTCAGTTCAGTTTGGCTTGACAATACCAAACTGAATGATGTCAATCTCCTCTAGGCACTTGAAGACTCTTCAGTATTCTGATGATTTGCATTAGGCGGGAAAAGATAACTTTAAGTCAAAGTAGGTTGCTTGTATACTTAGATATAAGTACAACCTTTATCTTTTCTAGAATAGTTTATTAAGTACTTTGTACTGTTTATCCAGCATGGGCATCAACCACCCACTACAAACCCTAATTTACACTGCCTATATAAAGGAGTGTACAGTTGGAGAGAAAGGTAACCAATACAAGAGCTTAAACTCTAGAAAACCTTTCTCTCTCGATACCAACTAAACCATATAGCCAAAGATGCATATGAACGTTTAGATTGGAGCTTAGAGTTTAACTTTGGTTAAACGTTTAAGTAGAGGAGATCAAACCCCATTGTCATTCAACCACTTTGTTATTCCGAAAACAAAGTGGGTTATAGATTCTTTATTTGATTCTAATAAAAGTCTATACGTT
Organism: Glebionis coronaria; assembly: GCA_025667525.1. Classification (NCBI taxonomy): domain Eukaryota; kingdom Viridiplantae; phylum Streptophyta; class Magnoliopsida; order Asterales; family Asteraceae; genus Glebionis; species Glebionis coronaria. Next base: position 155,802,650 of record CM046876.1, read on the forward strand.
GAAAATTATATTGGTATTGTTGTTTTAATCTTTCATAGTTCTTATCTTATGTTAAAACAACACACTTGAGTCAAAGTAATAGTTATTACTTAACATAATAAGTAATATCGAATTACTAGGGACCAACAAGTGGTATCAGAGTAGTTTGATTAGTTAAACTCTTATTTTATTAAACTGCTCATTTAAAAGTTTTCAAATCAAGATCCAAAATGGCTCAAGTTATACCACAAACCCTTGAATATAGGGGTGGCCAACTCAATGCTGCTCCTGTACTAGAGGTAGCCAATTTTACAAATTGGAAGAAGAGGTTTCTTGTCCACATGTTTGGAATTGAACCTCAATTCCTTGGAATCATTGAAAATGGTCATTTTGTTCCCATGGTTGGGGACAATAAAAACCTGAAGTACAATAGACTGCTGATGAGAGAGAAGCTGCTAACCTTGATCAGCGTCTCAAAGCCTCATCATGTCTGTACTCCCAGATGACCAAATGAATTCTGTTGTAAATTGTAAAACAGCCAAATCAACATGGGAGGACCTTATTCTTTACCATGAGGGACCCTCTGATGTAAAAGAAACCAGAATCATGGATTTAAAGCTTCAATACAGCACCTTCAAGCAAAAAGAAGGGGAAACCCTCACACAGACATTCACCAGATACAAAGCACAGATGAATGAACTTGTGAATGATGGTGTTGAGCTTTCAAAACTTGAAATCAACACAGTTTTTGTTAATGCATTGCCAAAGAAGTGGCTCAGTTTCTGCCAAAGCTTGAGAAATGTTAATCACATTAAAGATTGTGATCTAGCCTCTCTTTTTGGGAAACTAAAATATGAAGAAAACCTAGTTGATGGGATTTATGAAGGCTCAAGCAAGAGTAAAGCATTAACCATTACTACACCCTTGTCCATAGCCTTCTTCAGTGAAGCTGTCATTCAAGACTACCAAGATAGTCCTGATGATGAGGAAGATACTAGATCTAGCGAGGAATATTTGAATGACCTCAAAGAGGAATTTCATGAAAGAGCACTTCTGGCCAAGTCTAGAAGGTTCTTTAAGAAAGGAGGCAAGTTCTCCAGCTCCACAAAAGCTTCAGTTGACACTGAATGCTACAAATATGGGAAGACTAGTCACTATGCTAGGGATTGTTATTCAAAAACATCCCTCCCTTCATATTCTTCACCAGCTCAATCAAGACCAACTGGTCAATCATCATTTCAACCAAAAAAATTGCTTCTACTCCATTTCAACAAAGCAGGGTTGAACTCAAGCATACAAAAGACTTTGAGGCCAAATACAGGGAAATCAAGGCAATATTGACCTTAATGAGTACTAAAAGGTCCTCATCCAAGAACCCCAAGCAAGACAAGAACAAAGGACTTGTTGCTGAAGCATATGAATGGGATGAAGAAGATGTCTCTTCAGATGATGATGAGTTTGTAAATGTAAAAGTGTTAATGGTACTTGTTGATGATGAAGGGGCAAGCTCAAATGTTGTCACTAGAGAAAAGTGCCAGTAATGGAGAATGGGTCAATGTCACAATAAAAAAGGTACAAACTCTTCTTGAATTAGAAGATAAAGATGACATTAAATTTGTCTTTGATTACTTGTGCATTGATCTAAAATTTGTTGAAGAGCAAAGAAACAATTTGCTTGAAAATTTTCACAAACTTGTTTTACAACTTGAAGATTTTGAAAGTAAGCAAATAGAGCTAAAGGAAGCTAAACTTGATATTCTTACTTTTCAATAATTGAACAAAGAAATTTTAGAGGAAAATAACTCTCTTAGAGTGGAACTAAAAGAAGCAAAAGACATTGTTAAATCTTGGCTTAGAAACTCTGATAGGGTAAATCAATGCATAAGTGAACAAATACCTGCTCAAAAGAAGAAAATGCTTGGTGCTGAAGGATCCTCCAGCAGCAAATCTATTGTCTTTGTCAAAGCCTCAATTGAGGATGGTAGCTCGATCCCTGACATTGAAAGGTCAGGTGAAGAGAATTTACCCAATCATGACACTGGACGTATCCTTCTTCCTGAGTTACAAGCATGTGTTGACACTTCAGCACCAGTTGAATCCTCGGTTACTGAGGATGACTCAGATGATGATATAGAGAATGAAGTAAGTACCCCACTTCCTCCTTTGGAGAAGATGGCTGGTGCTGAACCCTCTACTGGACCCAAAACTATCCAGTCTATCATCAAGTCACACACCACAAACAAAGGTAGTTCTTCCGAACATGTCAAAATTGACACTTCAAAGAACTCTTCAGATCCTGCTAAAGGTTCACATATGGGAACTACCTCTTCAGTTTCATCAAATAAACTGAAAAATGCTAAATCTAAGAAAGATAAGAGAATGTCTCTTGTGATGCAAGAGATCAATGATCTTAAAATATAACTCAGACATCAGCAAACACCAACACGATTCAGAGATGAACCTTTAGATTCTCCTCATTTAAAGTACAAGACACAATTCAAAAGAGCTTGTGAGTTATGTGGTCAAAACAACCATCTCACTCAAACTTGTTTAAGAGTGATTTATTATACTAAATGTGAAAGGACTGATCATCGCACTTGTGAACACACTCACTATATGCTGGCCAAAACCAGTGCTGATGCTCACAAATCTGAAGCATCTCATTCCAGGCGAAATATGCCTTTCCCACCATGCATTCATTGTGGTATGGGCAATCATCACCCAGATGACTGCCACTATTACCCTGTTTGTAATATTTGTGGAAGTTATGACCATGACACTCATGGACATAATCGAATCATCTCACTCAGAAGAGGTATTAAACCAAGAAACCCAAACTCTATTACCAAGTGTTGTGAGACTTGTGGAAGCGATGTCCACACTACATCTGATCACAACCATATAGAGCGGTTCAGAAGAGGTGAAGCCCTCCAGGCTAAGAAAGCTAGAACTGTTCAAACCTCTTCTTCTTCTGAGAAATCACACATACCCTCTACAAGAGGACCCTTCAGATCTAGAACACCTTCTAGATCTAAAACCCCCACCCAACAAAGGTGAGTTTCAAAACAAAACTGACCATTTCCTTAACTTGTGTAGTGTGATCTCAGGAAGCCTATTTGGTACCTAGATAGTGGCTGCTCAAGGCATATGACTGGAACCAAAAGTTATCTGCACAAGTATAAGGATGAACAAGGTCCTAAAGTTGTTTTTGGTGATAACTCATCAGCTACTACTGAAGGATTTGGTTCAGTGAAATGCAATGGTATAGTTTTCTCAAGGGTAGCATATGTAAATGGATTGAAGCACAACCTCATCAGCATAAGTCAACTTTGTGATGCAAAGTATCTTGTGTTGTTTGATGACAAAAAAGGTACAATCTTCAACTCCAATCATGAAATTGTGATGATTGCTCTAAGAGTCCAAGATGTTTATGTCATGAACATGAACTCAACTCAGGAGACATGCTTCTTTGCTAAAGACTCCAATATTACCAATTGGCTTTGGCATAAGAGGCTCTCACATCTCAATTTCAAAACAATAACTTTGCTGGCAAAACAAATCTTGTTATTGGTCTTCCCTCACTTGTCTACTCCAAGGACACACCGTGCTCAGCATGTGAAAAAAGGAAGCACCATAGGGCCAGTTTCAAAACAAAGCAAACTTTCTCAATCAAAGAAAGTCTTCATTTGCTTCACATGGACTTATTTGGCCCAGTATCACCTAGGGCCATTTGTCATGAAAAATATACACTTGTCATTGTTGATGAGTACTCAAGGTACACGTGGGTATATTTTCTGGCAAAGAAAAGTCATGCACCAGATGCCATTATGTCATTCATCAAAAGAGTTGAAAATCAAATTGACACTCATGTCAAACAACTCAGAACTAACAATGGCACTAAATTCAGAAATCACTCACTGATCAAATTCTGTGATGACAAAGGAATTTCTCAAAATTTCTCATCTCCTTACACACCTGAACAAAATGGTGTAGCTGAAAGAAGGAACAGAAATTTGATTGAAGCAGCAAGAACAATGCTTGCTGGATCTGCTCTCTCTAAGCACTTTTGGACTGATGTTGTAGCTATTGCTTGCTACACTCAAATTAGATCCATTATTGTGAAGAGACACATGAAGACTCCCTATGAAGTCTTTAGGGGGGAGAATTCCAAACATTTCATTCTTACATGTGTTTGGGTGTCCAGTATTCATTCACAATCACAAGGATCACCTTGGAAAGTTTGATGAAAATTTTGATGATGGTTATTTTCTTGGATACTCCCTAGTATCTAAAGCATACAGAGTCTTCAACACAAGAAGACAATGTATTAAAGAAACCTATCACATCACATTCAATGAAAGTTCTGAAGCTCTCACTTTTACAAATCCATCAGATGATGAACTTCATATACATGAATCTCAAAATTATCCATCTGATGAATTTAATCATTATGAGCCTTCTCAAAAATATCAAACAAGCAATTCAGTCCCTCATATTGATCCATTTGAAGATATGACAAGTCCTACAAAAGGAAATCCTTCAGTATCACATACTGATGGTTGTTAATCAAATAATGATCAATCTCAAAATGATCAAAATGATCAGCAAGGAAACACAAATGACCAAAATGGTCAGTCTCAAAACAATCAGCATGCTGACACACATGATCTAAATGATCAATCATATGTAGCTGCTGAAGAACAATCTAAGCCCCTTGCTCAAAGCTCTCCTATCATCTATAGAGAATTAGGTCTGGGATATGCTTCTTCTGACCAAGAAGGAATTCCTCCAATGATTGAACCCTTGCCCATTGAATATCCTTCAGTAGACACTAGAGACATTCCAAGTCCAAGTCCATGTCATGGACTTCCAAGTTCTAGCTCTAATCATGATACCAGTACCTATTCTCCATCTCCACAAAAATCTTGGACTCAAAATAGTCACATACAGCTGGTGAACATAATAGGTAATCCTGGTGAAGGTAGAGTCACTAGATCTATGGCAAAGAAACTAAGTGCTGCTTCATCTGGAGAATGCCTTTATGCAAATTTTCTCTCATAAATAGAACATACAAAGGTTTCTGAAGCACTCACTCACCCTGGATGGGTGGATGCCATGCAAGAGGAACTCAATCAATTTGAAAAAACAAAGTCTAGAAATTGGTTCCTCTTCCATATGGTAAATCAACCATTGGCACTAAATGGGTTTACAAGCTCAAAAGAGATGAAACCAATGGAGTGACCAAAAATAAAGCTAGGCTGGTGGCCCAAGGATTCAATCAAGAGCCTGGTGTTGATTTTGATCAAACATTTTCTCTAGTTGCACGTATGGAAGCCATGCGAATCTTCCTTGCATATGCCACTTACATGAACTTCATAATCTACCAAATGGATGTCAAAAGTGCATTCCTAAATGATGACCTAAAAGAAGAAGTTTATGTTACCAAGCCTCCTGGCTTTGAGAGTAGTAAATACCCAAATCATGTCTACAAGCTTTACAAAGCTTTGTATGGACTGAAGCAATCTCCAAGAGCATGTAATGAAACTCTCTCAACTTTTCTCATTGAACATAAATTTGTCAGAGGAAAAATAGATAGCACCTTGTTCATCTATAAATCTAAAACTGACATCATTCTTGTATAAATTTATGTGGATGACATAATCTTTGGTTCTATAATCTTGAAACTTTGCAAACAATTTGCCAAGATTATGACCAGCAAGTTTGAGATGAGTATGATGGGAGAACTCACATACTTCCTTGGCCTTCAGATTAAACAATCTGACCAAGGCATCTCCATCAATCAAGAAAAATATGTCAAGAATCTGCTAAAGTATGATATCAATTGTGCTTCAGTGAAGACTCCAATGGTACCCCCTAACAACTTAGGACCTCATCTCACTGGACAATCAGTCAATGAGACTCAGTATAGAGGTATGATTGGGTCACTCATGTACTTAACTTCAAGCAGACCTGACATTCAATTCTCTACATGCCTTTGTGCAAGATACCAAGCAGATCCAAAGGAATCACACCTTATTGCTGTTAAGAGAATCTTCAGATACCTAAAAGGTACACCAAGTCTAGGTCTTTGGTACCCCAAATCCTCAGGTTTTTATCTAAAGGGGTACTCAGATTCTAACTATGCTGGTTGCAATTTGGACAGAAAAAACACTTCTGGTGCCTGCCAATTGCTAGGTGGCAAACTTGTGTGTTGGAGTGCTAAAAAGCAACAAATAGTTGCCATGTCTTTAGCAGAAGCTGAATATGTGGCAGCTGCTAGATGTTGTGCCAATGTTCTTTGGATGAAAAGCCAACTGGCTGATTATGAAATAGAATATGAAAATGTACCAATCTTTTGTGATAACACTAGTGCTATTGCAATATCTAATAATCCAGTTCTCCACTCAAGAACAAAACACATTGATATCAGATATCACTTTATCAGAGATCACATTGTGAAAGGGGACATTGAATTACATTTCATCCCCACTCAATACCAATTGGCTGATATCTTCACCAAACCATTGGATGAACCAACTTTCAAAAGATTGATAATGGAGCTTGGTATGCTGAACATTGATGATACAAAACCTGAACCTTCAGCATTCACCGAAGAAGCCTAAAGGTTCAGCATTTCATAAAAGAATTTGATTAATGTTAAGTAGCATTGTCTGAGTAAAGGAGTGTGCAATGTTATATGTCTATTTCACTTTATGTGATTGTGTATATAATGTTTTGTCGCCTTATCTGATTCACTGAAGCTGAACAAATAAATCACCAGTCATCAAAAGATTCCTTCAGCAATGTTGAACAAAATTTTAATACAAATGAGTAGCTAGGCCTGAGTAGATGAGCGTGCAATGTCATATGTCTTGTTCACTTATGTGAACATGTATATGGGGTTTTGTCGCCTCATCTGACGCACTGAAGCTCACAAGTATAGCCATCAACTTCAGCATATCTGAGCAACAGCTTTTAAAACAAATCAATCATGTGACTCAATGGAGTAAATGGCATTAAATTTCTTGAGAATAAATACAAAACATTCTTTCAAAAGGTGTCAATTGTTTATTTAAGAAATATCAAGAGTCCATATCATAGTCAACAACTTTCTGACACAATGAGGCGTTTCACTGTTCAAAGCAACAGAATATCATCACCTTTTTCAGAAGATTAATGAGAGAGTTTATGCCATTTGTTCAAAAGGAACCCTAAAAGTTTCATTCTGTTTTCAAATGTTTTACAAAATTCGACAACTCAGTTTAAAAAGGTGTTTACATATATCTTTTGAAGAATGATGATTCATATCATTTGCAAAAACTTAAAAAAAACACACACACAACTCTTTCTCTTTTTTTAAAAAAACACACAACAAACATCAATGGCTGCTGAATTTTCTTCACAACCACAAGAGACTAAGATCACCCTCAATTCTTCCATCCATGTAAACTATCCCATCGAGGAAATATTCTTTAAACCCAACAACATCGCCTTGATCAGACCAAAAACCCTAACATCTGAACCAGGAAAACAAGTACTAAACTTTTTATCCAAATGTGTGATTCGTGATGCCTTGTTCAAGGATCCAGGGGTTATGTTTGAAAATGTGTTAAAAGAGTTTTGGTTCATAGCACAAGGGTCAACAAACAATAAATTTATTGAGTTTGTGTCTACTACCTTGGGTATTCATAGGAAAATAAATTTAAAGATGTTTAGAAGGGTCTTAGGGTTAAACTATTTGGAGGATTCTAGCAAATATGAGGCTGTTCCTAATGATCTCTCTGTTGTCAAAACATTTTTTAGAGAAATTGGATACACTGAAGAGATTGGTGATAAATGGGGGTTGAAGAGAAGCTGTTTACCACCTAAGTGGAAACTTTTGATGTCCATCTTAATTGAGTGTCTGGGTGGGAAAACTGGTGGGCTGGATCAAATCAACCAAAAGGATGCCCTTATTTTGTATTGTCTAGCAAAGGGCATAAAAGCTGATTTTGGAAAACTAATCTTTGAAGATCTTCATGGGAAATTGGAGAAGAAAACTAGGGAGAAGAATGTGGTCTACACCAGATTTTTATCCCTCATTTTTGCTGACCAATTTGGTGAAGAATACACTAAAAATGAAGGAGTTAAACTTGTTTTCTCAATATTTGATACCAATCGCTGGAACATTCCAGTCAGCACAACTGAACCTCCTTTCAGCCCATGCTGGACATTTGCTCAGCAAATTCTCCAGTAGTGTTCAAAGCTCCAAAAGACACTTCTCCAACTGGAGAAGGGGATCTAACAGGAAAAAAGTCTGGAGCTTCTTCTGGACCACGTCAAAAGAGCACATCAGTGAATACTCTTAAGTGTAGATGTGGGTCTATGAAAAGGAGGCACCCCACAGAATATTCATCAAAGAAGCATTCTGATGATCCCAAAGGCCAAGCTTTGAAGAAACAAAAGTCCTCGGCCAAGGACCAGAACCTAAGCTAGCCGCCACCATCAGTCTTTGCTGAAGGTGGTATGCATCAAGAGGCCCTGAAGGCAACCCATCTCTTAACTTATTTAGGAGAGAAGGGTGAAGATAGAGCGCACCCTCAGCTCGATAGATTGGAGTCAGCATCGGTAAGCAATTTAAATCTGAATGCATCTCACATTTCATTACCAATCCCTATCATTTGTCACTCTGAGTCTGCATCAGGGAATGATGTGTCAGCAAATCCAACAGTTGATGCTGACCCTGGCCTATCTGTTTCTACTGATGTAGTTCCCTCACAACAGGTTCTATTGAAGGAACCACAAACATTATCATTGATCTTAAATCATCAGGGACTCTTTCTCAGGATCCATCAGGTAAAACCAACCCTGGTGGTGAAGGACTTGAAACTGACCAGCACGCTGAAGGTGGCGATCAACAGATAATGAAGGAAGTGCCTCTCTCCACTGGCGCCAAGGGGGGACACTTGCCTACATTTATATTCAACATGTCTGCTGATGACTTGGAGAAGGAGTTAAGACTAAGTGAAAGAACTCCAGTAAACTTGGATGATAGTGAATCTGAAGATGACATTGCTGATCAAACTCCCAAGCCTCCTTCCCTCAGAACTGTCAAGGTAATTAAACTAACAAATCAGGTGTTGGTTCTACAATCACATGTGACTAAGCTCAAAGAGGAAAAGGCTCTTGCTGATGCTGAACTCGTTACTCTTAAAGCAAGGCCAGTTCCTCCCACTGCTGAACAGCTCAGAGATGCAATTCTCACTACACTGAAACCATTGGTGAAAGATGTGGCCACTACCACTTCTATCAAGAAAGAAATCACCTCCCTCATGAAATCCATTAATGCTACATCCTTTGAGCTCCCTGCTGAATACAAGCCGATTCCTAATCAGCTTAATAAGTTATGTGATTCAGTTTCAAAGATCAAGGATAGGGTGGGTCTGTTGGAACAACAAAAGCTGACCTTATCTGATGAAGTTCAGCAAAAACTAAATGCTCTTGCTAATGTTCCGGCAGTATTGACCAAGGTATCATCCACCTTAGACTCTATATGTGCATGGTTGCCTGCTGGGGGTTCATCAGAAGTTGCAGGGCAATCTTCTGTTGAGGGGGAGAAAGTAACTATTCAGCAGCTCTTCAAGAAACATGCACAGAAGAAGGCCCAAAAACAACCTTTTGTTTATGTATCTACGTTCAGTGAAGGCAGTCCAGATAAGACTAAGGGGGAGTCTTCAGCAAAGGGCACTCATATTGATGGCCATATTGATGGCCTTACCACAAGCACTGAATCATCTAAAGATGTGTCACCTCCCATCAAACCCAAAAGCAAAGGTGAAACCACATTTGTAAAACCCACAAAATAAGGTCATTTCTTAATTCTTACTTTTCAAATATTTTTGAAGTATTTTATAACATTAAATATTATTACGTTTAACGGTTAAAGTTGAAACCAATATTAAATAATTTATTTTAATATTTTGACGAGCAACGAGGACTACTAGTGATCGCGATACCGACGGATGCCCACAATTTTAAATTTTATTATCGGTCGTTTCGATATATAATATTTTCGACGATATCGTTTTAATTACGTATCGAGTCATTATATTATTATTTTTTGTGTGCGTTTAAACTTTTAAGTATTTTTACGAAATCCGAGCCCCGTAAATATTTTCAAAATTGACTAATAATTATTTCCCGCTTTTTAGCTAACAATTTACATTTTTAGCCACAACTATTGCCAAATTGCAACTATGGTCCCTACCCCACTATATAAAAACCCAAAATACACACACACATTTCATTTTTCACTTCCAAAAATTCACCCACTCCTCTCTTTCTCTCTCTTATTGCTGAAACACCACACCACACCCCAAATCCATACATTTTCAATTTTAACTTGAGTTTGAGGTTGATTCAAGCTAAACCAAGCATAGACCCATTCCTATTTTTGATCAAGGATCATATTGGTATAAAAAGTTTACACATGCAACCACTTTTTAGTTTCTTGATGTTGGTAGGTAGAAGCCATGGTCATGCATGGTGGTTTTAGCATGATCTATGGTGGTTCTTGCTAGAAATCTTGTTAAAAACTCCATTTTGGTCTAAAGATTTTTATTTTGATTATGATTTTGATGTTATGATAGATGTATGATGATATTGGGGTATAGGAATGATCATTTCTATGGTTGGTTTTGGCCAAAAAGTTGATTTTGTATAAGATTTTGGTAGCCATTTTATAACAGTAAGTAAACTGTAAAATCCGAATTTTTATGTTTTGAAAATGACTTAACTTATAGCCTAGGGTTGTAGACAATTTTATTAGCTTCAATTTTATATAAGGTAGAGCTTCTAGCTCAAAACGAGCGCGAAGTTATGATGTTTTGAATGATCGTGTACCGGGAGACGAGTATCGACACTACAAATAGTTGTTGTCGATATTTGGATCGAATCTCGGGGACTCTAAATGGATGTTTTGAAATGGGTAACCTACTAATAATGAGGTGTTTACTTATTAGGTTGAGTTTACTTTAAAACCCGAGTGTCGGTTTTGTAAACGGAGTCGTTTAAATAAGTTAAAACGGTTGTATGAAAAATTAACGTAAATCTGTCCGGATTTTGTAGTTTGAAAATGAGTCGAGTAAAGGACTTTAAAAGTAATTTCATTTGATAAACTTGTAGGAGGACTTTCTATATATAGTAAGTTAGTTTATCGAGTCGTTCATAAACGGTTGACAAGTTTAAAAGGGGTAAATAAGCTAGTACATGTAGTATGTACCGGCGGATTTTGTTAAAAGTATAAAATGGTAAAGTAAATGAGTAGTAAAGTATAATGAAGTTATTTATATCGTTTACTCTCGAGTGAATTGTGGTTTTGTGAGTTTGAGTTTGATGTTGTTATGTATGATTTATTTCCTGAGTTTATTATTAATATACGCACCTTATTTGCTAGGTTGCGGTTGTCGTGTTTATCGGGCATCTACTATCGTCGGCGATCGTCTTCAACTACTTCTACTACTTAAGGTGAGTCTATAGCCTCGTTTGAGCTCATTCAAATATTTTAAAACCCGCGAGGGGGAATACATGTTTTGTAAACTTAGAACACAAGATTTTTATGGTATGCTTGTCCCTCTATGAATGGACCCGAGGTTGCCTTTAAATTGAATTAAGTGATTGCCTTTGTTAAAGCCTCAATTATAGACCGTTAATTAACCTATGATGGGTTAACCGCTAGTACCATTAATAGATCTATGGGGGAAGCCGCCCCGGTTCAGTTTTTGTGGACTTGTCATAGAAGCTTAGGCCCGACCTCCACACTGTTTGAACATATTGTATTGAGAAGTCAGGTATACGGCAATGTACCAATAATCTAGAGGTAATGACAATTAATAAATCTCCTGTCTTATCAGACCTCTAAAGGGAGTGTCTAAGGGCTCGGTTCCATGAGCTTATTGCAATTTATGCTATATACAATTATCATTGTTGATGCAAATTATTATTCGATGCTTATTAAGCATGCCACAAACTTATAATCTTTGCTTATGTTCAAAATGATTATATAAACCTATAGATTCACTCGGCATTTTTGCTAATGATTTTCTCACATGTATTTCAGGTAATCAGGAAGGGTGAAGCTTGGAAGCCACGGGAATGAATGTTGTGCACTACTTTTGTAATATAAACTCTTTGAATGTTTGTCGTTCCTTTTGTTCAAAACAATTTAAATCTTTTGTTTTGGCTGTACTTTGACTACGATGTCTTGGGACTACGCTACTCTGACAAATGTTTTATGAACGATAAATTTGAAACGTCTCTTTTCGAGTCGTTCTTTATAAATTATGTGTTGTTGTATCATTGTTTAGCACCCAAAGATGTATTCCGCTGTGTGTAAATTTGGGGGTGTTAAAGATTGGTACCAGAGCCATGAGTTATAGAGAACTAGGTCTTTTTCTAAAAACCTAAACTATAACTGTCAGTTTTTATTTTTCAAAGAGTCGGTGCACATGATTTCGCGTGACTTCAGGTTCAAGCTACTTCTGGGATTACAACTTTAGTATACATTATTATGTATGCCTTATTGCTAAGTATTTATAAATAAATACTATAAACCTTGATCGATATATTTATATCGTTAAACTTTTCAATAAAAGTTATCATTTATTAATTATTTATTTAAATAAATTTTTGGAATTTTCCTATAATTATATTGAAGGATTTTCTATATTTATTTAAAATTTTGGAAATTATTCTATTTTATTTTGTTATGACCTTATACCTATTTTGTAAATTTACCACCGTCAAATTACGTCTTCAATGAGGAGGAAGCAGGTTCCACTACTGCAAGCGAGTCACAGTCAACTAAGCCATGTGGATCCCCACGTGACTAGTGTCTATTATTTTGTGTCATTGTACTCTATTTGTCTCTAAGATCATTCCTTGTTGATCGATGATAATAGTTTCCTTTGATCCTTATAATGATTGTGAATTCTTGTATTGATAATGTGTATGCATTTGATGATTGATTTTATACATAATATGACTATACCATGATTACAATTAACTCATTCATTTTATTTTCTCTCTTTGTGATGTGACAGAATCATGCCACCTAGGAGAATGACAAATGATGCCATTGCAAGGCTAGTTGCTGAAGAGGTAGCGAAAGCATTAGCTGCGGATAGAGCTGCACGTGTTAACATTGAAGGAGCAGGTGGCTCTGGAGGTGCGGGTGCTGAAGGTGAAGGTGAACCTGCTGGACCAGAAGCTGTTGGAGGAGTAGGTGTAGCTGAGAATCCTGCAGATGAGGTTGCTCCGGCTGCTGCTGCTGCGGTTAAAGAATGTACTTTTGCTGGATACATGAAGTGTGGACCTACTACATTTCAAGGAACTGGTGGAGCACTGGAATTATTCAGGTGGATTGAGAAAACAGAAACAACATTTGAGATTAGTGATTGCTCAGAAAGGAACAAGGTCAAGTTCGCAGTTGCTACTTTCAAGGATCGAGCTTTAAGCTGGTGGAAGACTCAAGTTGCTACAGTTGGTTTAGAAGCTGCAAACAGGAAACCTTGGGATGAAATTAAAAGGTTGTTGAAAGAAGAGTTCTGTCCAGAAGAAGAGTTATCTGCTTTGGATGATGAGTTGAGGCACCTGAAGCTGAAGGACAATAACATTGCTACATACACTAGCCGATTCAATGAGTTGGTTTTGTTGTGTCCAGATTCTTTTGTTACTGAGAAGAAGAAGATGGATCAATACATCAAAGGGCTGCCTGGGTACATTAAAGGTGAGACAACTTCATCTCGACCCAAGAACTTTGTTGAAACTGTAAGAATGGCTCATACACTCATGGGGCAGAAGGTTCAAGATAGGGCTGAGAGAGCTGCTGAGGGTAGTAAAAGGAAATGGGAGAATTCGCAGAGTGGTAATCAAGGTAGTAGCCGCCATAGGCAGTACAATCAGAAGAGAAATAATGGGGCTAGAGATGCAACTAACAAGAATGATAATGCTGACCAAGGGGGACCAGCCCAGAAATGTAGGAGCTGTGGTGCTTGTCACTTTGGTGATTGTCCACCAAGGTGCACTAAGTGTGGAAAGGTTGGTCATGTTATGGAGAAATGTAAGACAAGGGTCCCTGCCACTGGAGTGAATGCTATTCCGATCAGGACTTGTTTTGAATGTGGAGAACGTGATCATCTTCGCCCTCAATGTCCGAAGTGGAAGAACAAGAAAGCAGGCGAAGCTGCTGGGGCAGTTTATGTTGTTAAGGATGCTAATCAGGCACAAGGTCCAAATGTGGTGACAGGTACGTTCTTACTCAGCCATCGTTATGCTAGTGTGTTGTTTGACTCAGGATCTGATAGGAGCTTTATAAGCACTTCCTTTAGTCGTTTAATTGATATTGAGCCAACAAGCCTAAATACTAGTTATGAGGTCGAGTTAGCTGATGGGCAGTTAGTTAGTACTACCACTATATTTAAGAAGTGTCCTTTGAAATTAGCAAATCATTTGTTTGAAATTAATTTGATGCTGATAGAGTTGGGTTCGTTTGATGTGATTGTTGGTATGGATTGGTTGGTTGCTCAGGATGCGGTGATTGTATGTGGGGAGAGAGTTGTTCACATACCGGTAAAGGGCAAGGTGTTAGTAGTTAAAGGTGATGTTGGGAGATCTCGTCTGACGGTGATATATTGTATCAAGGCGAGGAAATATGTAGAAAGAGGTTGTCACCTGTTCTTGGCTCAATTAGTGGAGAAAGAACTGCCGGTTAGGCGTGTGGAGGATGTTCCGGTTATTCGTGATTTTCCTGAAGTATTTCCCGATGACTTGCCAGGGCTTCCGCCTCAGCGAGAAGTCGAATTCAAGATTGATCTAGTGCCGGGAGCTGCACCGGTGGCGCGTGCACCTTATCGTTTGGCACCGTCTGAGATGAAGGAGTTAGCAGATCAGTTGAAGGAGTTAATGGAGAAGGGGTTCATTAGACCAAGTTCGTCACCTTGGGGAGCTCCAGTATAATCGTTCAGAATGTGCATAGACTACCGAGAGTTGAACAAGTTAACTATTAAAAATCGTTATCCACTTCCGAGGATCGATGATTTGTTCGATCAACTTCAAGGTTCGTGTGTGTACTCGAAGATCGACTTGAGGTCGGGTTATCATCAACTTCGTGTTAAAGAGGAGGACATACCTATTACAGCTTTTCGGACGCGTTATGGACACTTTGAATTTCAAGTGATGTCGTTTGGGTTAACCAATGCACCTGCGGTATTCATGGACTTAATGAATCGTGTGTGTAAACCATATCTCGACAAGTTTGTGATTGTATTTATCGATGATATCCTGATTTATTCCAAAATTCGGGAGGAGCATGAAGGTCATTTGAGGATTATTTTGGAGTTGTTGAAGAAGGAGAAGTTGTATGCAAAATTCTCGTGTGATTTTTGGTTGGATTCTGTCCAATTCCTTGGGCACGTGATCGATAGTAGCGGTGTTCATGTTGATCCTTCCAAAATTGAAGCTATTAGAGATTGGGCTAGGCCTATGACCCCGACGGAAGT
Source organism: Glebionis coronaria (assembly GCA_025667525.1). Classification (NCBI taxonomy): domain Eukaryota; kingdom Viridiplantae; phylum Streptophyta; class Magnoliopsida; order Asterales; family Asteraceae; genus Glebionis; species Glebionis coronaria. The sequence goes on from CM046876.1 coordinate 155,818,165, forward strand.
TAGACAATTCCTGGGATTAGCTGGGTACTACCGGCGATTCATAGAAAGGATTCTCTTTAATTTCTAAACCTCTTACTAAACTTACCGAGAAAAACAAGAAGTATGAATGGGATTCAGAAGAAGAAGAAGCATTCCAAACTTTGAAGCGGAAGCTGTGTTCTGCACCAATTTTGTCTTTGCCCGACGGAGCTGAAGACTTTGTGGTATATTGTGACGCATCACGTAAGGGTTTTGGTGCTGTGTTGATGCAAAGGGAGAAAGTGATCGCGTATGCATCTCGTCAATTGAGGAAGCATGAGGAGAATTATACTACACATGATTTGGAATTAGGAGTTGTGGTCTTTGCTCTTAGACTTTGGAGACACTATCTCTACGGTACAAAGAGTGTGGTATATACCGATCATAAAAGCCTGCAACTTATTTTGGATCAGAAAGAGCTCAATATGAGGCAGAGAAGATGGGTAGAATTGTTGAGTGATTATGACATTTAAATTTGCTACCATCCCGGCAAGGCGAATGTAGTTGTCGATGCTCTTAGTAGGAAGGACAGAGAAATAACCAAAAGGTTAGAGCTTTAACCATGAAAACTTATTCTGATTTATCTAATCGAATACTTAAAGCTCAAACGAAGGCGATGAAAGAAGAGAATGTGAGAAATGAAGACTTGGGTAGAAGGATGACACCTATATTCGAAATTCGTGATGACGGAATTCGGTATTTCGAGAATCGTGTATGGTTACCGGTGTATGGAGGACTGAGAGATCTAATTATGCACGAATCTCATAAGTCTAAATATTCGATTCACCCAGGATTGGATAAAATGTACCAAGACTTGAAGAAATGCTACTGGTGGCCGAATATGAAGGCTAACATTGCTACTTATGTTAGTAAATGCTTGACGTGTGCTAAGGTGAAGTTTGAGCACAAGAGACCTTTGGGTTTACTGCAACAACCTGAAATTCCAGAATGGAAATGGGAGAAGATCACTATGGACTTTGTTTCGGGACTTCCGAGAACTTCTAGTGGTTATGATACGATTTGGACGATTATTGATCGGTTGACTAAGTCGGCTCATTTCTTGCCGATAAAGAAAACTGATGACTTTGACAAACTTACTCGGTTGTATTTGAAGGAAAGTTGTTTGTAGACATGGAGTTCCTTTGTCAATTATTTCTGATCGGGATAGTCGGTTCACATATGAGTTTTGGAAATCGCTTCAGCGAGCTTTGGGGACTCAGTTGGACTTGAGCACTGCGTATCATCCGGAAACGGACGGACAAAGTGAAAGAACTATTCAGACCTTGGAGGATATGTTACGAGCATGTGTAATAGACTTTGGAGGTAGTTGGGATCGACACTTACCTTTGGTGGAGTTCTCATACAATAACAGTTATCATGCAAGTATCAAGGTTGCGCCTTTTAAAGCACTTTAAGGGCGGAAGTGTAGATCACCAGTTGGTTGGTGTGAGGTTGGAGAAAGTCAGTTGACGGGTCCTAAATTGATTAGAGAAACAACTGAGAAGATCGTGCAAATCAAGAATCGTTTATTGACAGCTCGTAGTAGGCAGAAGAGCTACGCGGATAAGAGGAGAAAACCATTGGAGTTTGATATTGGCGATATGGTTATGTTGAAAGTATCACCTTGGAAAGGAGTAAATCGATTTGGCAAGCGAGGAAAGCTTAGTCCACGTTATATTAGTCCATTCAAGATTATTGATCGAGTTGGCCCTGTGGCATATAAGTTGGAATTGCCAGAGAAGTTAAGTGTTATTCACAATACTTTTCACGTTTCTAATCTTAAGAGGTGTTTGGCGGACGAGAATTTGATAATTCCACTTGAGGAGATTCAACTGGACGACAAGCTACATTTTATTAAGGAACCAGTGGAGATTATGGATCGAGAGGTGAAACGGCTTAAGCAAAGTCGGATCCCGATAGTGAAAGTGCGATGGAATTCCTGACGTAGATCCGAATACACTTGGGAGCGAGAGGACTACTTCAAGAACAAGTATCCACATTTATTCGTAGACGGACCTAAGGAGAAGTAACATCCGGGACGGTGCTCTCCTAAGGTGGTGAGGATGTAAAACCCACAAAATAAGGTCATTACTTAATTCTTACTTTTCAAATATTTTTGAAGTATTTTATAACATTAAATATTATTACGTTTAACGGTTTAAGTTGAAACCGATATTAAATAATTTATTTTAATATTTTGACGAGCAACGAGGACTACTAGTGATCGCGATACCGACGGATGCCCACAATTCTATATTTTATTATCGATCGTTTCGATATTTAATATTTTCGACGATATCGTTTTAATTACGTATCGAGTCGTTATATTATTATTTTTCGTGTGCGTTTAAACTTTTAAGTATTTTTACGAAACCCGAGCCCCATAAATATTTTCAAAATTGACTAATAATTATTTCCCGCTTTTTAGCTAACAATTTACATTTTTAGCCACAACTATTGCCAAATTACAACTATGGTCCCTATCCCACTATATAAAAACCCAAAATACACACACACATTTCATTTTTCACTTGCAAAAATTCACCCACTCCTCTCTTTCTCTCTCTTATTGCCGAAACACCACACCACACCCCAAATCCATACATTTTCAATTTTTACTTGAGTTTGAGGTTGATTCAAGCTAAACCAAGCATATACCCATCCCTATTTTTGATCAAGGATCACATTGGTATAAAAAATTTACACATGCAACCACTTTTTATTTTCTTGATGTTGGTAGGTAGAATCCATGATCATGCATGGTGTTTTTAGCATGATCCATGGTGGTTCTTGCTAGAAATCTTGTTAAAAACTCCATTTTGATCTAAAGATTTTCATTTTGCTTATGATTTTGATGTTATGATAGATGTATGATGATATTAGGGTATAGGAATGATCATTTCTATGGTTGGTTTTGGCCAAAAAGTTGATTTTGTACAAGATTTTGGTAGCCATTTTATAACAGTAAGTAAACTGTAAAATCCGAATTTTTATGTTTTTAAAATGACTTAACTTATAGCCTAGGGTTGTAGATTATTTTATTAGCTTCTATTTGATATAAGGTAGAGCTTCTAGCTCAAAACGAGCGCGAAGTTATGATGTTTTGAATGATCGTGTACCGGGAGACGAGTATCAACACTACAAATAGTTGTTGTCGATATTTGGATCGGATCTCGGGGACTCTAAATGGATTTTTTGAAATGGGTAACCTACCGATAATGAGGTGTTTACTTATTAGGTTGAGTTTACTTTAAAACCGGAGTGTCGGTTTTGTAACGGGAGTCGTTTAAATAAGTTAAAACGGTTGTATGAAAAATTAACGTAAATCTGTCCGGATTTTGTAGTTTGAAAATGAGTCGAGTAAAGGACTTTAAAAGTAATTTCATTTGATAAACTTGTAGGAGGACTTTCTGTATATAGTAAGTTAGTTTATCGAGTCGTTTCATAAACGGTTGACAAGTTTAAAAGGGGTAAATAAGCTAGTACATGTAGTATGTACCGGCGGATTTTGTTAAAAGTATAAAATGGTAAATTAAATGAGTAGTAAAGTATAATGAAGTTATTTATATCGTTTACTCTCGATTGAATTGTGGTTTTGTGAGTTTGATCTTGATGTTGTTATGTATGATTTATTTCTCGAGTTTATTATTAATATACGCACCTTATTTGCTAGGTTGCGGTTGTCGTGTTTATCGGGCATCTACTATCGTCGGCGATCGTCTTCAACTACTTCTACTACTTAAGGTGAGTCTATAGCCTCGTTTGAGCTCATTCAAATATTTTAAAACCCGCGAGGGGGAATACATGTTTTGTAAACTTAGAACATAAGATTTTTATGGTATGCTTGTCCCTCTATGAATGGACCCGAGGTTGCCTTTAAATTGAATTAAGTGATTGCCTTTGTTAAAGCCTCAATTATGGACCGTTAATTAACCTATGATGGGTTAACCGCTAGTACAATTAATAGATCTATGGGGGAAGCCGCCCCGGTTCAGTTTTGTGGACTTGTCATAGAAGCTTAGGCCCGACCTCCACACTGTTTGAACATATTGTATTGAGAAGTCAGGTATACGGCAATGTACCAATAATCTGGAGGTAATGACAATTAATAAATCTCCCGTCTTATCAGACCTCTAAAGGGAGTGTCTAAGGGCTCGGTTCCATGAGCTTATTGCAATTTATGCTATATACAATTATCATTGTTGATGCAAATTATTATTCGATGCTTATTAAGCATGCCACAAACTTATAATCTTTGCTTATGTTCAAAATGATTATATAAACCTATAGATTCACTCGGCATTTTTGCTGATGATTTTCTCACATGTATTTCAGGTAATCAGGAAGGGTGAAGCTTGGAAGCCACGGGAATGAATGTTGTGCACTACTTTTGTAATATAAAATCTTTGAATGTTTGTCGTTCCTTTTGTTCAAAACAATTTAAATCTTTTGTTTTGGCTGTACTTTGGTTACGATGTCTTGGGACTACGCTACTCTGACAAATGTTTTAGGAACGATAAATTTGAAACGTCTCTTTTCGTGTCGTTCTTTATAAATTATGTGTTGTTGTATCATTGTTTAGCACCCAAAGATGTATTCCGCTGCGTGTAAATTTGGGGGTGTTAAAACATTAGATGAAAGAATTATCAAGTCAGGGTTGATCACTCAAGAAGAACTTGATAGAATCCACAAACTTCAAAATGAAGAAATGCTCAGAGATCTGAAGATGAGCTTATATGAAAGAATTGGAAAATCTGAGGTTGAAGGCTTGTTCAAGAAAAAGATGTTATACGAAATTTTTTGTAGAACAAGGTTGAACAGAAGATGTCTCTCAGCAATTACAAACGTTGACATGTTGACTTACAAGGGAGATATAATGTAACACCCCCAATTTCACAAGGCAGCGGAATATCAACATTGGGTGTTACTTCATAGCACATCACACATAGTCATAGAAAACGACCTCAAAAGAGACGTTTTATAAAATAAACCATTCGACAAAATCAGAGTTCAATAAAAGAGGTCCCAACAGTTTATATAAACCTTAATAAATATAAAAGTTTTTCAAATGTATCGAATGGAAATTTTTTGTTTTGCCTTTACATTATCCCGCGCGGCTCCATGCTCCAGCTGCTCTTAAACCTATACACCTGAGAATACATGCTAACATGTCAACACAACGGTTGAGTGAATTCATAGGTTTCTAAATAAATAATCATGGGTTTTTAAATAAACCATAAAGCTTTTGAACACAAGAATCTCATCCATTGGCGATATTGCAACACATACAATACCTATATTCCACACTATTATGCTAAGCTCATGACACCGATGCCTTAATCAATAAATTTGCCCTAGTCAGGTATCTTGCCAAATACCCCATACCTCACGTACAACACACCCGGCAGAGCCTCCAACTCACAGGTGCGACCTGCCCGGGTGGGGGTCATCATTCCCAATGGATCCATTCGTCTGTACGAGCGCCTACCCATCACAAGTAGTTAACGGTTCATGATTTATAGGGACTTTTCACTGGCAATAAGCAACTTAGCCTTACTAATAGTGGCTCATTACCTATATAATAAACGCTTGTGTTCATTTTCCAAAAGCATTCAATCAAACGTCTTTACGTTTATTTACAACAGCTTGTATTCGTTCAAAGCATATATTCAAACAACGAATGTTTATTCACAAACATGTATCCTTTTAAAGGATATATATAATCTCATATGATTATTTACCAAGAGCATGTATTCCCCCTCGCGGGTTTATAAAAACATATAAAGCAGTAAAAGCGAGGCTATGAACTCACCTGATATAGCTATCACACATTTATCGAGGAACAAACATCCAATAGTCGATACAAGACTTCACGAGATATCAGTCTCTCATTGATCGAGAACGAGATGCCCAACGGTCGACATATAAATGAACGAGACCTAATATGACGAGACGCGTCTTAGGATCGAGACTATATATAAGTCATATATATATATATATATATATATATATATTTAAATAGTTCACATTAGTAAGTTTGGATATTGTATAAGTTTGTAAAACTTTTCATAAAAATCGACCAATTACAAAGTGTTATCCAATTATGATTAACAAGCCCATCATATGATCACGTTAGGTTTTATAAATTAAGTCTAACCTCGGACTCAATAATGGCCCAATATCCATTATAAGTGTACTATTATTCTTTTATAGCCCAAGTCCACTAAATAAGCATTACTGGTTCTAAAAACACCTCAAACGATGTCAACTTAATATTCTGGAATGGTCGGGTCTAAGGTTTCATAAAAATCAGTATGTACACGGGTCTCTCTACTTCCCGATAAGTAGATCCTATCACTTATATTATATTATCAATTCGGTTAATTGAATGATAAAATCCACGTTTTATAAACAAAGTTCAGCTATTTAAAATGCTTAACTCTTAACCCATAAAGGGTCATGTATTGCTTTCTATTACAATGAGATAGTATTAACTCCTATTCTAATGATCTAAGAGTTACAGTACATTATTTTATAATCATAGTTCTATTTCCAAATTTATCCCTTTCGAGTCATGTTCTTTTATAATTAATTTTGAAAATGTTTCATGCAAAAGTTATATCATATGTCTTAAACCGTACAAGGTCATGACTTGATTTATATACTCATGAAACTATATTTAAGTATCCAATGAAGACTATTAACTCCCTTTACTTATGTTTTATGACAAAGGTTCAAGATGATCAAAATATCAACTCGGGTCAAGGCTATTTTTGGACAGCCAGGTTCGGTTTCACGGTTTTGGTCGTCATTTCCAAACCGTAATGAATTGATAAAGTATCCGATTCGTACTGATTATACATGAGTTTATCTACAACATATAGTTTTGACTATTCACTTGGTTCTGTAATCTTCTATGAGTTATTAGTATGTTAATACAGCATGTTCAGAAAAGACCCCTTTCACTATTTTCGTTATCATTTCTTCTCCGTGAATCGCCAAGAGACGTGCGACCCGGAGTAACACTCACAAAACATTCATCTATAAGCATGAATGTTCGTTCATCACTCTTAACCTACTGATCTACAAGCTTTACCACGTTTTCTAACTGATCAAAATGAATAAATTACATCTATGATCTAGGGCTTGTTTAAGCTAGTTTTTTTTTATTGAAAATCCATATACAAAGTCCAAAACTTCTCAAACAAACTATTACCTCATCAAACTCAGTAGAAAAATATTAAATACATATTCATAAAAATAATTTACAAATAAATACAAATCACAAACCTTGCAAAGATGATGTACAACATCATAAACAATTCTTTATTCATCCTTACATTCAAACCCAAAATGCAACCATATTACTCATGTTTTAGCCAAGCCTATGAATCTTCCATTAACCTTTTTACTACATCCTCTAATTAACACAACAACTTCTTTATAACTCTTTCTTCAAATCTCCAAATGAGTGTACCAATATCACCATTTTCACACCCATATAATCCTTAATCAAGCTTCCATTTGATTAAAACTAGACCAACTAGTTATTACTATTAAGGATTAACAATTATATACGAGAGTTTGGACAGGAAAATTGTTTGGAAATGTGTGTTGGTTTGTATGACACGATAAGAGAGGGAGAGAAAGAGGAATTGACTAAGTAATTGAGTGTTAACTTTGAAAAATGAAAATAGACGTGGCATTAAGAGATTGTTTGAAGTGTTCATGAGATTTGTGTATTATGTGACACGTCCCATTATATATGGGGTGAAGTTTTATTAATTAAAACTTTGCCTCATATCTGTTAGAGCGGGTATTATCAAAGTTCGATATTTTAAAAGTTACACGATTTGAAAGTTACGCATTAAACACGAAAAGTAAACTTTCAATATAAAATAAAAACGTCGACATTTGGATACCGTTTATATTTTGATAAATAAATGAGGGTTTATAATTTAATACAAGTTAACACGTCAAATAAACGAATGACGCCTAAAGGATTAACGTAAATTACGATGAATGCTCGTAAAACGAGAAATTAATACGACGACAATAAAAATATTTTTATGTCATAACGAGGATATTTTCGATCGATGAAGGACATAGACTTGCCAAATAAATAATAATTGACATTTATTTGATACGTTAAAGCCTTAACCATGCCGGCTAGTCAAGAATTTGATAATATGTGTCGAATAATCATGACAAATAAAAGTCGATTAATAAATATTGATCTGAATATTAGAAATAGTATTAGAACTCAGTCTAAATGTTGATTTTAATGTTCGGGTTACTACATCATCTACCCCTTTAGGAAGCGATGTCCCAGCGCTTAACTCCTCTTAATAGTCTCTAGTTAAAGGGCGAATAGGTGAGAGATAGACAAGTCGTCGCTGAGCTTTCTAATGTAGGTTGGATGAACAAAATTCGAAGGCATGGGTATACATAATGGGCACAAATGAGTGAACGTTTTAAATGTAGGTTTAACCCTTATAAGTAAAGAATAATACATAACTCGAAGGAGAAGCCATTGAAAGCGAAAAATTAACAAGTCGTCAATTTTTGTAACAGCTTCAAGGTACCTTACTATTAGCTTATCAAACATGCGGCGATCGATATAAGTTTGCAAAAGTCCAAATGACAAGTGATGAATCAAAACAAGTGGGCGCATTTGAAAAATTTCTAATGCGACAGTCAATTCAAAACCATCAATGATCACATCGATTAGATCGAAACATATATCATCCACGGGTTTCATAATAACAATTACGTCATAAAGGAAACTCACATGGATCCCACATAAATCCATCCAAAACATTGCAGAATTACTCGAAACAACTTTACCCAGTTGCACGATCTTGAACATGCAAACCTATTTCATCAAAAGCGAATTCATCGATACGGAAATTGTTCGGAGTATACATTACTCGATCGGAGGAACTACGTTCCAAATAAAATATAAAATCCATCATTAGGCACATATAATCACATTACGACATGCTTGCAAAATATCCAAGCCATGCCAAATCAATAAGTTCAATCAAGTTAACTCATGCTTGCTAAATAACCAAGCCATGATAAATAAGAATACTTGACAAGATTTTCGGATAATCCGGTCAAAGAAAATTTTGCAAGTTAATGGATATTCACGGGCCTAATAGCCATGGATGCATATCCTGAAATATTATTTATTTAATTAATTAATTTTTTTTTTCAGAGGGTGCTCACACACGGATTCATACCCAAATGATATTACATGATGCTCATAAATGGATCCATACCTAAAATATAATACAGGGTGTTCATACACGGATCCATACCCAAAAGATATTATGAGGTACATGTTACCCAAGATCATACGTCATTTCAGAATGCCGCCTCGATCTCACACAATGTATAACCAATTGACTAAATCAGATATCATATAAATACATTACAAGAAAAGGCTTTGCACAAAAATCTGAAATATGGCTAGCCACCGTTGATCACCAAGAAAGCTTTTAGTGAACACTTGTTAATTAAAAAAAATCAAAATATTTACATCCATGCTAAGTAGTCGTTGATGATTTAATCATCGGTCAAACCATAAATACACATTTAAATCCTGGTATCGATTAAACAAGTCGTCTATTTTTGGAACGAGTAATGGTCCTTAACGGTTATCTTATTAAGCTCGCGATAGTAGGGACTTATTAGAAATAGTCCATATAAATAAATCATAACTCGAGAGAATTCTAACGTATTACTCGTACATAGACGATAATCAATAATAACCATAATGACGGCCGTAATGATCGATTCATATCAACGAAACACGAGTCGAAGAAATACACCCGTATACAAAATAAACATAAACCAAGTCGGGCAGACTTGAGTCCACTCATTTATAATTTTTTGTTTACATCCAAAGGCGTCCCAATCCATGTAAACAAGGATTATAAATTTATGGTTCAGGAACTTATAACTTTCTTGTTCAAATAAAAAGGCGTCCCAATTTATTTCAACAAGACGATTATAAATCATCCTACTCAGTAATACCGTCACAGAACACGATATAATAACCAAATTAAATGCCAAGAAAAGTATAGGGTGTCAAACTTACTCAATGATTTATGTATTTAAACGTCCCATACCATTTGAATAAAGAAACCATCGACAATCTAAGGTCCAGTGGTTTAAAACTTTCTTATTCAAATGTCCCAATCCATTTCAATAAGAGAACCTTAAACGACACATAGTTGGGCGATTTAAAATCTCTATATTTAAATGTCCCATTCCATTTAAATACAAATTTTTAAGTTGCTCAACTAATGACTACTATGAGCATATCTTTGTTGTACCCAAATTATATATAGTTGATTGGGTATATATATATATTTTAGGTCCAACACTGGCATCCTCCTTTTCGCCAACAAAACGTAATCAAACACAATAGATTAAACGTCTTATTACGTAGAAGATGTCTCCTTGAAGAAATGATTCTTTAAAATCATAAGGATTACATATATAAAATAATATGTTTATCAATTACGTTTCAAAAGGAGATGTCCTAAAATGGAACATTACGATGCGATGAAAACAATCGAGCTTAAATTAGTCGATATGCGATATATTATGAAACAATATATATGTACTCAATAGATCAAACGAGTTCCATACTCGCATTCGGATAATAAATTAATTATCGAAAAAGGTGATTGGCGGCGAGGCCAAACTCTCTATAAAACCATATCATAAAATGTATGATAATCACGCAAGGATCATTGCTTCATGCGCAATACCCTTAAATACCATAGTATATACATTCATATACATACAACCATTTCTACATACACATAGGATCACATTATCACAACCAAGCATTGGTTTCTAGGAGCCATGAGCGCGCGGATACTTTGTAAGGCAATCAAACAACTTTACGAAAAAGCAGTTATAGTCTAGGTTTTAAAATGACCTAGTTCTCTATAACTAGTGCTCTGATGCCAATCTGTAACACCCCCAATTTCACAAGGCAGCGGAATATCAACATTGGGTGTTACTTCATAGCACATCACACATAGTCATAGAAAACGACCTCAAAAGAGACGTTTTATAAAATAAACCATTCGACAAAATCAGAGTTCAATAAAAGAGGTCCCAACAGTTTATATAAACCTTAATAAATATAAAAGTTTTTCAAATGTATCGAATAGAAATTGTTTGTTTTGCCTTTACATTATCCCGCACGGCTCCATGCTCCAGCTGCTCTTAAACCTATACACCTGAGAATACATGCTAACATGTCAACACAACGGTTGAGTAAATTCATAGGTTTCTAAATAAATAATCATGGGTTTTTAAATAAACCATAAAGCTTTTGAACACAAGAATCTCATCCATTGGCGATATTGCAACACATACAATACCTATATTCCACACTATTATGCTAAGCTCATGACACCGATGCCTTAATCAATAAATTTTCCCTAGTCAGGTATCTTGCCAAATACCCCATACCTCACGTACAACACACCCGGCTGAGCCTCCAACTCACAGGTGCGACCTGCCCGGGTGGGGGTCATCATTCCCAATGGATCCATTCGTCTGTACGAGCGCCTACCCATCACAAGTAGTTAACGGTTCATGATTTATAGGGACTTTTCACTGGCAATAAGCAACTTAGCCTTACTAATAGTGGCTCATTACCTATATAATCAACGCTTGTGTTCATTTTCCAAAAGCATTCAATCAAACGTCTTTACGTTTATTTACAACAGCTTGTATTCGTTCAAAGCATATATTCAAACAACGAATGTTTATTCACAAACATGTATCCTTTTAAAGGATATATATAATCTCATATGATTATTTACCAAGAGCATGTATTCCCCCTCGCGGGTTTATAAAAACATATAAAGCAGTAAAAGCGAGGCTATGAACTCACCTGATATAGCTATCACACATTTATCGAGGAACAAACATCCAATAGTCGATACAAGACTTCACGAGATATCAGTCTCTCATTGATCGAGAACGAGATGCCCAACGGTCGACATATAAATGAACGAGACCTAATATGACGAGACGCGTCTTAGGATTGAGACTATATATAAGTCATATATATATATATATATATATATATATATATATATATATATATATATATATATATATATATATATATATATATATATATATATATATTAAATAGTTCACATTAGTAAGTTTGGATATTGTATAAGTTTGTAAAGCTTTTCATAAAAATCGACCAATTACAAAGTGTTATCCAATTCTGATTAACAAGCCCATCATATGATCACTTTAGGTTTTATAAATTAAGTCTAACCTCAGACTCAATAATGGTCCAATATCCATTATAAGTGTACTATTATTCTTTTATAGCCCAAGTCCACTAAATAAGCATTACTGGTTCTAAAAACACCTCAAACGATGTCAACTTAATATTCTGGAATGGTCGGGTCTAAGGTTTCATAAAAATCAGTATGTACACGGGTCTCTCTACTTCCCGATAAGTAGATCCTATCACTTATATTATATTATCAATTCGGTTAATTGAATGATAAAATCCACGTTTTATAAACAAAGTTCAGCTATTTAAAATGCTTAACTCTTAACCCATAAAGGGTCATGGATTGCTTTCTATTACAATGAGATAGTATTAACTCCTATTCTAATGATCTAAGAGTTACAGTACATTATTTTATAATCATAGTTCTATTTCCAAATTTATCCCTTTCGAGTCATGTTCTTTTATAATTAATTTCGAAAATGTTTCATGCAAAAGTTATCATATGTCTTAAACCGTACAAGGTCATGACTTGATTTATATACTCATGAAACTATATTTAAGTATCCAATGAAGACTATTAACTCCCTTTACTTATGTTTTATGACAAAGGTTCAAGATGATCAAAATATCAACTCGGGTCAAGGCTATTTTTGGATAACCAGGTTCGGTTGCACGGTTTTGGTCGTCATTTCCAAACCGTAATGAATTGGTAAAGTATCCGATTCGTACTGATTATACATGAGTTTATCTACAACATATAGTTTTGACTATTCACTTGGTTCTGTAATCTTCTATGAGTTATTAGTATGTTAATACAGCATGTTCAGAAAAGCCCCCTTTCACTATTTTCGTTATCATTTCTTCTCCGTGAATCGCCACGGGACGTGCGACCCGGAGTAACACTCACAAAACATTCATCTATAAGCATGAATGTTCGTTCATCACTCTTAACCTACTGATCTACAAGCTTTACCACGTTTTCTAACTGATCAAAATGAATAAATTACATCTATGATCTAGGGCTTGTTTAAGCTAGTTTTTTTTTTATTGAAAATCCATATACAAAGTCCAAAACTTCTCAAACAAACTATTACCTCATCAAACTCAGTAGAAAAATATTAAATACATATTCATAAAAATAATTTACAAATAAATACAAATCACAAACCTTGCAAAGATGATGTACAACATCATAAACAATTCTTTATTCATCCTTACATTCAAACCCAAAATGCAACCATATTACTCATGTTTTAGCCAAGCCTATGAATCTTCCATTAACCTTTTTACTACAGCCCCTAATTAACACAACAACTTCTTTATAACTCTTTCTTCAAATCTCCAAATGAGTGTACCAATATCACCATTTTCACACCCATATAATCCTTAATCAAGCTTCCATTTGATTAAAACTAGACCAACTAGTTATTACTATTAAGGATTAACAATTATATACGAGAGTTTGGACAGGAAAATTGTTTGGAAATGTGTGTTGGTTTGTATGACACGATAAGAGAGGGATAGAAAGAGGAATTGACTAAGTAATTGAGTGTTAACTTTGAGAAATGAAAATAGACGTGGCATTAAGAGATTGTTTGAAGTGTTCATGAGATTTGTGTATTATGTGACACGTCCCATTATATATGGGGTGAAGTTTTACTAATTAAAACTTTGCCTCATATCTGTTAGAGCGGGTATTATCAAAGTTCGATATTTTAAAAGTTACGCATTAAACACGAAAAGTAAACTTTCAATATAAAATAAAAACGTCGACATTTGGATACCGTTTATATTTCGATAAATAAATGAGGGTTTATAATTTAATACAAATTAACACGTCAAATAAACGAATGACGCCTAAAGGATTAACGTAAATTACGATGAATGCTCGTAAAACGAGAAATTAATACGACGACAATAAAAATATTTTTATGTCATAACGAGGATATTTTCGATCGATGAAGGACATAGACTTGCCAATAAATAATAATTGACATGTATTTGAAACGTTAAAGCCTTAACCATGCCGGCTAGTCAAGAATTTGATAATATTTGTCGAATAATCATGACAAATAAAAGTCGATTAATAAATATTGATCTGAATATTAGAAATAGTATTAGAACTCAGTCTAAATGTTGATTTTAATGTTCGGGTTACTACATATAAATCTGAAGTTCTATAGGGCTGATGGGTCTGATGAGATCATAGATGACTTCCAAGGGAAGGAGCTCTCCTACACTGAATGGCTAGAGATGAGCAGGATCATTGAAAAGAAAACATCCAGGAGATGGGTAGAAGTTCACACAAGAATTGAACACTTTGTGAGAAATCATGAAAGGCTTGGTCAGCATCTGAACATCAGCAACCAAATCTCATTGGAGGATCAAGATCCAATTCTGGAACTAAACAAGAGAGCTAATCTGGTTCAACCCGGTGTGGGTGACATCTTTGTCACCACCAAGAAATACAAAGATCTTGTTCAGTTTGGAAATCATCTCCCTGGACATGTGTTAGAAGAACCAGAATTGGGAATGATAATGTTCAACCATCGTGAACGACAGGATTTTGTGGGCATTAGTGATCTGAATGATCTAAATAATGAATCTCTTGAAAACATTCAGAAAATCTTCTTTGCTCACCATGGTGGTCCAGGACTCACTGAAGCTGCAAAAACCTTCAGCATGTGCTTACTATCGATACTGGACGCCAGAAACTCTAATCCATCAATACAGACCCCTGTCATTAAAAAACTTAGGCCAAAGGAAAACTGAATAATAATTTGTAATGTTTGTTGTAATTTGTAATGTTGTTGAATAAATGATTATCTGATGTTTATAAGTTATTAATTGTTTAGTGCAAGTAAGAAGAAGTTGTTATGCTCACTTACTACTTACATTAGACTTAGGCTATTTGTATATCCAAATAGGGGGAGGTTGTTGGGTCAGTATTTACTGACCCTGAAGCAACTATAGAATTTGAATATAAAATCCCCCTTAAGTGTTTCATGCTCAGCAGTAAGGTCAGTCTGCTGATGGATGACCAGAGGAACAAAGTTCCTACTAAAGACTTTAAAGCTGAAGAAAGTTCAGCACTCCCATTCCAGTGAACTTAGAAGACAAAGGAGTCTTCGCTTCAAATACTAGGCGGTCTAGTTGCTGAAGAACAAGGACTGAAGAAGGGCTTTCAGTTCAGTTTGGCTCGACAATACCAAACTGAATGATGTCGATCTCCTCTAGGATACTAACCTTTATCTTTTCTAGAATAGTTTATTAAGTACTTTGTACTGTTTATCCAGCATGGGCATCAACCACCCACTGGATAAACTAATGCATTGGTACATGCAAAATGCAAACCCTAATTTACACTGCCTATATAAAGGAGTGTACATTGGGAGAGAATGGTAACCAATACAAGAGCTTAAACTCTGGAAAACCTTTCTCTCTCGATACCAACTAAACCATATAGCCAAAGATGCATATGAACATTTAGATTAGAGCTTAGAGTTTAACTTTGGTTAAACGTTTAAGTAGAGGAGATCAAACCCCATTGTCATTCAACCACTTTGTTATTCCGCAAACAAAGTGGGTTATAGATTCTTTATTTGATTCTAATAAAAATCTATACGTTGAAAAGTATATTGGTATTGTTATTTTAATCTTTCATAGTTCTTATCTTATGTTAAAACAACACACTTGAGTCAAAGTAATAGTTATTACTTAATATAATAAGTAATATCGAATTACTAGGGACCAACACACTTCATTAGAATAATAGGATTTAGAATAATAGGATTTACAAAACATCACTTTATTATTATTTTTTTTATTATAAAACATCACTTCATTAGAATAATAAGATTTACAAGAAATTAGTAGGAAGCCGAGATACTATCTGCGCTTTCACTCCTTATTATTATTATTATTATTATTTTGTTTTATTATGTTTTTATTTTTATGTAATATTTTTTTTATTTAATGTTATGTTTTTTAAAAAATTTGAACTTGATTATTTTGTTGTAAAAATAAATCGCTTGTAGATTGTTAGAAAGAAAAAATTGATGTGACCGAAAAAAATATAAAGGTGTGTTTGTTTTTGCCAAAAACATCTGAACCGAGTCTGAATCTGACTAGTCAAACACGGTCAGATGTTTTGGTTGTTTGTTTTTTACATCAGATTCAGATAGAACACAAGGAAGATATATTTCGTCTGACTCTGTCAGAGCCGGTGGACATATCTGACTGGCACTTAACAGAACCTACCACACCCTCCGAAACCTACATGGGTTAGAATTACAACCAAAACGAGAACCACATTCATGCTTGTTACCGGAAACCTGCTGTCTTTCTGTAATTCGAAGTAACAAAAAAAAAACTCGTGGGTTTTGAATAACTAGTAGATGAGATTTGTAGCTTTTTTAGTTGAAAGTGGATGGATATATGTGGTATATGAATGGAATATAAGATTGTGAATAAAAATTGTTATTGAATATGGAGAGAGAAAGAAGAATACGGGGATGAATGAATATGTGGAGGCTGAGAAATATTAGGGTTGAATGTAGGTTATGGAATGTAGTACATATATATTAGGTTGGTTTTGGGCCAAGTCCATCAATTGTATTTGTCTTATTACTTGTTAGGTTTTTATGTAAAATACAATCATCCTTTCTGGCTGAAATTTATGATTTTATGAATTTTTTAATTATAAATACGATAAAAAATAAATATTTAAGATCATTCAGACAATTTAAAAAATAAACAATATTTTTTATTTAAAATCAAACTTTATAACCGCCTTTTATCAATAAGATGTGATAATCTACCTAAAACATTTTAATAAAACACAACAGCAGCTATAGCTTGTGGCTTTGTGGGTAGCCATGAGAATGAACTAGATACGTGACCAAACTAGAAAACAAAAGCATATCCGACCAATAAATAACGACGGTCAGCCGCGAAACAAAACAAAACAAAAACAATTATCCGTACCAGTAGATAGATAAGTCTTATCTATCAATCTTTTTATCTTTTGTCGGTTTTCACACATATAATAACAAAACCGTAACCGTTGTCCGTACAATCATCTAATTAATAAAATGGCAACTCAAATGGAAGAAGATAGTGGAAGACGTGATGACAGTTTGAGCGTTGTCCGTGATGATGGACCTCCGGTTGATGATTGTTGCCCCATTTGTTTCGGCTCCTTTACGGTGCCTTGTAAGGGCCCTTGTGGCCACTGGTACTGCGGTATATATATGCTGTTACATTAATTCTAATACTTTATAATTTTAGTTATAAACAACCCACATAATGTCAACTTTAATTAGAGTGTTATTGTAGTATGATGCTTGTGGACTTACTGTAAATACAAGGACATTCTTTTAAAACTGCGTGAATGTGCTATTAGACTTGAATTAGTTTTGGGATTATGGTTTGTTTCGGCTTATATGCGTGCGCTTATGAGCTTATTTGATTTCGGCTAAGCCCCAATTTCCGGCTTATTTTGAGACTTTTGGGCTTATATAAGTTTATTACGATATGATAAAACATAAGCCCATTTCGGCTTATATTTCACAAGCCCCAAATTTGTAGCCTATTTGGAGACTTATGGGCTTATATAACCTTATTATGATATGATAAACTTATATATAAGCTTATAAGTTTCAAAATAAGCCATAAATTTGGGGCTTATGTAATATAAGCCGAAATTTGGATTATTTTCGACTTACTTTTCATAAGCTCCAATTTTGTGGCTTATTTTGAGACCTATGGGCTGAAATAAGTTTATTATATCATAATATACTTACATAAGTCTTCAAATAAGCCACAAACTTGGGGTTTATGAAATATAAGCCGAAATGGGCATATGCTAATAAGCCTAAACAAACACCCCCAAACTTATATAAGTACCAAAATAAGCCGGAAAATTGGGGCTTATGAATTAAAAGCCGAAATCAAATAAGCCCACATATAAGCCGAAACAAACACCCCCGAAAAACATGTAGATAACGAGAGGCTGGGTATTCTCTAGTAACATTCATGGGGCTGATTTTTAGATGTTATGTCTTGCTTGCTAGATATCTATGGATATAAAGGCACATGACCCTGCATCTAATCTTGTAAAACTAAACACTGAACTGGAACTTTTGTCTGACATTCTCTAATCAGCCCCCCCCCCCCCCCCCCCCCCCCCAAAGACCCAAACTAAAAGTCTTTCATTTGACAAAATCTGACCAAATAAGGTGAAGTTAGATTTCTATGAGACTGTAATGTTGTTGTCCCTGTCATGGTGCTCTTATTCTACTCATGAAGTTTTACTGTTAACAGATATAAAGCTAATGTGTTCTTTTACAGGCGGTTGTATCATGGAGTATTGGAACCATGTTGCAGCATTTCGCCCGTGCAAGTGCCCCATGTGCTCCAGGCCTATCACAAAGCTAACACCTGAACCGTCATTATCCCGACAACAGGATACAGGGATACGCGAGGTTCTCAAGAATGTTAGGCAGTACAACTGCCTTTTTGCTGGGGGTGCTTGTGGTTTTATACTGGTACATTGACAACCTTCCTTACACTGGTCCATTGATTGGGGTAGTTTTGTTAATAATTAGTTCCAATTGAAATAAGCTTTAAAAGGCATCTGATGATTATATTCTTTTGTGCGAGACAGCAAGTACTTCAGTTGCCATTATTTATCAAGAGATTGCTTCAAGCAATGATGGATCCTGATAGACCTGTTGCTTACCTCAGCAGATTGCGTTTAGTGGCAGTTAAGCAAATCTGAACTGTTGCTTAAGTTATAATTGTGATTTGGGTTGTTTTGGACTTTCTTTATTAAATGAATTTAGATTATGACATTGCATCTCCAGCCGTTCTCTTCGTATTTGATCCATTTTTTGGGGGATACTGTATTATGACTTATGAGGTCCACGTGTTCTCAGTGTCTTGTGGGTTGAGCGTAGTCGAAAAGGTTTTGGTGTTTTATAAAATCAAACTATAATATTAGATTTAAGAGAACTAAATGAATGCCTAAAGATGTGCCTAAACAAACATGTCATGAATCGATTGGTTTGTGAGGAAGTCGGTTCCTATATACAATAGAGAAATGACTTACATGTTTAGGCATATCTTTAGGTATAAATATCATTTTTCTAGGTTGTGTACGGCGTTGGCAGGAGATTTTTGCAGCACGTTGTTATTGCCTATGGTGGTCAACCAACTATCAGTTAGGTCTCACAGATTTCCAATAGTGACTACTTATTTCCGTGCCCAAAATTTATGTGGTGTTTGAAACTTGTAAACTTTGGTGGTCAACAGCTAAAAACATATATGGTGTGGTAAAGTTGTCGTTCAAAGTTCCTCTGAATTACTAATAATTTCAGATATTGAATTTAAAGATGAACTGAATGGTTTGGGTCACTTTACACCAAATCGCTGTAAATGACGCCCTTTTAAACTTTTTGCAAACGTTGATGGCCTTGGTTCGTAGAGAATGTAAACTTTTTTTACTACTAAATTTTTTTTCTTGGTAGGAGTATCTTTGGATACATGCGTTTAGGCGTCCAGCTTTGCAGGATGGGCTGATACATTTACTTGTGTGCAGGTATTTCTTGGTGCTATCTATACACTTAGTCCCTTTGACTTTCTTCCAAGATGTAAGTTGTTTCAGTTCCTTAACTTCAGTTCACAGTAAAAAGGATTGAATTGATTTATTTAAGCATGGCTACGAAACATTATTACACCACTTAGTTTTTATATCTTCTTGAAAGACATCACTTGCTGGACTAGCTTCTGGAAGTTGTCTTTTTGAAACCTCATTTAGAATCCTGTGAGGTCACTAAGTGAGATAGCTGACTTGTGTGGGAGATCGGAAGTAAATACTTAAAAGACGTTTTTCCTTGAGATTGGGAAATTTTCTTGTTACCGAAGTACTAGATATAATCTTCGAACAAAATTAATCACCACTAACTGAGTAGAAGATACAATGTTCATAAGAGGGAGTTGCATAGTGGATTTAGGTTTGGATTGGCTGTTTGTGAAAGTAGAAGACTCCTAATATGTAAAGCAGCAGTTTCAACTCATTTGCTCAGAATGGCCTAGTTTGGATTATATTATATCTTTAACGGGTCAGTAGGCAAAACCAAAAATCTGGTTAAAATAATAACACATTAAATGGGTCAACAGTTGTCGAAAGTGCATTCTCTGTTGTTCACCGTATATTCATCATTTTTATGCAAGAAATTACATTTATGTCGTTATAGTGTACTTTTTGTGATCATATCCAGCGCTGAAATTTTGACAAACAAGTTTTATGGGTTGATGGAATCTGATCTAACGTGTACCAAGATTCATCGTTTGGACCTGTTACCCCCTAGTCTGTATTGCCACCTCTATGGAGAAGTTATATATGATGCAAGGTGTGTGAAATAACGGGTGTGACTGAAATTTTTTTTGAACAGCAAATATTATTAAAAAACTAGCAAGGAGCTAGCAAACCATTACAAAGAATAATCCTCTAAAGGATTTCGAAGCCAATTATTCCAATTGATGGAAGACTTCTTGTTTCTACTAGAGTACCACATAAAAGATAAATCTAAAATCTTATCGTAAATAAAACACCGTTTAGGTAAAGCATTCCCGAAAATGGTCTCATTTCTAAAACTCCATATAGCCCAAAGAGAAACACTACAGATAGTGTTTACTATTTGCTTCTTTTCTTCAGAAATGTGCATGTTATCAACCCATGAGAAAAGATCATTCACGTTAGCTAAAATAGGAGGAATAATTTGAAGCCAAGCGAAAACCTTGTGCCATACCTCAGTAGCAAAAGAACAAACCCACATGGAATGAGAAGTAGTTTCGGTACCATTATCACAAACTGGACATAATAAAGAAGTGACTTCAATCCCTTTGCGGCTTAAGTTCCAGCGTGTTGGAATGCGGTCAAGAAGAGATCTCCAAATGAAAATATTTATCTTTTTGGGAAGAAACCGATTCCATCTTGTAGCTAAGCCATCATTAGGAAGAAAACAAAGATCTATATGCTCTCGACAACTTTTAACAGTAAAAGAATGGTTTCCAAGGGACCAAATCCAATCATCTTCAGCATCTTTAAGAGAGAAGCTGTCGAGCTGGGCATATAACTCAGAGACTTTACTGGAGTTAATTCCACCTAGAATCGGCCTAGACCAAATGAGATTCCATCCACCGTTCCAACAGTCCTTGATGGTGCAATCTTTATTCAAAGCAAGACGGAATAGCCTAGGATATTGATGACGAAGGGGAGTGTTGTTTAACCAAACTTCATACCAAAATTTTGTGTTAGCACCGTTGTTTACTCGTCTTTTGATAAAAGATAAAGGAATGATACCTTTCTCGTGCATGGTATTGATAGAGCCAACAATACGACCCCAAACTCCTTGAGAGACAACATGAGTATAAAAGGAAGTAGAATCCTCCGTTGTTCCGTGTATAGAGGTAATTAAACTCGCCCACAGTGAGTTTTGATTATTGAGAAAACGCCACCTCCATTTTTGAATAAGGGCATGGTTAAGAGAAAAAAGACTTCCAATTCCCAGACCCCCATTTTTCTTATGAGCTAGAACAGTGTTCCATGAAATCCATGGGATCTTTTTAGAGTTTTCGTTACTTCCCCAGAAAAATTGGGATCTAATTGATTCCAATTTTTTTCGAACAGTAGCCGGCATAGGAAATAAAGAAAAATAGTACGTACCAAGAGCTCCCAAAACAGAAGTAATGAGGGTAGTTCTACCTCCAATTGAAAGCATCGAAGATTTCCATTTAGATAATCGCTTGGTGAATTTCTCCAAAATGGGGTCCCAACTCTTTACTTTCGCCATATTACAGTCAACCGGGAGGCCAAGGTATGTGAAAGATGAATTCATTGCGTTGCATCCAGTAATAAAAGATGCATCTTTGACTTCATCAAACGGAACTCCAATACCAAAGAGATTGGATTTGTGCAAGTTGATTTTCAAACCAGAAGCACAATGAAAGCATTTCAAAACAGCCACTAATTTTCTAATGTTTTCTCGCGACCATTCCCCAACAAAAAGGGCGTCATCTGCAAAAAAGAGATGAGAAAGAGATAAATTTCCGACTTTGATACTTCTATATAAACCGGCATCAATGGCATCCTCCACGGCAACATGGAGACCTTCCATAGCTATAATGAACAAGAAAGGAGAAAGTGGATCCCCTTGACGAAGACCACGGTTTAGCTTGAATTCACTAGTAGGGCTTCCATTGATAAGGACTGAAGAAGTACCAGAATTTAAACAACCCGAAATCCACTTTATCCAGATTTCATTGAATCCCATGAAACGCATCACCTGAAATAAAAAATCCCAGGATATGGTATCGAAAGCTTTTTCAAAGTCGATTTTAAAAACCATAAGATTCTTCTTTTTTCTTTTACACCAGTGAATCAGTTCATTGACCATCAGAGGCCCATCCAAGATTTGGCGATTATTGATGAAAGCGGTCTGTTCCTTACTGATAACGGAGTCAATGACCTTAGAAAGACGGTTAGCTAAGACCTTAGCTATGATTTTATATTGAGCTCCAATTAGACTGATAGGGCGGAAATCAGTCACAACCATAGGGTTAAGCGTTTTAGGGATGAGAGTGATAAAAGAGGCGTTGCATCCACTAGGGATGATCCCTGAAGTGAAGAATTCATGAACAAAATCTATGATATCCTGCTTACAGATGTCCCAAAACCTTTTATAAAATGCAAAAGTGAAACCATCCGGCCCCGGAGACTTTTCAGAACCACAATTCCAAATTGCATCATGAATCTCATTTTCACTGAAATGAGAAGACAAAAAAGAATTTTGATCCTCATTGAGATTTCTATAAAAGGAGCTTCGTCTGGAAATTTTAACCACCTCAACTTTCTGAAACTTGGCTTCAAAGAAGGTATATAAAACATCTTTAATCTGATGAGGATCCGTAATCCATTGACCTTCATGCTTAATCCCTTGAATGGAAAGGTATCTACGTTTCTGATTAATAGTTGCGTGATAAAACTTGGAATTTTCATCCGCCTCAATACCCCATTTGATCTTAGCTTTTTGTAAGTAATCAATACATTCCTTTTGTTCAATGCTGCGGAGATTATTTAACCAATTAGAACGCTGGGAAACATCAATAGCGTCATCAGTCGTACCAACAATGGAGTCATCGAAATCTTTAATTTTCTTCAAAAGATCATCTTTTTCCCGCGACTGTAAAAGAGATCTATTATTTGACCAATTTTTAATGAGACTTTTGAGAGCTTTCATCTTTTTACTGAACTTTAAAATGGAAGAACGATGATCAGTACTGTGTCCCTTCCAAAATTCAGCAATAAGATCATGAAGATGATTATCCATAAGCCAAGAGTTGTAGAATTTAAAAGGGATAGGACCAAAATCCACAACCGCTTGAGATAGGAGAATTGGTCGATGATCTGATAAGAAACAATCTAGGACCTTGGCAGAATAATTATGAAGTAAGCTAGTGGTATTTTCAGAGACAAGAAAACGATCTAACTTACTAAGTTTATCACCCCGTTTATTGATACGCGTAAACATGTGACCTCCAAGAGGAATGTCCCAAAGGCGGCCATTATCAATAAAAAGGTTGAAAATGTTGGCAGACAAAGGCTTGAACACCGATCCAATACGTTCAGAAGCATGTCTTACAACATTAAAATCACCAAATATGATATAATGCCCTTGATTGCTTTCCATGAATTCCAGAATATAATTCCAAAGAGACTCCTTCTTTCTGTCATCTTGAGGAGCGTATACATTGATCATAAAACAGTGTAGAAGAGAAGACTTCCATATACCTTCTACAATGAGGAGATGATCAACTTGAATGATGTTGAGCTTAACAAAGACATTGATGTCCCAAATGGAAACCATACCTCCGGATCTTCCCAACGAAGGACAAAAAGCGTAATCAAATTGAAAATTTCCCCATAAACACTTAACCTTAAAAGGATCAATGTTGATGGAGTGAGTTTCTTGAATGCCCAAAAAAGAGACATTATGCTTGCTACAAAGTTTAGCGATGTCTTTGCATTTATCCGTTCCCAATCCACAAGTATTGAAGGACAACACATTCATAACTGATCCTGCTTAGCACCAATACTGTCTATGAATTTCTTGAGATCATTTTTACTTCCTTGCATATCATATCCCAAAACATTCCCCATTTCAATGTGAGAGATGAATGCATCAATCATCGATCCATGATTCGATTTAGAGTGAGACTTGCTGATTCTAGAAATCTTTGCGGTTGTAAAAGAGGAGGATACTGATGGTCGGTTATTCTTATGTGTGTGTTGATTCTTGTATCCCTCAAAACCATAAGGTTTTGATGAGGCATCTGAGTCTTCTTTTTGGTTGTTTTGAGTCTCCTTAACTGGCTCATTAGGGGCTTCCACATCATTTGGAGGGTCTACAAAACCTTCCACTCCAATGGGCTCTTGTGTATCCATAACTACTTCAACTTCAGAGGTGGACTAGTCTCTACGGGCCTGTTTCTTTTCTGCTTAATGCACTGTTAGCTAAGAAAGCGGTTAACACACAGGAAGTATTTTTGTTTCTTTTTAACTTATCCTAGGAGGGTATCCTGGTTAGAAAAGGGGACCAAAATCCAACATCTCTCCATTCAGGATCTCATAAAACACACTTTAACCTCAACACTTGCCATTTTTCTAAGGTAGATCTCATAAAACCACCAAAGTTTCCTTGTACTCATCCCGCTTACTGTTCCCATCAATCATACTCGCAAGCGAACTTCTTCCTTCTCACTCTGACGCCGACGTTCTTGTTGTCGTTGTCTTATTTCTCAGTGTCGTATCTTCATGGGGTTGTTCAAATTGGGGGTTTTGTTGCTTATCAGTTATCAATTTGTGTCTTCCTTGAATTTAATTTTGAATTAACTTGGTTGATGTGAAGTTTAGATATGCTTTGTGCAATAGGATTTGTTTAACAGGTTAGCGCATTTTTTTACAAAATTGTTATTGATTTGATTTGCAATTTGTGGGGTTTGGAATTGAAGTGATGATGTGTTTATGGTTCGTATGTGTTTTCAATTTTTCAATTAGGTATTTGTTTTGATAAATGGGTGAGAAGTTGATTCTGATGGTTCCATATAGGAAGGAAAAAAAAAAGAAACAGATTTTTTCATGTATCAGTTTAGTAACTAGGTCCTTTAGTGAGTCAGGAACTCTATAGATACACACACAAAAAAAAAGAAACACCCCCTAAGTAACTCCGAAACTATGTCTGAATGAGGGCAAGTTCTGTATCGGAATCACAACTTGTAAACTGAGTCGTATTACAGCATCAATTTGCTGATGGTTGCAAGAATAAAATAAGATGGGTGTTGTAGATTATGCCATTGTAGGACCTTTTCTAGATTGACAAGGAACTGTCATCAGACTCACTTGCACACTTGTCAAAAGTTGGCATATAATATGGACTTTTGAGCCCGAGAATACCCAGTAGACATACGAACCTATTCGTTTGAATCTACAGACCGTGACAGAAGATAGATGAGTATTAGATAAGAAAATTCTACAATGAATTGCAATATCAAGCGCAAAAGTTTGGCGCACAAGCTTTTAGGAGCTCAACGCATGATCTTTGTTTAGTTGACAAAGCTTATGAGATTTTCCAATAACTAAGCTCGTTGTTTTTCCAAACAAATTTTCCAGTTAGGGATGACAGAACGAGTTATTGTGGGTAATGGGTCAAAAACAGTTCAGGTCATGTCCAACATTGCCGTGTCCATTATTTTCAATATATATTTTAATGCTAAATAATTCATGTATCAGGTATGACTAGGACGCTGTTTCGAATTAACAGTATTTTGTTTAATTACCACAATAAGGGGGTTGTTAGCTTTTAAATATACTTTGTTTTTCTGTTATATAATTTCTTTATACTTGGCCCCCTTTATGCCTAAGACAATCTCTAACATTTGGAGGCTTTGGTGCAGGGCGGTATCTTGATGCTATAGACTTGTTTGATTGTTCTGCTATCGCTCTCTCCTTCAGCTTGTACTTTGTTGGCCTTTATTCACGAAGAAGACGCCTAAGACATCTAAGGCAACTAGCTCCTGTCCCACACGCTGAAGCAGATATGTAACAATGCCCGTTACATAACTTTCCTTCTTTCAGTAGACTTTCCTTCTTTCAGTTCTACTGATGTCACACACACGCACCATATTCTGAATGCAGATTCAGGATGGTGAATTTAATTTAGTGTTCTGTATCGTAAGGCTTGGCATGTAAATATATGAGGGGCCAGTTTATCTTAATCTTTTAAGGGCAGTTGAGGTGAACTTTTTCTCTGTCGTTTATTATTGTGACAACGACATATGGTTATAATTTATGTAAATGGATACTCACATGTGCATCATGCTGCATATAACACTCACTATCACTGCAGGATCATTGGAGACTCTAATATGCATCATGCTGCATATAAGGCGTCACGGTCACTGCATGATCATATGTTACCCCAATGTTGTAAAAGCATAGTTTCTCGGTTCCCTATTACTCTATTAAGACCGGGGGGAGATGAATGCAGCAATCACGTTCGAAGAGCTTAGATCTACCTATGTAATAGATTTTTCTAATGATTTGACTCGATAATTGAGCTGTGTTACTTCTAAAAAAATTGGAATTGAGCTGTTTGAATGTGTTTTAGCTTTCATTTTTCTCTTTTTTTTTATATTGAAAGAGGGAATGAATATGCAAAGACCAAAATGGTCTACAATCGATTGGCGATTAAGGTCATCTTATTTTTAAAAAGAAATTACTAGACAAGACTTTTTATAAAGAAATTACGAGACAAGACTTTTTATACCGCTTTTACCACACAAGAGTTTTTTTTCTTTGCTTTACCAAAATGAACCTAAGTTCAAAAAAAAAATAAAAATGAACCTGATGCATAAAACACACCATGCGCCAGATTTCCAAGTTTCTTTCTCCCTTTCTATTATCATTGTTTTTACAAAGTGTTTTCCTGTAAACATACGTTTGACTTCCACCCTTCTGCGTTCTTTTTGATTTGTTTAGCTTTATCGAACTAACATTTTCCAATTGAACACCACATTTTATCTTTGTTCCTGTTATCTACCCCTCCATTCTCCTCATCACTCTCTTGTCTTCACAGAAAGATAAGTGTTCGCGTATGTCTCCGGCATATGGCCGAAGGCATGTCAGAAAGATAAGTGTTCGCGTATGTCTCCGGCATATGGCCGAAGGCATGTCACTGGCGCCGAGGCAATTGCCACGTAGGAGAGAGACAACAGACAAGATCCCCCATATCTTGGGAGACCTGTTTTACCCAACAGGCAAGGCTTTACCCAGCGGATCCAGCCATGATCCGCCGCCTGCTTTTACACTGTACCTGACATTAGGGTATTGTTCATAGGCGCATGTCTCGATGACATGACTACACAGTCAGGTATACCTTAAGCTTTGGGTATAAATACCCCAAGGCATTTACTACACACAACAACACACAGTACACAGTATTTACTCCTACTTAATAATACATCTCCGGTATTCCGCACCGGATACCACTCCAGTGATAGTTACTTACTTTCACGCCGGAGCTTGGTCTCGGTTTCACACCTGGGGCGAGTTAACGTGCGTTCTATTATTGCAGGGTAGGCCAATCCTACGAGCATATCTTACACGAGACCGAAGCCAAATATCCTGGGACCTTGTGCCTGCGGAAATTTGTTTCAACATTTGGCGCCATCCGTGGGACCCTAAACTCGAATCTCCAACTAGCTAACAATGGCGGGGGCTTCGGGGAGCGGGTCTCCTTTAACCATTTCACCAGAGCGTGACAATACCACCGGTGGAGGGGAGACAGAAACACCTTCCTCTTTGCAGCAAAAAATTCTGGATAGCGTGAGTGAGTTGCGGAGCTTGGTCGGACGATATAACGCCGTCGGGCAAGAACCTCTTATGCCTATGAAGTTGGTCTTCGACGACGAGCCGCGGGATACTCATAGGGAGAGGCCAGCAACTACACAAGCTCACAAGTCTACAGACATGTCAGCTGAAGAGCTGCAAAAATCATTCAAGGATGTTGTCTCCTCACCGTTCACCAAGAAGATCATTCAATTTTCATCATCGAAGCACATCCTTCCAGCGACACTGAAGTTGTATACTGGAGCTACAGATCCTAATGATCATATCACGCGTTTCGCCGGTGCGACCAACTCGGGAGAATGGCCCATGCCGATATGGTGTAGATTTTTCCAGCAGACGTTGGACGGGGCAGCTGGAGGATGGTTCGAAAGGTTGCCACCGGGCAGCATAGGACATTGGCACGACCTGAGGGATCAGTTCTTAGAAAGGTTTTCCTTAAGGAAGAAAAGTCACAGGAGCCCCATGGAAATCACCAGCATCGTAAGGAGGGCTAATGAGTCGCTCCTGGTGTTCAAAGAAAGGTGGACTGATGAAGCCAGTTACATACAAGGTGTTCCGGAACTCATGAAAATCTCTTCCTTTACTGCTGGGGCTAAGTGCCCAGAGTTGTCTCGGCGTTTCTCCGATGACGAACCCAAGACGGTAGCTGAAATGTTCAGGAGGGTGGATGATTTTGCCAAGTCCGAAGAGGCTTATAGAAACACAGAGTTGCCGCAGGGTGAAGGAAGTGACAGAGGAGGAAAGGGCATGAAGGATGACAAATACTTCTCAGGGAAGAATTTCAACCGCAACAAAAACAAAAATGACTACAGGCCGAAACCTGCATATTCACCATATCTTCCACCAACCAACCCGAAGAAGAATCAGTATCAACGGTCCGGTCTAGAGACGTTGACAAAATTTCCCAAAGAAATTTTAGCCACAGAGTTACAACTTCAGTTACCTCAACCCCCACCCACAAAGGGCATGGTGCGCCCAGAAAACATGGATAAGTATTGTGACTACCATAGGGAAAAGGGTCATCTTACAAATGATTGTCATCAGCTAAGAAAGCAGTTGGAGGCAGCACTCGAATCCGGAAAGCTGAACCATTTGATCAAAGATTTGAGGGGAAAGGTAAACAAGGGTAATCAAGGAAGAGGAAATGGAGGAGGTGAATACAAAGATAAGACAATAAACATGATAAGCAGCAAATACTACGGCACGAAACGAAAAGAGGTATGCCAGGTCGAAGTTGATTGGATGAATGTCCCAATATACTTCCCTCCGCTAACCGAAGCTGAGGCTTCGGATGATCCCTTGATATTCGAAGCGGAAGTAGAGGGCTATTAGGTGAAGCGCGTGTTTTTCGATGAAGGAGCAGCCATGGAAGTAATGTTTGAGCACTGCTTCATGAATTTAGATCCGGATATAAGGCGAAGGCTAACTCCTGACCCTGTCAAGGTTCTAAGTTTCTCGGGGGAAGAAACTCAACCATTGGGAAAAATCGAGTTGGAGGTGACGTTTGGAGCACATGGCATGGAAAGAAACACAAGGATGACTTTTTGTGTGATTAAAGAACCATCCCCATACAACATCATCCTTGGCCGAACCGGGATCAAAAAGTTAAGAGCCGTGCCTTCAACAATACACTCTGGAATGAAGTTTTCCACTCCTGGTGGAATCGCCACGTTAAAAACTACAGCCAGATCGATCTTTGAATGTAGGGTAATTGAAGATGGTCAAAAAATAGCAAAGGAGAAGGCCACGGCCGTGGGCAAGGAGTTAAACAAATGGGTCACTTTTGAAAAATTCAACGAGCAGGAAAGAGTCGAGGGAGGGATGACGGAACAAGTCATCATTCATCCCGGTTACCCAGAGCAATTGGTAACCATTGGGAGGCTCTTCACAAAGAAATGTAGGTTACAACTGATAGATTTGCCGAAGAATAGCACAGATGTGTTTGCTTGGGAGCCGTCGGATATGACGGGGGTCCCTAAAAGAATCATCAAACACTCGTTGAATGTGGATCCGTCTAGAACACCTGTGGCCCAAAAGAGGAGAACGTTGGGTGAAGAAAAAAGTCGAGCAGTCCAAAGGGATGTTGCGGATCTTTTAAAGGCTGTTATATTGAGACCAGTCCGATATCCAACATGGATCTCTAACCCTGTCCTCGTAAAGAAGCCGGATGGTGATTGGTGAATGTGTATCGATTTCAAAAACCTTAACTCAACCTGCCCTAAGGATTATTATCCACTACCTGACATCGACGTGAAGATTGGTTCGGTCATGGGTTTCAAGTTCAAGTGTTTTCTTGATGCATACAAGGGATACCATCAAGTGCTCATGGACAATTAGGATGAGGAAAAAACAGCCTTCTATACAGAGTACCTTCTGTTATACCACAATGCCTTTTGGACTTAAGAATGCTGGAGCCACATACCAACGATTGATAGACTCGGCATTCCGGTCACAAATAGGGACAAATCTAGAAGCATATGTTGATGATCTGATGATCAAGAGCAAGACCGAAGAGAAGATGATTGAAGACATCAAAGAAACATTTGATAACTTAAGAAAAATCAACATGAAACTCAACCCGAAGAAGTGCTCTTTTGGGGTCGAAGAAGGAAAGTTCCTAGGATACATGGTGACTTCGGAAGAAATCCGGGCGAATCCTAAGAAGACGAAAGCCATCTCAGAGATGCGGTCACCTAAGACATGGAAGGAAATGCAATCTCTCAGTGGAAAGCTGGCAGCTTTGAATCAATTTTTGTCCAGGTCAGCCGAACGTTCGCTTCCATTCTTTGAAACCCTAAAGAACATAACAAAAGAAAATAAGGAAGAATACCAGTGGACGGAGCAGGCAGAGAAGGCTTTTCAGGAACTAAAAAAGGTGATCATGGAACTTCCTTCATTGGCATCGCCGTGGAAGAACGAGGTGTTGTATGTATACTTAGCCGCATCGAAAGAAGCAGTAAGTGGAGTTCTCCTGGTAGAGAGGGAAGGTGTCCAGAAGCCGGTCCGGTACGCAAGCAGAACGCTACATGATGCCGAGACGAGGTACTCAACATTAGAGAAACTAGCTTTTGCCTTACTACACCTTTCAAGGAGGCTCCATCGATACTTCGAGGCACATGACATCCATGTCATAACCGACCAGCCACTGAAACAAATATTGGGAAAATTTGAATCGTTCGGAAGGTTGGTGAAGTACTCTGTCGAGCTGGAAATGTATGAGATATTCTATGTGTCGCGG
Organism: Glebionis coronaria; assembly: GCA_025667525.1. Lineage (NCBI taxonomy): Eukaryota > Viridiplantae > Streptophyta > Magnoliopsida > Asterales > Asteraceae > Glebionis > Glebionis coronaria. The sequence continues at coordinate 155,849,683 of CM046876.1, forward strand.
AACTCAGTCAAGGGCCAAGTGTTGGCAGATTTCCTCAATAAATCACCTCTAGGCCAGGAGGGAAAAATGGAAATATATGAAATTAATGAGCAAGTGGAGCCAGAGGTAGCTTGGACGCTGTACACCGACGGGGCATCCAGCTCAAAAGGGGCAGGAGCTGGTCTGGTGTTGACTAACCCAGAAGAGATGGAGTTCACATACGCTTTAAGATTTTCAATTTCAATTGCTTCAATAACGAAGCAGAATACGAGGCATTATTGGCTGGGCTGCGGCTAGCAAGGAAAAGAGGAGTAAAGGTGCTAGAAGCCAAAGTGGATTCCAAGCTTGTAGCTTGCCAGTTAAGTGGAGAATTTATTGCCAGTGATGATAGAATGATGAAATACATAACCAAGGCCAAAGAGATCATCACATGCTTCACAAAGTTCAATATCACTCATGTGGCCAGAACAAAAAATCAAAAGGCGGACGTCCTCAGCAAGCTTGCATCGGTGGCATTCAACCACCTCACCAAGGAAATCCTAGAGTCCCAGTCAATAGACGCTCAGGAAGTAAATGACATAGTGCAAAAGGGGGAAAATTGGATGACACCTATTCGGAAGTGCTTAGAAGAGGGCATATGGCCGCAAGACCCTAACGAAGCCAGGGAAATGAGAATGAAAATAAGCCAATATGCCATAGAAGATGGTGTGATGTTCAAGAAGTCCTATTTATCTCCCATGCTAAGGTGTGTGCGTCCAACTCAAGCCAACTACATCATCAGAGAAGTCCATGAGGGGTCATGTGGAATGCACTCCGGCATAAGGTCGGTGGTGGCGAAGATTATGAGACAAGGGTATTATTGGCCTACCATGTACCAAGACACATGGGAGGAAGTCTCCAAGTGTGATGCATGTCAGATATATGGACCGGTCCCAAGACTCCCAAAGACAAAGTTGACCTCCATCATGTCACCATGGCCTTTCTATCAATGGGGAATGGACATCCTAGGACCAATCGATGGATCCCCAGGGAATGTGAAGTTTGTAATTGTGGTAATCGATTACTTCACAAAATGGATAGAAGCAAAGCCTCTGGCACGAGTCACCGGGAAGGAGGTGAAAAAGTTTGCTTGGCAGAATATTGTGTACAGGTTTGGACTACCCAGGGTTATTGTGACAGATAATGGAAAACAATTGGTGGAGGGAACATTAAGAAAATGGTGTGAGAAATGGGGAATTAAGCAAATGAACACTGTCGTCGCTCATCCGCAAGCCAATGGTTTGGTCGAAAGGGCCAACAAGTCTCTAATGCATGGACTCAAAGCCCGGTTGGGGAGGAACCTAACAGGATGGGTCGATGAACTCCCTCATGTGCTATGGGCCCATAGGACAATGCTAAAAACGAGTAATGGTGAAACACCATTCAGTTTAACCTATGGCAGCGAAGCAGTGATCCCGGCCGAGATGGGAGTCTCATCCGCAAGAACCCTCCTGTTCAACGAAGACAACAACGAGGAAGAGCTCCGGCTAAATCTAGACTTGTTGCAGGAGCGGCGAGAGACCGCAACCATTGAGGAAGCAAAGTACAAGAAGAAAGTCGAACAATATTACAACAAAAGGGTAAAACTTTGCAACTTCAAAGTGGGTGATTTTGTCTACCGACGGAACGAGGCCAGCAGGGTCGAGAAGGTTGGTAAGCTTGGTCCCAATTGGGAAGGCCCTTACAGGGTAAAAGAAGCATACCAAAATGGTTCGTACAAGCTCGAGACTATGGATGAACGCGAGGTACCAAGAACCTGGCATGCAATCAATCTTCAAAAATGTTTTATGTAAGAAAAGCAATGTAACGAAGAAAACGGTTGAATGAATGAAATTTTCATGTTGCTTTGGTAACACGATTGTCATTACGTTTGCAAATCCTCGGCGTAGCTAACCGAAGGATTGCAAAATTGTAAAATCTCTAAGTGTTGGATGCGCCCGAGAGGCAATCCGGAGGACCAATCAAAAGCGGCCATGTGTCGATGTCCTCCCATACATAAATGATAGGTGTGAAAACACCCATCCTTTTACCACTTATTTCTGGCTAAAACAAGACCAAAACACGTATTTAATATCATTTGTTTGGAATTATGCGTGGTTTTTGTGTTTATTGTGTTTTCAGAGTCAACCGGGAGAATATTGAAGAAAACATGGGACTACACGGGTTTTATCGAGGAAAAAGACTCAAGACGAAGTCTATTGTCCAAGAGATGCAAAAGATTTGAAGTCATTGTGCCTATTTGAAGATTTATCAAAGAATAGAGCCAAAGATGGAAGATTCATATATGTCGAAGAACTCGAGTCTATTAAACTAAAGATTATAAGACGAGTTGGAATTATTCACCGACACTTCTCAAAATCCAAAGTCGGAAACGTTTATTTAAAGAAACGTGAAGACTAAAGAAGAAAGAAGAAAAGAAGCCCAAACCAAAGCCCATTCACAAGCCCACCATCACACGCCTATAAATAGGACTTTACTTCACAAAATTTGGAGCTAGTTAGTCTTTAGTAGTTTTTTTTAGTTTTTCATTCTCTCTAGTTTTAGAGAGAGAAAGTTCTAAACTTTCTCTCACTAGTTTTCATCTTTCTTTCCTTCAAGATCAAACTTTTGTATTGTTTTTCATTAATCAAGTTTAATTTCAAGCTTTTAATCTTTAATCTCATTCTACCTTTCTTGATTTTAGTTAACTTTTGGTATGAATTACTTATGATCCGTGTTGTTCATCTATGTTTTCGTGCTTAAAAAGTTAATCTTTTTATGTTTCCTTAAGTTTCTACACGAATAAGCTTTAAGATCTTTGTGCTTATTGGCTTATTTGTAAGTTTAGCTTATTTACTTTTTAAAGTTTTTATAAAAAGTTCATCTTTTTATTATTTGATTTATAAGATTGATTATTTGAAGTTTAGATAAGTTGTATTTGTGCTTATTTGATTAGCTTAATATTAGATTCGTGCTAGTTTTGGGTTTTAGCTTATTCCAATAGCTTATTTCCCTAGCCTAAGTTTCAGATCAAAGAGTGTTCGGAAAGGGTAAAACCCTTTTCCGACTACGTATTCCGACCACCACCTGCACCCTCTTTTCGATCACCCAATCGGAAAAGGGTTTAGGATTTTCCGATTTGATGCTTATTTGCCCTATATTCCGATCTGAGTTCTTTGTCCATTATTCCGATTATACTTATTTTTTATTATTCCGATTGGCATGTTTTTATGTATTCCGATTAGTACTTACTTGAACATTCCGATTTGTTTTTTTCTTGAACATTCCGATTGCAACTCTTTTTTCCCACATTCCGATTTAAGCTATTTTCTATATTCCGATTGCCTCCAATTTTAAGATATTCCGATCTGAGCTTCTTGTCCATTATTCCGATTAGTACTTATTTTGAACATTCCGATCAGCAGGATCGGAATATATTCCGATCTGGTCCTTTTAGTGATATTCCGATTTGGCATAAATTGTTTGTTTAATTTCTTGTTTTTACAAAGTTTCCAGAGTTAGTTTTATTTAGTGTTCAAGCATTTTTCTAAATTTGTCGTTAAGTTTTCAAGCATTTATTTTTAAACCCGTCTTTTTAGTTTAATCTTTTAAAGCTTTAATTTTACTCTTCGACACTTACTTATTTGTTATTAGTTTAAAATAGATAAACAAACCTCCACCTTTTTATTAACCAAGAACAAATCATTCCACTTAGAACCGTGATCAATTCGAGGAGATATCGAGACTTAATCTGAACCCATACAAAAACGCATTTATTAAAATGGCGCCGCTGCCGGCTCTTCTCGTTAAGATCAACAGTTTTTTGTGAGAACTTGGATTTTGGGATCCGTTCCCCGTGAACGTTACTTTTTCATAAAAAAATTTCAAAAACACAAAAAAAAATATAAAATATAAAATTTTCAAAAATCCTAAAAATTAAAAAACATAAAAACCAAAAATATTTTTGCTTTGTTTTTGCCTTGTCAGTTCTTTTGCAGGTGCATGCGTACACGATCAACGTCTTATCAAGAGCCCGAGCCTCTCGAAGACTTAGACATGGCCGGTGTACAAAACAACAACAACAATAACCCACCTCTCAACAATAATAACAACAACAATAACCATCCTCCTCTTAACAACAATGAGCCTCTACCGAATAATCGCCCGATGATTGAACTTCTGCAAGCACATGTAGATGGTAACGATGATCCAATTGTCATACCCGCGATTGAAGCCAACAACTTTGAGCTCAAATCCGGCTTTATCCAGATGGTCTCTGCTCAACCATTCTTGGGGCGTACCATTGATGACCCACATGACCACATCAAGAGATTCCTGCAACTCACGAATACGGTCAAATTCAATGGTGTTCCACAAGAGGTAATCCGTTTACAACTTTTTCCCTTTTCTTTAGAGGGACAAGCCCGGCATTGGCTTGCTAAGGAACCGCCACAAAGTATTCTGACGTGGACGGATTTGGAGACCAAATTTATCAACTACTTTTTCCCACCCTCTCGTACTACCGCTTTGCGGAATGAAATTATCAATTTTGAACAAAAGTACGATGAGTCTTTTAGTGAATCTTGGGATCGTTTCAAAGATCTTTTAAGAAAATGCCCACAACATGGTTTTACCAAAGTGCACCAAATTAATACTTTTTATAAGGGTTTAAGCATGAATGACCAAGATTCACTAAACAGTGCCTCAGGGGGTAATATTTTGGCTAAGACTTCTAATGCCGCTTGGGATATTATTGAAAATAAGTCTTGTGTGCAAACCAAGAGTGTTCGGACCAATGCCGCTAGTGCTAGTACTAGTGACAGCGACAAGCGACTTGACAAAATTACTACGCTTCTTGAATCGCTTGTTACCCACACCGCCAACAACACCAACAGCATCAATGCTAAAAACGCTCAAGACGCTCAAGTCAATGCTGTTAGCCAACCATGTGAGATATGCGGGGGTCCTCACTCTTACACCACTTGCACTGCCACCCAAGACTACCCTTCTGAGAATGTGAATGCAGCATACGGTACCTATTCTCAACCCGTTTATCAAGCTCGTCCTCAAGGTGACCGCAACCTGCTTAGCTACCGCTCAAACAACTATCTCTCACCACCCGGTTTTACTCCTAACAACCCAAACCAACAACAAAACCTCAACCGCCCTCCTCAACAACAACAACAACCTCGTGGACCATACATACCACCTCACAAACAACCACATCCACCTCAAAGAAACAACCAAGTTTACCAGCAACCTGCTTATCAACCACCCGCATACAATGCTCCTCCCAACCAACCCACCGCATTGCACCAAGACATTGGAACCTACATGAGGACTAACGATGTAATCGTGGACAATCTCCAACAGGAAGTGTGCAACTTGAAAGCAGACCTGGTGAAACAAGGGAACGATCTGAGAGCTGATATGAGAAACACTTTGGATAGTCAAACGAATGACTTAAAGAACATGATGGCTAGTTTCTTCCAAGGTAATCAACCCTCTTCTTCGGGTACTCTTCCGAGTAACACCGTTGCGAATCCAAGAGGGGAGATGAAAGCAATCACCACTCGCAGTGGCAAAGGTACCAAGGAACCCGAGCTTCCTATACCTCCACCGGTGATTGTGACTAAGGAGAACGAATCACCTGCTCCTATTCCTCATCCTTCTACTTCCCCAATTTCTCCGCCTCTTACTTCTACCCCTCCTCCACCCAAGGATGTGAGTGATCCTATTCTCCCAAAGCCTTCCTCTTCTTCTGATATACCTTATCCATCAAGGTTGAGGAAAGAGAAGCTCAAAAGCAAGGATGATATTCAGGTTTCGAACTTTCTTAAAATGTTCAAACAATTGAATTTCAACATCTCTTTCGCTGAGGCTCTCGCTCACATGCCTAAGTACGCGAAAATGTTCAAAGATCTTTTTAGCGACAAGGAGAAGCTTCTTGATATTGCTAACACCCAACTTAATGAGAATTGCTCTGCAGTGCTCTTAAGGAAATTGCCAACCAAGATTGGTGATCCGGGTCGTTTCTTAATCCCTTGTAACTTCCCGGGAGTAGAGAATTGCATGGCCCTAGCCGATCTAGGTGCCAGTATTAATCTAATGCCTCTAAGCGTTTGGAAGCAATTATCTCTCCCTGAGCTAGTCCCCACCAAAATGAATTTGGAATTAGCCAACCGTACGGTTGCTTATCCAGTGGGGATAACCGAAGACGTCTTTGTAGGAGTCGACAAATTCACTTTTCTTGCCGATTTCGTCGTCGTTGACTATGATATGGACCCTCGTGTGCCATTAATTGTTGGTCGTCCATTCTTGAGGACCGGTCGCACTCTCATCGATGTTGAAGCCGGTGAGCTTATCATGAGAGTGGGTGACGATAAAATTGTCTTCAACATGGGAAAGCTTTCTAAACAGCCTTATTCTAACGAGAGTGTTAATTGTATTGATGTTCTTGATGAGGCTTGTGAAGAACACTTTAAAGATGCTTGTAAAAGTATTCATACCTCTCCTCCCAATGTTGAGACCGTTTCCTCTATTGATTCATCACTATCTCTATTTGGAGAAAGTGATTTCCTTTGGAAAGATTTGGAAGCCACCATGGGAGATGTGAACTTAGAACATGACGATTCTCCCACCGATTGGGATGAAGATCTTCGCCTCATTGAGAACCTTCTTAAAGAAGACAATCTTTCTCCACCTTCCCCCACGGTTATTGCTATCGATGCCCCGACTTTGAAAACGCCTCCCATCGAAAATCCTCCGGATTTAGAACTTAAGGAGTTGCCGCCCCATCTCGAGTATGTGTTCCTTGAAGATAAGAAGAAGTCGTCCGTCATCATTGCTAAGGACTTGAAAGAAGAAGAGAAATCTCGCCTCATCGCCGTGCTTAAAGATCATAAGAAGACAATTGCTTGGATAATTTCCGATATCCGCGGAATTGATCCGAACTTTTGTACTCACAAGATTCTCATGGAAGATGACTTTAAACCCGCAATCCAGAGCCAAAGAAGGGTTAATCCTCGCATTCATGATGTCATCAAACAAGAGGTTATCAAACTTCTTGATGTCGGCTTGATCTACCCTATCTCGGATTCGCCTTGGGTAAGCCCCGTCCATTGTGTGCCCAAGAAGGGCGGAATAACCGTTGTTTCCAATGAACACAACGAGTTGATTCCCACTCGTCTCGTTACTGGGTGGAGAGTTTGTATTGATTATCGCAAGCTTAATGATGCCACGAGAAAAGATCACTTTCCTCTTCCTTTCATGGATCAAATGCTTGAGCGTCTTGCGGGTAATGATTATTACTGCTTTTTAGACGGTTTCTCCGGGTATTTTCAAATTCCTATCGATCCCAAGGACCAAGAAAATACCACATTCACTTGTCCCTATGGAACATTTGCTTACAAACGCATGCCTTTTGGTTTATGTAATTATAACACCCCCAAATCGTATGCGCAACGGAACTACAACATTTGGGTGTTAGACAGTTATCATCACACATAGGCTATTTCGAACGACTCAAAGAGACGTAGAAATTTAAACATAAATTAAAGATTGTTTAAAACAACAAAGTCTACTGTTTTCCAAATCCCAAGATGATACAAAACAGAGTTCGTGTTTAGGTCCCCACTGAATCTCAACCCAAAAGTACATTTTCGTTCACATGACATAATATAAAATATTTAAGTGCAAAAAGGGAAGAAAAACAAAGTAGACCGCCAAGCCACAACAACTTCCATCCTAGCATGCTCCGCTGCTATCAATCTTGGTTACCTGAAACACATGCTTAAAAATCGTCAACACAAAGGTTGAGCGAATCTATAGGTTTATCAAATCATAAGTTGAACATAAGTATTAAAAACCAATCATGATCATTCAATAGCATTGTCGTACTCACAATCTATTATTCAAGGATATGACAATTGTGTTTAAGCTCATGACACTAATCCGTTAACTCAATCACCCGCGTAATAATTACCGGCGTGATTCAGATGAAACCAGTGCCCCTACTAAAGGCATCAGTTGCAATTATACCTTATCTCTTATACAAAAATAATCTACCGCAGAACTTACTCAACGTACAGCTTCTCGGATAGCATTGGGTCGTCAGCCCCGTAGTACTACAATTTGTATAAGCGGCTATTTTCAATCCACACTAGGATTAAACAATAGTTAATAGTTCATGAAATTAGGGCCTTTTGCAACTAGGTACTCAACACAATTCAAGGCAACATTCGGGTCCAACAATCATTCATGACTTATGTTCATTTTCATTTAAATAGCATGTATCCCCCTCGCGGGTAAAATCATTTGAAATAAGTAAAGAGCGAGGCTATAGACTCACCTTAAGTAGTAGTGGTAGTATTAGTAACTACGGAGTAAACGAAATCGATCACCGACGATGAGGATGCCCCGGGAAATCAAATACAACACCTAACGAATACACACGTAATGAATCAACACATTCAAGTACCTTCAAGTACTGTATTACATAATTAAGAACACTCAAGGTTCATGTAAACTCACGCCAAAAGTCCATACAAGTGATATTTACTAGACACGAACCATTTTTATACTTTATTAAAACTATTACTCATTTTACAATTCTGCCGGTACATACCGAATGTACGGGCTGTTTTACCCCACTTAGACCACTCCTAAAAGTCTGAGAAAATTTGTAAAAATCACTTATAATCTGTAGAAACCCCATACCAAATTTCATAAAAAGTTTTCACTTCTAAGACCTTCTGCCCGACACATCTTTATACCTTAAAATTTTGGACAGATTTGCACCTTCCAAGTGCAACTCGACTTTGACTTATTTAGTCAACTCAACTTGAAACACCAACTCCTAAACTTGAAAATATACTCTTTTGTACAGGTTTAGGACCAAATAACAACTTCCAAACATTTTTAGAACTCTAGTTACAATCCTAGACATTCGACCTATATTTTGACAAAAACCGTACCTTGTGATTTTCATCACCCGGTACGCCTCAAACTTTAAAATATCATAACTTTTGACTCGGGATGACTTATAAGCTCAATTTTATACCAAAACGAAGCTAAGACAAAGCTCTACAACTATATTCTATGTTTATGACCTGTTTTCAAAATTAAACCCACGAAAATAAGCCCTAAACAGCCTGGTCTAAAATCACCCTTCCAAAATACCTTTACACTTGTTTTCAATCAATTCCATCTACTCCTATACCCCTAATATCATCATTAAACTATCCTAATTAGATCATAAGAATCAACCTTCATCAAAACCCATTTCATAAATAAACCATACAACATAATTAAATTAATTAAAAATGAAGTAAACAAAGATATAAACACATACCAAACTCAAGATAGATCAAAACCTAAGAAAACAAACACCCCCACCTTTGGCCGTGGGTTTATGAAGCGAAAACACCAAGGAAAAATCTTTTCCAAGCTTCCATATTTCAAACCCATGTTCCTAAACATATTTAAACACAATCCCACAAATTTAATTAGATCAAAACATAATATTTTTCAAAATCTATCAAAAATTAAATCTTGAAAAAATGTTGTTGCATGTTGGATTTTTATGGTGGGAATTACTTACTATGATGTTTTAAGGAGGGGTCATTGCTTAGATTTTTCAAAAACAAATTTTTGATGGTGGATTCATGGTGGTGTGGGGTGGCCGTAGGTTTTGAGAGAGAAAAGGAGAGAGGAGTGAATTTTTGAAGTGTAAAAATGAGGTGTGTGTGTTGGTAGTTTTTGTATAAATGTGGGAGGACCTTGGTGTAAATATAGCTTTCTTTTGGCCTTTTTAGCAAAGCTAGTTTTAAAGAGCGGGAATGGTACCTAGTTGGTTTTCATAAATTTACGAGAGTCGGGTTTCGTCCCGGATTCATAAAAATACTTTTAAATGGTTCAAACACACACAAAACAAATATTCATATGGTTCTGACTCGACTTAAAACGAAATAAAAATAAAAACTTCGAAAAACTCAAATATCGATAAATCGATAATAAAAGATAAATTTTGGGTATCCGTCGGTATCGTAGCCGTTATCGGTTCTTCTTAAATCGTCAAACGTTAAATTACGACCGTAAACGTCGGTTTCAACTTAAACCGTCAAATATATAACAAACGAAATTTCTTAAAAATTTCAAAAATATTCGTAAAATAGGATTAAATAAATGACGTTGGGCTCGGGATATCACATCCACAAGTGAGCCACAACTTAAGAGAGATGCTCATACTGAACAACTCTTGAGACAATAACTTAGCATCATACGGCACATTCACGGGTCTTACATCCTCCCCTCCTTAAGGGAGCGACGTCCCGATGCTCTCCGGTTCTTATACTCGTATTTCGTACTACTAGAAAGATAAGTGTACTTCTTCCTAAAGGAGTCTTCACGTTCCAATGTGGACTTCGGTTCACGTCTCGGGTTCCATCACACCTTCACCATGAGTATTATGCCTTGCTTCAATCTCTTAACATCACGATCCATGATCTCCACTTCAATTTCTCAAATTCTTCCTATGGGTATCAACACATCTCTTACCACAGCTTCTCGCGGTTAACAAGTGATTCTAAATCTGCACCTTCTCTTTCGTAGTCTCTCGAATCATCTCAAGTCCATTCAACTGAACTTTTCCTACTTCATTCTATCCAACTGGCGATCTACATTTTCATCAACATTTTCTTCAAATGTCGCAACTTCAATGTTAACATGGCAAATGTCGTTGTACAAAGGTACTACAAACGGCAAGTGTCGATCTCAACAACTATCAAAATCAATCACACACGTTCGGAGCATGTTTTCCAACTTTCGAATCGTCCTTTCACTTAGTTCATTGGTCTCATAAAAATAACTACTCACAAAGAAAATCGCACGGGTCGCACATAACCCTATTGAAAACGTTCAAAATATACAAGACGAAGTAATTAACATTAGTCGTACAAAATTACCTTATCGCAATATTACGTACATGCAAACCTATTTCGTCAAAAACGAATTCATCGATACGGAATCATCCGACGTATACATAACTCTCTCGAAAACATCACAATCCAATCAAACACAAAAGCCATAATAAAACACATACAACCACATTACGGCATGTTTGCAAAATAGCCAAACCATCCCAAGTCAATCAGTTCAATCGAGTTAACTCATGCTGGCTAATCAGCCAAGCCATGATAAAATAAGAAATGTTGACATATTTCTCGGATGAGTCCAGTCAAAAGAAAATTGCAAGTTTAAGAAGGTTCACGAGCTTGCTAGCTATGGATGCATATCCTAAACAAAGAATAAAATTCATACATACGTCATCGCAGGGTGCTCACCCACAGATTCATACCCAAAAGATATTACAAGAACACCATCTCACTTCCGAATCAAACGTGGTCAAAATCTCAATAAGCATCATCGTTCACAGTTAAAAAAAATATATTACATGGCACGTGTTCTCCATGATCGGACGTCACTGGACAATGTCGCCTCAAGTTCTCACAACTTACGATCATTCGACCAGATCACTTACCACATAAATACATAAAAGGCAAGGGTTTACCACAAAAACATCAACTATGGCTATCTATCGTTTAACCATCGATAATCAAGGATGGTTGAGTCAAGCAAAGAGGATTCCTCACTTGAATAACAAAGACGGCAATGGAATTGTCTTCCAACTACCAATGCACAGTTGGTAAACTTCAACAGTTTATCGCGTGTCGTCGTCATATCGAAAGAACAAGAAAAGGAAATAAATAAGGTACGATACGTTTGATGTAGGAGAAATCTTCGTCATTCCCCTCAGATTCACTTGAACTCTGATTTCCTCTACTTTGGCAGTCTTCTATTCTTGTTTAAAACTTCTTCTCAGTGTCGGTACGAGTCCCTTTGGTATTTCATCAACACCCTCGTGATTCCGATGAAATTCGCACGTTACACACACACATAAAAACATTTTCCAAAATTACTCGGTCACAGTGACTTACTAAGTCAACGCCAAACAAAAAGAAAAGATTTCAAAGAACACAAGAAAATTTAAAAATTTTCTTTAAGAATCAAAGAAATTTCGACTACTTGCAAAAATGATCCACCATTTTAAAAAGAAACGTTCTCATCCAAACGTTTATCAAAACACTACAAGTTTCAAGATGACCAATTTGTTTGACACGATAGTGCCCTTCCTAAACTATGCATAATTAGCTAGATCATGCATACTTAAGGGTCAAGCAACGACAATTAACAAAACAGGACTCTTCCCAAATTATGCATAGTTAGTTAAGCTGTGCATAATTGAGGATCGAGTGACGACACAAACATTTTTTATTACATACCAAATATGACTACGAAAGTTTTCGACCTAATCTTCAAAATAATTAAATCATTTGAAATGAAATTTGAAATGGGAAAATATAGCTACCATCGTTTCAAGAAACACATTAAACATTTTTCGTCTACTTTGGAAACATACATTAATTTGCCTATTTATGAGAAAAATGAATAAATAATTAAGTAAATAAATCGACACCATTTACATATGGTTAAACGAAACATTTCACACTCATACATATTTTCAAAATAGACTACTCACAAAATAACGGTAAGGTGGTTCATGATTAAAGATCATTGCAAGCACAACAAGTAATAAAATCAAAAATCAACGAGATCGAACGAGGTAAACGAGTAATATAATTTCCAACTATAATTAACTATATTAGAAATGAAAAGACTTCAAACATATGACAAAAGTCTCGGGATAACAACAGCGATCTACGAATACATAGAGTAAAAATTGAATATCAGCACAAGCGTCAAAAATAGAACAACAATCATAATTCCCATCGTCTCGAGTTGCACACCCATTCCACCAAGGGTAAACGGGGAGAGGAGAATAATCACTTGGTCGAATAGAAACAATTTCACCAGGAAGGTCGAGTTCTTTCACCTCTACAATTTGGTAAAGCGGCTTCGCCTCCTCGTTTTTGTTCAATATAAATAAATAATCAATTTAATGAAGATGTATAGCATCATTCAAGTAAATACAGAATTTTAGGTTCCATTAACCGTAAGAAGAAAAGTCACAACGTCCATGAACAGGACAAAATATACCGGGTGACATACCCTCATTATCAAGTACTAGCGAAATAGTAGTTTTAAAATAAATATAATAATGGTTTCATACCATAGACAATATTAAAATAAACAATCACATGACTACTCAAGCTTAGATATAGACTTGCAAAATCAGAGAAGTGATGCTGTACGATCAAACCATCGTGACTCAAAATATTACGTCTTAAGAAAATAATACAAATATGCGTTTGTTGGGTAATCCATTTGCATTTTCTAGTTAATGTTACCTTGTACCTTGTAAAACCGAACATTTGCACATTTTTAATTTGTGTTACCCCATTAAATAATTTATACCTTTCATTTCTCAATCTTTACAAAGTTTTTATTTCTGAAAAAATCACAATCTCTAGGTAATTATTAACTTTAGTAGATGCGGTGACTCGGTTATTATAACTGGTAAAATCATTAGGTTTGAAAATCTTCATACTTGTGTCAAATCTCATTAATGTTCATATCTTAAGTACCAAAAACGTACATAGTAAGAATTCTCAAAGTTTTACGTTATTACGACATATCTTATTACGTATATACAAATATCCAAAATAACTCAATCTAGTCGAATTAACTCTTAAAAAAAATCAACCTTTGACTTTTTATTATACACATGTGTTCCTTAAAACTGATTTGTATGCTATATTTTATTCACGCGACTCGAGCCAGGCATCAAAGACGTTTCACGTAGTATTATCTCGGATAAATTACTGATTTTAGTCGACACTTGAATCTCGATAATAATAATAATAATAATAATAAGTAATTAAGATGCTTATTTCAATAATTCTAAAATATAGAAAATTCAAATTCTAAATCTTTAGCCAATTATCAAACGATTTTAAAATTAACACATCTCGCAGTAGAGTAAAATGACGTTCCATCAACATTTAAAAATTCGTTTCAAGCGTTATAATTTCTCACTTTAAAGTGTACATTCCGACTTTATCCCAGTTTATTTACTACAACAAGTGACGAGTTCTAGTTTATACCAATGCATATAACATGACCTTATGTTTAAAATAAAATCAATTTTACAAAGTCTCTAGCTCCAAAATACGTGGCCCATTCTTCTACTCATGTTTTATATTACCAAATACGCTAAAAGTTTGCTATATTGACCAAAAAATTAATTCGTACTAAATCCAAAGTTACATATACTCAATAGTCATATCGTAAATTTTATTATAACTCATTTCTCAAATTAAATTAAACAAATTCTTAATAAATCCATCACAAGCTTCTAGTATCAAATTATTAATATATGGAAACAAGGATTTCACGAGTAATACAAATTACTTATTACGATTTACCAACCAAATTGAAGGAAAGATAATTTCACTTTTTCATTTACTTTCTACACGAATTTACTTGTTACAAGATGCCTCATAAGTTATTTTTCCAAAAGTTTCATTCACCATACATTAATTATGTAAAACACTTTATGTTTAAATCATTCAATCAACAAAGTTTAGTGCTTACTTAACTCACACAAATGCCGGAGCTCGTCATGAAAAATATTAACTTCAAAATAATGAAACAACAAAACAAAATGGAATAAACGGAACGAAAATACGTATGTCAACTAAGTGTTGTTATCAGCCTCGGATGAGTCTCGAAATTGTACACCACAAAGTTTGCACAAACCAACCAAACTTCAAGCTATCACGCTTGATCACAATGCTAGTCTATCCTTAAAACGCATATTTAAATTCAAATAGGATGATAAAAATGATTAAATGGCGATACGCCTCCCTCACGTTTCATAATATACACACATGATTCGCCGCTACGATGTACGCATCGTTGATTATACTTCGTCTATGTTATAGTTACGCCAACCAATATATTAAACCCATAAGGAATAAGGAAATAAAATAATATGTAAGTAAATTACGTTTCAAAAGAAGATGTCCAAGAATGACACATCACGGTGCGATAACGACAATCGAGATCAATCTAGTCGATATACAATATGTTACGAATAATTATTTACGTATCTAGAGTATCAAACGAGGTTCACACTCGGTTATTCGATCAATAAATTAATTATCAAGATTGATAATTAGCGGTGAGGCCGAATTCTTAACAAAACCGCATTATAACATGTACGATAGTCACTCAAGGACCATTGCTTCACGTGCAATGCCTTTAAATACCATAGTATATACATATTTATACATAAAATTATTCCTACATACATGTAGGATTACAACGCAGTGTTGCCATGTAATGCAATGTAGCCCGTATGCCAATTACATGCAACATATATGATAGCCGTATAAATGTTTGCAAATTACGATGATAAGTACTCAACGTACATAATAATATATCTCAATATATATCATAGTATTTACTTACTAAATACTAGAGAATTCATGTCACTTTTGAGGGATACATCTAAAATATAAAGCAATGCTAAAGAAATCTTACCGAAGCCATGAAGGATAGTTGTGTGCTTGGATAATTTCTTACGACACCAAAAGTTATAGTTTAGGATTTTTCAAAATGACCTAGTTCTCTATAACTCATGGCTCTGATTACCAATCTATAACACCCCCAAATCGTATGCGCAACGGAACTACAACATTTGGGTGTTAGACAGTTATCATCACACATAGGCTATTTCGAACGACTCAAAGAGACGTAGAAATTTAAACATAAATTAAAGATTGTTTAAAACAACAAAGTCTACTGTTTTCCAAATCCCAAGATGATACAAAACAGAGTTCGCGTTTAGGTCCCCACTGAATCTCAACCCAAAAGTACATTTTCGTTCACATGACATAATATAAAATATTTAAGTGCAAAAAGGGAAGAAAAACAAAGTAGACCGCCAAGCCACAACAACTTCCATCCTCGCATGCTCTGCTGCTATCAATCTTGGTTACCTGAAACACATGCCTAAAAATCGTCAACACAAAGGTTGAGCGAATCTATAGGTTTATCAAATCATAAGTTGAACATAAGTATTAAAAACCAATCATGATCATTCAATAGCATTGTCGTACTCACAATCTATTATTCAAGGATATGACAATTGTGTTTAAGCTCATGACACTAATCCGTTAACTCAATCACCCGCGTAATAATTACCGGCGTGATTCAGATGAAACCAGTGCCCCTACTAAAGGCATCAGTTGCAATTATACCTTATCTCTTATACAAAAATAATCTACCGCAGAACTTACTCAACGTACAGCTTCTCGGCTAGCATTGGGTCGTCAGCCCCGTAGTACTACAATTTGTATAAGCGGCTATTTTCAATCCACACTAGGATTAAACAATAGTTAATAGTTCATGAAATTAGGGCCTTTTGCAACTAGGTACTCAACAAAATTCAAGGCAACATTCGGGTCCAACAATCATTCATGACTTATGTTCATTTTCATTTAAATAGCATGTATCCCCCTCGCGGGTAAAATCATTTGAAATAAGTAAAGAGCGAGGCTATAGACTCACCTTAAGTAGTAGTGGTAGTATTAGTAACTACGGAGTAAACGAAATCGATCACTGACGATGAGGATGCCCCGGGAAATCAAATACAACACCTAACGAATACACACGTAATGAATCAACACATTCAAGTACCTTCAAGTACTGTATGTACATAATTAAGAACACTCAAGGTTCATATAAACTCACGTCAAAAGTCCATACAAGTGATATTTACTAGACACGAACCATTTTTATACTTTATTAAAACTATTACTCATTTTACAATTCTGCCGGTACATACCGAATGTACGGGCTGTTTTACCCCACTTAGACCACTTCTAAAAATCTGAGAAAATTTGTAAAAATCACTTATAATCTGTAGAAACCCCATACCAAATTTCATAAAAAGTTTTCACTTCTAAGACCTTCTGCCCGACACATCTTTATACCTTAAAATTTTGGACAGATTTGCACCTTCCAAGTGCAACTCGACTTTGACTTATTTAGTCAACTCAACTTGAAACACCAACTCCTAAACTTGAAAATATACTCTTTTGTACAGGTTTAGGACCAAAGAACAATTTCCAAACATTTTTAGAACTCTAGTTACAATCCTAGACATTCGACCTATATTTTGACAAAAACCCGTACCTTGTGATTTTCATCACCCGGTACGCCTCAAACTTTAAAATATCATAACTTTTGACTCGGGATGACTTATAAGCTCAATTTTATATCAAAACGAAGCTAAGACAAAGATCTACAACTATATTCTATGTTTATGACCTGTTTTCAAAATTAAACCCACGAAAATAAGCCCTAAACAGCCTGGTATAAAATCACCCTTCCAAAATCACCTTTACACTTGTTTTCAATCAATTCCATCTACTCCTATACACCTAATATCATCATTAAACTATCCTAATTAGATCATAACATCCTAGTCACTTGTATGAATCAACCTTTATCAAAACCTATTTCATAAATAAACCATACAACATAATTAAATTAATTAAAAATGAAGTAAACAAAGATATAAACACATACCAAACTCAAGATAGATCAAAACCCAAGAAAACAAACACCCCCACCTTTGGCCGTGGGTTTATGAAGCGAAAAAACCAAGGAAAAATCTTTTCCAAGCTTCCATATTTCAAACCCATGTTCCTAAACATATTTAAACACAATCCCACGAATTTAATTAGATGAAAACATAATATTTTTCAAAATCTATCAAAAATTAAATCTTGAAAAAATGTTGTTGCATGTTGGATTTTTGTGGTGGGATTTACTTACAACGATGTTTTAAGAAGGGGTCATTGCTTAGATTTTTCAAAAACAAATTTTTGATGGTGGATTCATGGTGGTGTGGGGTGGCCGTAGGTTTTGAGAGAGAAAGGGAGAGAGGAGTGAATTTTTGAAGTGTAAAAATGAGGTGTGTGTGTGTTGGTGGTTTTTGTATAAAGGTGGGAGGACCTTGGTGCAAATATAGCTTTCTTTTGGCCTTTTTAGCAAAGCTAGTTTTAAAGAGCGGGAATGGTACCTAGTTGGTTTTCATAAATTTACGAGAGTCGGGTTTCGTCCCGGATTCATAAAAATACTTTTAAATGGTTCAAACGCACACAAAACAAATATTCATATGGTTCCGACTCGACTTAAAACGAAATAAAAATAAAAACTTCGAAAAACTCAAATATCGATAAACCGATAATAAAAGATAAATTTTGGGTATCCGTTGGTATCGTAGCCGTTATCGGTTCTTCTTAAATCGTCAAACGTTAAATTACGACCGTAAACGTCGGTTTCAACTTAAACCGTCAAATATATAACAAACGAAATTTCTTAAAAATTTCAAAAATATTCGTAAAATAGGATTAAATAAATGACGTTGGGCTCGGGATATCACATCCACAAGTGAGCCACAACTTAAGAGAGATGCTCATACTGAACAACTCTTGAGACAATAACTTAGCATCATACGGCACATTCACGGGTCTTACAGTAATACTCCTGGGATGTTCCAAAGGTGTATGATGGCTATCTTCCATGACATGGTGGAAGACACTATAGAAGTATTCATGGATGATTTCTCGGTTTATAGCGATTCTTTCTCTGCTTGCCTTGCCAATTTAGAACGTATGCTTAAGCGGTGTGAAGACACTCGCCTTGTTCTTAATTGGGAAAAATGCCATTTCATGGTAAAAGAGGGCATCGTGCTAGGACACAAGATCTCCAAAGCCGGTCTCAAAGTAGACCGTGCTAAAGTCGATGTTATCGCTAAGTTGCCTCCACCTTCAACCGTGAAGGGTGTGAGAAGTTTCCTTGGTCATGCGGGCTTCTACCGTCGATTCATCAAAGATTTTTCTCAAATCGCTCGCCCGATGACCCACCTCTTGGAAAAAGATACTCCTTTTATCTTTTCCAAAGAGTGTATCGAAGCCTTCAACTCGCTTAAGGATAAGCTAACTAATGCACCCGTCTTGGTTACCCCTAATCAGGAGCTGCCTTTCGAGTTGATGTGCGATGCTAGTGACTTTGCTATTGGAGCGGTTCTGGGCCAAAGAGTGAACAAACACTTCCAACCAATCCATTACGCTAGCAAGACAATGACTGGGGCTCAATTGCATTACACGACAACCGAAAAAGAGCTTTTAGCTGTTGTCTATGCCTTTGAAAAGTTCCGCCCCTATCTTGTCCTTTCCACCACAATCGTTTACACCGATCATTCCGCGTTGAAGTACTTGTTGACTAAGCAAGATTCCAAACCAAGAGTTCTTCGCTGGGTTTTGCTACTCCAAGATCTTAAAATCGAAATTCGCGATAAAAAAGGAGCTGAAAACCTAGCCGCGGATCATCTCAGTAGACTTGAGGATCCTTACCAAGGGGATCATCCGAACAAAGAAATCAATGATTCTTTTCCCTTGGAGACCTTAATGTCTATCAACTCGACTGCTGATGAAACCCCGTGGTTTGCGGACATTGCAAACTACTTGGCAGGTGGAATTCTTGTTGACGGGTTAACATCTCAGAAAAAGAAGAAGTTCTTTAACGACATTAAGACTTACTTTTGGGATGACCCGTATCTATTCAAGCAATGTGCTGACTTGATTATTCGTCGATGTGTTGATGGACCGGCAGCTTTAGAAACCCTTGACGCTTGCCACAAAGGACCCACCGGTGGTCACTTTGGTCCCAACTACACCGCCAAAAAGGTGTTTGAATCGGGATTTTATTGGCCCACCATTTACCGTGATGCTCACGAGATGGTTAAACATTGTGATGCTTGCCAAAAACAAGGCAAGATCACACATAAAGACGAGATGCCTCAGAATTTCATACAAGAATGTGAAATCTTTGATGTTTGGGGTATCGACTTTATGGGGTCATTCCCTTCATCTAAAGGAAACAAATACATCCTTGTAGCCGTTGACTACGTCTCCAAATGGGTTGAAGCCAAAGCTTTACCCACTAATGACGCAAGGGTGGTTTGTAACTTTTTGAAATCGCTATTCGCTAGATTCGGTGTGCCTCGTGCCATTATTAGTGATCGCGGGACTCATTTTTGCAACGACCAATTTGCTAGAGTCATGGCTAAGTATGGTATAAATCATCGTCTTTCCACCGCTTACCACCCACAAACTAATGGCCAGGCTGAAATATCCAACCGAGGATTAAAGCGAATTCTCGAAAGAACTGTGGGAGAGCATTGTGCCTCATGGGCTGATAAACTTGATGATGCTTTGTGGGCTTTTCGTACCGCATACAAGACTCCGATTGGTTGTACACCATATCGTCTCGTGTACGGGAAAGCCTGCCACCTCCCTATTGAGTTGGAGCACAAGGCTTACTAGGCCTTGAAGTGGGCTAATTTTGATATCAACAAAGCCGGTGACCTATGCAAGATCCAACTCAATGAGCTGAATGAACTCCGGAATGAGGCTTATGAAAATTCTTTGATCTATAAGGAAAAGACTAAGCTCGTTCACGACTCTAAGATTAAAAACCGAGAGTTCCAAGTTGGAGACAAAGTGTTACTCTTTAACTCTCGGTTGAAAATCTTTTCGGGCAAGCTGAAATCTCGTTGGTCCGGCCCATTCACCATTGCCCAAAATTTTCCATATGGTACTCTCGAGCTCGCTCAACCTAATGGACCTAATTTTAAGGTGAATGGCCAACGAGTGAAGTTGTACTTTGGTGAGGACATCTCTCAGGAGATGATTCCATCCCTCACCACGTTCCCCATTAACTAATTTTGGGTCGAGTCAGGCTCGTGACTCGGTTATAAAAAACAAGCGCTCCTCGGGAGGCAACCCGAGTATCTATCCTTTTCTGTTTTAACCTCCTAAGTGTAGGGGAACCTATATAGGTGTTTGTATTTGTGTGGTGATGTGATTATAGGGATGAATGCACTTTTGGAACCTTTGAAGAACCGTGCTCCCGTGTTATCCGAAATCCGGTTCTATCTCTCAACTATCGTGATTTAATTTTCTTCATACTCACATTTGAAATTGATCACGTTAGTCGTCTCTTCCTTAACTTGATTTAACCAACGTGCACAATGTCATAAGTGTAGGGGAGACTTTTCCCACATGCTTAAACATTGAGGACAATGTTTATCTTAAGTGTAGGGGGACTTATATCGAAGTTTTAAGTGGACTTTTCCATGAAAATGCCTTCATTTAACCGGAAAATCATCTTTTTCAACATTTTTCCAATTTTTAATTAACTTTGGCCATTTAGTCGTAATTTTTAATTTTTTATCGTTGCTTTCATATGTATATATCCCGCAATAAAGTCAAAAATATTAATAAAGTGGTGTAGCTAGTTTTGAGGTCTTTGACATATTAGGCCCGTTGCGATTATTTTGACTCAACCCGAATAGACTTATCCAAGTTTATTCTAGCTAGTATCCTTAACCATGTAGACCTTAATCGGTTTATTAGGCTAAGCATCCACGAGTCTCATTACTTGAGATTTTAAATTGTGGAGTACGAGAAATGATAGAGTCAATTATAAGTCGGCATTCTTGCACAAGCTCACTTGGTGTAATTATTTGCCTATTCTCCCATCACTTGCTAATAAATTATCTGCAATAAGTAAGGTCGTACGATTTGAAAAGTTACTTAGCTTCTAGCCCAAGATCGTTTAAAAGTTGCTCGGTAATGATAAGAGTTCATAGCCAAGGCATAACTTATGAAGCGGGGCGCGAAGATTGGCGAGTCCGAAAAGGCCCTAACAAGGCATGAGGATTCAATTTTATTGCTGAAGATCCAAAGTGATGTGAAAGGCATTATTCCCAAAATCAATATGAAGGATCAAGACTCACGACGAAAATCAATCAACTCCCATAAAGATCATGGAGAAGTCTATCCGAAAAGACCCTAACAAGGTATGAGGATAAATAGATCCAAGTCCGAAAAGGAGGCGGATCATTGTATCTCAAAATCCCAATTAGAGATTGAAGAAATAATCATGAACTCGTGTTCAACAAAGTTGGAGTACCCCTCAAAAGTCTCCAAGTGAAGAAACTCTATAACGAAGAGAAGACCATTATCTCAAGAACGTCTCTCGAAGATATGAAGTATTAAGTACATGCCAAATATCGACCCGAGAAAGGTCTCAAATCGTGAACCAAGTTATGCCAAGATATGAACTTTTTGATATCCCGAGAAGCATTTTTAAGAGATTTTGTCCTTTAGCTAACTATTGATCAAATCGTCCTACTTTGCTTTCAGCCTAAATAAACTATCGAAATAAGTCCAAAAATGCATCTTCATGATCATTCTAAGACAAAAATAAAATATAAGAGATACCTCTAGGAATAAGGGAGTTCAAGCATATAATTAAGCTATGTGTGTAAGTGTTTGATTTGCGAACTTATAATAACAATGATATCGTTTTTAAGCTTAGTTTGGGGAACGTGAAACTTGAGGGTGATAAATCTTCGCAGCACCGAAGCCCTAATGTAAGTCTTAGATCTCTTTGCAAGTTATTTCCATATAGCTATTTTCAAGTGAAAATGGTTTTCTATCCTTGTGTTTCCTTTAAAGTTTTAATTTCTCTTAGTACTTTAATTTTTGTTCAAGTAGTATGTTAATAAGGCCAAGGTTGATTTATTATGAGAAAAGTGTAAATTTGCTTTATCACTAAGCATTGCATGAGGGCATGGCAATGGTTAAGTGTAGGGGATTTGATAGGTGTGAAAACACCCATCCTTTTACCACTTATTTCCGGCTAAAACAAGACCAAAACACGTATTTAATATCATTTGTTTGGAATATGCGTGGTTTTTGTGTTTATTGTGTTTTCAGAGTCAACCGGGAGAATATTGAAGAAAACATGGGATTGCACGGGTTTTATCGAGGAAAAAGACTCAAGACGAAGTCTATTGGCCAAGAGATGCAAAAGATTTGAAGTCATTGTGCCTATTTGAAGATTTATCGAAGAATAGAGCCAAAGATGGAAGATTCATATATGTCGAAGAACTCGAGTCTATTAAACTAAAGATTATAAGACGAGTTGGAATTATTCACCGACACTTCTCAAAATCCAAAGTCGGAAACGTTTATTTAAAGAAATGTGAAGACTAAAGAAGAAAGAAGAAAAGAAGCCCAAACCAAAGCCCATTCACAAGCCCACCATCACACGCCTATAAATAGGACTTTACTTCACAAAATTTGGAGCTAGTTAGTCTTTAGTAGTTTTTTTTAGTTTTTCATTCTCTCTAGTTTTAGAGAGAGAAAGTTCTAAACTTTCTCTCACTAGTTTTCATCTTTCTTTCCTTCAAGATCAAACTTTTGTATTGTTTTTCATTAATCAAGTTTAATTTCAAGCTTTTAATCTTTAATCTCATGCTACCTTTCTTGATTTTAGTTAACTTTTGGTATGAATTACTTATGATCCGTGTTGTTCATCTATGTTTTCGTGCTTAAAAAGTTAATCTTTTTATGTTTCCTTAAGTTTCTACACGAATAAGCTTTAAGATCTTTGTGCTTATTGGCTTATTTGTAAGTTTATCTTATTTACTTTTTGAAGTTTTTATAAAAAGTTCATCTTTTTATTATTTGATTTATAAGATTGATTATTTGAAGTTTAGATAAGTTGTATTTGTGCTTATTTGATTAGCTTAATATTAGATTCGTGCTAGTTTTGGGTTTTAGCTTATTCCAATAGCTTATTTCCCTAGCCTAAGTTTCGGATCAAAGAGTGTTCGAAAAGGGTAAAACCCTTTTCCGACTACGTATTCCGACCACCACCTGCACCCTCTTTCCGATCACCCAATCGGAAAAGGGTTTAGGATTTTCCGATTTGATGCTTATTTTCCCTATATTCCGATCTGAGCTCTTTGTCCATTATTCCGATTATACTTATTTTTTATTATTCCGATTGGCATGTTTTTATGTATTCCGATTAGTACTTACTTAAACATTCCGATTTGTTTTTTTCTTGAACATTCCGATTGCAACTCTTTTTTCCCACATTCCGATTTAAGCTATTTTCTATATTCCGATTGCCTCCAATTTTAAGATATTCCGATCTGAGCTTCTTGTCCATTATTCCGATTAGTACTTATTTTGAACATTCCGATCAGCAGGATCGGAATATATTCCGATCTGGTCCTTTTAGTGATATTCCGATTTGGCATAAATTGTTTGTTTAATTTCTTGTTTTTACAAAGTTTCCAAGAGTTAGTTTTATTTAGTGTTCAAGCATTTTTCTAAATTTGTCGTTAAGTTTTCAAGCATTTATTTTTAAACCCGTCTTTTTAGTTTAATCTTTTAAAGCTTTAATTTTACTCTTCGACACTTACTTATTTGTTATTAGTTTAAAATAGATAAACAAACCTCCACCTTTTTATTAACCAAGAACAAATCATTCCACTTAGAACCGTGATCAATTCGAGGAGATATCGAGACTTAATCTGAACCCATACAAAAACGCATTTATTAATAAACTATAAAAGGAAAACACTCTAAGTGTTGGATGCGCCCGAGAGGCAATCCGGAGGACAAATCAAAAGCGGCTATGTGCCGATGTCCTCCCATACATAAATTATAAAAGTAAAACACTCTAAGTGTTGGATGCGCCCGAAGGGCAATCCGGAGGACAAATCAAAAGCGGCCATGTACCGATGTCCTCCCGCATGAATAATGAAAAACACTCATAAGTGTCTAAATGTTTCATAAAAAGGTAAACATTATCATATGACTTAACCTTTCGGTTCGATACCGAAGGATAATGTACAAAAAACTTGTCTCAACACAAAGATAAACTAAACACATGAACATAAAGGAATACATGCAATATATTTCAAAGGCAAGAAATTATAAGTACACATTGTTTGTTACATGTTCAAATTACCAAACGCTCATGACACGAATAATGTTATGCAAAAGATAAAAGTGGGGAAATTATTACAAGACTTGAAAATAGTTGTTTGGTTACAAGCCCATGCCGGCATACCGGAGGCAAAGAAACATTCAGAGAGTGGTTGTATCAACTTCGGAGTCTGCTTTCCTCCCTTCTAGGTTTTGGGATGAAGGCTCAGATTGTTCGACATCTTTCTCAGTAATATTAGAAGCTGCAGCGGAAGGGAGTTCATTTGCTACAGACGAGGATGGTCCACATTCCGGCTCCAGCTGCAGCAAATCTCCAACAGATAAGGAGTAATAGGAAGAGATCTTGTCAACAAAAGGATATGAGGTATCAAATAAGGCATCACAAGCAGGAACCCAAGTCTTCAAAGCATCTCTTTTGATATTCTTGACCTTGGACAACACTTTCTTCACCTGTTCCGAGGTCCTTCCGAGACCGGTGGACTTCATGAAACCAGCAGAGAAGGACACGCTACAAGCTGCGCCGAGAGCCTTGCGATACTCATAACTCCCAATCAACTTCCTGAAATAGCATGGGATCCCGTCCCGGATTAGCATCTGTTTGTCAACTTCAGCCTGGCTGAGAAGAACTGTAAGATGTTTGTTGTTTGTTTCAGCAGTGGAAAGCCTCCCCGAAACATCTATAAGTTCATGACTCTTAAGAGAAAGTTGTTCAGTGGCCTCGGTGGCAGTCTTCTTGAGAACCTCATTCTCCTCTTCAAGCGTTCGAATGCGAACGTTCAACTCTTCCTCTCTCTTAGCACAAGTGGAATGGGAATCTTTAAGCTTCTGATGGGAGACCTTCAAGCGACTCAACAACTCTTGCCCTTGGTAAAAAGACTCCTTCTCAGCAAAGTGGGAGTTGGCCATGTCAACATATTCACTGTTCAGCTTCTCATAGCGCTTCATCAACTCTGTCGCGACAATAGTGCTTTGGGCGACGGACAGGCAGCTATGACGAAGGATGTCATAATTGGACATCGCCTTCAGATGTTGGTGATCAGCAGGAGTAGAAAGGTTGTATAAGAACTCTCTAGCAACATAGTTAGAGTTGACTCTAACGTCCTCATTCAATCTCCAGTTCGGAACATGCTTGGGGGGCTCAAATTCTTCTCCTGCTACATACGAAAGGATTAGTACAAGCATACATACATATACAAATAAAAAGCTGAAGGCAAACGACAAAAAGAGGTGAAAAGGAGGAAGACAAAAAGCTAACCAGCAAGTTGTGAGTCATGTTCGGCATGAGGTGAGGAATGGTCACTCACATGAACAATGGAAGGTGATTTTTCCCTTAGACCAGAACCACCAGCTGAAGCTTGAGAGTTGGGTTTAGCAACACTTATGGGTTGAGTGGAGTGGGTCTTCTGGGAGTCTGCCTCGGATTCAGAATGAACAGTTTGACGACCTTTTCTTTTTACCCTTTTGTTGGATGTACTACCCTCAACGATAGAAGAAGCTTTTCTCACCTTCGGATTCTTCTCTTGCTTCTGTTTAGCTTCCAAGATACGAGACGAAGGCTTCTCAACTACTTGTTGGACGAGTGTCAAGTTAGGAATTTCCTGACCAACGGGTAAGGGATCGGTCACGCGAGGAGTTGGTTTCTCGTTTTCTCCATAAGGCTCGCCGATATCAACAATGCCTTCGTCAAAGGAGGGAAGATCCAAAAAATCCATGAAGCTCATTTCTGTAGAAGGTGAGAAACAAAAGCAAGGCAAGCATAAGCAAGCCCGCGTGAGTAATAATGAAGCAAGAACAAACAAAAACAAAGTATACCTTTCTTGTCAGCATCTAAAAGTAACCGGCGCAGCTCCGGATGACTATAGGGGAAAGAAAGACCAGCAAGAAAAAGTAGAACTTCAGGAGGAGGACGACATAAAATGGGTTTCTTCCCAAGAGCTTTGGCATGTGCGACATTGTACGAAGCAGGGATATCGTCAATGATGACAGACTCGCGATGTCTCCAAGGCATAGCAAAAGGTATCGCCCGGCGGTCTATTAAGAAGAACTCTGTTTTCCACTTCTTGAGGCTAGAAGTGGTCTCGGTCAAACACTTGACATATTCTCCCTCTCCTCGACTCTCGAAGGAAAAACAACAGCCCTGCTTACTCAGCCTATAGAACACCCTAAACAACGTAACAGATACGGGAATCCTCGAACCAAAACAACGCAACTCGAACATCACTACTCTATTCACGCCTATGGGAACAAGCTGAGAAATGTGTACTTTAAAATACTGAATCACATTTAAAAAGAAGGTGGAGAAAGGAATCCGAAGGCCAGAGTGGTCAAGGAACTGGCGATAAATTCCAGTCTTAGAATCAGGTAAGCGATCCATGGTCAAATCCGGATCCGGAAGGCAAGGTATTAAAAGAGAGGGGATGTTATACTTACATATCACTACCTTCAAATCATCCTCGTTCATACCAGATAAACGTATATGCATGTCACACTTAGGATCACGCTTCACCGGCGGGTCCACTCTCGACTTTACGATCTCTTTCCCAGTAATCCGGAACAGGCAGATTTACAATTATAAGAGATAACAAAAGAATGAAAAGTTTACCTACGAATTGTGAGAAGGAAGCAAGGATGAAGAAATGACAATGGCGAAAACGGTATGAGATGAAAATGGATAGCACATATATATATATAGGGGTCATGGGCGAAGAAACCGAGGAGGCACTATTGTTGGAGCATAGTTTGGCTAGGCCGGTTCGACGACTCTCCAGGGCCGTTAATCGTCTTCCCGGGCGCCGGGTAATGCTGCAAACAATAGAGAAACCGGTTAGACGTGGACCCGAGGCCGGAGCCCCGGGGTCCACCTCCGACGGTCAAGTTAGTATCGGATGAATATGTGGTATAAGAGGTGTAGTTATGAGAGAGAACCTGATGTATAATGAGACCCCTACCCCTGTTTATATAGGCTTAGGGTTTCTTGAAGGGTAAGTTAGGTTTGTGTGGGCCGCGGGCCTGTCGGGCCGGGCCGACTACAGACTATACGTCGACATGTCCCCCAGTCTAGTATGATATGGTCCATGATCATGTTATGCTAGACTCATTCGTGTATCATGCTTACTAAACAACCGCTTGCGGCTTGCTTGCTAGGACATCCTCGTGGGTTGTCCGTAACATATGGCTCCACTCGTGATGGGCTACTTTTAGCGAAAAGATGATGGTTTAGGATTACGAATAGTGAGCATAGCCACTATACGTCATCATGTCCCCCCAGTCTAGTATGCGAGGTTGTCACCGAGGTTACTAGACTTTACTCCATATCCGCTACCTGTAAGCGTATCTATATCGAAAGAAATGGGAAAACATGTATACGTAAGACGGGGTGGTTGTGCTCGAATGCTTGGTTTCCCGTGATTTAGACGGTAAGGACCCCGTAAGAAGAAAACGTGTTCTATAGCCGGGGTAACACTGGCATTGGCAAGGTATCATTCTTATTCATCCCTAACGTGAGGATGATAAGAAGGTTTTGTAAATGTGGAGGTGGAACCCGTATGATGCATTGTGAATATTTTGAAGGCATACTTCTTGTACCCACCGATGATGCAACATAATGCGAATATTTCATTCGTCTTATGGCAAACGTAAGACGTACTTCTGTGGCAAGGTGATACGGATGGAACATCCGTCTTGTGGCCACGACACACGATAATGACTTAAAAATCTTGCCACGGTTTTTTTTCTGAACTTGGCGTAGTTGATCTGGCTTCGCCTAATAAAGGTCAAACAATGCAAACTTTGAAGAAATCACTTCGTGGCCGGGCAAAGTAATTCGTCGCGGAAGACGTACTTCCGTAACAAATATATGAACCAACAGAAGACGTACTTCTGTGGCAGAATGAGCCAGTGGAAGGCGTACTTCCACGACAAAGGCAACAAGAGAGTGGAAGACGTACTTCCACGACGAAGACAACGAGCCCATGGAAGGAATACTTCCATGGCGAAGATAATAAGCACGTGGAAGAGATACTTCCACGGCGAAAATAATGAGCACGTGGAAGAGATACTTCCACGGCGAAGATAATGAGCACGTGGAAGAGATACTTCTACGGCGAAAATAATGAACACGTGGAAGAGATACTTCCACGGCGAAAATAATGAGCACGTGGAAGAGATACTTCCACGGCGAAGATAATGAGCACGTGGAAGTGATACTTCCACGGCGAAGATAACAAGCGCGTGGAAGAGATACTTCCACGGCTAAAATAATGAGCACGTGAAAGAGATACTTCCACGGCGAAGATAACAAGCGCGTGGAAGAGATACTTCCACGGCTAAAATAATGAGCACGTGGAAGAGATACTTCCATGGCGAAAATAACAAGCCCGTGGAAGAGATACTTCCACGGCGAAAATAATAAGCACGTGGAAGAGGTACTTCCACGGCGAAAATAACAAGCCCGTGGAAGAGATACTTCCACGGCGAAAATAATAAGCACGTGGAAGAGGTACTTCCACGGCGGAGATAACGAGCACGTGGAAGAGATACTTCCACGGTGAAGATAACAAGCACGTGGAAGAACACTTCCACGGTGGAAATAAAAAGCACGTGGAAGAGATACTTCCACGGCGAAGATACTGAGCACGTGGAAGGGATACTTCCACGGCGAAGATAAGAAGCACGTGGAAGACGCACTTCCACAGCGAAAATAATGAGCACGTGGAAGAGATACTCCCACGGCGAAGATAACGAGCACGTGGAAGAGATACTTCCACGGCGAAGATAAGAAGAACGTGGAAGAGTACTTCCACGGCGAAAATAATGAGTACGTGGAAGAGATACTTCCACGGCGAAGATAATAAGCACGTGGAAGAGATACTTCCACGACGAAAATAACACGCGCGGGGAAGAAATACTTCCACGGCGAAAATAACAAGCACGTGGAAGAGATACTTCCACGGCGAAGATAACAAGCACGTGGAAGAGATACTTCCACGGCAAGAATAACAAGCACGTGGAAGAGATACTTCCACGGCAAAAATAACAAGCACGTGGAAGAGATACTTCCACGGCGAAGATAAGAAGCACGTGAAAGAAATACTTCCACGGCTAAAATAATGAGCACGTGGAAGAGACACTTCCACGGAGAAGATAATGAGCACGTGGAAGAGATACTTCCACGGCGAAGATAACAAGCGCGTGGAAGAGATACTTCCACGGCTAAAATAATAAGCCCGTGGAAGAGATACTTCCACGGCAAAGATAACAAGCGCGTGGAAGAGATACTTCCACGGCGAAGAAAATAAGCACGTGGAAGAGATACTTCCACGGCGAAGATAATAAGACCGTGGAAGAATACTTCCACGGCGAAAGATAATGAGACCGTGGAAGAACACTTCCACGGCGAAAGATAATAAGACCGTGGAAGAATACTTCCACGGCGAAAGATAGTAAGACCGTGGAAGAATACTTCCACGACGAAAGATAATGAGACCGTGGAAGAATACTTCCACGACGAAAGATAATAAGACCGTGGAAGAATACTTCCACGGCGAAAGATAATGAGACCGTGGAAGAATACTTCCACGGCGAAAGATAATGAGACCGTGGAAGAATACTTCCACGACGAAAGATAATAAGACCGTGGAAGAATACTTCCACGGCGAAAGATAATGAGACCGTGGAAGAATACTTCCACGACGAAAGATAATAAGACCGTGGAAGAATACTTCCACGGCGAAATATAATGAGACCGTGGAAGAATACTTCCACGGCGAAAGATAATGAGACCGTGGAAGAATACTTCCACGGCGAAAGATAAGGAGCACGTGGAAGAATACTTCCACGGCGAAGGAATAAGCCAATGGAAGAGATACTTCCACGGCGCAGAAATAAGCGCGCGGAAGGAGTACTTCCGCGGCGAAGGAATAAGCCAATGGAAGAGATACTTCCATGGCGCAGAAACAAGCACGCGGAAGGAGTACTTCTGCGGCGAAGGAATAAGCCAATGGAAGTAATACTTCCATGGCAAAGGAATAACCCCGCAGAAGGCGGACTTCTGCGGCAAAGAAATATATCCAAAGATATTTGCGTGTCATGCACGGAAATAGTGGTATTATTATACCCTGGTAGCCCCCCAAGTTTAATGGTGCTACACTCGATTAGTAGTATTAAACTTAATCAAGTATTCAAAAAAAATACGGTCGTGTAGACCAACGCGAATGGATGTACCATAGCCGCGTACGAGAGATAGAAATTGGGTTCGAACGTGCGAACCAACACGGATGGGTCGTGCCATAACCGCGAATTGTCACATAGTATAAGACGTATCTTAACTAACTTATGGGATGAGCTATGCCATTACGTGCGGCGTACCGCTACTACCATAAGGACTGTCAAATGTATGACAAAATTTTGTTAGACGTGCACAGTGTGTCTTTTGCAAGTCCATCATGAGTCATGTGGTTTGCGTAACTTACTACAACGTCTTGATAGTAAGGTGTCTAACAAGGATACATGATCCATGGTCGTTGGGGTTGCATCCCTCTTACACGACAAGTTGAATTATTAGGTTCACTCAATCCTCTTATTCCGCCTGGGAACGATGTGTACATGTACGCCCGTAGGCTAAAGATGTCCGAATGTATGAACTAGCGCGGATGGTCGTACCATAACCGCGGATAAAAAATATATTATTCAAATTATACGTAATAATGATGAATGTGAGGACAAGTGCGGATGGATGGACCATGACCGCGGACGGAAAGGGCGAGTCACGACACGGTATTAGTAGGTCGGATCGCAACTTATACGGAAAATATAGTAACCAAATTAAAAGATATATGTAACATCTTTCGAATATAAAAGATATAAGTAATATCTTTTATTGGTTTAAACAATATAGGTAATATCTTACCACCTATTTAGAAGATATGGATGATACATTATCCATTTATAAAATATAAGAATATACTTTTGTCAAATTTAAAAGATAAATAATATATTTTATTAACTCAAAAAATATGTGTAATATTTTTCATAATAATATGTGCGAACATGCGGATTATCGTAGAATAACAAGATCATAACCGCGGGTAAAAAATAAAATATATATCCGAATATACATCTTATATATTTTTTTATTTTTTTTTGAAAAATAATATGGATATTTTATGTGTACATGCATGATCTTCACATAATATCTTTGGCAAATTATACATTCCAAGTTGGTGTTTAATTAAAATAACATAGGAACAAGTAATCACATGTTGGGCATACTAAGCATTTGACATCATATGACAACTAACCTGTATAGTAGTAGCATGGCAAAATATTCGTGTATATTACGTAAAAGACGCAATCCATTTTGATGCTATCAAAGATACGCATGTATTGATATCTTTATTAAAAATAAATGCTCACCATGTTAATGGCAACAAAGAATATTCATGTATATCCGGTTGTGGTCATGCAATCACAATGATATAACAAACAAAAATGATAGGTATATACATACACTGATTTTTAGTTTATCCAAGTAAGATAAGTGATCACAAGAGTAACAGTACGAAAGCAAAATTACATAGACTTTTATCACAGTGCGTGTGGCCATGTAAGGGTTATGCGCCATGGTTTTCTAATTTAAAAGCCAGGTGTGTAATTCTAAAAGCACAACCCTTGCGAGATGATTAAGGGAGAATAATTCTAGTTTTGAATGACTTTTTTAATCGTTAGCACAATCAAAGATCTGGGCCAACATACCGTAGCTTTTGCGAAGATTAAAAAAAAACGATGTTTGTGAATTTTGTAGATTAACGTTCTAAGCATGGCAGAGAGCGATGAGAGAAAGAAAAAAAATGCTAAAGCCAGGAAGTTACCGACTTTTTTTTCGAATAAGAGAACACGAAACATTAGTTAGTCGTGGTCCCACGGATGGCGCCAACTTGTTGGAGCATAGTTTGGCTAGGTCGGTTCGACGACTCTCCAGGGCCGTTAATCGTCTTCCCGGGCGCTGGGTAATGCTGCAAACAATAGAGAAACCGGTTAGACGTGGACCCGAGGCCGGAGCCTCGGGGTCCACCTCTGACGGTCAAGTTAGTATCGGATGAATATGTGGTATAAGAGGTGTAGTTATGAGAGAGAACCTGATGTATAATGAGACCCCTACCCCTGTTTATATAGGCTTAGGGTTTCTTGAAGGGTAAGTTAGGTTTGTGTGGGCTGCGGGCCTGTCGGGCCGGGCCGACTACAGACTATACGTTGACAACTATTCACTCACGAATCACGAGGATAAAGATCTACTGTTGAATTCAAAATTGCTAGACACGTGTCATAATCCCATCCTCCACTAAAGGAAAAGGGAGTCCAAAATAAGAAACAGACTCGAACCGGTTCAGAAGATGGAACGGTTCAAAAATCAGCTCCGGACGAAGAACAAAAAACTAATTTGTTTAAAGTATCAGTCCATTATAAGTATAATGAACTAATACTTGGGGGGACATGTTCGCGTATGTCTCCGGCATATGGCTGAAGGCATGTCACTGGCGCCGAGGCAATTGCCACGTAGGAGAGAGACAACAGACAAGATCCCCCATATCTTGGGAGACCTTGTTTTACCCAACAGGCAAGGCTTTACCCAGCGGATCCAGCCATGATCCGCCGCCTGCTTTTACACTGTACCTGACATTAGGGTACTGTTCATAGGCGCATGTCTCGATGACATGACTACACAGTCAGGTATGCCTTAAGCTTTGGGTATAAATACCCCAAGGCATTTACTACACACAACAACACACAGTACACAGCATTTACTCCTACTTGATAATACATCTCCGGTATTCCGCACCGGATACCACTCCAGTGATAGTTACTTACTTTCACGCCGGAGCGTGGTCTCGGGTTCACACCTGGGGCGATTTAACGTGCGTTCTATTATTGCAGGGTAGGCCAATCCTACGATCATATCTTACACGAGACCGAAGCCAAATATCCTGGGACCTTGTGCCTGCGGAAATTTGTTTCAACAATAAGGCATATGAAAGTTTCACAAATTGCATTAGGCAAGGCGCATAAAGCTTATGCATCAAGCACATAAGATTTTGGTGGTGCATCAAGCGCATAAGAAGTGCATCAAGCGCATAGAGCTTTCACTAAATGCATGAAGTCTTGTGCATAAAGATTATTCATAAAGCTTAGATGCATCCGACACATAGCATCAAGCGAACAACATAGCATCATGTGCAGCTACTTATTTTTTTATTTTTTTTGAACAAGTGCAGCTACTTATTAGGTCTTAAGATTTTACAAGTTTCACACATTTGTCCAAAAGTTCATTTATGGTAAAATGTGTGCGCGGTCCATTTTCGTATTCTAGTACCGTAAAAGGATCGTTTAAGAAATTTTCTCCATTTTTAATTTGAATTGGAAAAGCCTACAAGTGAATGTACGGCTAAAAGCGTTTGCTCAGCATAAGTCCAAGAATAATGTTCCAGTTTACTTACATTACTCCACACAAAACTAGAACTAAGACTATGTTTATTAACGATTTGAAGCAACCGGTTGTAGGACATGAATTGGGAGATGAAAATGAATATAATATAATTGAGTGGAGAGAGAAATATATTAAGTTAAAATATAATAAAATGAAGATATTTGATTGGTTTTCAGTGACATGGCAAGGTTGGATGTCAATTCTCAAAGTCACTGTGCAAACTTGGTCACAACTGGTTGGAACATATCCTTGATTTACTTGTGTACTTTTAATGAAATATAATTATTTTATTCCTGTATGTACCACAACCGGTTGGTTCAGATCATTGATAAACATGGTCTAAAAAAAGTAAAGTAACATCTAATACCGTCTAGGAGAGTGTATGGAGAGGTTAAAGTGTAGACAACCATACCTCTACCTAAGATAGAGAGGCTAGTTCCGATTTTATCAAAGATAGAAAAGGACCTTCAACCTTGCAAGGAGATAAACTGAAACTGTAGGCAATATTTGGTGAACATGTGACACATCTAGTCGATCTTGAACCTAAGACACACTTAGGTTGTACGGAATAGAGGAAAACTCACCTAGGTGCGTTCGAAGTCGCGCACCTTACGCCGGCTTCGAAACTTACCGGGGTAAGTTGGTTTTGCATGGTGAGTTTGGTTCGTTGGTTCGTTGGTTCTCGTGCTATGGTGAGTTACTAACCTTATGTTGAGATTAAATACGAGTGAGATCCTTTTTCAAAAGTATTCGTTATATTATTTATAAAAAAAATAAAAAATCAACCCCATTTTTTATTTATAAATACCCAATACTTCATCCAATTTAAAAAACATTTCTTTCATATTTTATACAACCTCTCTATAAAATTACACTCTATTTTTCTTTGAAAAATGTCTCGCCAAAACACTCTTCGACCCAACAAACGTCAACCAAGAAATCCGAACCGAAGGAATCTACCGACACCCGAGGGCACGTTTGCCCTCCGAAACCCATCGATGAACACGAACTTATTACGACCACAATCATACTACAACCAACCTTATCGAAACCCGACACTGGCACCAGAAGTTCATAGGTTTCTCGGTTACAAATCACAACCAAACACGTTTTATAATATCTTGTAATTTTCACTATTGTAAATGCTATTTATGTGACTTTCACATATGATATACTCCAATAAATAGGTGAATCATTAATAAATTTTTGCTTTACTTCATGACATTGCGATTGATTTATCAAGTTATATGGATTCTCACAACCTCAACTGCCACTCCAACATATGTATATATGTTATAAACACTATGTATATATCAATTCTATGTTTTAAAAGTAATCTTATAAGTATATTATGAATAAGGACATCTCAAATGTAACTAAAATGCCCTAAATCATTAAGAAGCCTTAGAAACCCTAGAAATGCCTTGTAAACCCTAATTTTAAGTAATGTAACTACACAACACCTATGTATGAATCTCAAAGACATATGCACAAGTTACAATCTATCATTTATAAGTAAAATTTCATCCAAAAACATTAAGTACAAACTATTTAAAGCTAAGTACAAGTATTAATACCTAATAACTAAGATTAGCACCTAAAATCCATTTCACATTGAATTAAAATCTAACTTTTTGCAACTAATTACAAAACTGAACTAAGTATCATAATAAGATTATATTTTCATCTCAAGTCAAAATATAACTCATTAATGCACAATGTAAAAGTCATTAAAGCATGGAATTCTAATTAGACCTATTTACACCTAAGATATGATTAGCATATTGAACTCATCTAACCAACTGTGCAAACTCTTTAGACACCTTAAAAACAATGTATAAGACCTAGAATAAGCCTAGATAAGATAATAAACACAAAATATACAAGGTACAAGTCACTTAGGCATATAATCTTTTACCCATTTCACTTGGAATCAATGTATAGTCTTTTAGGACAAGTGTACAAACCTAATTATCATTACATTTAGGTTATAATATCATCTTAAAACAAGGTAAAACACGTTAAAAGCATAATGTATAATATTTTAATGCATGGCTTATAAATTAGGTCAAAATTGGTATTTTACTCTTTAGACATGTTTACTTAGTATAACTTATTAAAACAAGTGTAGAACCTATTTTAGAACATTAGATACAATGTATATGATATAAAATGAGTTTAGGTCAGTAGAAAATGTAAGAAAAATGCTATAACAAGGACTGAACCCTAGATCACTAGAAACCCTAATCCGGCTAGGTTTTCTTCCCAATTTCACTACAAACCTATGTTAAACCTTAAACTGATGATCCAAACTCCTCAATTACATTATTTAAACCCTAAATACACCCAAATCCATCACTAATCATATTCCTAAACCCTTAATCACAAGAATTACAAAGTTACAAGCCCTAGATTTGAATCCGGCTAGGTTTTCTCACCAAATCTTTGATCAAACCATTTTCCCTCCTAATTTTGAATTCAAACCTGATACTTTGAAGATATTTGGGACTTATAGAAGACCTATAAGTTGTTGGATCACCACCTTGTGACTCAAAACACATCCTTGTACTTTCCTTAAGTTGTGGTAATTTGTGAGAATGAAGTGGAGGATCTTGACCATTGCTTGATTAATCAATTGCTCTAAGCTGTTGCCAGAGTTTCGAAGAAATATTGGAGATGGTGGTGTCTATACCCTCCCTCGGGTCACTTTGTTTTCCATAATCAGATATTGCTCTTGGTAGGATTGGTCTTCATGGATGTAATATGACTAAAAAGGTTTTGGACGCGGTGTTTCAATGTGCTATTTCGGCCATTTGGAAATGGAGGAACAAAGTGGCCAATGGTAATGTGGATTGGGTTGCTAGCATAAAGGAAGATGACATCTTCCATGATAATTCGCATATCTAAATCATGGGTTAGTGCACGACATATACTTGAAGGTTTGATATATTTGTCCACTCAGCTCGTAGATGTGTTTAGGCTCTTTCTCGGAGACTTTTGATAACATCTTAGCCTTTGTCTATAAAACTATGAAGGTGCAATATACTCTTATAAGAGTAAAACATGGAATGTGAAAGAAAAAAAAGTACTCTATTGTACTAATTTGAAAAGCTTTTAGTTTTGTCTTTTTTTACATGTAGAAACTTTTTGACATAAAAAAGAGTAAATCTTCTACCACCTTATAAAATAATAACAATAAACATTTCACATTTGTATAATAGTACGTACATTGTGTTCTTTCAACTTAAAAAAAACTTTATGAAAACAATTTACAGTAGTACATAAAACCTCAAAAACCATAATATTTCCTATACCACCTTCTCTTGCACTACCTTCACTCTTCAAATTTCCATTTTTTGCAACTTTTTCCAAAATTTAACATGAATGGTGTTTTGAAAAGTTTTAAGCAAGTGAGACTTTTGAGTGGAACAACCAATGGAGTGGTACCTACTGTTGAAGTATTTTTTTTTCTTGAAAAAAGCTCTCTACTTTAGCTACTTTATTTGTGTTAAGAGTGTTTTGTTATGGTGTTTAAACATGTTTTTATAAAAACCTCTCTATGTATTTTTTTCTTAACCAAACATGTTTTTATAGTTTAAATATACACCAAAGCTTCACTTGCAGTTTCCTTTTTTATATATGTTCCTGATATTGTCACTTTTTATCCATAAATTTTGTTAAAATTGGTTCTCATATTTTCATGTTATGCTTATTATATCCGCCAATACTTCTTTTTATCAGGATTTATGTTTTAAATAATTTGTAGTTATGTCGGGGCTTAGCCCACATTGTTATCGGTTTACATGTATTTGTTCACTCAGCTAGCTCGTAGGTGTGGCTGCTTGTATGGAGATTAGGGTCCTTCTCGGAGACCTTTGATAAAAATTTGAAATAAAACTATGAAGGTTTAAAAGAAAGAAAAAAAATATACTATATTATACTAATTTAGAAAGCTTTTGGTTTTGTCGTACAGTTTGGTTATTTCAACTTAAAAAAAACTTTATGAAAATAATTTACAATTGTACCATAAAACCACTAATACATAACATTGCCAACACCACCACCTTCTCTTGTACTTGCACCACCTTCATTCTCTTTATTCTCCAAATTTCCATTTTTTGCAACTTTTTCCAAAATTTAACATGAATTCTGTTTTGAAAAGCTTCAAGCAAGTGAGACTTTTGAGTGGCACAACCAATGGAGTGGTACCTACTGCTGTTGAAGGTTTTTTTTATAATTTTTTTTCTTTTAACTTTTTCTTGAAAAAGCCTCTCTACTTTAGCTACATTATTTGTGTTATAGTGTTTTGTTATGTTTTTAAACATATTTATATAGTTTTTTTTAACAAAACATGTTTTTATAGTTTTAAATATCACAAAACCTTCACTTGCAGTTTCTTTTTTATATATGTTCCTTCTTGATACTGTCACTATCTTTCCATAAGTTTTCTTAAAATTGGTTGTCATATTTTTATGTTATGCTTATTATATGTGTCAATACTTCTTTTTATCATACGTGTCCATAAATGTACATATTCAAGTATCCGAAAATTTGCGTGGAATGAATTCTAAAATGAGAATATATGTTTCGTCACTTTGTAACATAAATATAAATTTTACAAAAATTCAAAACATTTGGATACCTAGTTTCGGATATCAGAATATATAAAACCATTATTCAAAACCATAGATATCCTAAACTTCTAGATCATATTTTCGCTTTAGGCCCCTAAAAAAACGAGATGATCTTGAAAGTAAGTATGTTCTAAATATTAAGCATATAACAGTTTTGATTATACCTAAACAAGTCCACCTTCTTTAAAAGAAA
The DNA here is from genome assembly GCA_025667525.1 of Glebionis coronaria. Taxonomy (NCBI): domain Eukaryota; kingdom Viridiplantae; phylum Streptophyta; class Magnoliopsida; order Asterales; family Asteraceae; genus Glebionis; species Glebionis coronaria. The sequence continues at coordinate 155,888,896 of CM046876.1, forward strand.
AATAATTGTTGTTACAGCAAAAAATGCTAAGTTACTAACATTACCCGACTTAACATTTAGAAATGGAGGAACAAAGTGGCCAACGGTAATGTGGATTGGGTTGCTAGCATAAATGAAGATGACATCTTCCATGATAATTCATATATTTATATCATGGGTTAGTGCACGCCATATACTTGAAGGTTTGATATATTTGTTCACTCAGCTTGTAGGTGTGGCTTGTATGTTTTGGCTCCTTCTCGGAGAATTTTGATAACATTTTAGCCTTTGTCTATAAAACTATGAAGGTGCAAAATACTCTTATATGAGTAAAATACTCTTATTTGTTCATTCTCCAATTTGTTGTGGATTTGATGTTTTTTAATTGGTTCTAAATTCAATCTTGAGTGATTTGCTTTAGGATTTTCGGAATGAAGATGATTGGTGTCTGTAATCCCAAACACAACGTTTCTACTCATGTTGTTTTTTAAGGTTTGTTAGATGCCCTATTTTATTTAATTGGTTTTTAATTTTATCAGAATATTGGTTATTATTTTTTTGGGTTAAGTTTAAATCTGGGTATTTGAATGTAGCTGATGGTGGTTTAGTTGTGTTTAATTATATGTGGATTTTTCAGGCTATATACATTCCTGTCGTTGCCCCTTATGAATCACGGGTTGGTGACGATGTTATCACGATTTTATTTTGACCATCATCGTTGCCCCTAATTTGTTGTGCGTTGGTGACGGTTGGGATAAGATGATGATTGGTGAGTGGTGTTCGAAATAGTAAAAAAAACAAATATTGCTCATGAGCTATTCATAAACTATAATATGTTATACATGTTGCCCCCAATTGCCTCTCTTGAGTTATTTTGCTTATGTTGTTTCTTGATTCTTATTGCTACAAGAATATAGGATGAAAATGGGTTTGAAAGGGCCAAGTATAGCAGCAAGTAAATATAGGATGAAAATGGGTTTCAGAGGGCCAAGTATAGCAGCAAGTAATAAAACAAAGTGGCAAAAACAATGAAAAATTATACCTTCGTGGACTATGAGACACCAAGATCATTGCATGCCGTTCTTTGAATGGTTTGGTAATATTCGACCTACGTATTATGTGGTTGCTGCCTCTTTTTTTTCTTAGGCTATGATGAACAACGGCTAACCCGAACAAGGTTGAGGCCGTTTGTATCTTGGTTGGGAAACCTCTTATGAATGCAGCCATGGCGGGTGCGCACACCCTCTTCTTGACTATGCCTAATTGAGCCCACAAATGAACATGTTTTTGTCTGTTTTCACTACGGTCGTCACCCCCGATCTTTGCTGCATTGGCGACGACCGGGTTAGGGTGATGTTCATACCATTATAACATGTTATAGTTTACGAACAGCTTATGAATATTACTTGATTTGATTATTGTTTTCCCAGATTTTTTTTATCATTTCTCTCCTTATACGTGGTTTTCACCAAAGGTTTTGGGTGTACGTGTTTCATACTTTCTGTCTGCTTGTGTTGGCGTCATTGCACATTGCACAGGTTGCATATGTAGCCAACCTATAGGTGTCTGTTGTGTGGGTTGTAAAGTAAATAATAGTGGTCTCGAATGGCTGTGACGATAGTAGTTTATCGTTCTTAGGGATCGATTGGATTTCAGAATATGTGTCGCTTGGCGGGGAAAACTTTCATCGTTTGCAGCCACGGTGACCATACCTTTATGTCCAAACGTTTACTTATTTGAGCCTTTTAGTCGATGTTTGAATTACACGTTTTAAAGCAGAAACAATAATGACAGTTCAATGCATACCGGCTAAAATGATGAGGTATATTTTTTGTTTCTCATATTTTAGAGGATCATTGCATGTTTTACTATATAGATTGCCATAGGTTAAGACTTTAGTTATCATAATACATGCACAGAAGCTGTAATTTGAGAATGGGAATGATGAATGTGAAGTCTATGAACACAATGGCAGAAATGTCTTACATGATTAGCAAGCAAACATCGGTTGTATATGCCTTCCTAATTGAATTTGTGGCATATGTTTTTCATTTCCAATTTTCTTTATCATGTTAGCAAGTTTACATATGTGATAGTAACAAATTAAATTTAATGATTTTTACCTGATATTTTTGTGGCAAGTTATGTATTAGCTGAGTTTGTGAGATAGAAGTTGTTAATTAAGTGACAATGGGAGGTTATTTTCGTAGGACATATTAGGTATGCTATCGAGTTCTTTTAGCTTCCAATCACCTGAACCAGCTTTGCGCTCCCCTTGCTTTCTCTTGGTTGTAGGAATATGAAATTATATTTTTATACATGGTTTAGAGTTGATTGTTCTAGGATGGAATACTTTCTTCTTACTCAGTTTTTACTCTTTTCTACTTTACTATGACTTCGTTTTCGTAATTGAAAACAACGACCCACTTGCACATGCTTCTCATTTTTTTTAATTATGATAATTGGTTAAGTACTTACTTAACTCATGTTACAAAAAGTGAAGAAGGGTAGTCCATTAATAAACATCTTTCTTTATTTAACATGTTTGATTATGTAGTACTACTCTAGCTCTTACAACTTCATATGTGCAGGCTTTACATGAAATGACTTGTCCTTATACAATAACATGATACCAAGAAGTATTCAATAGCTAAAAAAATAAGAAGATCCGGTTCTTTGATATCATGTTATATCTGACGTAAGAAGTCCTTCGTTATGTAAAGTGTTATTACGTTTAATTTCAAGATGTTAAAATGTCGTGCTCATGATGTGTTGTTTATACTTTAATTGTTTTTCAGGTCGGAAGCAAGCTTTATCACGGAAGCGGTTGATACAATGACTGTGAAAGAGATCTAAAACAAGTTGCATCTAACTGTAACATAGACTCAAGTTAGCTATAGTTTTTACTTTTGTCATATTAGTTTTGTGCCTATTGTTTAAGTTAGACTTTTAAATGTATAAATAAGAATGAATTCGAAACTTCTTAACTCAAATTGGTTTGAATACATTAGCGTTAAAGACCATTTTTGTGTAGCGTAAAGATATGTATGCAGTGTTGTAAAAAACGGGCTAGGCGGCCGCCTAGGCACTAGGCGGTCTTACTTCGCCTCGATGCGGTCAAACAGCCGCCTAGGTGGTCAACAAAGTCAAGAAAGTAAACAAAAAGTCAATATTTTTTTACAAAAAATTAAGGGTTTTCTTTCTAATACATAGTGTCCATATTTATTTTAACATAGCATCTTAAAATAAAAGATAAACGAACGATTTTAAATATAAAGTAATGCGTTTTTTGTATGAAATTGGAAGCAATTGAATTATATGTTCACGTTTGAAGTTTTAAGTACTTAAATTGTTATGTTTATTTGTCTATTTTGCAACTTCAACTATTTAAACTTTGAATTATTTGAAATTAGAAGTATTTTTTTATGTCATACATATTATTTATAATATTTATATACATAAAATTCCAATCCGCCTAGACGAATTCCGCCTCAAAGGTGCTCGACCGCCTGACTAGCGCCTAGCGATTTCAACCTTGTATGTATGTGCAACCATGAAAGCATTTGAGTGGTTACAACTTCATGTAATGATACTAGACTTCATTACCCCCTTTATTCATTCATTAGAATTGAAAACTGTTCAATAAATGTGAGGGCAATCAAATGTCAGCCGTTCAAAATAAACTCAACCCATACCTTCACTTCACCAAACCACATATCTCACCGTTTATTTGTTTCTGAAGTATGGGTTCGTCTTTCTCCATACCTCATCCTATCTCAAACACACACACACACAATACACAATACACGAAAATCCAATCCATCTCATCCCTCATCTAATCCGATGGGATAAGATTAAAATTATTGATCTTCCTCTCTGATGAATTATGTTTACAGATGTAATTACGTAATTATAACTATGATGAATTGTTATTGATCATTGATCTATCAGCCTCTCTCTTTCTGTAATTGTGATCTCCCTCTCTCTCAGTTTATTAAGCTTCATTGCTCTCTCTCTATCTCTCTCTAATTGTGATATGTTTATGTTGATCCAGATCTATATCACCACAGTCCACACCCTTCGATGTCGCGGAAGATATATGTTTTCTGTTTGTCACATGAGGAAGGTATATGTTATCCTGTTATATGTTGTTCATGTTAAATTAATTGTGTTTATGATTTTTATTTTTCTTTGTTTTCAGGTTGTTTCGATGGAGTTACGTGCACTTAAGGATGGGAAAATATGGTGAGTTCATTTTTCTAATAAATTATGAATATTGAATTGGTGTTTATTTTGTTTTCCATAATTTGGTTAAATCGAAATCAGGGTATTGAAATAATGATTTAAATAAGTTGGAATTTGATGGGTTTATGCAATACACACTCATACCTTGCAAAGCAGTTACAATGGGTTTGAATGGTGTTCTTGATAGCTGCGGGAGTGTAAGGATTACGTTCTCTAGGAGGACTCCAAATAAGGTACAATGCCATTGTAGACTCAACACAATTTAAAAAAAAAAGCTGAGACGTAGAAGGTGCACTTCGCCCTGCGCCTAAATCTCCTACAATATATTGAAATGCAAATGCAAGAAAAGAATTTTTTATTATCACTGGACAAGATAGAGTAGCCATTCTTTTTAATTGGCTGTTTGTGATTTTCTTGCAGGTCGGTACAGTGGGAGGCAGGACCCAACTACCATAGCAGCCGACTTTCTTGAACTTACTTGGAGTGAAGGGTGCAACTGAACATTGCGCAGTTAAACGATCAGCGCTTGAATAACCAAGAACAGTTTCTCTCGCTGCAGTAACCAGATATTAGGTAGGTTGTAAAGAAACGTGTGATAACAAAGCCATCAGACACATGTGTTGCAAGCTATAGCACAGCAAACCAAGACTTAGGCAACACGGTTGTAGAACACAGTCATTGTGTCAACAAAGTTAGTCACAGATTCTTCTAAACTGTCAAGTTAGCAATCAACTTAGGATAAACTTTTTTTTTCTAATGATATTGAGTTATCTATTCTTAATGATGACAACATCAGGCAGTTACACGCCAAACTCTTCCAATGTTGGTCGTCGAGAGCGACTATTTCAACGATGTCTATCAGCAACAAACGTGCAACACTACTTCGTGGAACAAGATGTCCATCGTAGATGCACGGACGAACACAATCAACAGTTTAGGTATTCCTGCTGTTGAAATTTCGTACTCCAACCCTTCCTGTAACAAAGGTAGACACTTTTCAAAATCTATATGCTCTCTTGATCATTTGCCTTTCAGATGTTTACAGTTAAGTATGTAAGCTTCCGCTTTTTTTTAGAAATTTATTGAGACAACACAAAACAAATCAAAACCGTAAATATGGTATGATCCTCTGTACGGTTTTTTCCGGACAAATATGCAATCATGTTTTTCAGTCTTTCGTGAGAATTAGAACAAATGGTTATCTCATGCGAATCATTTTCAATTCAACCTTTATAGAAACGGTAACACTAATATTGCTAATATTTACAATGTAATGGTTTTGTTATTCAAAAAATTTGTCAATTGAAGAGAATGTAATGGTTGGTTGCACACTCGAAATAAAGTAACTCTGGCATCATCTCGACATGTCATTTTACTGATAGGATTTAGAAAATTCCAAATACATAGTGAGGATCAATTAAGGGTGTTGATGTTTGAGAAGCTGCGGATGATTTTTCATAGGGGGTTAGGGATGCAGAAGAAGGCGATTCTGGAACGAACTCAAGTTGAGTACACACTGACTTTAGTTTTGTTTAACATATGAATATATATGTTTCCAGGTTTTGATTTGAAAATGTGAACAATTATTACAATGGAACGTCGGTTGGTGCAAAGGAAACCGTTGAAGCATATGGATAACGCTTATGGTGGCAGCTTGGTGAATCTTGCTAAACAGCCCGGAAGTTGTAACACCCCGAAAACTGGAAGGGTCACATAGGCATCATGGGGGTGCCACGTCTATGTTATCATGAACACTGATATATAAGTACTAAAATGTCGTAATAAAAACCTGTTATTACATCCCTAAATAAATAAAAGTGCGGAAATTTAAATATAAAACGGTCCCAGTTGTTTAAAAATACAATAACAAACGAAGCATCATAGGCTTCTATCTAAGTCTTAGTTTTAGTGCCAACAACCCCAAAGTTTACAACAACGTTTTCTGCCGACTATACCTTAGTGAGATTTGACCCAAAGTGACACAAAAGATGATATTAATTAGTAAAGTAAAGTTGACTGAACATGGACTGAAAATGGACTACAGAATCGCCGGCACGTCACATCCACGAGCTCCTGTCCCAGCTTAAGCATTCCTACCTGAGAAATAACACGTAAACCGTCAACAAAAATTGTTGAGCGAGTAACATAGGTTTAAGTAAAGTAGTATGGAACACAACACTCATTATGTAGTAGTATCAAAAGTAATCATTTCAGAAGGGCTATGGGATCAGCATACCTTTCAAATGTATAATTGCATTAGCTCATGAAACCAAAACCTTAACATAATCAATTTGCCTTTAAAGTGAGTGTTTGCTCAAACAACTCGTAATACCTCAAATGTAAATGCGTCACGTAATACAAGTAACACTCGCACTTTGCAAAGTAATGAAATAACTAACGGTTCATGATGAGGGGACTTTTGAGCACACTAAGCAATAATAGTTGTATCTAGTAATCACTGGAAGCAGCATACAAGTTCTTGAATAACATACAAGTAAAAAAAATAATGAGTGTGTTCCATAAATGTGTATTTCTCACCCCGCGAGTAGTAAAAATATGTAATAACGAAAAGGGGTTATGTACTCACCTTTAGCAAGTGATCACAAGGAAAAAAGGACTGAGCAAAATGGATTCTTCACGGACCTATGCAATGGTGACGCGTAATAAGAAAGTGTTCAATGTAGCAAATAACGTTTTAGAAGTAAAGTGACATAGTATGACCAAGTAACTTGCGTGCAATGGAGAGACATATGCTTAAGATGAAATTTGACTAAAATACTTTGAACCTACTATAGTAACATGACATTAACCTTATATGATGGTCCAATCATTTATATGCGGGTTTCAAACACGTTTTGGGCTCGATGCATAATGTTGAAGCATTGGACTGAATTCAGTTTTCTGAAAATGGCTGTGAAGAGTTGATCATATCTCAAAATCTATAATATTACAGGAGGTGAGAGATTTTGACATGTAAAGGTATTTCTCTTACCTTTAAAATTTGGGTTATTACAGCCCTAGAACTATTTCCAATCAACGGAATTCCACTTTTAGTGACAGACTATCAAAACAGAAAGTTGTAAACGTCTTTCGTACCCTTCGGTAAATTGAGCATAAATCCCAAACGGTATAAGATTTTGACACGAAACCAAAAAGAGAAGTTTTATTATGTTTGTAACTACTGTAAAAAGTTGTAAAATCATATATTCAACCTTTTTACCCAAGTCAATTTACCCACGTTTTAAGCAAAAATTCAGATTTGACCTAGTTTAGTAAAACGACCATCCCGGGCTCATCCGGACACATCTCGTTTCTATCCAACTCACCACTTGTTAAGCACATCAGTGGGTATTCATTTTTAAACTAAAAACAAGGTCATGTGTTTAAGAAAAATTGGCCATGACCTGTTTGTTTATGTGGTGATTTCCACGTTAGAAAACGTTCCATTTTAGTAATCTAAACGCGACAACGCATCACTTAAGCTATACTAAATCTCCACGCAAGTATACTAAGTCATAATATGACCTATGTGATCACAATATCAGTGGGTTTTACCCATGAGCACAAAATCAAAGATTAATGTAATCCAAGAATGCTAATAACATCAAATTCAATATACTAGCTATGATTATACCTTCACAACTCGTATGAATCAATCAAAACACGAAAAATCTCGATTCCTTCTTCCTTGATCATTAAAATTTCGTGGCCCTATGACAATATAAAATACTCAAATCAAAAGTTTACCCATCAAAAACACAATTTAACCATTGGAGAAGCAAAATCAAGCACAAGAACTCATAAAAACATCGTAAATCATAAGATTTGATGATTTTTATTTACATGCAAAAGTTTGATGTATGTTAAAATTAACACATGGGTTTGATTAGGAATTGAAAAACAAACATAGTACTAGTATTAATTTACCTCAAATCAAGAAAAATCAATGGTTTGGAGGGGTGGGTGTTGTAATCGTCGGCCACAGAGAAAAAGAAGGAGAGCGGGCCTTTTTTTTGTAAATAGTTTTTTTTAGTATGTGTTCCTATATTTTTAATTAATGCTCAAACAAAGTCAAATTGGGCTTCCTAAGCTATGGCCCAGCTGAAAATACTCCAAGATGGCCCAAAAATTTAGTGTTAAGTTCTTGTGAATTTACGGGTTTAATTAACGAGCCGTTTCTGACAAAAATCGAAACCCGTTTATGTTTAAAACGAAAATTTCCTTAAAATAACTAGTAAGCACTTATTTAGCTCGTATTTCACTAAGTTGGATCAAGGAATCAAGAATAACTAGGAATCACATAATAATGTTATTTTTTTTATCGTGGCGTTCGGACCCGAAAACTCAGTCCGACAGCCGGAAAACGTAAAAATGCAAAAGTTCACCATTGCGTCCGTTATTGATCTCGATATCGATTGTCATTATTTTTTAGGCTAAGAGTAAAAAATAAGCCATATAAAATGTGATGAAACTCGTAGAAATTACAAAATATAAAGTTTGGGCATTTCGCCAAATAATATCGTAAATTAGCGAAACCCATACAATTTTTATACTTTTAACTAATATTTCGAGGATGACACGTAATCACTGTAAAATAAATAGAGAATATGGTAAAAGTGTGAGTAAGCACGTATAACAAGTAAAAGAAAATTACCGAAAATCCGCGTTCTCACACGAGACCTCGTAATTCGTGAAATACTAAGAAAATCATAATAACCAATGAAAATCGAGTGAGCTGGAATAAATAGTATAAAATAATTTACCAGAAAATACGAGTTCTCACAGTCGACCCCCCTAAAAGAACTCTGGTCCCTCAGAGTTTAACTGGAGAAGGAAAAAGATGGGGATAAAATGCAATACTGAGGAGTATCACTAGCACAATGAAGGTTACGAGTATAAGAATACTGGAATTATGAGTAACGTAGTGTAATCACATGACAAGTAGTAATAAACCAAGAAGCATCGTCTTTCCATAAATAGAAAGATATAATGTTCATTAATGGGGGTGTACCCAAAAGAAATAAGAATTACACCGGGCTAAATTGTATCAATACGTAGCAAAGTTTTACAGTGAAACATTGAAATAACATCTGAAATACATAAAGTACAGTAGGTGGAAATAAGATGAAAATCTGAAGAAAACTAAGTAAGATGGACAAGCAGGCGAGTTATCGTCGGTCGATAAGGGTTGATACGGTCCAACGATACGCGTAGCTAATTTACCTCTTTATTATGAAAATCAAGGTTTCACTTGGTTATAGTGTTAAAATATTAGAATGCCTTAATTAATGAAATCCGATAATATGGATTTATCAAGGACTCGGAGATTCGAAATCAAATCATTTTTAAGAAAATCTTAAAACATTAATTTCCAAGATAACCATGAAAATGGTAATTTGGGTAGAAATACTAAAAATGAGTTTAAGAAGCATTCTTAGTCGCGGTTTTGTCAAAAATGGGTGGTTATAACCAACTCTTTAACTTAAGAAAGTCATTTTTGATAGTTAAAAGCTTTATGAACCTATTCGAAAAGTTTTCAATAGAACTTATAATCTTTTTATAGATACTCACGATGTGCTTAATGCATTTGCGTTAGGGTTTTAACAATTTAACCACCTGTTTACGGATGTAAAACAATTGTCACCAATTGCCAGTATGTAGATAACGGTATGAGAAAATCGATTTGATCATCGAGAAAACCTTTAAAGAAAAGATAAATCATCATAGCAATGATAAGACAGTAGGAAAATAAGGAATAATCAAGTCGTCGTTTCATAAGACATTCATAGTCGAAATAATTTCACGTCGATCGATAAACGAACAAGAAATAAGATTCATACTACGTCTCTCGGATAAAATGAAGTAAAAGACAAGGTTAGTGCTTTGGAAAGCAAGCAACACAGGGTTTGAACGTAATAACTTCGAGTCCAAAGGAAAACGAACATCATGGCGAATGGACATAATCACACATCTCATCAGACGACGAACGTATTTATTAAAAAAATATGGCAACCGTAACACGGAGTCACATTACTGGGTTATCTTCATATCAGTCGTCTTATTATTAAAAGAATTAATTTAATGGTACAAACTTAAAATAAAATTTTGTGAATCCAACTCAAGTCAATGAGCATTAATGACGGAATCCGTCAAAATGTTTTGTAGAATAACATGTCAACAATATCCGTCAAAATTTACTATAAGGCCGAAACCTTTAAACAATTATGTGGTCAAACTTCGGCTTGCGAGTCGACGAAAATAAGAATTTTCAATGCCTCTTTCAATAATTTCTGAAAACACCAATTGATGACGACGAAAGTTTTTTTTTTGGTGGCGGTAAATCATCCGGAAGTCATAAAAAATCATGATGACTTTCGCTCGCACGTTCAACACACGCTGGAAAACTCCGGTGGATAAATTCCAATTCGTTGGTAATCTCTTCATTCACATTGGAGGCGTTTCGAAGATGTAGGAACGTAACTCGAAAGAGGTAGGTAAAGAAGCGATTATCGAAATGCTACAACTTCCAAATCCAGAATCTGTGACCGAAAATTCGACGAAGAGTCGACAATATGTCCATCAAGGAGATAATCAAAGGAATTTTCGAGTGGGGTTGATAGTCAAAGCGTACCCGCATATGAGGAATCTATTCAAAAGAAGATGAAGGTATATATGCGGATTTTCTCTATTTGGACTACTTGCATATGAGACAAAAATTTCGTCTTTCAAAATTTTTGAGTAAAAGTTGATCCTTATCAAGATCATAAGGTGACTACTCATAAGCTTTGCATGGCTCCTTCTAAATTATACGTAGGTGCACAACTACGTATAATTAGGAATAGCAATGCAACGTTTAGTTCGTCAAACTAGTGTTAGGGTATCTTATATATACCTATCACCTTTTATGTTACCTTTCTAAAAGTAGATCTAGAGATAAGTTTGAAACCATTAAATTGTGAAAATAAGGCAATTTTGCAAACGTTGTATGTTCATTATTAATATCTCGAAAATCTTTGGCGAAACAATTGTTGTATAGTATTCAGATGAATCAACCTGTAAAACAATGTAAGATCAAATTTATTAACCATTGTTACAAAGAACTATTAAAATAGCAAGTGGTTTGCATGAGAGGATGGAAAAAGTGACTTATCAATCGATCAATAAGGTGATGACAAAATGATAGGATTTTCGAGAGTTTAACCAAAATTATCGTAATGTACATGACAATTGATTGCGATGAAGAATACAAAGAAAAGAAGTCTCAATTGCGGTCTAAGGAGGCGAATCACGAATAGCAAAACAAGAGATAAGATATAACGGCATATACAACATGTATATAAACATATAAAAATATTAAAGGGATCCGTGAAAGCGTACGTTTTATGTTATTTGGTGAAATCACGACTTTTACAACAATGTAACATTCTTTGTCCAAACACCACTTAATCGCGTAAGTTTTCCATCTTGGTATATGAAATCGTTTTCAACGCATAAAAGAGTTAGGTGCATTGAAAGATATAGCAAGTTTTCTTTATTTTATATCTTTAAATTCATAAAGAATTGAACGCATGATCAATATCGTTAGAAAGTAATCTTAATTTACTACGCAATTAAAAGAGAAATCGCTCTCGCGGGCAACTTCTTAACAGCTCTCGGTCAATCATTTTAAATTTGTACGAGGAGTCCTTATCAATGTTTCTCATGAAAGACGTAATTCAAATTAAGTTTATTGAAACTTTAAAGATTAGGGTTCATATATCATAACTTAGGGTCTTGTTTAATTATGGTTCTCGACCATACACTTAGGACGATATGATAACATATTAAGTTGCATAAGGTTAAATTAGTAAAAGTAATGAAGGGTTTTTCTTTAGTGTTCAAGGTAACACATTAGAAGTTTCGGTAAGTAAAAGGTTCACTTTTAGAAGTTACCATTCTCGGAAACATTCATCACTTTGAAAACATTTGAGTAATTTAATAGAGTTGGTCTATTACTTACAAAAGTATGTTCGTTTACTTAGTATAACATGAAGTGTGCTTACTAAATGTAAGATAAGTTTTATTTCTTAAACACTTTATAATCAATACTTTTCGTCAGTCTTTACGATGTGTTAATGTTGGTTACAATATCCGAATGATTTGGCAAGCAACTTTTGACTTTTATTTGGCTTTTCCTTCGTCATTTCAAAACTTTATAATTGAATTCTTATTAGACGTTATTATGTTTTACAAAGCATTACACAAGTTTTATACATTTTTCGTTGACTTTTGCAAGTCAATATGTCACCTGTATAATTTTACCATTTTTGTATATATATTTAGTCAAAACTAATTCGGTCAAATTGACCCGCTAAATTATATTTTCGCGTTTCGGACTTAAAGAGATTTTGTATAAAATGACATTGAAAATCAGATCAGAAGTTACATGTACGTATTTTGCTGTTTGAAAAATTCATATAAAATAAAAACTCGTTTTCGACATAACTTCTTCGTTATTTAGAGTTAAAAGGTGTGTGAATAACCAAAACGGGCGTAAAAATAAGCTCTTTCATTCTGTAAAACTGAAAATAAAATTTGACCTGATTTCGGACCTCGAAATGCGTGTACATCAGCAAACTTTATTTATATTATTTTTCTCAAATTCTCAATTGCCACAAAATATTCGTTATAAAGAATTAGAAGTCGAATTTTATATCAAAACGACCGTCTCAACTAGCTTTATCATTTTATTCGGCTAAAAATGAAATTTATAAAAATCTCGAACTTCGTTATGCGTGCTAAAGAATTTTGCAGCGCGTTAAATTTTATAAGGGGACGTTTGGATCATGATTTTTTTTAGCTTTTCAGTTGTCGCCAATTCCTTATTGTCTAACTTATTTCACCAACAACTTTCATTTACTACTTCGTATACGCACATGGCTTATGAATTCCAAAACGACGAAAATACACATTTCATAAGAATGAATGAAAGTAGCGGCAGAAGGGCGTTTAAAGAATACTAGTCAACAAGACTACAAACAAAAGAAACGAACAACGTTCTTGACTTAATTTTCTATATACGAAGTAAAAACTTCATAGGCGTGCGATTTCTTCCAAACTCATAATAGATACCAAAGAAAAGACGAAATATCAATAAGTCGCGCTCCCAAGTATATGATATTTTAAATGAGGAAGAATATTAGAAATCTATATGCATAAAGCCGTAATCCAATCAATCCTTACGAACTAGACGTTTAGCTAAAAATGAGCATGACCTTTCTGAAACGTATGCGAATATTATAATTCGAAGTCGAAAGAAGAATAATCAATGAAACATGAAATTTAGAGCAATGTTCAAATGTCAAGTAATACGGTGACATAAATGAGTAGCAAAGCGAGATTTAGAAAGATCTCATCCACTAAAACGCTTAGAATATCTCAACTAGAGTTATCGCGAAAACTCGCGAAAACGGTAAAGGCAAGTCGTTAGAATAGTCGGTATAGAAAAATTGGAAGAATACAAGAATAAAGTAATGAATACTATAGTAAATTATATAAGTCTCAATATAGGTATAACTCAAGCAATAGTAAGGATTAGAGAGTACCCGTAGATGTTGACCGTTCCTGGCAGATTCTGTATTTGACACTAAGACTCGAAAAATAAAATTGAAAACTTTGTAGTTATAGACCAAGTTTGAAAAATGACTTAGTTCCCTATAACCAAGGCTCTGATACCAATCTGTAACACCCCGAAAACTGGAAGGGTCCACTTAGGCATCATGGGGGTGTCGCGTCTATGTTATCATGAACACTGATATATAAGTACTAAAATGTCGTAATAAAAACCTGTTATTACATCCCTAATTAAATAAAAGTGCGGAAATTTAAATATAAAATGGTCCCAGTTGTTTAAAAATACAATAACAAACGAAGCATCATAGGCTTCTATCCAAGTCTTAGTTTTAGTGCCAACAACCCCAAAGTTTACAACAACGTTTTCTGCCGACTTTACCTTAGTAATATTTGACCCAAAGTGACACAAAAGATGATATTAATTAGTAAAGTAAAGTTGACTGAACATGGACTGAAAATGGACTACAGAATCGCCGGCACGTCACATCCACGAGCTCCTGTCCCAACTTAAGCATTCCTACCTAAGAAATAACACGTAAACCGTCAACAAAAATTGTTGAGCGAGTAACATAGGTTTATGTAAAGTAGTATGGAACACAACACTCATTATGTAGTAGTATCAAAAGTAATCATTTCAGAAGGGCTATGGGATCAGCATACCTTTCGAATGTATAATTGCATTAGCTCATGAAACCGAAACCTTAACGTAATCAATTTGCCCTTAAAGTGAGTGTTTGCTCAAACAACTCGTAATACCTCAAATGTAAATGCGTCACGTAATATAAGGACTGGGATTGTCAGTCCCGATGGATCCACCCATAACACTCGCGCTTTGCAAAGTAATGAAATAACTAGCGGTTCATGATGAGGGGACTTTTGAGCACACTAAGCAATAATAGTTGTATCTAGTAATCACTGGAAGCAGCATACAAGTTCTCGAATAGCATACAAGTAAAAAAAATAATGAGTGTGTTCCATAAATGTGTATTTCTCACCCCGCGAGTAGTAAAAATATGTAATAACGAAAAGGGGCTATGTACTCACCTTTAGCAAGTGATCACAAGGAAAAAAGGACTGAGCAAAATGGAATCTTCACGGACCTATGCAATGGTGACGCGTAATAAGAAAGTGTTCAATGTAGCAAATAACGTTTTAGAAGTAACGTGACATAGTATGACCAAGTAACTTGCGCGCAATGGCGAGACCTATGCTTAAGATGAAATTTGACCAAAATACTTTGAACCTACTGTAGTAACATGACATTAACCTTATATGATGTTCCAAGCATTTATATGCGGGTTTCAAACACGTTTTGGGCTCGGTGCATAATGTTGAAGCATTGGACTGAATTCAGTTTTCTGAAAATGGCTGTGAAGAGTTGGTCATATCTCAAAATCTATTATATTACAGGAGGTGAGAGTTTTTGACATGTAAATGTATTTCTATTACCTTTAAAATTTGGGTAATTACAGCCCTAGAACTATTTCCAATCAACGGGAATTCCACTTTTAGTGACAGACTATCAAAACAGAAAGTTGTAAACGTCTTTCGTACCCTTCGGTAAATTGAGCATAAATCCCAGACGGTATAAGATTTTGACACGAAACAAAAAAGAGAAGTTTTATTATGTTTGTACCTACTGTAAAAAGTTGTAAAATCATATATTCAACCTTTTTACCCAAGTCAATTTACCCACGTTTTAAGCACAAATTCAGATTTGACCTAGTTTAGTAAAACGACCATCCCGGGCTCATCCGGACACATCTCGTTTCTATCCAACTCACCACTTGTTAAGCACATCAGTGGGTATTCATTTTTAAAATAAAAACAAGTTCATGTGTTTAAGAAAAAATTGGCCATGACCTGTTTGTTTCTGTGGTGATTTCCACGTTAAAAAACGTTCCATTTTAGTAATCTAAACGTGACAACGCATCACTTAAGCTATACTAAATCGCCACGCAAGTATCCTAAGTCATAATATGACCTATGTGATCACATTATCAGTGGGTTTTACCCATGAGCACAAAATCAAAGATTAATGTAATCCAAGAATGCTAATAACATCAAATTCAATATACTAGCTATGATTATACCTTCACAACTCGTATGAATCAATCAAAACACGAAAAATCTCGATTCCTTCTTCCTTGATCATAAAAATTTCGTGGCCCTATGACAATATAACATACTAAAATCAAAAGTTTACCCATCAAAAACACAATTTAACCATTGGAGAAGCAAAATCAAGCACAAGAACTCATAAAAACATCGTCAAATCATAAGATTTGATGATTTTTATTTCCATGCAAAAGTTTGATGTATGTTAAAATTAACACATGGGTTTGATTAGGAATTGAAAAACAAACATAGTACTAGTATTAATTTACCTCAAATCAAGAAAAATTAATGGTTTGGAGGGGTGGGTGTTGTGTTTGTCAACCACAGAGAAAAAGAAGGAGAGCATGCCTTTTTTTTGTAAATTTTTTTTTAGTATGTTTTCTTATATTTTTAATTAATGACCAAACAAAGTCAAGTTGGGCTTCCTAAGCTATGGCCCAGCTGAAAATACTCCAAGATGGCCCAAATATTTAGTGTTAAGTTCTTGTAAATTTACGGGTTTAATTAACGAGCCGTTTCTGACGAAAACTGAAACCCGTTTATGTTTAATACGAAATTTGCTTAAAATAACTAGTAAACACTTGTTTAGCTCGAATTTCACTAAGTTGGATCAAGGAATCAAGAATAAATAGGAATCACATAATAATATTATTTTTTATCATGGCGTTCGGACCCGAAAACTCAGTCCGACAGCCGGAAAACGTAAAAATGCAAAAGTTCACCATTGCGTCCGTTATTGATCTAGATATCGATTGTCATTATTTTTTAGGCTAAGAGTAAAAAATAAGTCATATAAAATGTGATGAAACTCGTAGAAATTACAAATATAAAGTTTGGGCATTTCGCCAAATAATATCGTAAATTAGTGAAACCCATACAATTTTTATATTTTTAACTAAAATTTCGAGGATGACACGTAATCACTGTAAAATAAATGGGGAATATGGTAAAAGTGTGAGTAAGCACGTATAACAAGTAAACGAAAATTACCGAAAATCCGCGTTCTCACACGAGACCTCGTAATTCGTGAAATACTAAGAAAATCATAATAACCAATGAAAATCGAGTGAGCTGGAATAAATAGTATAAAATAATTTACTAGAAAATACGAGTTCTCACAGAAGTACTGTTCAGATTCTTGGTGCTGAAAAGGCTCTTTTTAGGGCTTTAAAGACAAAACACGCAACTCCTAAATATGGGCTTATTTTCCATGAGAGTTTAATTGGTCAAGCAGGAGCAAAGATTAAGGGGAAGATGTCACGTTCTATTGCCTCTAAAACCGCATTGGCTATTAGGTGTGATGCTCTTGGTGAGAACGTAGATAATACCATGGGGTGGCGAATCGTCTCAAGGTATTTTGGATATACTGGTATAATATATGTATATGGTGTTTTACGACGAAATTAATATATTTGTTTTCTATATTTACTGAATAGCTTAAAGCAAGACTGAGGAATCTTGAAGGGCGATAACTGAGGCATGCTGCAGGATCAACCAAAGGAAAACCAAAGATCGAAGTTTACAACAAGGATCAAAAGAAGGGTGGTGGAGCAATGATCACACCAGCCAAGGTATGTACGGTTTTATTAAATGTAGTATGTACAAGTGTGAGACTCCTTATTACTAATATGTGATTGGATTGTTGTGGTGTGGTGTGTAGAGTTACAATCCAGCAGCTGATTCTGTTCTCGGACGGTTAGAAGCTGAGGCTGATGATGAACAGATGGTTGAGGCTGTTACTGATGGGAAGAAGGATAAGAAGAAGAAAAAGGCAAAGGCTGCTGAAGCAGAAGTAGCGGATGAAGAAGTCAACGCTAAGAAGGATAAAAAGAAGAAGAAGAAAGACGTTGCTGAGGAGGCTGTTGAGGTGCAGACTGAAGAGAATAAGAAAAAGAAGAGGAAACACGCAGAAGCTGTTGAGGAGGAAACCGAGACACCAAGTAAGAAGAAAGATAAGAAAAAGAAGAAGAAATCTGAAGAATGAAACGATTGACAAGTTTGAGTTTTCTTTAGGTAAAGTATGCTGTCATGTACGTTGTAAGCTTTTTAGTGTTAGATGCTGAGCAAAATCATAGGACAAGTAAACGTTGGTGTATCGTCTAATAAAAAGACCCTTGACACTATTTTATTTTCTCAAAACTTGGTGCCAACACCTATAGAGAAGGACTATGATAGTAGTGTTTGCGTAAACAGCTTTTGGGGGTAATATGCATATCGCTTGTTTTTGTTGCCACAATATCTGTTAAAAGTTCTTTCACTTGACCAAATTATGTCCCTTTTTGTTCAGGTAAGCTTTGCTCGGGCTCAAAGAC
This sequence comes from Glebionis coronaria, assembly GCA_025667525.1. NCBI lineage: Eukaryota > Viridiplantae > Streptophyta > Magnoliopsida > Asterales > Asteraceae > Glebionis > Glebionis coronaria. The sequence continues at coordinate 155,907,162 of CM046876.1, forward strand.
TTGCACTGATTATTTGGTTTGCATACGAACAAACATTTATGCTGAAAAACAGCCGACGAAGGTCATGTTGCGGGAATAGTTACTGACTGTTGGAGAATGCAGAAACAAATCAAGTCATCAATGCACAGTAGACCTCCGGTTACTAAAACTTATGTAACTATCTGCGTTTCGTAACGCCTGTTCATTACATATGGCTTCTTAACTTTTACCAGGTCTTATTATATGAACGTCTTTTATATCTAACCCGCGGCGGAGCGCGGGCATCAATCCTAGTGTGGATTAAAAGAAGAAATTCAGAAAATGTGATCGACAAAATCTCCCGTTGTATATATTGTGTATCAACTTATTCTTGTATTTTTGAAAATAAAAAAATTGATTGAGTTGATGACGTAGTTTCTAGGTTTTCTCTAGTTTAAACATGTTTACATTTGGACCAAGACCAAACACACGTAAATAATAAATACAAAGTTGAGAAAAAAACAAAGATTAAAATTGTGATAGTAGAAAAAAGAAACACAACACAAGTTTTGTTTTACCAAACACATACATATTTCCTTGTTATAGAAAAAACCACATGGTAGCGACCAAATAAGTGAATTAAACACACCCAGCTGTCCAGATTCATCCCCCCACTCTCTGTCACAACACAACTTATCGTCAAACCCACGCCATTCTCTCTCCCCTCATATCATCGAAACCCAACCCCCCCCTCATCTCTTTCTCTCTCAAACATTCACACCTCCACTGCGTGTCCCCCATTTTCATTTTCACAATTAATGGAACACAAAATTACCGGTAACAATATCAACAATTCATATAATTCTTGTTGTTAATTCCTTTTTATTTATTTATCTATATATCTTTATGGATTCAAGTCGTTCCAACCTATCTTTAGGGTTTACTTCTTCTACCCAAAACGACACCGTTTCCTTCCAGATCGATTCCAGTTTCCGAAACCCTGTTCCCTTGCAGTTAATGGATAATAATAACTCCAAAGTCGATTTAAACGAAACGAATAATGCTACTAATACTATGGATTTGAATGAAGAGAGTAAGGAAGATGAGGAGTTTAGAATTCTAGGTCATTCCATGTGTTTGAAGAGGCGTAGGGATACTAGTATCGACACCGCTTCTTCTCATACCAAACGGACCCATTCTGTTAGTGTGGAGGCGCGCAAACAGGCGGTGAGAGCGTGGGGGAACCAGTCATTGCAAGCAGCGGATCCGGATGTATTTGAGATATTAGAGAAGGAGAAGAGTAGGCAGTTTAGAGGGATTGAGCTGATCGCGTCTGAGAATTTTGTATGTAGAGCGGTTATGGAGGCGTTAGGTAGCCATGTGACGAATAAGTATTCTGAAGGGATGCCTGGCGCTAGGTATTACACCGGGAATAGGTATATTGATGAGATTGAGGTGCTTTGTTGTCAGCGTGCTTTAAATGCGTTTGGGTTGGATTCTGAGAGCTGGGGGGTTAATGTTCAGCCGTATTCGTGTACGTCTGCCAATTTCGCGGTTTATACTGGTTTGTTGTTTCCTGGTGATAGGATTATGGGTTTGGATACGCCCTCGGGTGGGAATACTAGCCATGGGTATTATACGCCGAATGGGAGGAAAGTTTCCGGGGCGTCCATTTTCTTTGAGAGTTTGTCGTATAAGGTTAATCCCCAGACTGGTATTATTGATTTCGAGAAGCTTGAGGAAAGGGCGCTTGATTTTCGTCCCAAAATACTTATTTGTGGTGGGAGTTCGTATCCTCGTGAATGGGAGTATTCTAAGTTTAGACAGATTGCTGATAAGTGTGGTGCCGTGTTGATGTGTGACATGGCTCAAATCAGTGGTCTTATTGCTGCTAAGGTATAATTTCTGTACTAATTTCTGAGTTGTTGCTGGCTGTCTTGTTAACTTGTCGCTTTATTTTACATTAGTTGGTTAAATTGCCTTAGGTTTCTGATTGCCTCATAGGTATCCGACTGTGTTGTTATTAAATCTACTCAACTTTGTAGTTCCAAGTTCAGTGTTTGCTTAAAATTGACAGTTATTATACTTCTTACTTTCTGTGTATACCGCCACATTGTGCGCCATTGGGTATCTATCTTTCAGTTTGTCTATCATAGACATTATATGCATTTACTTTTTCAAAGCTGCCTTTGTTACTAAAATATTTGAGCTGTACAGTGATGAGTTCCTTTATTAAATACGCATATAGGATTGTGTAACAAGACATGGCATCTTATTTCTCGACCTTGTGTCTTATATCATGTTTCAATAACACTTTTTTATTTGGCATAATAATCGATGTACATGAAGATCTGCATTAATATTTTTAGTTGACTACAATCTGATTGTTGTGTTCTGATGATTTGGTGGTTTATGATTATTAGGAATGTGCAAGCCCCTTCGAATTTTGTGACATTGTAACCTCAACTACTCATAAAAGTCTTCGTGGCCCCCGAGGAGGTATAATTTTTTACAGAAAGGGTCCGAAGCCTAAGAAAAGAGGAATGCTTTTGAATCAAGGTGATGGTTGTGACAAATATGACTTCGAGGAAAAGATAAATTTTGCTGTATGTCCTGCACTTCAAGGCGGGCCACACAATAATCACATTGCTGCTCTTGCGATTGCACTGAAACAATTGGCCACTCCAGAGTACATGGAATATATGCAACAGGTGAAGAAAAATGCTCAAGCTTTGGCGTCTTCTTTGTTAAGAAGAAATTGCAGACTGGTCACGGGAGGGACTGACAATCATCTGATACTTTGGGATCTTAGGAATCTTGGATTGACTGGTATAGAATCTCTATTTTCACATTGTTTATTTTTCTGTGAAACGCTATATTTAGTGCGATTGTTTGCTCGAGGACCTAAGATTTAGGTTGTCTATCACTTGTTATCAATTCGGCAGTATACTTCTGATATAAAGGATATCAAACGGACATACAAATTACAAGCAGTTATTTAAGATTAGATGGTACCTGAATATCTTCATCTAAACTCACCAAAGAGAATGTTGATGTTAAGTTGATGCTGTTACATTTCTCTCTGGATTTTCTAACATGAATTTGGTGGGTTTGAGACGGAAATATTCAGGTGTGTGAAAAAATTGTTCAGGTGCTATCTTATGTTTTGACAAGATAGATAGGCAGCTTCTAGTTAATAAGTTTTTTTCTGGTTAGTGAAAAGATATGGTATTTCTATTACACTTGTGTTTAAACAAGTAACAGAAACAGAACTAATTACAGATCTTTGCATGAGTATTGAAAAATCATTGCATGCTTCCAGTAGGTTCTTATGGGGTCACTAAAAACGTAGGAGATCATTAAATAGCACTTCACTAGCGTGTCTGGTACAATGGGTCTCGAGCTAGAGTAGATGTTGGTTTTTTTATCGTTGTTGGAGGCTTAGATACCTTCTTGTGGTTTTAATACTTGTTTGTGTCAGTAGCTAGGTGCAAAGGACAAATGGAGTTGATGTTGCTCGCTGCATCACTCTACGCGCTACACATTTTGATTGCATTTTTGTTTAGAAATTTTAGACTAGTACCTACAGAGTTTCACACATTTCCTTTTTATCAAAAAATTTAGCGTAACTGTTTGAGGTTTCTTGTTATGTGCTTTTCATTTCAAACAAAGTGTCTTGTGCTTTTTATTAAAGAAGATGGTAGCCAACTATGTTAACGCTTGAAACACGTCTTGTTCTTTTTATTATAGAAGATGGTAGCCGATTATGTTAACACTAGAAACTTGGTATGGACTATGGTTGTTAATTATTCACGATCTGGTAGCTTTGTTTATTGATAAAAAATAAAGCTCGGAAAATGTTACAATGGGTTCTAAGAATTGCTTCAAGTGTTGGAGATTTCAGTCTCATTCTTTTTCTCTCAATTTTAACATGTTCATGCTTTTTCTTCATATAGAACAGGTAAGCAATGCCATAGAAACACTAGAAGCACAAAGTGTTCCTGCTTGTATTAGAAAGTAACTTAATAATACACTGATGGCTTGTATTCACCTGTGGAGGTGTATATAATTTGAAGCTTGTCCTATTCTACTGTATATACTTTTAACAAGAAACTCTTTTTATGCAATAAACAACGCATTAGTGTATGGATTTATTGACGGGACCACGTGGAAGAACTTAACACCCTAAAGTAGTGCCTATATTTAGGAAAAAAGCATTACCTCAGCATGTAGTTTGGTAACAATAAAGTCGTATGGTATTCTATACAACATGAAATAAACTAAAACCATAAGCATTGCATATAATTAGGGAACAAAAGTAACATGTGCGTGTTTCAACTGTTATAATGGTATTGGGGGAGTATTGTATCTAAACATGGAAGAAACATACCCTGAATTATTGCACATATTTTACAAACATTATTACCATTTGCACTGTCCCAGCACTTAGTTTACTTGTAGCTAATATCCGCTTTCTTTTTCAGGTAAAAACTTGGAGAAAGTATGTGAGATGTGTCATATTACTGTTAATAAGATAGCGATATTTGATGAAAATGGTACTCTCATCCCAGGAGGAGTGAGGATTGGTGAGTACAGATTCCTTGTCTTTTTTGTTGATTCAGATTAGAGGTGGTTAGGAGATTAGAAGTGGTAAGGTTGACAGGTTGGGTGGGCTGGGTATCCGTGAAATTGTGCCGGTGTTTTGCCATATCATTTTTTAGTACGGGCCAGGGTGTGTTGACCAATCTATTTTTATTATAGTTACATAATAAAAGTTTCTTAATAGTAATCAGAATCTGTAAATATAGTGGTAGTATCTGGCATCTTTCATCCTGTTTGACCAGTTCTCCATTTAGAGCAATTTTTGTATCTGACCCGTTTGAGATAAACATAGCCCCAGTTGATCTATAATTGTAACAAATGAGTTGAGAATTGCCATCTTTAACTTACATAATTTATCCTATTGCTTATATAAGAAAATTTATGGTTGGATCATAAATGTCATCTATTTAATCCTTGTGTCTGAGTTATGAATCTATGCTTCAGGCACTCCCGCAATGACCTCACGAGGTTGCCTGGAATCTGATTTTGAGACGATGGCAGACTTTCTGTTTCGAGCAGCTCAAATCACAAGTGCGGTGCAGAGGGAACATGGAAAAAAGCCCGAGTCTTTCTCAAAAGGTCTTGAGAATAACAAAGACATTCTTGATCTCGGTGCTCAAGTTGAGAACTTTGCGACCCAGTTTGCTATGCCAGGCCAAGATTTATAATAACTTCTTTGTATACGTGCCTCAGTGTCGTCGGTAAATAGAGACAATGAGTGCATATGTTGGTACGCTATGTGGAACCCGTGAAGAAGACATGTCTGGATGCAGTCTCGGTAATGGCTTTTACGTTGGGATCAGATTATTTGGCTCTTGGTAGCAGCCTCGCAGGTAATACAAAATGTCCTGCATATTAGTTAATATTATGTGAAAAATGTGACGAAGAAAAGAACAGGCAGTAGTCATGGATATGTCAAATATGACTGGCATACAATATATTTTTTTGACTTTGATTAAATGGTGATAATTGAATAGCAATTTTGGTATTATTGTTTTCACTTCTGGTTTGTTGAGATTTGATCTTGTGATTTGCTATCAAAACTATGAGTATGTAAAAAGTGTCGAGTATTATGAATGGAGAAGGAAACTGTCAGAACTGTGGAAAAAACAAATGAAATTTATCTAAATTGGATGTGCATAGGAGAGATTGCCGCCCGCTACCATGGCATCGGAAGTGGATTTTCATGTAATATTGAATTGTGATTATAGTTATTGACCTTATTGTGTTTAAAGCCAAGTGGCAACCGGCAGGCATTATGATCGAGGTCCTAAGTACTCTTTAAAACATTCCTGAATACGTGTACTATAGATTGAAAAACGTTGATCTTTGTTGATTTGTCTTTTGTAGTTTCTGCCTTTCTGGACATTTTATCTTGAAGTAGTTGTTTTGTTGTCTTGTGTCTAATCATATAAAGTACTAAAGCTATGTGTTTAATATCTTTGTTGATTATCCAAATGTCGAATTCATTGAAGCAACCTCAATTCATTGAAGCAACCTCTGCAAGATCGCAATTGTCGGCGCTCTTGATTGCTCCATAGTATTAGCTATGTATATACTCATCCAATTCTTGCAAAATGATTTAGAATAAAACTTGTTTTGTCAAATTGCTGTTGAACACATTCTTCTGTTAGATTAGTAATTATGTTAGTTATGAAATAACAAATGTAAAGGCTTGGTCACCCCGTAAAGTTTTTAGATTATTGTACTCAAGAGTTCTGGTAATTCAAAAAATCAAAAAAGCATTGTGCATCTTTTACGCACTTCATAGGAAAGGAAATATATTTGAAAGGTTTTTTTTTTTCTTATGAAGGCATATCATGTTTGAAGTTAGTACCAAAAGAGCTTTAGCTCTGTACTCACCTTCGAAAAATTCTTGAGCCTATCAAAGAGATTTTATGGATAAAAAGTAAAAGGGTTAAGTCACTCCTGCCTACTCCGTTTGGTGCCTTACCTGGGGACATTTTTGGGAATGTTTGAAGTTAGTTCAACATCCATTTGGAGTATGTAATCTACAATTCTTGCTAATACGTTAGGAATGATATCTGTCCTGGTGACCATTTATCATTTTAATTAAGTTATTTGCAAGTCATGTATAACTGTAATAGGCTAATAGCAGTCACTTATGTATTCATTAAAACTTGCATATTTAAAATATACAAATAATCAAGTTTTAGTGTATATAAGATTAATTGCATATTAATTCTCAAAGATTAATTGCAACAGTATGTGACAGAATCACTCTTTTTGCATAAATATGAAAGCGAAATCGTAATTGTCGACATGAATGTGACATATATAATGGTTATGTAGACTAAAATGAAAATATATTGGGCTTAAGGAATATTTAAATTTCCATGAGAGAGCTTTCTTCTGAAGTTACATTTGTGATGATTTTATATTCGCCATGTCTCCTAACTTGCGTACATATTTGTTTTACTTTCCTTTAAAGGTAGAATCACATCCCATATTTCCGTTTTTAAATATTTTTATTATACAAGACACATCATTATGAGAAAAAGAAAAGTGATTTCTAGAATGATTTGTCGACCCATAAAGAGAAAAAAACATATGAATTGAAAACTACCCACGGTTTCATGATCTTCATTTTTCAAATCACTTACCTGCTAGACCTTTATCAAGATCTAAATTGTGAAATCATCTAAATATATATACGTACCACTCTGAAAGTATGATACACAAATCTTTTTGTAACATATTTGTATTTGTGAAAAGAGTTGCACCATTTCGTCTTCATCAGACTATATATAGTGTTTTCCTTATAAAAACCAGCGAAAATTGGATCCACATTACTTTAATGGGATGAAACTCGAACATTTGTCCCTTTAAAAGAGAAAAAAAAAGGATATTCGAAACCTATTCATTACGAATTTATAAATTTAAGAGTTTTCTTCGACTTTCAACAATCTCGTCAAATAAATCATCAAGTTGCATTGTCATATTCTCAACTCCACATTTCAACCTTGCGAAACAACTTTTTAAGTTTCCAACCCTCTCGCTTATATCCGATTCCGTTCCAAACGCTCTACTTGTTTCTAACTCGGCCATGGCTTGTCTTGTGCTTTGAAACTCGTCAAGTAAAATACCATGTTGCCCCAATTCTCCGTCTTTCATTCTTTCGTTCAATCTTGCAGCCGCAACCATAAAGCCAGATCCATAAACCGTATGATTTTCATCAGAACTAGTATTTCCGTGAGATGAAGAGGAAAACCTTGTTTCATTGGACGAATACACTAGGCCATTAACCATGATCTTTAATAGCAATGAGCTTATGTTCCTTAATGAGTATAGTACGCCCCTAAATCCATTGAACCCACTAAACTTCGACAGTACTAGAATACTTTCATCGAATTTCAATGTCAAAGGTTTTATTCTTGTTTCTATTAAGCTTTTGTTTTCTTCCTCCAATCTAACACTCTCCCTTTGGCAACGGTTGATCACTCTAAACATCTGAAATGTTAAACTTATAAGTTATTAACTCATTTATGAAATAGTAAAGAACTAATTTAGCAAGAAACAATTTAAATTTATATGATTTACCTCGAGAAACTGTTGTGGATTATATTGAATGATAGAAGGGATATTGGCACCCATGGAACAATAGTTTTCCATGTTCAAAATGCCTGCTTTTAAGACATGACATACTTCCCAAAGGCGTGAACTCTCATCCATATACTCATCAAGCCATTTTTCGCCTACGGGCAAGTGTAGTTGATGAGCCAAAAGGGTGAGTTGAGAATGAAAAGTTTGGACGGATGAGAGCACAAGTTGTAGGAAGTGGATAGACAAAACATTTTGAGGATGGAAGGAATGATAAAGATGATCGAGATTGCGAGTGAGGAAGTTATAGAAGCCATCGACAGAGGTGGAAGAATTATGCATCATCATGTGATGGTAGTGAAATTTAAATAAAGAAAAGGTGGAGAACAAAAGTGACCTTGAAGGCAAGGTTTAAATATTAGTGGAAAGGGAGGGTGATGGAATTATGTGTGTTTCTATATTGGGGTGGAGGGTATGATTAAAAATATACCCACTTTATTGTTTAAGGTGACAAAAAATGTACCATCATGATTTTGTATAACGTATTAATATTGGTGACCTAAACCCGCTAAATGTGTATGAATGAATCAAGCCCACTATCAAAGTCCATCGATAAGTATTTGATAAGGGTCCGACTAGAATCCTAAGTCACACCCAGCATGGCAAGTCTTTAAAGGACCACTACTGATTCTTTCAGATTAAGATTGTAGAAACCTGACTGCGGGTACACAATAAAGCACTATCATGCACGAGCTAAGGAGGGGGAAAGACCACTGGTCCTTCGTACGTGCTCATCAGATGACCAGCATGTGGTCTCCCCTTTCGACCATTGATCATCCTTCAAGGAGTTTATCCCTAAACCCTCACTCGCGTCTTCATGAATAAAAGATGGACTTTTTGTTAGATCATTTTATAACAAACTTTTATAACAATTTATTAAAATAACATTTTTATTTTTAAATTTAAAAATCCTTTTATCTATTTATTATTTTTATAATATAATTTTATCATATTAATTAAAATTTTTGTTTTTTAATTCAATATTTATTTTGATGTATTTTTATAAACTTTTATTTGTATTTTATTTTTAGTAAGTTTATTTTAAATCGATTTTTTACAGCTTTAATTTTAATGTAAATACAAATTTAATGGGTAAGTAAGTAACATTTGTTCGTTTTAAAAATTGTCATTAGGTACTCGTCACCGTATTACGTAAGTATCATGCTAGTATATTTAACAAATATTTTTATAAAATTCAACACATTCCAAAATTGTTTAATCGATACTTATATAATACCTTCAATATTTGTAGGGGGCTAAAGAGACGTTCCTAATAAATCATGCTAAATTGGAAAAAGCATTTGTCTCACCAAAAGTTTTTCAAAATATATTTTCATCGGCTGATATCTAAAATATTAAAAAGTAAGCTATTTTTATGATCAGGCGTGTATAGCTATATACTATAAGCGATAAAAATAAAAACATGATCTTAAGCAAGGTCGTTCCGTCAATTTTAGAAGCCCTATACCATTTTTAAAATATAGGCTTTTTAACGACACAAAAAGGTCAAATACTGTAACATAAATGTATTATTAGAACTCAATATACAAAAGTTACAATATGAAACTACATATTACGATATCGTTGAGCGGGATATTAGTATACTTAAGGTAACCGTTCGAAAATATAAAAGGAATCGTGTATAACATCATATTATTTGACCACATTTAACATTTATTATAAGGGGAAATCATCCCTGCTGCATACTGCAGGGATTGATATCTGCTGCGAGGTACAAATAAAGGGTTATTAATGTAAAATAATAATATTTAGAGGGTACTAAATGTAAATATCAAAAAAAATATTACAAACAAACAGCAGGGATGAATCTGCTGTTAGCAGCAGCGATTTGAAACGATTTTTCTAAACTTGGGTTAAAAGTGTAGATCTTGTAAATTTATTTGTATATTTTTAAAAGTGAAACTAAGAAGTTAGGATAAAAAAGAGAAAAGCTATAAAATGTAGGGCTTAAAAAGAATATTACTCCACCAAACATTACCATCTCCCAATGGCACATGAGGTCTGTACCTCCATTTTTCTGCTTTTGGTCGCTTGAAACTAATTTCTATTGCACTCATATAACTCACTTAAACTTAAAGATACATTGTCATCAAATTGATGTTAAACATCGTATTAAATCAATCTTACATTTTATAACATCGGAGGCCTTCAAAAATTCGGGGCCTGTGTAGTTGTAGTTGTGCACTCTGCACATCCTCAAATCCGGCCTTGATTTTAAGACTCACGCGCAAAACAATTTCAATCATCGATCCATATGTGTAGGGTAAGGATGAGCTCGATATTAATTCTGTCCTGAACATGTCTTGATTTAGTGTTTTTGATTTTTTTTCTGATAAAAAAGTTATCTACCAATCTCGTATCGAATATGATTTGGATATCGGTACTGGTATCGGGAAATCGAAATTTTCCCTTTTTTTCGGAAATTTTCGGATTTGGTACCAGTCCTGTAACGAATTAGTGGTTCCAAATTTTTTTTCACCTTATTTCGTAGTCTCGGTACGATATCGAACGAAATTCAGATATCAGGAATCATTACGATTTGGGTTTAAATTCAGGATTCAAGTCGAAATACTCATCCTAGTATAGGGAGATTATGTGAATCGAAAAAGCACTAAATTTGTAAGTGGCCGTTCCAAACGAAAAAATAGATTTAGGTCGTTTAATTAAATAAAATTTGACAAACCCAACCAAATATTACAACTTTTTTCACAAAATTAATAGAGTCGAGTTCCTTATAAAAAAGGTATCCAAAAAAGAAGGAAGGAACGAATCTGGGCCCTCCATTTTTCTATCATCCAACCATCCATATTAAACACACAAATCATATATAAACAATAAAAAAAAAAAAAAAAAACACACAACCCACCCACTTTCTCTCTCTAACAACCCCCGATCTCACCTCCCGATATAACAAACACTCAGATCCAAAATCAATCTCGCCGGAATAAATGGAAACTCGCCGGAATGATATGTAAATAACAAAACCCTCGCCGGAAACCATTACTATCACGAATCTATAACCTATATATTCATAAAACCTTATTCATAAAAGATTGTAACCCTCGCCGGAAACCATAACCCTCGCCGGAAAATAAAAAAACTCGCCGGAACCCTAATCAATCAGAAAAATGGATGAACCTGATTTAGATGACGTTATGGTAGTGGTTTCTCAGCTTGATTTGAATAAAAGTGATGCATCAGAACAGTGTTCTTCTTCAGAAAAAGTAAAAGATGGTTTTCCAGGTAAATTATCGTTCTGAGGTTGTTTTGTTAGTGTTAAATGAAAATTACATGTAATTCTGGGTGAATTACATGTAATTTTTGAAAGAAGGTGGTTTGTTAGTGCTGAATGGAAATTACATGTAATTCTGTGTGAATTACATGTAATTTTTGTATTAAAATGATTTGTTAGTGCTGAATAGAAATTACATGTAATTCTGGGTGAATTACATGTAATTTTTGAAAGAAGGTGGTTTGTTAGTGCTGAATGGAAATTACATGTAATTCTGTGTGAATTACATGTAATTTTTGTATTAAAATGATTTGTTAGTGCTGAATAGAAATTACATGTAATTCTGTGTGAATTACATGTAATTTTTGTATTAAAATGATTTGTTAGTGCTGAATAGAAATTACATGTAGTTCTGTGTGAATTACATGTAATTTTTGTATTAAAATGGTTTGTTAGTGCTGAATGGAAATTACATGTAATTCTGTGTGTATTACATGTAATTTTTGTATTAAAATGGTTTGTTAGTGTTGAATGGAAATTACATGTAATTCTGTGTGTATTACATGTAATTTTTGTATTAAAATGGTTTGTTAGTGTTGAATGGAAATTACATGTAATTCTGTGTGAATTACATGTAATTTTTGTATTAAAATGATTTGTTAGTGCTGAATAGAAATTACATGTAATTCTTTGTGAATTACATGTAATTTTTGTATTAAAATGGTTTGTTAGCGTTGAATGGAAATTACATGTAATTCTGTTTTTTAAATACAGGTATGAAAACCCCAAGAGCAACAGTTTTTGCGCAAGATGAAACACCCGGTGGATCAGTAAATTGGGAGCCTCGTGTACATGGAATTCGTATACCAGAAGTGGGAGATATTTATGATACATTGGAAGAAGCTTTTGATATGTATTCAAATTATGCTGAAAAGGGAGGCTTTGAAGTTAAAAAATCGGGACAAAGTAAAACAAAATCAGGAATGGTAAAACACAAGTACATTACTTGTAACAAAGGAGGAAAACCAATACGTGTTGATTTTGACACATTGGATCCAAAAAATAAAGGTAAACAAATCAGAAACACAACACACCACGTGACTGGTTGTAAAGCTCAGATAAAGTTACAGTTGAATATTGTTACCGGAAAATACAAGTTGGTACAATTTATAGCAAAACACAACCACCATCTTCTACCAGAGGTGTACCAACACTATACAAAGAAACAACGAAAAATGCCTCAAGCCGAAAAGATGTTTGTTGTAAAAGCTGCAGCAAATAAACTTGGTGCAACGCGTGCTCACAACTTCTTAAGTAGTATCAAAGGTGGTGATGAATATGTTCATGGGACGACCGCTGATTTTAAGAATGCTCAGAGGGATGTTACTGAATTTATTGGGGAAAATGATGCACAAATGCTAATAAACAAAATGGAAAACAGAAAGTTGTATGTGCCGAACTTTACATTTGAATATAAGGTAGAAAATGATGAACTCGTTGCGATGTTTTGGGCGGATGAAGTTGCAAAGTGCTATTACAAAGAGTTTGGAGACATAGTATCTTTTGATGCAACCTTCAATAGCAACAGGTAAGTTAATTGTTTGTAATTCTTGTATGTTTATACTTTTTATTAGTGAATTACATGTAATTCTGTGTGAATTACATGTAATTCTGTGTGAATTACATTTAATTCTGTGTGAATTACATGTAATTCTGTGTGAATTACATGTAATTCTGTGTGAATTACATGTAATTCTGTATGAATTACATGTAATACTAATCAGATGTATTTCTATTAGAATTACAAAGACAATATTTAAATTACATGTAATTCACACAGATTTACATGTAATTCTTGGTAGAATTACATGTGATTCAGGAATGTAGATTTTAATACATTGCTATGTTATATAGGTACAACATGAAGTTTGTACCATTCACTGGCATCGACAATCACAGAAAGTGTGTGACACTTGGTTCGGGAATGATTTTACATGAAGATACCGAATCATATACGTGGTTGCTAACAGCATTTTTGTCCGCCGTTGGAAAAGAGCCGACAATGATTGTAACCGATCAGGATGGAGCCATGAAGAGAGCTATTGAAGCCGTTTTTAAAACAACAAAACACAGACTATGCATGTGGCACATTTCCCAAAAGATCCCATCTAAAGTATTTTTGTTCAAGTTAGAAACTGTTTTTCATGATAGAATCACATGTAATTCTGTGTGAATTACATGTAATTCATATTAGAATCACATGTGATTCTACTTTATTTCTGTGTGAATGATTTGTTAGTTTTGAATGCAAATCACATGTAATTCTGTGTAAATTACATGTGATTTTTTGAATAAAAATACCTTGTTAGTGAATGTATGCTAATCACATGTAATTCTGTGTGAATTACATGTGATTTTTGGAAAAAAAAAATATTTTTTTAGTGCTAATTACTTTATATCTTCAAAACAGATTTGTGAAGAAATATACAAAGGGGCTTTCAAAGAACGATTTGATAGGCTCATTTGGAATATGTTCATAGAACCAAAGCAGTTTGAAGAGAGATGGGGGTTATTGATAGATGAATTTGAGTTGAAAGAAAACAAGTGGATGAAAAAAATGTATGATCTTAGAAAAATGTGGATTCCCGCTTATTTTATCGACTCTCCTTTGTTTGGCTTGATGAGGACGACTTCCAGGTCCGAAAGTGAAAATTCTTTCTTTAAAAGTTTCACAAGCCAAGGGTCAACACTTGTTGGTTTCATGATGTCATACGAATCAGCAATGGAAAGTCAAAGACATAGGCAAGAGAATTTGGACTTCCAAACGCTTGATGCGGCTCCAACATATAAAACAATGTTGGACATTGAACGTCATGCTGCAAGAATATATACAAAGACAATATTTGAATTTGTTCAACATGAAATTAATGCTGCTTGCTGGAATTGTACGATACAAGGTTTACAAAATAGTGAAGGATGTGAGACTTTCATAATTAGAGACAAAGCGGCAAATTCTTACAGAACTATTTACACCAAAAGTAGAAAAGAACAAGACAAGGAAATCGCAGCAGAGAAAGCGACAGAAATAGAATACAAGGTATAATTTACATGAGCTTTTAAAAATAAATAAATAGGCTCTTAAAGGAATCACATGTAATTCTGTGTGAATTACATGTAATTCTGTGTGAATTACATGTAATTATTAAATAATTACATGTAATTCTGTGTGAATTACATGTAATTATTAAATAATTACATCTAATTCTAAACAAAATAATAAATAATGAAATTACATGTGATTCTAATGTAAATTCCTTGTGTTTTGCAAAAAGGTACTAAGAGTTATAGAAGACGGGTCAGTGGTTTGTTCTTGTAGACATTTTCTACGATATGGTTTTCTATGTCGACACATATTTTGTGTGTTCAAGAACCGTGATGTTAATGTTATTCCCAAGGAATACATTTTGAGGAGATGGACAAGAGAGATAATACCACCTGAGCTTCGAAGACAAATAAACAGATATGGGGAAAAGAATGTAACCGTTGAAAGGCTTTCAAACGAGGTGAATTTTGTTGTGGATGATTGTTTATTCTTATTGAGCAAAGATGAAGAGAGGTTGGCAGCTTATCTTGAAAAGTTGAAAGTGATATATGAAGAAATAAAAGTTGATATGCCTAATCCTCCTTCAAGAAAAACGGCAGATGTTATTGGTGCTTTGTTTGCTATTTCAGAGCCTGATCATCTAGATGTGAACAATCCAACGAAGGCTAGAAACAAAGGAGACCATCCAAATGATGGAAAAAAACTAAAAAAAGGAGAACGATTGAAAAGTGGAAGAGAAAAGGCGCTTAAAGTTCGAAAGAAACCATTGAAGGTTTGTGGATATTGTAAGGTGAAGACGCGTGAGCATACAAAAAGAACTTGCCCAAAGAACCCAAACGCAAAGAAAAAGAAGGCCTCACCAATTATTGATGTTTGAACACTTTTCATTTACTTCATTTTTTTTTCATTTCCCAAAACATTTGTTTAAGATTCCAGAACCTATGTTTACGTTTTAAAATTACATGTAATTTACGTTTTAGGTCAACATCAATATGATTTCCATTGATTTACATGTGACAGAGTTGAGGTACTTATGTTTTTTGGGGAAGATAAAAATGAATTACATGTAATTCTGTGTGAATTACATGTAATTCTGGTATAATTACATGTAATTCTGTGTGAATTACATGTAATTCTGTGTGAATAAGGTAAGTGGCAAGGGATTTCAGTGAGTGATTCTGTATGAATTTAATATAATTTTAAGTAAATCCAATGTCACAAAACACTTGACCATAATCTGATCTAACTTCTTTAAACATAGCCATGACACTAAGTTATACTCAATTGAAATAATGTGTGAATTACAAGTAATTCTGTGTGAATTACATGTAATTGAAGTGTTCAATTACATGTAATTGAAGTGTTCAATAATGCATAACACAAAGACACTGAAAATATAACATACAGGTAATCTGAAATATAACAACCTGGAAAACCTGTCTGAAACAAGTTAACATAGCCATGACACACCAAGTTATGTTCGATTAAGCATGTCACAAAACACATAACCTAAAAATATCCAGACAAAGCCATTACATAATAACATAATATATCCATACAGCACACTTCACAGAACTTTTGATGACCTAATCTCTTTCTCGCTCCTGCCTATTCTTTAGTGCATGGCAGAGTATCTCGAGCTTCTGATTAATCTCATTCTTATCAAACTCCATGGCTAGTTGACGCATCTTATCAGCATGACAGTTTTGCTCATGTAGAAGCATCTTAGAAAGAAATTTGAAACGTAAAAGTCTCAACATGTCACGTTGCATTCTGGACTCCGGGACAAGCCCACAATCCCAATCCGCAACTGCTCCGCCAACATATGTCTCCATGTGAAGCATTGCGAAGACTCCACAATCCCGAGAATTCTCTTTTGTCATCCACTTTAATTTTGGCGTTTTTGCTCTCTTCAACTTTCTGATGGAATTATGCTTCTTGTGATTATACAACTTTAAGTGTCTCGCAAACAAATCTCTCTACAAAAAAAGACAAAATAAATATTTTGTAATCCAACATGAATCACATGTAATTAACACGAATCACATGTAATTCTGTGTGAATCACATGTAATTAACAGAAAAATCACAAATAATTAACAGAAACTTACAAGAAGATCACAGACATCCTTGTACTTTCCATCATAAGGTGCTCCCGACCCGCTGTTATCTAGAACAGTCATTGATGCTACTTTTAGGTTGAAGACAACCACATAAAAATGCCCAGACATGCAGATCGGGAAGAAAGCCTGTTTTTAATAAACCAAAAATTAGAATGAAAAAAAAATAATAACCAAACAAAAAGAAAATAAAATTCTGTTTACCAATTCAACGCCTTCCAAGGCCAGACCACCAACATCGTTTTCGAATTGAGCAGAAATTTGCTTTGAAAATCGGTCCCATATATCAGCATCCGTTTTCAAGGCTCCATTAATCATTTCTCGAGTCTGAATATAAAAAAAAAACATTAATTTATGACAGAAATAATAAATTTATTTTGGGTGTAGAAAAATTAACTTACAACACATCCTGTTGGAAAGAAGTGCCTTATTGGCATTCGAGGATCTCGGAAACGCTCTTCGTAATTCAGAACAGAACCAAAGCAATCTAGCACGTTTGCATCAACCCAAAGGCCAGGAGATAGTGTTTCGAGATTCAAACGAACTCCATAAACTTTGTGGCCAGAAAATGTTTCAAAAACATATTCTCTGTTAAAGAAAAAAATAAAATACATAAAAAACATTGTCTTGTAGTTTACATGTAATTACATGTAATTATACCAGAATTACATGTAATTCTGCTATAATTACATGTAATTCTGGTATAATTACATGTAATTATACCAGAGTTGCATGTAATTCTGCTACAATTACATGTAATTATAGCAGAATTACATGCAACTCTAAATTGAATAAATATTAATTTATATTTAACAAAAATGAAAATAACTCACTCCTTATCACCCTGCATTGCGAACACACTAGAGCCCAGAAGAAACTCATTTTGAGTAAGTTTGGGGAGAACTTTTGTCTTTTTATTCACATACGGAGATATCAAGAATACCGAAGGTTTCCCAACTCGCTTTCCAGGACTAGGACTAGGACTTTGGCTTAAAACACGAAGCGATAGTTTTTCAGGAGTAGAAGGTGCTTCCTCATCAACAAGGGCATCATCCAGAGCATTCTCTGCTGGATCAACATGTCGACCATGTTGAGCCTGAAAAAAATAAAATACATAAAAAACATTGTCTTGTAGTTTACATGTAATTACATGTAATTATACCAGAATTACATGTAATTCTGCTATAATTACATGTAATTCTGCTATAATTACATGTAATTCTGCTATAATTACATGTAATTATACCAGAGTTGCATGTAATAAAAAACATACTTAATATACATTAAAAAATAATAAACTTTGGAACAACACACTAATAAAAGTTTGAAACTTACAGAAAAATACTCGTCGGCAAGGCGATCAATCTCATTTCCAACCTCTTCTATGTTTTCATCTAACCACTGTGAAAAAGAGTCCGGTGTACTCATTATCTCAAAATCTTCATCAACTTGAACTTCAGCGGATTCTTTTTCAACATCTGTTTCTTTTTGAACAATGGTCTCTTCAATAGTAGGCACCTTATCGAAAACATTCCCAAACAAAGGAGGAATTTCCGAAATAATTGTATCATCTTCGCTAAGAATCTTTGAAGCCTCATGAGCTGGCTTGGAGGCCTTCTTAGCAACAACCTTGGAAGGCGACTCAACAGAAATCTTTGAAGACTTAGAAGCCGGCTTTTTAGCAGCCTTGGGAGGCGGCTCAGTAGAAACATTAGAAGCTTCAAAAACCGGTTTGTTAGCAGACTTGGTTGAAGACCTTAGAACAGGACTAGATTTTTTCTTCCCACCTAGCAAACGCGTCTTGGAAGCCAACTTAGGATCACTCCGTAGAACTGGAATCTCCGTGGGAACTTGAACATTCTGACCAACAACCACATTATCTATAACATCCGTAGTATTCTCCGTACTTAACTCAAGCAAATTCGAAGCAGAAATCACCGACACCCCCCCCAACAGCATTCAAACTCACACGACCACCCATATTCTCATCAACCAAATCCTTATCAATCATAACATCATCCCCTACAGCCTCTGACACAGTAGCTAACTTATCAAGACTACAAACACCATCAAATACATTTTTCGGACTCAAACCCCTACCCCTCGAATAAAAAATACTAGGAGAACCACTACCCCTAGGAGAACCTCCACGACTACCTCGAAAGCCTCTACCCCTAGGAGAACCTCGAACCCTAGAAGTTGTAGTTATACCTTGTCTCACGGTATCAAAATCAATAGAGCTAAAAGCACCTGAACCAAAAAAAAAAATAGCATCAGTAAACTTATAAAAAACAACATTTAACAAAATCCATAAAACACATTAGAATTACATGTAATTCACACATAATTACATGTAATTCTGGTATAATTACATGTAATTATGTGTGAATCACATGTAATTCCACACAAAAACAAACACACCTGTCAACAACATACAGCTATCATAAAATATTAATTTGTATCGGTTAGTTCTACATTACAAGTCAATGAACCGTTGACTCTTTATATTAATGAGCGTTTGCTCCAACTGAAGATAAATGGTATTCTGTTACTCGTAACAACCAATGCAGCTGCAAAGGAGTTCTGCTGTAACAACCAATGCAGCTGCAAAGGAGTTCTGCTGTAAGAAAGTTGTGCCTTCATTTTTGGCTACTCATTTAAAATACAAAGACAATAATGTATTATCAATGCATTCTGCCACCATTTTCTAACAACCTGGAATTGGTAGATGTGTGCTAAGGTTCGGTGACAGCCACATGTTACGCTGGCGGTGGAACCTCGGCTACATGCTCTTGCACTCAATTATCACAAATAATTATATTCACATATTTGGATTAAACCGCATCAAGTTTGACAACCAATGACTGCCTTATCGCTCTTAACCTATCCTAAACTGCAGGAGTCACAAATTCACACTCTGCTAGCCTAATCTACACCTGTTTTATAGGAAAAAGGTACAAGCAGAATGCACCAACAATCGTAAAATTGACACTCAAATCATAGAACCATTTGGTTTAACCATTTGGTTTAACACCAACTACATACCATGAGACTATACATAATTACACGTAATTATAACACATCAAAAACATATTCAAAAACAAAAAAATCATTCAATCAAATAAATCAAAAATAAAACAGACATATCTAAAAACTAAATAAGCAGCTAATAAGTCAAATAAGCAACATAAAAATAAGAAAAAAGAAAGAATAAGCAAAAAGCCCTAAAAAACTTACCAATCTGTTGATTCGGATAGGTGATTGCATCGGAAACACCAAACAAAGACGATTCAGGCACTGGATCGCCTTTAGAAGCACTGATTTCATCTCGAATATCCATAATCGAATGGTTAGATCATAAGATTTGGTGGTTAGGGTTACGATTTGGTGGTTAGGTACGGTTTGAAGATGAGAAATGAAATGACGAGGAAAGGATTTGGGGGAAGCGGTTTGATAAATTTAATAAGGATGAAATTACGAAAATACCCTCCAAGATATAATCTCAGCCATCCAAAGTTTTTAAGAATGAACGGCTGAGATTAGTTCTTTCTTACTTTTTTGGAAGCACGTTCCCTCCGGAACTTTTGTCACAAAATTAATAAGGTAACTGCTAACCTGTTACTAAGCTACGAAAAAACATACCTAATAATGTCGTACGTATCGCAACTTGTGAGTTTACTTAAACGACCCCTAACCTCTTAGTAAGCTACGAAAAAACCTGTCAAGTGTCACTAAACACTGCCACTAACTTGTTCTATTGCAAAATGGCACCATTGTAAACTTTCTAAATGCTAGACCTATACAAATATGATTGGTGCGATTGAAAAATTGATTCGTGAATCTGAGGGGTAAGAATGAGTCTTAAGCACTCGTTAAAATGTGACTAGTCTATATTTCTCATTGTTCTTTTAACTATATATAAAAATAATTTGTGCATTATGTGAAGGTTGTGGTGAAATTTGATTATATTTGTTAATTTTCCTTGACTAATTTACATGATTGTTGCTAATATCTTTATTGATCACGAATAAAACAAGGTAGAGTTTAATGTGTGCACCTACTCTTTTAGTAGTCCAGTCTCTTGGGGTCCAACATATAATGATAATTAAGGAAGAAAATCTCCAAAGTTGTTTTCAATTAATTACTTTATTGAATGATGTTAGATTATGTTTCTTCCACTGTTATAAGTCAAAATGATTCAAAATCTCGCTTCACAATTTTCCATTTTGATTTGGTTCCCACTTTGATTTCGAGTTCTTTCCAAAAAAAATTATCTGCAATAAAACAAAAACATATTCACATAATTCTTACATACGTGCTTTCTTATAAATAAATATACACAACTACGGAGCGCGGGATTTTAACTTAAGACTAACATTGCAACAACACAATAACTCGAAGGTTATTTTCGAACAGTAAGTTAGTCATTAAAAACTAACTTTGCAAATAACTGATAACTCCAAAGACAATTTTTGTAAGCTATTTTTGAAACTTTACAAAAATAATTTTTAGGTTAACGTTTTATTGCAAAGCTAGCTATTAAGACTAACTGTGCAACGGAACAATAACCTTAAGGATTATTTTGGTAACTTGATAACCTCAATGATAATTTTCGTAAATTGATTTTGAATTTTTTTACCGAAACGATCATTGGTTAGCATTAACTTTGGAACGGACTGCTAACCTCACAAACTATTTCCGTATCTTGATAATCTCAAGAACAATTTTCATAAACTGTTTTTGAAATACTTTACGGAAATAATCTTTTGGTTAGCGTTTTGTTGAAAAGTTAGTCGTTAGAGACTAATTTTGCAATTGTCCGTTAACTTCAAAAACTATTTTCGTAACCTTTTTGCACCGTTAATTCTACTGTTCTCACACTCTCAATTTACTGTTTACGTTTTTCTTTTCCTTTTGCTTATAAAGATGCAGGGTCGTATCGAGAATATTGGTTGCCATGTACGATAACAAAAAGGGTAAACGTCATAAATACACGACATACTTATAAAACTGGTCTATTATACCTATTGAACTTTTTTATGTTCGATTTTCACACTCACCACATAGGAAATTGGTCAAACCATTTGAGTTTACCTTTGACTTAACGGAACAACCGGTTACCGTTAATACTTTCGTTAACTTGGAATTTTGTTTTACAATTTTAGTCATTTCTTTAACTTTAAACATCATCATCTTCATCATGTTCATCATCTTCCCAAATCTAAAATCCAATCCTCAGATCCAAATCAAGAACAACAATGGTCAAAGCACAAGCATTAAATTCAAAACCCACAAAGGTTAAATTCATCAACACCCACAAAAATCATTACTCTCAACACCCACAAAAATCATTGAACAGCCTGCATAAACATTAAAAAAGCTGAAACAAGAACAACCTCCTACTGCCCCTCCAAAGCTTGAAGAAAAGAGTAATCCTTTAGTCATTGCTAATGGTAACAACAATGTTGGGATTTAGAACTAGTTAAACCATTAACTACGAGTACGCAGCGGAATGGATCTAGTATAACAAACATGATTAACACATAATAAAAACAATAATAAAACCAACCTTTTAATTAATTGAATAAAACAATTAATTGATCTTGATCTTGAAGCTATAACGGTAAAGTAACCGTCCTCTAACGATTGCTCACACGACACGTCAAACGAACACACCACGATGCTAGTGGTAACTTCACTTCGATTAAATCTTGCAACTAGAAACCCTAATATCCAAAACCCTAATTGGGATTGCGTAAGGATACGGTTTTGTAGACGTTACAAGATTCTTGGAAAAATCACCAATAAACCCTAATTAGGGCTTACAATAAATCGGACCACAAGAGAATACTAAAACCTAGATTATGAGATCTAGGGTTTAGTTATAAAGCTTAAATCTTTATAAGAAAACCACCAAGAAGGATTGATCTTATAAAGGTTAAACCTTTATGTGTGATTTTAGGTTAAGGAAAAAGTTTGTTCGCTTTGGGTGTTGGGGGTGGGTCGATCGGACGCAACAAACAAAGAGGGAGAGACAAAAATTTATGAGGGGTATGGGATTGTATTTATACACATCCTTGCACCTCCTCAAAATTATTGTGGCCCAACCCAACACCTAAATTAAGTAACTAATTACTTGATTAACAAACAAAAGATCCTTCTAGACCCCTTAGGGTATTCGGCCGCCTATATGGCACCGGATGTTTCTAGAAGTTGATTTCCTTCCTTAATTTAAATAACGCACTCGCCTTTAATTAATTAAAACCCGTTAATTAATTAAACCACCGTTAACTAAATAAAACGTGAAGTTTTTATTATACGTTTAATTATAAATAATAAAACGTATATAAACGTGTATTCTCCGTATTGAGTGTGTGCCCCCGATAGGCTCACGCATTTACCGATGGCTAAACGATCGCATATCTCAACAGCTCCCACTTGTGAGAGTTTAGACATACAACGTCCATAATGAAGCATCTAGCAACACTTCATTATAACCGGAAAATGTTGAGTTAAATAGTTCCAAGAATAAGATCTTAAAGACTAGTAATGGTGTACGATTATTTGAGCTTGCTGATAATCATCCCTTCGTTTCAATGTACTGGTTAAACCATGGATATGGATCCTAACTCATTCCATATAGTTTAACTTTAATTCCTCGTTTACAAATTAATTTAGATAGTCCAAATTGTAACAAGCATCATCTTGATTACATTTTGGGTACGGCCATACAATTACCTAATTAATTCTGGAGGGGATCCAGGGTACTTCACTGCACTATATCAGAGTGGAGGAACGAATTCTATATTGACTGCAAGTGTCTGTGGATGCTGCTTCCCAACACTTTCAATTAGAGTCGTTATAGCTAGTTCTGGCGAGCTAGCGTTGGACATAAAATCAAGATGCGATATTCACACATGCACAACTTGTTTGCATCTCAAGTCTAAGGATGACCTAATCCTCACCATTTATGTATTCGAATTTACTCATGACAACGGATCCAAAAGTAAACATTCGAAAGTTCGGGTTGTCCAATATTCATATCAATGAATAACATATGAGTTTGGTTGGAAGCCGTCCACCATATATACCAGTATATTACCAACACTCATATTTGTCTTAATGTATACAATATTCCCATATTGTTTAACCGACAATGGACATGTTTAGAATAACTAAATATTCAAGGATTTAAACATACAAACATAGGGCAACAATAATTATATGAAGATAACAAACATCAAATATCTTTATTCATCAGAAAATAATTAAATTGTCTTACAATCCCAAATTATCCAAATACTACGATTAACACATATTACATGAGACTATTAGCTGGAGGCAAACCAATTCCATGAGTTAACATGGCATGCTTTTTGAGGTCTAACGCCTTTGTGAAGGGGTCAGCTAAATTGTCGTGTGTGTGAATGTGACAACTGTGGTTTTGGGTTTGTCACTTGGTCTTACTTTTAGGTTATTTTATATGTGCTTACTTGAATTTTGTGTTTACGTGTTTATTTTGTGTGAACGAGGTTGGTGTGGTTATCGTTTATGAGTATAGAGTACTCATAAGTAAATCGAGGAACGGTTATTTCATGTTCATGAGCTCACAAGTGGTGACTATGAAATGAAAATGGTGATATTGTGGTGTTTACGTATACGTATAAGTATTATAGTAGTAGTATTTTTTTTAGGATTTACGGTTTAGCGTTTAGAGGTCTCGGGTGAGGTAATTATCCATATGAATATTTTTCGGGATGGTTTTAAGTCATTTAGGACTTAGTTATAAAGTTTATTTCAAAATTTGAGATTTTTATTAAAAGTGTATATTTTACGTCTTTTACGGTAAAACGCGTAAAACTGACTAGTTTTACGGTTTTGAGGCTTTGGAGGCTTTAGGAGCTGAAATAAATTAAGGAAAATTAAGGTAATATTATTAATACATATATTAATAATAAATAGAAAAAAAACGAATCTAAAGGGGGTTTAGGTCGGTTTGGAAAAAAGAAAAGAAGGAAAAAAGGAAAAAAAGAGGAAAAAGGAAAGTTGGGTTTTATATTTGGACTAGGATTCTTATTACATTATATAAGGATTTTAAAGAGAAAAAAAAACATAAAATCCCTGGAGAAAAAGAATGGTCGACGGTTTATGGATAATTTTTAGGGTTCTTCATCAAAATTTAGGGTTTTCATAAATCAAAGGTAAACTTTCGTAATCCCTTTTTAATTTAATTGTTTTTAATGTTTACATAATCATCTTATGATGGATTTAGGTTAGGGTTTTAATAAGAATCTGTATTTTAATGATATTATAATGATTAGATGGTTTAGGGTTTGTAATTAATGGGGTTATGGGTAATTAATTAGGTTAAATTAATTAAACCCGTTTTTAAAAACTAGGCAGAATTTTGAGTCAATTGTTTTGATCATATCGGGAGTTCTAGGAACATTCAAGATGCGATCCAAGTATCCATGAAAAGGTAATTGAAGTGGATTTTTAATGCAAGAAACTAGAACTAAATTGGAGGTCGGGAAGTGGGTCAAAAACAGGTTACAACAGTCGGAGGTCAATACAGTTTTGAAGTCAGCCTGTTTTCTTTTTAAGTTTTGGGTTGTTTGGGGTACTTAGGGTTGCATTGGGATCTTCTCACGAACATGAGAGATGGTTTATATATTGTACAAGTATCTGTACTTGGTCTAAAGTTGTGGTTTAGGGTAAGACCCTTTAATGGTAACAAACTTTTCATACGTTTAAAATCAGTAAATTCTAGATAGGTAGCAATATATACACATATATCGGGGCCTTAACAATAGCTTTAAGGTTAGGGCAAGTGGGAGGTTTTAGCTAACATGTATAAAAGTGTGAATATTCCTTTTACAGAAACCATTGGTATATTTAAGTGGACATTTGACTTAAAGTTTTGAGACCTAAAAACTGGGATTGTTTTGTGTAAAATATGAACGGGATAGTTATTAAACTTAACCAAGTTAAGGACTTGTTAAGGAAGGGTAATGGGATGGTTAGAGCTTATCAATGAGGTTTTTATATGGGAATATACTAGATGTCCATCATATGTTGACGAGCCATCTTAGTGATAGGTTCATGTATTGATTTCGTGTTTTTGGTTTGTTAGCTTGTTGGTAGTGCGAGGACTTGTGAAGAAGCTATCAGGTGAGTTTCATAGTCCCATGTTTATTATTGATTTTTGACTTCCAGATGGGATGGAAGAGACACTGTGTTGAGTTATTTTCTAAATTAATGCTGTGAATGTTTTTGTGATTTGAGATGGACTTGTGTGTACATTGTGTGATTAACTGCTATGTGATTCTTGATTGTGTATGATTTGGATCGGGGGACACGTGCCGTCTCAGTTATTGAGGTTTGACAAGGCAGTGGCCTTGTGGTTTGACAAGGTAGTGGCCTTGGGATAGGTACATAGTGTGATCATCTATGGTACCATGTTGTTTGGCAAGGTAGGAGCCTTGGATTTTGGTTTGGAATGATTGATCTTGAATGCTAGTTGTTAATACATAATTCTAGCACATTGTCCATATGTTATTGTGTTGATGGTTGTTAATCACAGATTGTAATTG
This sequence comes from Glebionis coronaria, assembly GCA_025667525.1. Taxonomy (NCBI): domain Eukaryota; kingdom Viridiplantae; phylum Streptophyta; class Magnoliopsida; order Asterales; family Asteraceae; genus Glebionis; species Glebionis coronaria. The sequence continues at coordinate 155,933,411 of CM046876.1, forward strand.
ATTTAGCGTTGAAGTCTAAACCTATGACTCTCACCAACTTTATGTTGACGTGTTTTAGTGTCTCTTTCAGGTGATACTATGGTTAAGCATGAGAACATAAGTGGCTAGGATTGGAGAAGCTTAGGAATGCATATAGAAGGAGAATCCCCGTTTCCTTCTTAGTTTTTATTTATTCTTTTAATAAGTGATACTGTGGCACACATATATTTGTTTGGTTATGTTATTTGTTTGTCTTGGGTAAGCGGTAGGACTGTTACCTACTTACCTAGACTCCTGAGTCTGATGAGATATTGTCATGACTTTGTGTCTCCATTTTATGACATTTCTTATTTCATATAGTTATCTCTATAGACACGCCATGTTGTGATGATATCCATACGTCGCGCCCCATATTCTGCCATGGTGGGGTGTGACAGTGAACTTTCTCCAGACTAACATCACCAAGTTCATTCACTTCTCTGAGGTAGTGAACTTTGGAACGATAATGTTTCGCACCTTTAGTGATTCCTGGTTCATTAGCTATAGTAATGGCTCCGGTATTGTCACAATACATCGTCATAGGTTCATTATTTGTGGGAACAACACCAAGCCCAGAAATAAACTTCCTAATCCAAACTGCCTCTTTAGCAGCCTCCGAAGCGGCTATATACTCAGCCTCTGTAGATGAGTTTGCATGGATGGTCTGCTTTGCGCTTTTCCAGCTTACAGCACCTCCATTCAGCATGAAAACATATCCCGTCTGAGACTTCGTGTCATCAGCATCCGTAAGATATCCAGCATCAGTGTAGCAAGCAACCCTGAGCTCTCTTTTCATACCTCCTCCATAAACAAGAAACATGTCTTTGGTATGCCTAAGATACCTCAGAATGTTCTTAACAGCAGTCCAGTGAGAATCACCAGGATTTTGCTGAAATCGGCTAGTCATGTTCTGAGAGAACGCAACATCAGGTCTCGTACATCTAACAGCATACATGATTGATCCTATTGCCGAAGCATAAGGAACTCTCTGCATGCGTCTCACCTCATCAGGTGTTGATGCTCCTTGAGTCTTAGATAATTTTGATTTAGTTTGCATGGGAACAAAGCCACGTTTGGAATTGTCCATGTTATACTTCTTCAAAATCTTATCTATGTAAGAACTTTGACATAAACCAATTAACCGTCTAGGTCTATCACGTATGATCTTGATTCCAAGTATATACGCAGCATCTCCCAAATCCTTCATGGAAAAACACCTTCTAAGGTAAGGTTTTACACTTTGCAACATTGGAATGTCTTTTCCCATCAACAATATGTCATCGACATACTGGACAAGAAACACTACGCTACTACCACTAGCTTTGATATATACACATGGCTCATCAGGATTTTGATTGAAACCAAATTTCTTGATTTCATCATCAAACCTCTTGTTCCATTGCCTTGATGCTTGCTTAAGTCCATAAATGGATCTTTGAAGCTTTCATACACGGTTTGGATACTTTGGATCAACAAAACCCTCAGGTTGCTTCATATAGACTTCTTCGTAAAGCAGTCCATTGAGGAAGGCGGTTTTAACATCCATTTGCCAAATCTCATAGTCATAGAACGCGGCTATGGCTAAGAGAATCCTTATAGCTTTGATATCCGCAACAAGAGAGAAGGTTTCTTCATAATCAACCCCGAAGGTTTGAGTGAAGCCCCTCGCTACATATCGAGCTTTAAAGGTGTGTACATTGCCATCCATGTCGGTCTTCTTTTTGTACAACCACTTGCCACTAACAGTTCTAGCGTTAGGGGAAGGTCAACTAAGATCCAGACATCATTGTCTTTCATGGATTGCATCTCCACATTCATAGCATCCAGCCATTTGTCATATTCAGGATCTGCTAATGCAGCTTTGTAGTTAGTGGGTTCATTATGATCCCCTAACTCATGTTCCTCAGCGTCAATGTATAAACACATACGGTCAGGAGCACGCCTAGTCCTCGTAGACTTTCGAATGGGAGCTATATCACTTATAGGTTCATCAATTTCTTGATCATCCTTTTCATGATTGCTAGTGTTTTCAGAAGAATGTATATCTTCATCTTGAATTACTTCAAGATCCTCTATACTCCCACTTGCTTCTTGATTCATAAGATTTCTCTCTAGGAATTCAACATTACGAGCAACAAATACTTTGTTCTTGGGTGGGTAGTAGAAGGAGTAACCCATCGTTTCCTTTGGGTAACCTATAAATATACACTTAACAGATCGGGGCTCTAGTTTGTCTAGTTTGATAAGCGTGTCACGCTTAACAAGAGCCTCACATCCCCAGACCTTTAAGTAAGACAACTTAGGGGCTTGCCCATACCATACTTCGTATGGAGTCTTTTCAACCTTCTTAGTTGGAACCATATTGAGTATGCGAGCAGCAGACTCAAGAGCATAATCCCAAAAGGATTTAGGAAGAGTTGTTTGGGCCATCATGGAACGAACCATATCAAGTAGGGTTCTATTTCTCCTCTCAGAAACACCATTGTGTTGTGGTGTATATGGAGGAGTTCTTTGGGAAACTATCCCATGTTCCTTAAGATGCTCCAGAAATTCATAACTCATAAATTCACCTCCACGATCCGAACGTAGTGCCTTTATGGTTTTACCGAGTTGATTTTCTACTTCCTTTTGAAACACCTTAAATGTTTCAAAAACTTCATGTTTATGCTTTAGCAAGTAAACATAACCATAACGACTAAAGTCGTCAGTGAAAGTGACGAAGTAACTTGCACCTTGTCTTGACACGGTTCTAAATGGACCACATACATCGGTGTGGATTAGTCCAAGTAGATCTTTAGCCCTCTCCACTTGATGTGAATAAGGTTTACGTGCCATCTTTCCAGATAAACATGAAACACACTTGTCAAAGGAGTCATCATCGTTTGACTTAAGCAATCCACCAGATTGTAATTGCTTAATGCGCTTTTTGCTTATATGGCCAAGGCGACAGTGCCATAGCAATGTAGAGTCCAAATTAGATTTGGCCCTTTTGTTGCTTATAGCATACATAGAACTATTGTTTGCATTAGAATCACACATATCAATTTCATAAATACCATTACTAGGAACAACATTAAAATAAAACATATTATTTTTCGAAACCAAAATACTTGCATTATTCTCAAAACGATTAACAAATCCATCATCATACAAACATGAAACTGAAACAATCCCTCTAGAAATAGAAGGTGCGTAATGACAATTATTCAACATAACAACCAGTCCACTAGGGAGAAATAATTGAAAAACACCAATGGCTTCAATAGCTGCACGATGACCATTGCCCATGTACAGATTCAAAGCTCCTGGCTTCAGCTTCTTACTTATCCTTAGACCCTGAGTAGTATTATAGATGTGAGTACCACAACCAATGTCATAAACCCAAGATTTATTAGGAAAAGTAAAGAGTTCTATCGTGAAGATACCTGAAGTGCTAGCTCCTTGAGAGGACTTCTTTCTCTTCCACAACTCAACGAGATACTCTGGACATTTTCTCTTCCAATGACCACTGTCACCGCATTGGTGACAAATGGCATCCTTAGCAGGATTCTCTCTTCTTGGTGGAGGGGGAATCTTGGCTCGAGGAGTAAAGTTAGCTACTTTCTTCCTTTTACCACGATTCTTACCCTTCGCAGCATTAGACGGTTTAGCCTTGTTAGGCTTTTGAACCCTTCCTGCCCTAATAGCATTAATGGTATTAGGAGTAGCAGGTGCAACCTTCTTTGGCAACATTTTATCATGTAGCTTTAGCATGGCATGCAATTCAGGTATTGTCTTCCCCAGGCCATGCATATTGTAGTCTTGCACGAACCTATCATAGTCCTTATTCAGTGAGGCTAAAATTAGGCTAACCGAAAGCTTCAAGGACATGGGGTCACCCAAACGTTCCAAATTCTCTATGTACCCCTTCATCTTTAAGACATAGGAGCTCACAAATTGTCCATCCTCATGTTTACATGCGTGAAAGGCACGTGCAACATCAAGGAGTTCTTGATCAGCTTGTTCAGTGAACATGGTCTTCAATTCTTCCATCATTGACCATGCGCCATGACCCTCCAAAAGTTTCTAGAGTTCAGGGTACATAGTCATGAGCATAAGGCCAACGATTTCTCTTGACCTTTTGACCTAATTTGGATGTAAATCCGGGTCTTGCTCTAGTCCTTCATGACCATGAGGCAGAATATCAGGTTGATCAGGAATTGGTTGCTCAAGGTATTTAACCAAGTCATCAGTTTTGAGCGCTATCCGAAGAGCACGATACCAATCAACAAAGTTATTCTCAGTCAACTTCATCTTTTCAAGGAATGACTTAACAGCCGTGCTATTTAAGCAAGAGTTTTGATTATTCATCTACAAAATAAAAGTTCAACGATTAGTATTTTCGATAATTACATTCTCAAAGAATTAACTACCCAATTAATCATGTTGAGACTAAGATCCTTGCTTGCACTCCCACTTAATATTAGAGGTCCGACCGTCTAGTATTCAAGTAGGGCAACAAGGTAAGCGACGGGCGTTAATTGCATTACAAGTGCAACTCTTAGATTTATGAGACGATTCATGAAGTTTATTTGTTGTAGAGTGTTTGGATGGGATGTTCTCTGATCTCTTTCGAGCACCTTTGAACATCTCAAACAAACTTGTTCTACACGTAATAAAGTAATGAATATGTTTCATCTCATCTTTATGCCTCGGGTTCCGAATCTGACCAGGAACTCGACTTTAAGTCGTACCAATTTGAAGCAGCAATTATTGGCAAAGGTCTGACCAGTGACAAAGATCGCCTCGGGTATGTAATTCGCCCTAGGTCTGACCAGATGACGAAAAACAACTACAAGTGCTTCTAAATTGGATGGCATAGACTTAAAAATTTCAAATAGATATCACATAAGTTTTTAGAAAAACAAATGTCAAAGTGTGTAAAAGTATGCATGCAATTCATTCTCTTAGCACAAGTTAAGAAAACAATTTATTAACTTTTTGGTTTAGACGTGTTTTACCACGGGAAAAGATTAAAGAGAGATCAAACCCTATATCCTACTCTACATGCACCCGAAGGTGCAAGTGCTTGGGATAATTATCCCCTAAGTGCCGAAGCACCTATGGAACACGGGAGAAGATTAAAGATCCCTCAAACCCTAGATAGCTCGACTAGAGCACGAGGTGCAATAGCAAGTCCATCATTGGTAAAGACACAAAACGGTGTTGTAGTTTTAAGTATTGTAAACTAATTGATTTTGCAAATCACGTCGTTGAGAAGATAGTTTATAAGCCATCATTACGGTATGTAAGCCCAACTCGAGTGACAATATGATTTCGCAAAATAATTAGAATATAATAAAACCAAGTTTCATAGTTCTTATGTCAATATTAAGATTTGTTCAAAAATCAAGATTTTAACAAATAACACGTAGCCGATTCGCAAGGAAAATATGGTGTATTAATATGACATAGTTTTAAAGCTAGTTTCGATATAAGTCCAATTCGTTTTTATGATTCCTAGAATCTTGAATTATTACGTTTTGCAATTCATAATGGAAAACAAATAAGGACATAAAAACAGACAGAAGGGGGTAGAAGCAGAAGACATACTCTATATGAAAGCGGTAAATCATATAAGATCCAAGTCTCGAATGAGTCTTCCCCAAATTGAGGACCAAAGACCCTCATCAAGTTTTTGAGCAAGGTACTTGATGACGTGCAAAGTATCACAAACGTGAGATGCAAAAGTCTTTGACGGATAATAAAAACAAAAGTAATTATTAACCGGTTCAATTTTAACCTACCCAATTTTAATAGATCTAGATCAAGATTAAAACTTTATGACAAGTATGCATGTAATTGTCATAAAAACATAAATAAAAGAGATTTTGAAGCAAGCGTGTTTTATTCTATGTGTAACCCATGAATGCCATACGATTTGACTCGTGATGCCACTGTTGGGATTTAGAACTAGTTAAACCATTAACTACGAGTACGCAGCGGAATGGATCTAGTATAAAAACATGATTAACACATAATAAAAACAATAATAAAACCAACCTTTTAATTAATTGAATAAAAAAATTAATTGATCTTGATCTTGAAGCTATAACGGTAAAGTAACCGTCCTCTAACGACTGCTCACACGACACGTCAAACGAATACACCACGATGCTAGTGGTAACTTCACTTCGATTAAATCTTGAAACTAGAAACCCTAATATCCAAAACCCTAATTGGGATTGCGTAAGGATACGGTTTTGTAGACGTTACAAGATTCTTGGAAAAATCACCAATAAACCCTAATTAGGGCTTACAATAAATTGGACCACAAGGGAATACTAAAACCTAGATTATGAGATCTATGGTTTAGTTATAAAGCTTAAATCTTTATAAGAAAACCACCAAGAAGGATTGATCTTATAAAGGTTAAACCTTTATGTGTGATTTTAGGTTAAGGAAAAAGTTTGTTCGGTTTGGGTGTTGGGGGTGGGTCGATCGGACGCAACAAACAAAGAGGGAGAGACAAATATTTATGAGGGGTATGGGATTGTATTTATACACATCCTTGCACCTCCTCAAAATTATTAAGGCCCAACCCAACACCTAAATTAAGTAACTAATTACTTGATTAACAAACAAAAGATCCTTCTAGACCCCTTAGGGTATTCGGCCGCCTATAGGGCACCAGATGTTTCTAGAAGTCGATTTCCTTCCTTAATTTAAATAACGCACTCGCCTTTAATTAATTAAAACCCGTTAATTAATTAAACCACCGTTAATTAAATAAAACGTAAAGTTTTTATTATACGTTTAATTATAAATAATAAAACGTAAATAAATGTGTATTCTCCGTATTGAGTGTGTGCCCCCGATAGGCTCACGCATTTACCGATGGCTAAACGATCGTATATCTCAACAAACAAGATCATGAGCTATAATTCATCGCTGACCTTAATAAGTGTGAAAACACTTATCCTTTTACCACTTATTTATAATAATAACAAGACCAAAACATGTATTTAATGTCGTAAAAGGCGGAATTATGCGTGGTTTGTGTTTTTATTGTGTTTTAGGACAAAAATATGAAAAAGGAAGAAAACACGGGCTTTCACGGGCTTTTATCGAAGAAAAAGACAAAAGACGAAGTCAAAAGATCAAAAGTGCAAGAAGAACGGAAGTCAAAGGCCTATTCTGAAGATTTATCGAAGAAAAAGTCTAAAGACGGAAGTTTGACGAAGTCGAAGAACCAAGTCTACTAAAAGAAGAAAATTAGAAGACGAGTTCATTTTATCATTCGACTAATCCCGAGACAAAGTCGAGAAAGACGAGTTCATTTTATCATTCGACTAATCCCGAGACAAAGTCGAGAAAGACGAATAATTTAAAAAGACGAGAAGACAAAAGAAAGAAAGAAAGAAGCATCACACCAACCACTCCTTTCCCTATAATAGAAGACCTTCACTTTCATTTAAGGAGTTAGTTCATTTTTTTAGTTTCTCTTAAGGTAATTAGGAGTATGTGTAACTTTCTCTCTCTAAATTTTCTTTCAAGTTTGTTTAATCTTTCATCTTTAAATCTTGTAATCTTGAATCTTTAATCTTCATCTTAATTTCAAGATTTTCATAATCAATCTTATTCTTCCTTTCTTGTTTTAATTTTGTGTTTGATTCGGTAAAAGTATGTAGTTTGTTTCATCTTTATGCTTATTTGATTAAAGTGCTTATCTTTTTGTTCTTATCATTTTTATGTGATTTATGGTTTTAGCTTATTGTGCTTTTTTGATTGATTTGTTATTTTCTTATTTTTAATAAAGTGTTTTTAAAAGTTTAATCGTTTAAAAGTTGATTGTATAAATTTTGCTTATTTGATGTTTTGAAAGTTTTTAATTCGTGGCTTATTTAGTTCTTCTTAATATTGATTTGGTTAAATTTTTGGTAAGTGCTTATTTGAAAAGTGCTTATTTGGTTTTTGCTTATTTCCCTTTTACATTCCATCGTAAAGTTCTTAAGGGTTTTAAGTATTCCGATCGAGTATCGTGATCGCATAAGCCTAAGGGGTTTTACTTGCGATCAGATACTGCGATCACAAACTGCGATCCAAGCTGCGATCACAAACTGCAATCACAAGTTGCGATCAGATACTGCGATCTCGAGTTGCGATCGACAGTTGCGATCGTTGGTTACGCTCGACAGTTGCGATCGTTGGTTGCGGTCGACATTTGTGATCGTTGGTTGCGATCGTTGGTTACGATTGAGAGTTGCGATCGCTCGTTGCGATCTGATTGCAATCCTTTGTTTTTTTACTTAGTTGTTTTTCAAAGTTTATTATTTCCCACCATTTTTGTCAAGTTTAAGTTTAGATTGTCTTGCCTTATTTTATCTTTAAATTTACTTTTTATTAAGTCCTAAATTTGTTTAATCTCTTTATATTTGTCATTTGCCTTAATTCAATTTACTTTAAAATAGATAATCAAAAGCTCCCCCTTTTAGTTATCAAAAACGATAAGTCCACCTTAAACCGTGATCAATTCGAATTGAATCGAGTACGAACAACACTCACGAACACAACAACACAAAATCTTGTCATATTAAAATGGCGCCGCTGCCGGCTCTTTTCATAAAGATTAACGGTTTTTTGTGAGAAAAATTGGATTTTGGGATCCGTTCTCCTGGGAACGTTATTTTCATAGCATATAAAAATAGCCGAGATGAACAAAAATTTCTTAACCATGGCTACGAAGCAATATCAACAAGTTAAAGTTGTAGCACTTTCTTGTGAGACTTGCGGCGGTCCTCACTCATACACCGATGTCCTACTACTAAAGACAATCCGTGTGAGAACGTGTACGCGGCTAACGGTAACTTTTCTACGGGAGGATATCAAGCACGTCCTCAAGGTGACTGTAATTTGCTAAGTTATCGTTAAAACAATTTTCTTTCACCACCCGGTTTTCCTCCTCAAAACCAAAACAACCTCAATCGCAACAATCAAAGCCAACCTCGAGCTCCTAATCAATATCAAACCCAATGAAATCCATATCCACCTCAAGAAAATAATCAAGTTTACCAACCACCCACCTATCAACCACCCGCTTACCAAGCTCCACCTTTTAACCAACCCACGACATTTAATCAAGAGATCGAAACCTACATGAGTACTAATGACGTGTTGGTGAAAAATCTTCAAAGCCAAATTATTAACTTGAAAGGTGATTGATATATGGATTTTTACTATGGGTTCTAATTTTCTCTCGATATCCTCTCGAATTGATCTCGGTCTTAAGTGGAATGATTATTCTTGGTTACTAAATAAAGGGGTTTGGTTTTCTAGTCTAATAAGAAGTGGAAATGAAAATTTAAATCAAAGACAATTACTTTAATTAGGATTAACAAAGACTTGTATTAAACTTAAGATTAAAATCAAGATTAAAATTAAAATTGAAATTTAAGCAAACAAACATAAAGAAACAGTAAAGTAGACAAACAGTAACCTAAAGGGAAGACTTGATTCGGAACTTTTAAACCTTGATTCGGAACTTACTCATGCGGAACTTACTGATTCGGAAGTAACTATTCATTCATCCGGAACATCCTCATCCGGAACTTTCTCATTCGGAACTTACTGGTTGATTCGGAACTTTCCGAATGAAGGAGCTTGGTTCGGAAGTGGCTTGATCCGGAACTTATGCTTGACTCGGAACTTTCCGAATGAAGGGTTGGTTCGGAAGATTTTGCTTGATTCGGAACTTACTGGTCCGGAAATCACTGATTCGGAACTTAATGCTTGGTTCAGAAGTTTCCGAATGAAGGCTTCATTCGGAACTTTTTGTTTGATTCGGAAGTCTGGAAACCCAGAACAGTAGCAGGTATGCGAAGAACAAGGAACACGAATTTTACTCAAAATCAAACCAAAAACTTAAAAAGGTTTTACCAAATTAAACACAAATCATTTAGACATCATAAGCAACGAATCCCACCAATAAAAACACAAATCCAAACAACTTTTGAAGATCAAATCAAGAAAATAAAAACTTAAAAACTTGAAGATAAAGAAGATGATGAACAAGATGAAATGAAGGATTAAACAAGAACTTGTATTGAATGATTAATGTTTTGACAAGATAAAACAAAGATTAAAATTACAAGATTAAAGAACTAAAGATGAAAATCACCAATCACCCTAGTGGTGATGGTGAAGCTACGAACCAGGAAGAAAAAGTGGGGAAGAAGAAAAATAAAAAGCTAAACTAAAATGTGTGAGGGGAAGGCTATTTATAGCCTTGTCCTTTGGTTGGTGAGTGGGCTTTCTCCCGTTCTTCTTGTCTTTTCGTCTTTTCAGAAAAGTTTCCGTTTTCGATTCTGATTCGGGATTTGTTGTCGATTAAATTCAACTCGTCTTTTAATTTCTTCGTTTAATAGACTTGAGTTTCTTCGACTTATGTAAATCTTCCATCTTTGGTCCTGTCTTCGATAAATCTTCGAATAGGCCCAGTGACTTCAAATCTTTTGCATCTCTTGGACAATAGACTTTATCTTGAGTCTTTTTCTTCAGTAAAACCCGTGCAATCCCATGTTTTCTTCAGTATTCATCCGGTTGGCTCTGAAAATACAATAAACACAAAAACCACGCATAATTCCAAACGAATGATATTAAATACGTGTTTTGGTCTAGTTTTAGCCCGAATTAAGTGGTAAAAGGATGGGTGTTTACACACCTATCAAATCCCCTACACTTAACCATTGCCATGCCCTCATGCAATGCTTAGTGATAAAGCAAATTTACACTTTTCTCATAATTAATCAACCTTGGCCTTATTTAAATTACTACTAAACAAAAAATTAAAGAAATAAAACTTCAATGGTAACAAAGGGATAGAAAGCCATTTTCACTTGAAAATAGCTACATGGAAATAACTTGTAGAGAAATCGATGACTTACATTAGGGCTTTGGTGCTGCGAAGATTTATCACCCTCAAGTTTCACGTTCCCCAAACTAAGCTTAAAAACGAGATCATTGTTATTATAAGTTAGCAATTCAAACACTTACACACATGGCTTAATTAAATGCTTAAACTCCCTTATTCCTAGGTGTATCTCTTATATTTTATTTTTGTCTTAGAATGATCATGAAGATGCATTTTTGGACTTATTTCGATAGTTTATTAGGGCTGAAAGCAAAGTAGGACGATTTGATCAATAGTTAGCTAAAGGACAAAATCTCTTAAAACTGCTTCTCGGGATATCAAAAAGTTCATATCTTGGCATAACTTGGTTCACGATTTGAGACCTTTCTCGGGCCGATATTTGGCATGTACTTCATACTTCATATCTTCGAGAGACGTTCTTGAGATAATGGTCTTCTCATCATAATAGAGTTTCTTCACTTGGAGACTTTTGAGGGGTACTCCAACTTTGTTGACCACGACTTCATGATTATTTCTTCAATCTCTAATTGGGATTTTAAGATACAACGATCCGCCTACTTTTCGGACTTGGATCTATTTATCCTCATACCTTGTTAGGGTCTTTTCGGATAGACTTCTCCATGATCTTTATGGGAGTTGATTGCTTTTCGTCGTGAGTCTTGATCCTTCATATTGACTTTAGGAATAATGCTTTTCGCATCACTTTGGATCTTCAGCAATAAAATTGAATCCTCATGCCTTGTTAGGGCCTTTTCGGACTCGCCAATCTTCGCGCCCCGCTTCATAAGTTATGCCTTGGCTATGAACTCTTATCATTACCGAGCAACTTTTAAACGATCTTGGGCTAGAAGCTAAGTAACTTTTCAAGTCGTAAGACCTTACTTATTGCAGATAAATTATTAGCAAGTGATGGGAGAATAGGCAAATAATTACACCAAGTGGGCTTGCGCAAGAATACCGACTTATAATTGACTCTATCATTTCTCGTCCTCCACAATTTAAAATCTCAAGTAATGAGACTCGTGGACACTTAGCCTAATAAACCAATTAAGGTCTACATGGTTAAGGATACTAGCTAGAATAAACTTGAATAAGTCTATTCGGGTTGAGTCAAAATAAACGCAACGGGCCTAATATGTCAAAGACTTCTAAACTAGCTACCCACTTTATTAATATTTTTGACTTTATTGCAGAATATATACATATGAAAGCAACGATAAAAATTTAAAAATTACGACTAAATGGCCAAAGTTAATAAAAAAATTGAAAAATGTTGAAAAATATGATTTTCTGGTTAATTGAAGGCATTTTCATGGAAAAGTCCACTTAAAACTTCGATAGAAGTCCCCCCTACACTTAAGATAAACATTGTCCTCAATGTTTAAGCATGTGGGAAAAGTTTCCCCTACACTTATGACATTGTGCACGTTGGTTAACTCAAGTTAAGGAAGAGACGACTAAAGTGATCAATTTCAAATGTGAGTATGAAGAAAATTGAATCACAATAGTTGAGAGATAGAACCGGATTTCGGATAAACACGGGAGCACGGTTCTTCAAAGATTCCAAGAGTGCACTTATCCCTGTAATCACACCACACAAAGACAAACACATATAGAAGTCCCCCCCTACACTTAGGGGATTAAAACATACAAGGATAGATACTCGGGCTGCCTCCCGAGGAGCGCTTGTTTTTGATAACCGAGTCACGAGCCTGACTCGACCCAAAATTAGTTCATGGGGAACGTGGTGAGGGATGGAATCACCTCCTGAGAGGTGTCCTCACCAAAGGACAACTTCACTCGTTGGCCATTCACCTTAAAATTTGGTCCATCAGGTTGAGCGAGCTCGAGAGTACCATATGGAAAAATTTGGGCAATGGTGAATGGGCCGGACCAACGAGATTTGAGCTTGCCCGAAAAGATTTTCAACCGAGAGTTAAAAAGTAAGACTTTGTCTCCAACATGGAACTCTCGGTTTTTGATCTTAGAGTCGTGAATGAGCTTAGTTCTTTCCTTATAGATCAAAGAATTTTCATAAGCCTCATTCCGAAGTTCATTCAGCTCATTGAGTTGGAGCTTGCGTAGGTCACCGGCTTTGTTTATATCAAAATTAGCCCACTTCAAGGCCCAATAAGCCTTGTGCTCCAACTCAATGGGGAGGTGGCACGCTTTCCCGTACACAAGACGATAAGGCGTACAGCCGATCGGGGTCTTGTAAGTAGTACGGAAAGCCCACAAAGCATCATCAAGTTTATCAGCCCATGTGGCACGATGCTCTCCCACGGTTCTTTCCAAAATTCGCTTTAGTCCTCGGTTGGAAATTTCAGCCTAGCCATTAGTTTGTGGGTGGTAGGCTGTGGAAAGACGATGATTTACACCGTACTTAGCCATGACTCGAGCAAATTGGTCATTGCAGAAATGAGTCCCACGATCACTAATAATGGCGCGAGGCACACCGAATCTAGCGAATAGAGCCTTCAAAAAGTTACAAACCACCCTTGCGTCATTAGTAGGCAAAGCTTTGGCTTCAACCCACTTTGAAACGTAGTCAACGGCTACAAGGATGTATTTGTTTCCTTTAGAAGAAGGGAATGGCCCCATAAAGTCGATACCCCAAACATCAAAAATTTCACACTCTTGAATGAAATTCTGAGGCATCTCGTCTTTATGTGTGATTTTGCCTTGCTTTTGGCAAACATCACATCGTTTGACCATATCGTGAGCGTCACGGTATATGGAGGGCCAATAAAATCCGGAATCAAACACCTTTTTAGCGGTGTAGTTGGGACCAAAGTGACCACCGGTGGGTCCTTTGTGGCAAGCATTAAGGATTTCAGACGCTGCCGGTCCATCAACACATCGGCGAATAATCAAGTCGGCACATTGTTTGAATAGGTAAGGGTCGTCCCAAAAGTAAGTCTTGATGTCAGTAAAGAACTTCTTCTTTTGCTGGGACGTCAACCCTTCCTTGAGAATTCCACCCGCCAAGTAGTTTGCAAAGTCCGCAAACCACGGGGTTTCATTCGGCTTCGAGTTTATAGACCTTAAGGTCTCCAAGGGAAAAGAATCATTGATTTCTTTGGTCGGATGATCCCCTTGGTATGGATCCTCAAGTCTGCTAAGATGGTCCGCGGCTAGGTTTTCTGCCCCTTTTTTATCGCGGATTTCGATTTTAAATTCCTGGAGCAGCAAAACCCAGCGAAGAAGTCTTGGTTTGGAATCTTGCTTTGTCAACAAGTACTTCAGCGCGGAATGATCGGTATACACGATGGTGGTGGAAAGGACAAGATAGGGGCGGAATTTTTCAAAAGCATAGACGACAGCTAAAAGCTCTTTTTCGGTTGTCGTATAATGCAATTGTGCCCCAGTCAATGTCTTGCTAGCGTAATGGATCGGTTGGAAGTGTTTGTTCACTCTTTGTCCAAGAACCGCTCCAATAGCAAAATCGCTAGCATCACACATCAACTCAAAGGGAAGCTCCCAATTAGGGGTAACCAAGACGGGTGCCTTAGTTAGCTTATCCTTAAGCGAGTTGAAGGCTTCAAGGCACTCTTTGGAGAAGATAAAAGGAGTATCTTTTTCCAAGAGGTGGGTCATCGGGCGAGCGATTTGAGAAAAATCTTTGATGAATCGACGGTAGAAGCCCGCATGACCCAGGAAACTTCTCACACCCTTTACGGTTGAAGGTGGAGGCAACTTTGCGATAACATCGACTTTAGCACGGTCAACTTCAAGACCGGCTTTCGAGATCTTATGTCCAAGCACGACGCCTTCTTTTACCATAAAATGGCATTTTTCCCAATTTAGAACAAGGCGAGTGTCTTCGCACCGCTTTAGCATACGATCTAAATTGGCAAGGCAAGCAGAGAAGGAATCCCCGAAGACCGAGAAATCATCCATGAAGACTTCCATGGTTTGTTCAACCATGTCATGGAAGATAGCTAACATGCACCTTTGGAAAGTCCCGGGCGCATTACATAAGCCAAAAGGCATTCTTTTGTAAGCGAAGGTGCCATAGGGACAAGTGAATGTAGTCTTCTCTTGATCTTGGGGATCGATGGGTATTTGAAAATAACCCGAGAAACCATCGAGAAAGCAGTAATATTCATTACCGGCTAATCGTTCAAGCATTTGGTCCATGAAAGGTAGAGGGAAATGATCCTTTCTCGTGGCATCATTGAGTTTGCGGTAGTCTATACAAACTCTCCACCCAGTAACGAGACGAGTGGGAATCAACTCGTTGTGTTCATTGGGAACAACGGTTATTCCGCCCTTCTTGGGCACACAATGGATTGGACTAACCCACGGTGAATCCGAAATAGGGTAAATCATACCCGCATCAAGAAGTTTGAGAACCTCTGTTTTGATGAGTTCATGTATTTTTGGATTCACCCTTCGTTGGCTTTGAATAGTGGGCTTGAAGTCGTCCTCCATGAGAATTTTGTGTGTGTAGAAGTGAGGATCAATTCCACGAATATCCGAAATTTTCCAAGCAATAGCCTTCTTATGAGCTTTCAGCACGGCAACGAGGCGGGTCTTCTCTTCATCTTTCAAATCCGTTGCAATAATGACGGGCGACTTCTTGTTGTCGTCAAGGAACACGTACTCGAGATGTGGCGGCAACTCCTTAAGTTCCAAATCCGGAGGATTTTCGACGGGAGGCGTTTTCAAATTCGGAGTATCGATAGCAATGACCGTGGGAGATGGAGGCGAAGGATTGTCTTCGGTGAGAAGATTGTCAAAGAAACTCATGTCTTCATCCCCTTCGGTGGGAGAATCATTAGTAGCTAAATTCACATCTCCCATGGTATCTTCAAGATTGTTCCAGAATAAATCACTATCTCCAAATAGAGACAACGATGAATCAATGGAGGACACGGTCTCAACAGTGGGAAGAGAGGTAGGAATACTTTTGCAAGCATCATTAAAGTGTTCTTCACAAGCCTCATCAAGAACGTCAATACAATTAACGCTCTCATATGAATAAGGCTGTTTAGACAACTTTCCCATGTTGAAGACTACTTTGTCGTCACCCACTCTCATGATAAGCTCTCCGGCTTCAACATCAATGAGAGTGTGACCGGTCCTCAAGAATGGACGACCAACAATAAGTGGTACACGAGGGTCCATCTCGTAGTCGACGACAACAAAATCAGCAGGGAAGGTGAATTTGTCGACTCCTACAATGACGTCTTCGGCTATCCCCACTGGATAAGCAACCGTACGGTTGGCCAATTCCAAAGTCATTTTAGTGGGGACTAGCTCTGGGAGAGATAATTGCTTCCAAACACTTAGAGGCATGAGATTAATACTGGCACCTAGATCGGCTAGGGCCATGCAATTCTCTACTCCTGGGAAATTGCAAGGGATAAGAAAACGACCCGGATCACCAAGCTTGGTTGGCAATTTCCTTAAGAGCACTGCAGAGCAGTTCTCATTAAGTTGGGTGTTGGCAATATCGAGGAGCTTTTCCTTGTCGCTCAGAAGGTCTTTAAACATTTTGGCGTATTTGGGCATGTGAGCGAGAGCCTCAGCGAAGGAGATATTGAAATTCAGTTGTTTGAACATTTTAAGGAAATTCGAAACCTGAATATCATCCTTGCTCTTTTGCTTCTCTTTCCTCAACCTTGAAGGGTAAGGTATATTGGAAGAAGAGGAAGGCTTTAGGGGAATAGGATCACTCACAACCACGGGTGGAGGAGGGGTAGAAAGAGGAGGTGGAGAAATTGGGGAAGGAGAAGGAGGAGGAATAGGAGCAGTCGACTCGTTCTCCTTAGTCACAACCACCGGTGGAGGTATAGGAAGCTCGGGTTCCGTAGTACCTTTGCCACTTCGAGTGGTGATTGCTTTCATCTCCCCTCTTGGGTTTGCAACGGTGTTACTCGGAAGAGTACCCGAAGAAGAGGGTTGACTACTTTGGAAGAAACTAGCCATCATGTTCCTCAGATCATTAGTCTGGCTATCCAACGTATTTCTCATATCGGCTCTCAAATCATTTCCTTGCTTGACCAAGTCTGCCTTCAAATTGCGCACTTCCTCTTGGAGATTTCCCACAATCACATCATTGGTCCTCATGTAGGTTGCAACCTCTTGGTGTAATGCAGTGTTGGTTTGGGTAGGAGGAGCATTGTATGCAGGTGGTTGGTAAGCAGGTTGTTGGTAGACTTGATTGTTACGTTGAGGCGGTTGTTGTTGCTTGTGAGGTGGGATGTATGGTTGTCGAGGTTGTTGTTGTTGTTGAGGAGGGTGGTTGAGGTTTTGTTGTTGGTTTGGGTTGGTAGGAGGGAAACCAGGTGGTGAAAGATAGTTGTTGCTGCGGTAGCTAAGCAAGTTACGGTCACCTTGAGGTCTAGCTTGATAAGCAGGTTGTTGGTAGGTGCCATATGCCGCATTCACATTCTCAGCAGGGTAATCTTGGGTGGCGGTACAAGTTGTGTAAGAGTGGGGACCACCGCATATCTCACAAGGTTGGCTGACAGCGTTCACTTGTGCATTTTTGGCGTTGTTGCTGTTGTTGTTGCTGACGGTGTGGGTGACAAGCGATTCAAGAAGCGTGGTGATTTTGTCTAATCGCTTGTCGCTGTCATTAGTGCTAGCACTAGCAACATTGGTCCTAACACTCTTGGTTTGCACACGAGATTTCTTCTCAATGATGTCCCAAGCAGCATTGGAAGTCTTAGCCAATAAATTACCCCCTGAGGCACTGTTCAGTGAATCTTGGTCACTCATGCTTAAACCATTGTAAAAAGTATTGATTTGATGTACTTTGGTAAAACCATGTTGTGGGCATTTTCTTAAAAGATCTTTAAAGCGATCCCAAGATTCACTGAATGACTCATCGTACTTTTGTTCAAAGTTTATAATCTCATTCCGCAAAGCGGTAGTACGAGAGGGTGGAAAAAAGTAGTTGATAAACTTTGTTTCCAAATCCGTCCACGAGAGAATACTCTGTGGCGGTTCCTTAGCAAGCCAATGCCGGGCTTGTCCTTCTAAAGAAAAGGGAAAAAGTTGTAACCTTATCACTTCTTGTGGAACTCCATTGAACTTGACCGTGTTAGTGAGTTGTAGAAATCTCTTGATGTGGTCGTGTGGATCATCAATGGTTCGTCCCAAGAATGGTTGAGCTGAGACCATCTGGATAAAGCCTGACTTTAGCTCGAAATTGTTGGCGGCAATTGGTGGTATAACAATTGGATCCGTATTGCCATCGACATGAGCTTGCAGCAATTCAATCATTGGGCGATTATCCGGAAGGTGCTCATTGTTGTTGTTATTGTTCATGTTGTTGAAAGGCGGGTTGTTGTTGTTATTATTGTTGTTCGGAGGTGGTATGTTATTGTTGTTTTGTACACCAGCCATGTCTAAGTTATCGAGAGGCTCGGGCTCTTGATAAGACGTGGATCGAGTGCGCATACACCTGCAAAAGAACGAACAAAGAAAAACAAAGCAAAAATATTTTTGGTTTTTATTGTTTTTTTAATTTTTAGGATTTTTGAAAATTTTTATGAAAAAGTAACGTTCACGGGGAACGGATCCCAAAATCCAAGTTCTCACAAAAAACTTTTGATCTTAACGAGAAGAGCCGGCAGCGGCGCCATTTGATATACAGATTTTGCTATGGTTTAATTTTACTCTCGATATCCTCTCGAATTGATCTCGGTCTTAAGTGGAATGATTGTTCTTGGTTACTAAATAAAGGGGTTTGGTTTTCTAGTCTAATAAGAAGTGGAAATGAAAATTTAAATCAAAGACAATTACTTTAATTAGGATTAACAAAGACTTGTAACTAACTTAAGATTAAAATCAAGATTAAAATTAAAATTGAAATTTAAGCAAACAAACATAAAGAAACAGTAAAGTAGACAAACAGTAACCTAAAGGGAAGACTTGATTCGGAACTTTTAAACCTTGATTCGGAACTTACTCATGCGGAACTTACTGATTCGGAAGTAACTATTCATTCATCCGGAACATCCTCATCCGGAACTTTCTCATTCGGAACTTACTGGTTGATTCGGAACTTTCCGAATGAAGGAGCTTGGTTCGGAAGTGGCTTGATCCGGAACTTATGCTTGACTCGGAACTTTCCGAATGAAGGGTTGGTTCGGAAGATTTTGCTTGATTCGGAACTTACTGGTCCGGAAATCACTGATTCGGAACTTAATGCTTGGTTCGGAAGTTTCCGAATGAAGGCTTCATTCGGAACTTTTTGTTTGATTCGGAAGTCTGGAAACCCAGAACAGTAGCAGGTATGCGAAGAACAAGGAACACGAATTTTACTCAAAATCAAACCAAATACTTAAAAAGGTTTTACCAAATTAAACACAAATCATTTAGACATCATAAGCAACGAATCCCACCAATAAAAACACAAATCCAAACAACTTTTGAAGATCAAATCAAGAAAATAAAAACTTAAAAACTTGAAGATAAAGAAGATGATGAACAAGATGAAATGAAGGATTAAACAAGAACTTGTATTGAATGATTAATGTTTTGACAAGATAAAACAAAGATTAAAATTACAAGATTAAAGAACTAAAGATGAAAATCACCAATCACCCTAGTGGTGATGGTGAAGCTACGAACCAGGAAGAAAAAGTGGGGAAGAAGAAAAATAAAAAGCTAAACTAAAATGTGTGAGGGGAAGGCTATTTATAGCCTTGTCCTTTGGTTGGTGAGTGGGATTTCTCCCGTTCTTCTTGTCTTTTCGTCTTTTCAGAAAAGTTTCCGTTTTCGATTCTGATTCGGGATTTGTTGTCGATTAAATTCAACTCGTCTTTTAATTTCTTCGTTTAATAGACTTGAGTTTCTTCGACTTATGTAAATCTTCCATCTTTGGTCCTTGTCTTCGATAAATCTTCGAATAGGCCCAGTGACTTCAAATCTTTTGCATCTCTTGGACAATAGACTTTATCTTGAGTCTTTTTCTTCAGTAAAACCCGTGCAATCCCATGTTTTCTTTAGTATTCATCCGGTTGGCTCTGAAAATACAATAAACACAAAAACCACGCATAATTCCAAACGAATGATATTAAATACGTGTTTTGGTCTAGTTTTAGCCCGAATTAAGTGGTAAAAGGATGGGTGTTTACACACCTATCAGTGATATGGCTAAACAAGGGAATGATCTTCGAGCCGAGCTTAGGAATGACATGCGAAACTCTTTAAGCAATCAAACGAATGACTTAAGGGATATGATGGCTAGTTTCTTCCAAAGTAATCAACCCTCTGCTTCGGGTTCTCTTACGAGTAACACCATTGCAAATCCAAGAGGGGAGATGAAAGCAATCACTACCCGCAGTGGAAAAGGCTATAAGGAACCCGAGATTTCTAAACCTACTCCGGTGATTGTGACAAAGGATAACGAGCAACCTTCACCAATTCCTTCACCTTCCAACCCCACCCCTCCACCACCAAAGGATGTCAGTGACCAATCTATTCCAAAGCCTTCCTCTCAACCCGACATACCTTATCCTTAAAGGTTGAGGAAAGAGAAGTTGAACAACAAGGATGATATTCAAGTTTCAAACTTTCTTAAAATGTTTAAACATTTGAATTTCAACATCTCCTTTGTTGATGCTCTCGCTCACATGCCTAAGTATGCTAAAATGTTTAAGGATCTTTTAAGTGACAAGGAAAAACTTCTTGATATTGCTCAAACCCAACTTAATGAGAATTGCTCCGCGGTTCTCTTAAGGAAATTACCAACCAAACTTGGTGATCCGAGTCGCTTTCTCATTCCTTGCAACTTTCCCGGGGTAGAGAATTATATGGCCCTAGCCGATCTAGGTGCTAGTATCAACTTAATGCCATTAAGAGTTTGGAAACAATTATCTCTACCCGAGCTAGTCCCCACGCGAATGACATTGGAGTTAGCTAACCATACGGTTGCTTATCCAATGGGGATAGCCGAAGATGTCTTCGGCGGTGTCGACAAATTCACCTTTCCGGCGGATTTTGTTGTCGTTGACTACGAGATGGATCCCCGTGTTCCATTAATCGTTGGACGTCCATTCTTGAGGACCGGTCACACTCTTATTGATGTAGCCGTAGGCAAATTAATTATGAGAGTTGGTGACGACAAAATCGTCTTTAACATGTGTAAACTTTCTAAGCAACCTTATGAACACGAGAACGTTAATTTCATTGACGTACTTGATGAGGATTATGAAGAACATTTCAAAGACGCTTGTAAAAGTGGTCTTTCTCCTTTACCTCATGTTGAGAACGTAGCTTCTATTGCTCCATCATTGACTCCATTTTGAGAAAGTGACTTTCTTTTGAAAGAGTTTGAATCAAGTTTAGGGGATGTGGACTTAAAATATGACGATTCCCCATCCGATTAGGACGAAGACATTCGTACCATTGAGAAATTTCTCTATGAGGACCATATTTCTCCACATGGAAGTTACAAACGATGATCCGAATTTGACTAAGCCTTCCATCGACAATCCTCCGGATTTAGAGCTTAAGGAGTTACCGTCTCATCTTGAATACGTTTTCCTAGAAGACAATAAGATGTTACACGTCATCATTGCAAAGAACTTAAAAGAGGATGAAAAATCCCGACTTATCGATGTGCTCAAGAATCATAAGAAAGCAATTGCTTGGAAAATTTCCGACATCCGCGGACTTGATCCTAACTTTTGCACTCATAAAATTCTCATGGAAGATGACTTAAACCCGCAATCCAAAAAGGGTTAATCCAAAAATTCATGAAGGTCATCAAGAAAGAAGTTATCAAACTTCTAGATGCCGAAATGATTTACCCTATTTCGGATTCACCATGGGTTAGTCCCGTCCATTGTGTGCCTAATAAAGGCGGAATAACCGTTGTTCCGAATGAAAACAACGAGTTGATTCCTACTCGACTTGTCACGGGTTGGCGAGTTTTCATAGACTATCACAAGCTCAATGATGCCACTCGTAAGGATCATTTTCCTCTTCCTTTCATGGATCAAATGCTCGAGCATTTAGCGGGTAATGACTACTATTGCTTCTTAGACGGTTTCTTCGGGTATTTTCAAATTCCTATCGATCCAAAAGACCAAGAGAAAACCACATTCACTTGTCCTTATGGAACATTTTCTTACAAAAGAATGCCTTTCGGCTTATGCAATGCTCCTGGGACTTTCCAAAGGTGTATGATGGCTATATTCCATGATATGGTTGAAGAAACTATGGAAGTATTTATGGACGATTTCTCGGTCTATGGTGATTCTTCTCTTCTTGCCTTGCCAATTTAGAACGTATGCTTAAACGGTGTGAAGACACTCGTCTTGTTCTTAATTGGGAAAAATGCCATTTCATGGTAAAAGAAGGTATTGTCCTTGGTCATAAAATTTCCAAAGCCGGTATCGAAGTCGACCTTGCTAAAGTTGACGTCATTGCTAAGTTTCCTCCAGCTACCACCGTCAAAGGAGTTAGGATTTTTTTAGGTCATGCGGGATTTTATCGCCGTTTCATCCAAGATTTCTCTATGATAGCTCGACCAATGACTCACCTCTTAGAAAAGGATGCTCCTTTCATCTTTTCTCAAGAATGTCTCGACTCTTTCGAACTTCTTAAAAGTAAATTAACTAAGGCACCGGTCTTAGTCTCTCCAAACTGGGAGTTACCTTTCGAGCTCATGTGCGATGCTAGTGATTTTGCGGTAGGAGAGGTTGTAGGTCAACGAGTGAACAAACACTTCCAACCAATCCATTATGCTAGCAAGACAATGACGGGGGCTCAATTGCATTATACCACTACCGAAAAAGAGCTTTTAGCCGTAGTGTATGCTTTTGAGAAATTCCGCCCCTATCTTGTGCTTTCCACCACTATCATTTACACTGACCATTCCGCCTTGAAATACTTGTTGACCAAGCAAGATGCTAAACCGAGAATCCTTCGTTAGGTTTTGCTCCTACAAGAATTTAAAATAGAAATTCGTGATAAAAAGGGAGCGGAAAACCTAGCCGCGGATCATCTTAGTAGACTCGAGGATCCTTATCAAGGGGAACTTTCTAATCAAGAGATTAATGAATACTTTCCCCATGAGGCTTTAATGTCTATTAACTCCAATCTTGACGATACCCCATGGTTTGCGGACATTGCAAACTATTTAGCGGGTGGTGTTCTTATGGAAGAGTTAACGTCCCAACAAAAGAAAAAATTCTTTAAGGATATTAAACACTATTATTGGGACGACCCTTACCTTTTCAAGCAATGTGTGGATCTTGTCATTCGCAGGTGTGTTTATGGACCGGCAACTTTACTAATCCTTGAAGCTTGCCACCTCCCCATTGAGTTGGAGCATAAGGCTTATTGGGCCTTGAAATGGGCTAATTTTGATATTAACAAAGCCGGTGATCTTAGGAAAATCCAACTCAATGAACTCAATGAATTAAGGAATGAGGCTTATGAAAACTCTTTGATCTATAAGGAATAACTAAGCTCATTCATGACTCCAAGATTAAAAACCGAGAGTTTCACATAGGTGATCAAGTTTTACTCTTTAACTCTCGGATGAAAATCTTTTTTAGGAAAGCTTAAGAGCCGTTGGTCCGGTCCATTCACCGTTGCCAAAATCTTCCCTTATGGCACCATTGAGTTATCTCAACCAAATGGGCCAAACTTTAAGGTGAATGACCAACGTGTTAAGTTGTACTTTGGTGAGGACATCTCTCATGAGATGATTCCATCCCTCACCACGTTTCCCTTGAATTAGTTCTGGGTCGAGTCAGGCTCGTGACTCGGTTAACAAAAACAAGCGCTTCTTGGGAGGCAACCCGATGATCTATCCTTTTTACCCGTTTTTTAAATAAGTGTAGGGGGAGCCACATAGGTGTTTGTTTTCTTGTTTCTTATGATGTGCAGGGATTAAAGCTTTCAAGGATCCACTTTTGATGATATTTGACGACCCGTGAACCCGTGTTCCTGTCTTCCCGGTTCTATCCTAAACTTTTGTGATTCAATATTTCATATCTTATATGTTGAAATTGAAATCACTATAGTTGTCTCTTCCTTAGCAAGATTTAAACAAAGTGCACAATGTCCTAAGTGTAGGGGAGTTTACTCCCACATGCTTAAACATTGAGGAAAATGTTTATATCAAGTGTAGGGGGGACTTCTATCGAAGTAATAAGTGGGCTTTTCCATGAATATGTCCTCATTTTAACTGGAAAATTTAATTTTTCGACATTTTTTTCAAAAATTTTGATCTATTTTGGCCTAGTAGTATTTTTTATTTATCTTCTTTTATGTTCTTTCTTTTTGTCATCGCATCGTATGTATATATTTCATTTCAAAAATAAAGTCAAAATATAGAAGTTAAATAAAATAGTTTTAATGAGTTTAGATATCTTTGATATATTAGGCCCGTCATGAATCTTTTGACTCAACCCGAGTTTACTTATCCAAGTTTACTCTAGCTAGTATCCTTAACGTGTTTAAATCAAGTTTTGCTAGACTTTTATATAGGGAACTTTAAAACGCGAAAGTCTTAACTCAAAGGGGTTAAGAACAAGAACTTTTCGCAAGTTCCTATAATTGATCCTAGAAAGTCGTTTATCAAGGGAACTTTAAAATGCGAATTATAAACTTGGAAAAGTCTAAGAAGTTGCAAGATCCTATAGATGACTTGAAAACCCAAAACTTTGATTTAATAGGCTAAGCATCAACGAGTCTCATTCCTTGAGATTTTAAATTGTAGAGAACGAGAGATGATAGAGTCAATTATAAGTTTGGTATTCTTTCATGAATTTATGTGAGTTAATTATGAGTTTTTTTCTCCCATCGCTTGTTAATAAATATAATTGCAATAAGTAAGGTCGTACGATTTAAAAAGTTACTTAGCTTCTAGCACAAGATCGTTTAAAAGTTGCTCGGAATTAATTAGAGTTCATAGCCAAGGCATAACTTATTGAAGCGGGATGCGGAGATTGGCGAGTCCGAAAAGGCCCTAACAAGGCATGACGGCTACATTTTGTTGCTAAAGATCCAAAGTGATGTGAAGAATCATTTATCAAAAATCAATATGAAGGATCGAGACACACGACGAAAAGCAAATTCTCCCCTAAAGATCATGGAGAATTCTATCCGAAAAGACCCTAGCAAGGTATGAGGATAAATAGATCCAAGTCCTAAAAGGAGGAGGATCGTTGTATATCAAAATCCCAAATAAAGATTGGAGAAAAAAATGAAGAAGTCGTGGTCCAAGTATGAAGAATCTCTCAAAAAATTCAAGTGAAGAAATTCCTATTATGAAGAGAAGACCATTATTTCAAGAACGTCTCTCAAGATTCGAAGTATGAAGTCAATGCCAAATATCGATCCGAGAAAGGTCTCAAATCGTGAAGCGAGTTATGCTAAGATATGAACTTTATGAGGTTTCGAGAAGCAGTTTTAAAAGATTTTGTCCTTTAGCTAACTATTGATTAAATCGTCCTACTTTATTTTCAGCCTAAATAAACTATCGAAATAAGTCAACAATGCATTCTCGTGATCATTCAAGACAACAATTAAATATAAGAGATACACCTAGGAATAAGGGAGTCTAAGCGAAAATTGAGCCACATGAGTGAGTGTTAGCTTACTACTTATAATAGCAATGATCTCGTTTTTAAGCTTAGTATGGGGAACGTGAAACTTGAGGGTGATAAACATTCATGACAAACAAATCCCTAATGTAAGTCTTCGATCTCTTTACTTGTTCCTCCTTCTAGCATTTTGTATTTTTCTATCTTTTTAGTTTCCTTAAGTGTCTAGTATTTAATAAAGGCCAAGGTGGGTTAATTATGATGGAAAATGTTAAACTATACTTTGAAATTATGCATTGCATGAGGGCATTGCAATGGTCAAGTGTAGGGGATTTAATAAGTGTGAAAACACTTATCCTTTTACCACTTATTTATAATAATAACAAGACCAAAACGTGTATTTAATGTCGAAAAAGGCGGAATTATGCGTGGTTTGTGTTTTTATTGTGTTTTAGGACAAAAATATGAAAAAGGAAGAAAACACGGGCTTTCACGGGATTTTATCGAAGAAAAAGACAAAAGACGAAGTCAAAAGATCAAAAGTACAAGAAGAACGGAAGTCAAAGGCCTATTCTGAAGATTTATCGAAGAAAAAGTCTAAAGACGGAAGTTTGACGAAGTCGAAGAACCAAGTCTACTAAAAGAATAAAATTAGAAGACGAGTTCATTTTATCATTCGACTAATCCCGAGACAAAGTCGAGAAAGACGAGTTCATTTTATCATTCGACTAATCCCGAGACAAAGTCGAGAAAGACGAGTAATTTAAAAAGACAAGAAGACAAAAGAAAGAAAGAAGGAAGCATCACACCAACCACTCCTTTCCCTATAAATAGAAGACCTTCACTTTCATTTTAGGAGTTAGTTAGTTCATTTTTTTAGTTTCTCTTAAGGTAATTAGGAGTAGGTGTAACTTTCTCTCTCTAGTTTTACTTTCTCTCTCTAAATTTTCTTTCAAGTTTGCTTAATCTTTCATCTTTAAATGTTGTAATCTTGAATTTTTAATCTTCATCTTAATTCAAGCTTTTCATAATCAATCTTATTCTTCCTTTCTTGTTTTAATCTTGTGTTTGATTCGGTAAAAGTATGTAGTTTGTTTCATCTTTATGCTTATTTGATTAAAGTGATTATCTTTTTGTTCTTATCATTTTTATGTGATTTATGGTTTTAGCTTATTATGCTTTTTTGACTGATTTGTTATTTTCTTATTTTTAATAAAGTGTTTTTAAAAGTTTAATCTTTTAAAAGTTGATTTTATAAATTTTGCTTATTTGATGTTTTGAAAGTTTTTAATTCGTGGCATATTTAGTTCTTCTTAATATTGATTTGGTTAAGTTTTTGGTAAGTGCTTATTAGAAAAGTGCTTATTTGGTTTTTGCTTATTTCCCTTTTACATTCCATCGTAAAGTTCTTAAGGGTTTTAAGTATTCCGATCGAGTATCGTGATCGCATAAGCCTAAGGGTTTTTACTTGCGATCAGATACCGCGATCACAAACTGCGATCCAAGCTGCGATCACAAACTGCGATCACAAGTTGCAATCAGATACTGCGATCTCGAGTTACGATCGTTGGTTGCGATCGTTGGCTACAATCTATAGTTGCGATCGTTGGTTGCGATCGACAGTTGCGATCGTTGGTTGCGATCGTTGGTTACGATCGAGAGTTGCGATCGCTCGTTGCGATCTGATTGTAATCCTTTGTTTTTTTACTTAGTTATTTTTCAAAGTTTATTTATTTCCCGCCATTTTTGTCAAGTTTAAGTTTAGATTGTCTTGTCTTATTTTATCTTTAAATTTACTTTTTATTAAGTCCTAAATTTTTTTAATCTCTTTATATTTGTCATTTGCCTTAATTCAGTTTACTTTAAAATAGATAATCAAAAGCTCCCCCTTTTAGTTACCAAAAATGATAAGTCCACCTTAAACCGTGATCAATTCAAATTGAATCGAGTACGAAAAACACTCACGAACACAACAACACAAAATCTTGTCATATTAGACCTCAAGAACGCAATCGAAAGCTATATATATTTAGCATAGAACTGATGACAATAGATATTTTAGTTATACCAAAATGGGTGTTACGGTAGGACCATCATCAGAAGATCTTGGGATCAAAAGCTTGTAGTTCCTAAAGAAAATTCCACCCAATTCGGATTGGACAAAACAACAACAACTTATTCTATCTATATCTCCTTTGTAAAAGTTGTATCCTTCGTACCAGCACCCACATATCCCCTATGCTTCGGGATCTCACGCACAAACGGAGTCTCAGGGCCATTAAACAAAGTCAATAGTACACGAACTTCTTTAACAATTGCAGCATGGCAAGGACAAACGCGATCAGTTAGTTTCTTGTTAATGTTCCATAGCTTATCCCATTCCATATAATTCAGATTATTAGATGTTCCACAGTGGGATAAGTTATTGTTGTTCTTGTTTTGGATCTAGGGATTTGGATTTTAGATCTAGGAATATGATGAAGATGATGATGTTAAGTATAAGATGAAAAGTTAAAGAAAGGACTACAATTATAAAATCAAATTCCAACTTAACGAATGTACTAACGATAACCTGTTGTTTCGTTAAGTCAACGGTAATTCTTCCATTCAAATGTGAAAATCGAACATAAAAGAGTTCAGTGGGTATAATGGACCAGTTTTATAAGTATGTTGTGTATTTAAGACGTTTACCCCAACAAAAATAACTCCCATCCAATGTGTAAAACTCTGATAGATAATTTGGTTCATTCCTAATTCACTACTACAAAATATGTTACAGTGCAAAAATACTAATAAAACCATGAATTCTATTGAATAAAGTTATTTTTTAAGATTAATTTTAGAAAAAGTTACTCGTTTCGTCCCTATGGTATATACCAAACTTTACGTTTCGTCTCTAACTCAAATTAAATACACGGATGATCCCCATTTTTGAAACTTCTAACAAGTTTCGTCCTTATTTTAGATGGCTGTTTGTTTTTAGCGTTAAGTTGGGTGGGTAGAGGGGTAATCTTGTCTTTTCAATATTTTTTTCTACATTTATTGCATAAAACCCACTCGCCTCACGAATACCCACCGTCCCATACCAAAAAACATATCAAGATCTGCACCGAAGAACATCATCCAAAAAAACAATCGAGATCAAAAATTCATCGAAGAACATCATCCAAAAAAATTCATCGAAGAACATCATCTAAAAACCAGATCAAACATTCATCGAAGATGATAATAAAAAAAATCGATATCTAAGAAATCAAATCTAGTTGGAACTGAATAAATGTCACACCCCACCATGGCGAAATATGGGGCACGACGTATGGATATCATCACAACAATAGCGTGTCTATAGAGATAACTAAATGATATAAGAAATGTCATAAATGGCGACACAAATGTCATGACAATATCTCAACATGCAGGAGTCTAGGTAAGTAGGTAACAGTCCTACCTCTTACCCAAGACAAACAAGTAACACAAACAAAACAAACATATAGGTGCCAACAGTATCACTTATTTAAATGAACAAATAAAAACTAATAAGGAACGGGGTTATCCTTCTATATGCAATCCTAAGGCATCCAAGTCTAGCCACTTCTATCCTCAAGCTCAACCATATTCACACCTGAAAGAGACACTAAAACACGTCAACATAAAGTTGGTGAGAGTCATAGGTTTAGACTCTAACGCCAAATCAGTTACAAGCTGTGAATAACAAACACCAATACAATAACATATGGACAATGTGCTACAATTATGTATTAACAACTAGCATTCAAGATCAATCATTCCAAACCAAAATCCAAGGCTCCTACCTTGCCAAATAACATGGTACCATAGATGATCACACTATGTACCTATCCCAAGGCCACTACCTTGTCAAACCACAAGGCCACTACCTTGTCAAACCACAAGGCCACTACCTTGTCAAACCACAATAACTGAGACGACACGTGTCCCCCGATCCAAATCATACACAATCAAAAATCACATAGCAGTTAATCACATAATGTACACACAAGTCCATCTCAACCTTAAAAACATTCACAGCATCAATTTATAAACAACTCAACATAGTGTCTCTTCCATCCCATCTGGAAGTCAAAATCAAAAGTAAACACGGGACTATGAAACTCACCTGATAGCTTCTTCACAAGTCCTCGCACTAGCAACGAGCTAACAAACCAAAAACACACAATCAATACCCGAACCAATCACCAAGATGGCTCATCAACCTATGATGGACATCTAGCCTATTCCCATATAATACCTCATTGATAAGCTCTAATAACCCCATTACCCTTCCTTAACAAGTCCCTAACTTTGTTAAGTTTAATAACTATCCCGTTCATATTTTACACAAATCAGTCCCAGTTTTTAAGACTCAAAACTTTAAGTCAAAAATCCACTTAAACATACCCATGGTTTCTGTAAAAGGAATATTCATACCCTTACATATGTTGGCTAACACCTCCCACTTGCCCTAACCTTAGATCTACTGTTAAGGCCCCGATATACATATATCTACTTTTGTCATTCCAGATTTCCTGATTTTAAACGTACTAAAAGTTTGTTACCATTAAGGGGTCTTACCCTAAACCACAACCTTAGCCCAAGTGCAGATACTTACTACAATATATAAACCATCTCTCACGTTCGTGAGAAGATCCCAATGCAATCCTAAGTACCCCAAACAACCCAAAACCTAAAAAGAAAACAGGCTGAATTCAAAACTGTTTTGACCTCCGACTGTTGTAACTTGTTTTTGACCCACTTCCCGACCTCCAATTTAGTTCTCGTTTCTTGCATTGGAAAGCCACTTCAAATATCTTTTTAGGGGTACTTGGATCGTAAAATAAGAGTTTATATAACTCCCGATATGATCAAAACAATTGACTAAAAATCTGCCCAGTTTTTAAAAACGGGTTTAACAAAATCAACCTCATTAATTAACCCTAATCCCTCTAATTACAAGCCCTAATTTATTTAATCATTAAAATATGATTAATATACTGTTTTTAATTAAACCCTAACCTAAATCCATCATAAGATGATCATAGAAAACATTAAAAACAATTAATATGAAAAGGGTTAAGAAGGTTTTACCTTTAATTTAATGGAAGATGAGAAAACCTAATTTTTAAAGAACCCTAATTGGCCACCATTGATGAATTTCGACTAGGAGATGTTATGGAGGTTAAAAACCTGATTATTATGGTTATGAGTTGGGTTTGGTTAAGTCCTAAAGGCCCCCTAATCCCATTACAAGTCCATTGGGCCTGTTTTGGGCTTTTCCCTTCTTTCTTTTTCTTTGGTGTGTCTAAACCGACCCAAACACCCCTAAATTCGTTTTTTTCCTTCTTTTATTATTAATATATGTATTAATAATATTACCTTAAATTTCCTTAATTTATTTCAGCTCCTAAAGCCTCCAAAACCTCAAAACCGTAAAACTAGTCAAATTTACGCGTTTTACCGTAAAAGTCGTAAAATATACACTTTTATAAAAAATCTCAAATTTTGAAATAAACTTTATATTTAAGTCCTAAATGACTTAAAACCATCCCGAAAAATATTCATATGACTAATTACCTCATCCGCGACCTCTAAATGCTAAACCGTAAATCGTAAAAATACGATTTTCTATAATACATATACGTATACTTAGAACCACCAAATAACACCATCTCACTTCATAGTCACTACCATGTGAACTCATGAACATGAAATCATCACACATCGTTTCATTCACAAGGTACCCCGTACCTGAAACAATATCCAAACCACAATCTATACACACCAATAAGCATATAAACACGTAAAGACACGCAACTAGCACAAAACAAAACTAAGTGGCGAACCTCAAAACCAAGGTTGTCACAATAAATCAGTTGGTTTTTTGGTCATGTTTGATGAAACCAATGAAGAACGAGGTGTCGTTGGGTCAAATGAAGGTGTTGATATGACCAGGTTCAATTGGTTTGGATTTGCTATCGAAAGGTAAAAAAGGGAGCTAATTAAAAAAACCAGTGGGATTGATTCAATTGGAGTTGTTCAAGCAACTCAAAAGCATTATACTTTTCTTGGGATTCCAGTAGGAGCAATTGATATTTTCACAGCCACTTGCATTGATGATCTAGCAGATTTTGCTGAAGATTTGGTAACGAACTCTTGCCAAGAACTACTGAGTCCTGGGTCTGAATTAAGTGATCACACGACACGGTCTGCAAAGGTGTCAGTCAAAGTTTCATTAGCTCGTAAGTTAAGTATTTGGCTATTCCATCTTCTTGGTCTTGTTTACATACTGTTCTTGCTGATGATTCCTATGTGCCTCTTGGTTTCTGCTTTTACCACTGTACTCTCAATGGTGTCTTTGGATTTGGGTTTAATGATGTTTTTCAGGATGTTGTTGTGTACTTAGATTTATCTAAACCACGATCGAGACTTAGTTATGGTGGTGTGATTGGATTTGTTTTTTATGCTTGTGCTCGAAGAAACAAAGGGAAGATACATCTAGAGAAGTATGATTGGATTTGTTTTTTATGCTTGTGTTGTATGAGATATAGGATTTAGGTAAATCGGTGGTTATGATGCGTGATTTTGATGATAAGATATGAGTGAAAATCAGATATTGGTTTTGGATAAGATTCATGTTCTTCTTTGAGCTTTCAAGATCTGCGTTTTTTTTGGTTGTAAATCTATGATTTGTGTCGATATATGGTATATTGTGGTTGTCGGTTGTTTTTTTTGGTGATTTGTGTCGGTGTTTTTGTGTTTGGTTATGGATAAGGATAGACACAGGTGGTTGTGGGTGGGGAAAAGTGGGTGTAAAACCCGCATATAAATACCATGAACAGTACACCACGTAAACATACGAACAAATTAAAACTTTCCATTTATAAAATAAACACGTGTCACGAACATTAAAATTATAAGAACTACGTATATTATTAATGCACATTAAGTATTTACTTATAATATAAAATCACGAACATTTAAAACACGAATGAACACGAATAATACTTAAGCATGAAAAAGGCCCGGTTTGGCCTTTTGGGCTTGTGTACCCGTGGACAAGGAAGGAGGAAAGGGGGGCCCGACCCATTTGGGAATATAACTAGTAAAAACAAAACACAGGGAATTCACTTTACAGAATTTTTAGAAAAAAATAAAACCCTAGCCTTCCTTTGCTCTTGGTGGCCGCGGCATTCAACAACCAACAAGGACGATTCATTTTTTTTATCTTGAATTCATACGTATACGTGTTCGTGTTCTATTCCTTTTCCATTCACGCATTCGGTATAAAATATAAACCTTCATCTTTTTATTTAATTTATTTAATTATGTTCATGTGTGTTTGATCTATTAAAACATGTTGGTAATAATAAATAAAACAAGGATCATGTTTGTTGGTGTTTGGTTTTGGTTCAACACACAAACCGAGAGCCGTAGGCTTTTGGCGCCGACTTCGGTTCACCAACTAAGACCCCAAGGGGCTCGGTGTGGTTTGATTAGGACAACAAGGGGAAACCGAGACCCCATTCGGGGCTCGGTGGTGTTCTCGGACAGAAAGGAAACCCCCCGGCTTGCGCCAGGGTGTGTTTGTTGTTTCGGGCAGTGACACGAATCGAGAGCCTAGGCTCTCGATGAGGTTGTGGCTCGGATGGGGGCTCGGCAACGGGCCCACAGCCTTCGGGGGTACCCGGTCAGGTTATGGTCACGGATTCGGGTTCGGGATGTACTAAAAATTAATATGCTTATTGTTTAATTTAATTTATTTAAATGCATGTATAATTAAATTAACTAATGACTTAAGTTATATTTATTTAATTAAATAAAATATGTTATAACCTAAGTATTTTATTTAGGTTTAATTAAATTAAACTAAGACTTAGGTTTATTATTAAAATTTATAATACATGTTATAACCTAAGTATTTTACATGACCTAATTTAATTAAAATCATATAAGGTAAAGTTTATTATTAAACAATGATATTTTATTAATTAATAAACCATGTACTATTATTATTAATTAATAATCATTTTAACCTAAGTATTTAAATTAATAAACTTTCCAAGTAAATCATAATGACTTATGATATATGACTAATAATCACCAGCTTATATATTAGACTTATTAATCCAGCTTATTTTTATTTATGGAAACTTTCTATTTCTGAAAACTTACTATTTTTAAAAACTTACTATTTTTTTAAACTGATTATTTTTAGAAACTTTATGTTTTTGGAAACTTTCTATTTTTTGGAACTTTCTATTTTTGGAAACTTTCTATTTTTGGAAACTTTCTATTTTTGGAAACCTGCTATTTTTAAAAAGTTACTTATTATTACACTACAAGTATAATAATACAAGAATACATGAAAATAAATAATCAGAAGACATGTAAAATATGAATAATACAGTATACCATTTAAAACAGTAAAATAAGACAAGAACATATAAATGAGTTAAGAACATACAAGAACTAGTAACACACTCAGTAAACAGACAACTCATATGTCCCTTATTTATGTAGCACTAGTGAAGTCGGCGTAGGACTTTGCATCTTTTCATCTTTCATCGTTCACTGGACATAAGGTACGGATATTCCGTCGTTCAGTATGGACATTCTCTTTCCTTATTAGGATTCCTCGTTTGCAGCCAACTGTTTTCTCAAGTATTTGTTTTATATGTTTTGATTGCTTATGTTTAGTTTTAAATGCCTAAGCCATATACATGCATGCCACGTCATCTAGTTATGTAGGTACCATAGCCATAATACTAGAGGCACCAGTGTTATGACTTCCCCACGACGGAGTGATTGCTCATGGGGTCCTTTTAGAGTTTTGGCCATATATTTATATTATCATTAGAGGCGTATGGGTGCATCCTAGTTACATGTTTTACAGTATTTTCATGGTGAATGTGGTGTGTGCCTTGCATCCTTCACAAGGAGTTGATCCCTCCTACCCAGACTAATTTAATTAGAGGCATCCCCTCTAATTGCATGATGAGGTCACCCCTCTATGTATTCATGCACGGTGAACCTCATGACCTATATGGGCTTTTTGGATAATTAAATACAGTTTTCATATAAAAACATAAGTCTTTTCAAACTATAAAACCAGTTTATAAACATGTTCCAGGTTATCTAGGACTTATACATTTCTGCTGCTATTAGTCTTATTATGCTTATGTCATTTCATGCTATGTTTATATATCCGTTCACTGGGCGTTTTGCTCAGCCCTTTTCCTTTCATGTTCCCAAACGGCGGGTACTCAGGGACGTTCGTAGGACTTTGAGAGTATGTGCATACGGATGGAAGGTATCTAGCCTTCATTACTTTATGCATTTCCATACATTACATTACTTTATTTCTTTTGGACGTTGTTTAGTCCTTTCCTTTCAGTACTATATTTCATGTGTGTGAGCTTATGTTGGACTACCGATGTTTGATTCCGGTATTTTTCTTTATGGTCATTTAATGTTTTGAGACATTTACCTTGCATGCTTTAATGACACGCCATAATTATCCTGTGATATTCCATTTATCAAAATGAGGTGTTACAATTATGGTATCAGATCCTGGTTTCGACTTGCAGGCTCTAAAAACATGACCTGTGACTAGTGGGTAGTCATCAGTGTCTTCCTAAAACTGACAATTTGTTTTCATGCATTTGTTTCATGTATCGTTGTTGCATGAATTTTTACTAAGTAATGGTTGGTACGGGACTGACCATATTTAGTCGCATGTGCTTTTATTCGAATTATTTTGCTTGGTGAACCGACCCATAGGCGTTCACATTAGCTCATGTCATTTTGTTTTGATGAATCAACCCATATGCATTCATCCTCGTCATGTCAATTTTGTTTTGGTGGACCGACCCATAGGCGTTCACCCAAAATCATGTAATTTTCGTTGGCTATGCCTTCATACACTGTTTCATGCATAATTTTTTTTTTCATGTTTATATTATGTCTAATCAGATTAATCATTGCAATTTGTTTTATACTCTCAGATAGTTCTCACACGTGAACAAGAACAAATGAATGTAGCAGTCCAAGCTGCTATTCAAGCTCTGCTTCCTCAAGTAAGAAATGAGATTCGGGCCGAGGTACAAGCCAACCACAATCAGCATCCTCACCAGAATTAGAATCCTCCTCCTCCACCTCTAGCTACCCTGATCACATGGCGAGAAAGGTTCAATAAGCAGCGTCGGAAATCATTTGAGCAGACTAACAGCCCAGCTGAGACTGAGAGATGGATCGCTCACATTGAGAAGATTTTCGACGCTATGGGATGCGACCATGTCTTTAAGGAGAGGTTAGCTTGCTACAAGTTCTAGGGGGACGTGTTTGCATGGTGGAAGGCACTTAAGCAGTCGAATGGAGGGTATAGAGTTGAGGATAAGT
Source organism: Glebionis coronaria (assembly GCA_025667525.1). Lineage (NCBI taxonomy): Eukaryota > Viridiplantae > Streptophyta > Magnoliopsida > Asterales > Asteraceae > Glebionis > Glebionis coronaria. Next base: position 155,969,273 of record CM046876.1, read on the forward strand.
GTAGGGGGATGCCTCTCTTTTGTCTTCATGATGTTTGTAGGGTTTCTGTCTCTCATCGCATGCATTGGAGCTTATGGAGGAGGGACTTGTATCGGGTTCACTTCGTTACTATTGTGATTTTTCATAACCACATTGTGCTTAAAATGAATTCACTATAGTAGACATATCCTTAGCTTGGGTTAAGCAAAGTTATCAATGTCATAAGTGTAGGGGAGCTTACGCCAATACTCTTAAACATCGAGGACAATGTTTATCTTAAGTGTAGGGGGTCTTCTATCGAAGTGACCTTACCTAGAACTTTGTTATTGACCTTCATGATAACTTGGAAATTAATTTTTTCAGATATTTTTCAAATTTTTGATCTACTTTGGCCACCAAAAATATGCATTCATAATTTATGCATTAATCATTTTTCATTTGCATAACATATTTGCATTGTATATATTCTTCTTTTATTTTTCATCAAAAATATATAAAAAGGAAAAAAAATATAATAAAGGACATGGTTTAACAAATTTAGACTTCTTTGACAAATTAGGCCCGCCATGGATACTTTGACTCAACCCGAGTTTGCTTATCCAAGCATTCTCTAGCTAGTATCCTTAACCATGTAGACCTTTATTGGTTTATTAGGCTAAGCATCCACTAGTCTCATTATTTGAGATTTTAAACTGTGGAGAACAAGAGATGATAGAGTTTGAAATAAGTGTTAAGGGCTAGATAAACCTCATATTAATTAATTGTGGCTTTTATATCCCCTTTCGTAGCCTTTACTTTCTTGACAACGCATGTATATATGTTAATAAATAATCAAGAACGGTTTTAATTGGTTTGTAGTCTCTTATGCATTTTTGACTAATCATTCGTGGTTGGTATAAGTACGTCTTAAGATTCTAAGTTAGAACGTTTTATGTGTACTAGACTTATATCATGCTTAATACTTAGCGGGTGTTTTTCCTTTTATTCTTTTCAACTTTCTTTGTGAGGAATAAAGAAAAATAAGAGTGACTTATAAAAAATTGAGTGGCTAGAAAGAAAAAAAAAATTATACAAGACTCCCAAGAGGGGAAGTGAAGTGTTAATTATATTAACTATTGAATTCCAATATTACTCTTACAAGGGTTACGAGGATTTAATAGTTTCTCCAATCCAATATTACCTTGACGGGTTGCGGGATTGAAGATCCAAAGTCTCAAAAAGGCGGCGGATATAAATTATTGCGTGAGTTTTATTTTTCTTTCCTTAGCGAGTGTGTAGCTACTTATTAATGCATGACATAAGGATCTTACTGTAAAACCCGCATGCTTTTACCATGAATAGTACCCTTAAGATCGTACGTACTAGATTTAAATTTTCCTAATATAGCATGATTACGATTACGTGTTAGGATTTTACGTATTACGTACGTGTTAGAACACGATAAGTATTTACTACGCACGAGCACATAATAATTATTTGACAATAATTAATCACGAACATGCGATCATGAAATCATGAACGTAATTAAAACACGAACTATTGTTAAGTACGTATATATATTTATTACGAGCATAATTAAATATATTAGGTCACGGTAATTATTTAACGAGAACACACAAAACGCGAACACAAATAAACACGAACAAACACGTAAAACACGAACACGAGAACACAATTATTAATTAGACACGGAAAACATTCGGGTTACCCCTTGTGGGCCCCATTCCCACGAAATTTAGGAGGGAGGATGGGCTTAGCCCATCAATTTTTACTAAAAGGGGTTAAATATTTTTACACTACTCATTTTTTAGTTTTACAGAAGATTTATAAAAAAACCCTAAAACCCTCCTCCTTCTCCTCTTTGTGCCGCCACCTTAAGAACACCACAAGGAGGTGGTTTGTGATTTTGGATCTTGGAAATTAAGTTGGTGATCGTGTTTGTTCTTCATCCTTTTGATCCACGAATTCGGTAAATCCTTTTTAAAACCTTTTCTTTTGATTTAATCTTTTTATAAATTATGAACATGTGATGTTTTTATAAAAACATAATAATTAAGCATAGATCTAACATGTTTTGGTGTTAAATTAAATCAAAGGGTTGTTTTAAGGGGGTGTTTGTTTGGCCGCAGGCTGCAACCGAACCCTTATGGGTTTCGGTTTGCCAAGCCGACCACCACCAAGACCATATGGTCTTGGTTGATGCGTGTAGGTCCCACGGCAGCAAGGGAAACACGGGGTACCCCGAGTTGGCTCGGGGTACGGTGTCGATTCATGTCCGGTTCAAGTTTTTAGCCTAGATCCGGTTCATGGTGTATGCATTTTTTTTATGTTATGAACTTATGTTAAAATTAAATTAATAAAAGATGTGATTAATTTAATAACATGACTTAGGTTATTTAATTATTAATGATCATGAAATTATTTTAACCTAAGTATTTATATTTTTAAGACTTATAATTAATTAATTATTTTAAAACCATGGATATAATTAATTAATTAACATGACTTAGGTTATATTATTAATATTTAATAATACATATTATAACCTAAGTATTTAATATATTTAATTAAAAACATGTCATACTTTAATTAAATATTATAACCTATAGTTTAATTAAATTACATGAAATAGTTATTAAACTATATAATATATCATATGACTTAGGAAATAATCATGAAAATACTTAGGCTTATTTACTTAGCTTATTTAACCAGCTTATTTCTAATTATGGAAACTTTCTATTTTTAGAAACTTAATTAAATAAGGCAGCAATTTTAATTATGGAAACCAGCTATTTTTAGAAACTTATTTAATTAAGGCAGCAAATCTATTTATGGAAACTTTCTATTTTTAGAAACTTATATATTTTAAGCAGTAAATCTATTTTTGGAAACTTTCTATTTTTGGAAACTTTCTATTTTTGGAAACTTTCTATTTTTGGAAACTTTCTATTTTTGGAAACTTTCTATTTTTGGAAACTTTCTATTTTTGGAAACTTTCTATTTTTGGTAACTTTCTATTTTAAGAAATCTGCTATTTTTGGAAAGTTACTTATTATTACACAGTAAGTATAATAACACATGAAATACCTGAAATACTTAATCAGATTAAGCAGAGTATAAGATTTAATACAGTTTAAGGCTTTAAACAGTAAAACGTAGTAAGAACACATAAAATAAGCTAAGACATGATATAAAACCAGCTATGTATGTAGTAAGCAGATACTTATCTCATGTACGTATTTATGTAGCACTAGTGTTTCAGAAGTAGGATTCTCGCAGTTCATCGTTCTCGTTCACTGGACATAAGGTACGGATTCCCGTCCTTTCAGTATGGACATTCTTTCCTTATTAGGATTTCCCCGTATGTAGCCAACTGTTTTCCCGTAGTATAAGTATGAGTTTGATTGCTTATGTTTTAAATATGATTACCTATAGCCATATACATGCATGACCAGTTTCACCTAGTTATGGAGGTACCATAACCATAACATTAGAGGCACTGATGTTATGACTTCACCACGGCGGAGTGATTGCTCGTGGCGTCCCTTCATCTTTTGGCCATTTATTTATATTTATCATGTGGGGCGTATGGGTGCATCCTAGTTACACGTTTTTATTCAGGATTACATGGTGAATGTGGTGTGTGCCTTGCATCCTTCACAAGGAGCTGATCCCTCCTACCCATAAAAAAAGTATATTAAATTAGAGGCAGCCCCTCTAATTTGCATGATGAGGTCACCCCTCCAAGTATTCATGCACGGTGGATTTTCATGACCTATATTGGCTAATGGTAAAATATGTTAAATAGTTTTCATAAGATAAACATAAGGCTTTTCAAACTATAAAACCAGTTTTATGAACATGTTCCAAGTTTTCCAGGACTTATGCATTTCCGCTGCTATTAAGTCTTTATTATGCTTAGTCATTCATACTATGTCTATATCCGTGCACTGAGCGTTTTGCTCAGCCGTTACTTTCCTTTCCATGTCCCAAAACGGCAGGTACCCTAGGAAAGACTCGAGCATTTGGAGGACGTGCATCGGATGGAAGCTGCTAGAGACTTCTTTTCCTGTTGCCTTCATATATTTATGCTTTTGTAGTCTTTCATTCATTTCTTTTGCTTTATTATGTTTGGGGCTTATATTTGGGAACCGATGTTTGATTCCGGTTATCCCTATGGTCATGTAATGTTTTATACATTTATCATTGTATGCTTTGATGACACGCCATAATTACGCGTGACATTTCCATTATCAAAATGGGGTGTTACAATTATGGTATCAGAGCCCAAGGCTTCGACCTGTAGGCTCTAAAACTCGACCTGTGACTAGTGGGTAGTCACCAGGAGCTTCCTAAGCCAACGTCTGTTATTCTACGTATTGATGTTTTCAGCGCATTGTTGTTTTCACCATGATGTTTTCAGCACCTTGAGGTTTTAACCTTGATGTTTTCATCAATAATGTTTTACTAATATGGATGGACAACCGTCATTCATATTTAGTTATGTGTCATTGTTTCATGCATAATGTTCCTCGTGAACTGTGGCTATGTGGACTGAACCCCAGTAGTTCATAATTAGTCACATAAAAAATTTTCTGATAAGTTTTGACAGATGAGTCTCATTTATTTATGTTTCATGTATCATTGTTGCAGGGATTATGACTAAGTAATGGTTGGTACAGGACTGGCCTTATTTAGTCGCATGTGCTTTTATCGAAACTTTTAACTTTGGGACCGACCCATAGGCGTCCCCTCGCTATGTCTTTTGTTTTGGAACCGACCCATAGGCATTCCCTCGCACATATAAAGGTTTTATAAACTACATTACGCATTCATGCACTGTTTTTCATGCATAAAATTTTTCTCATGATTTAAATTGGCATAATTTTTTTTTTCTTCATGTCCCCTCATAAGTTATTATGTTTTTATGTCAAGTATGTTTTCATACTGTCATGGTTAATTTCAGTTTCATGCTGATTATGTTATACACTTCTTCGTGATAGATGGTTTCATGTTTCTTCATGATAATTCCGTCTTCATGTTGATTATGTTTTACGCCTCTTTTGTTATTTACGTTGTCCTGCAAGACATTGTTAGATTCCATTGAATCATGCTTTCATGATAGTCATGGTTGGTTTTCATTGATCATGCTGTCAGGCAAATCATCGTTGAATTTTGTGTAACCACACTTTAACGTTTCCGTTATAACCAGAATGATGTCTATGCTAATACTGCCAGGTTATCATGATGGTTTTCCTAACCGTTTAACCGGTATATTTTCCTTAAATCATGATAAATGATCGACCCCATACCGATCATTTCATGTGCATTCCACGTGTACTCCACGTACCGTATTTCATGTGTATTACACGTACCTAAATCCATGTGTATTTCACTTGCAATACTTCACGAGTATTCGCTAGTCGATTCTAAATCATCTCACACGTATGTTCACTTGCTTATATTCTACAAGATTGCCGATGCCGCTCATAGCTTGGAGATGTTACTAAAGGTTGATGTTGCTGACGTTCGGAGACGCTACGAGATGCGGATGCTGTTCACAACCTGGAGATCCTACAAGACGAAGACAAAGGCGTCGGAGCAAAGCAAATGGACGAGAAGATGCTTCACCATCAGACGATTTCCATCAACCATTGTCCCAAATTCTTAGTTACATGTCACACGTCATTCGGCTGTCATTTCAGCCATATGAGTGCAAACCGGTACCAGCCGGCCACTCAGTTGAATAGTTACATGAATCACGGTCATGAGAATGACCATCATGGAACTGACAGACAGGACGATAGTAACCACTACTATGACAACAACTATCCTAGAAATCGCAACCGAAACTAGGGCCACGGACGTGATCAGAAATACAAGGATTAGTAGTCCAACCGATCCGCCAATTCTGGCATAATAACCTAATATGTTAGTTCTATTGTTTTACGTCTCGAGACACATGTCAAGACATCGGTCAAGACACATGTCTCACGTATACTTTCTGAAGACACATGTCAAGACACCAGTCAAGACATATGTCATGCTTATAGTTCCAAGAAACGAGTCAAGACACATGACTCATGTCCAACTATGGAACATTTCTAAGAAATTCAGAGTACCCTCCAAGGGTATATCTATTTTGTTGTGCCATGTATTAATCAGGCCACAAGAATTTCTATACCATTATCGGCGCATCCGTGAGAACTGTCACGTTGTCGATGTCACTTTCATTTCTTTCACCATAGTTCATATATTCATGACCATGAAGGACCCCTTTCGTATTCCCACGTATACGAAGGTTTTCCTTTAGCTTAATGATGAGATCCAAGCTGCTAACGCATTTCCTCGAACAGACACGAGATGAATTTTATCCTAATTATGGACTATGAACATCACACCATGCTACGATTCATAATTATGTACAGTAGTGTTCAGGCCCCTGAATACATTCAGCTTGATTTTCCATCGGGAAAATCTGTACAAATTATCTATGCTTACAAGCATGTGCGTTGTTAGCCATGGTCGCTAAAATTTTCTAGCTGTCAGTAAGACACGACCACTTAATTCTTTTACGCATAGCCAGTTGATTATTCCAAAGTCTTCCTATACATTCCAGAAGAATCTACAAGGAGAAGGATGGTACCATGAGATTATGTGTCGACTACCGTTGACTTAAACAAATCACCATTCATGACCGTTATTCTCCTCCACATATTGACGACATGTCTAATAAACCGTATAGTGTTAATCACTTTCCCAAGATCGAACTCATGATCATGCTGCCAACAGTGATGAGTGAAAAGCAGGACATGTCCATGATTGCTATTCGTACACGACTTGGTCATGCTAAATTCATGATTCTGTATTAATCTCATAAATGCTTCCATATCATTATGGACTTAATAAACTGAGTTCCATGAACACATAAACAAATTCATCAACGTTTTCATTGAGGATAACCTGATTTTCCTCTAAGTTTAGAGAAGAACAGGAAGACCATATCTGCACTATGTTGCAAATTCTATGACAAGAGAAATTTTACCCTGGATTTTAATATCAATTCTGGTTGATTTCAGTGACACGCTGAATCACATGGCTTTCTACGGTTAGTCTTACTATGACTCAGCTTATGCGTAAAGGAGAGAACCCTACACTACATTAGGTGTTCTAGAAAATCCTACGCTAGGAGAAGTCTAGATTCAGAAACTCAGAGTTTCACAAACTCCTATGTATCAAGTCCTACGAAGCAAGACACAGTTACGTTCATATCTAAGTACCTGACATACCAACAGGTTAAGATAGGACACCAACAAACTGGGATGTTTCATCATCTGAATTTGTGAACTAAAATGGGACAAGATCTCCATGGATTTTGGTTACCAGATTAACGCAAACTCAGAAGAAGCATGATGCTATCTGAGTTATTACAAATAGTTTGATCAAGTCTACAGAATCCTCACATCCGTTAGGATTTCAGAACCAACAGATTGATCGGACATGTTCCAGCCAGGGCTCATCCGACCACTTGGTAATCCCTCAGCTATCGGGTCAAACAAAGATTCACAATTGTGCTCCTTATTTACTTCACGTCTTCATTCTAATTCCACGACTTGCTTTCGCGCTCACGTTCATGACACTATTCACGTTCATGATCGTATTTTGGCTTACGATTTTACGTTCATTTTTTTTTCTTTTCTCATTCTGGGGGGTTTTTCAAGAACTTGAGAGACCAAACCCAAGTTTAGTATAACTCTCCATCATCAGATAGACGTTTCACGTCATATTCCACGTCTCACCTTGTAGCGTTTGGCATTACCGCCATTGTATTCTATGATCACGATATGTTTCACATGTCATGTTCATTCCACGTTCCTCATATCATGATCAAGATATGTTACACGTATCATGGATCACGATATGTTTACTCATACTACACTCGCCATATCTCCACGTAGCACGTTCAAAATTTTTCACGTATCACGTTCAAAATTTTTCACGTACTACGTTTCTTTATGTCTCGCGCATTGTTTCTAATTATCAGTTAGGTCAGATTGTCTTGCATCGTAACGTTTCAGTTGCTCTTACGCTATTAATTCTTATTCCCTCGATCGAATATAGGGGATCTACCTTACGTTGATAACCAAGAACTTCTTCGTATTCCAAGTCAAGGTCAGGAGGACCAAGACTTATCATTCGTGTCAAGATCTTATGAAGGAACCGTTCCAAGAGGGAAGCCACTTGGAAACGGACAAGTTCATCCGGATTTTTTATCCGTTTTCTCTTATCAATTAGATATGTCCTTTCAGTCACGTCACGTTTCATGTCCTTTCAAGACATGTCACGTTCCGCGTTCCTTCTGCCAGGTCACATGTACGTTCATTTACCTTACATACCCTCCCAGTTTGATTCGGGTATGTTTTGTTTCCAGTTACGTTATCTATAATTCGGGGACGAATTATTCTTTTTAGGGGGGAAGAGTGTAAAACCCGCATGCTTTTACCATGAATAGTACCCTTAAGATCGTACGTACTAGATTTAAATTTTCCTAATATAGCATGATTACGATTACGTGTTAGGATTTTACGTATTACGTACGTGTTAGAACACGATAAGTATTTACTACGCACGAGCACGTAATAATTATTTGACAATAATTAATCACGAACATGCGATCATGAAATCATGAACGTAATTAAAACACAAACTATTGTTAAGTACGTATATATATTTATTACGAGCGTAATTAAATATATTAGGTCACGGTAATTATTTAACGAGAACACACAAAACGCGAACACAAATAAACACGAACAAACACGTAAAACACGAACACGAGAACACAATTATTAATTAGACACGGAAAACATTCGGGTTACCCCTTGTGGGCCCCATTCCCACGAAATTTAGGAGGGAGGATGGGCTTAGCCCATTAATTTTTACTAAAAGGGGTTAAATATTTTTACACTACTCATTTTTTAGTTTTACAGAAGATTTAGAAAAAAACCCTAAAACCCTCCTCCTTCTCCTCTTTGTGCCGCCACCTTAAGAACACCACAAGGAGGTGGTTTGTGATTTTGGATCTTGGAAATTAAGTTGGTGATCGTGTTTGTTCTTCATCCTTTTGATCCACGAATTCGGTAAATCCTTTTTAAAACCTTTTCTTTTGATTTAATCTTTTAATAAATTATGAACATGTGATGTTTTTATAAAAACATAATAATTAAGCATAGATCTAACATGTTTTGGTGTTAAATTAAATCAAAGGGTTGTTTTAAGGGGGTGTTTGTTTGGCCGCAAGCTGCAACCTAACCCTTATGGGTTTCGGTTTGCCAAGCCGACCACCACCAAGACCATATAGTCTTGGTTGGTGCGTGTGGGTCCCACGACAGCAAGGGAAACACGGGGTACCCCGAGTTGGCTCGGGGTACGGTGTCGATTCATGTCCGGTTCATGTTTTTAGCCTAGATCCGGTTCATGGTGTATGTATTTTTTTTATGTTATGAACTTATGTTAAAATTAAATTAATAAAAGATGTGATTAATTTAATAACATGACTTAGGTTATTTAATTATTAATGATCATGAAATTATTTTAACCTAAGTATTTATATTTTTAAGACTTATAATTAATTATTTTAAAACCATGGATATAATTAATTAATTAACATGACTTAGGTTATATTATTAATATTTAATAATACATATTATAACCTAAGTATTTAATATATTTAATTAAAAACATGTCATACTTTAATTAAATATTATAACCTATAGTTTAATTAAATTACATGAAATAATTATTAAACTATATAATATATCATATGACTTAGGAAATAATCATGAAAATACTTAGGCTTATTTACTTAGCTTATTTAACCAGCTTATTTCTAATTATGGAAACTTTCTATTTTTAGAAACTTAATTAAATAAGGCAGCTATTTTATTTATGGAAACCAGCTATTTTTAGAAACTTATTTAATTAAGGCAGCAAATCTATTTATGGAAACTTTCTATTTTTAGAAACTTATATATTTTAAGCAGTAAATCTATTTTTGGAAACTTTAAATTTTTGGAAACTTTCTATTTTTGGAAACTTTCTATTTTTGGAAACTTTCTATTTTTGGAAACTTTCTATTTTTGGAAACTTTCTATTTTTGGTAACTTTCTATTTTAGGAAACCTGCTATTTTTGGAAAGTTACTTATTATTACACAGTAAGTATAATAACACATGAAATACCTGAAATACTTAATCAGATTAAGCAGAGTATAAGATTTAATACAGTTTAAGGCTTTAAACAGTAAAACGTAGTAAGAACACATAAAATAAGCTAAGACATGATATAAAACCAGCTATGTATGTAGTAAGCAGATACTTATTTCATGTACGTATTTATGTAGCACTAGTGTTTCGGAAGTAGGATTCTCGCAGTTCATCGTTCTCGTTCACTGGACATAAGGTACGGATTCCCGTCCTTTCAGTATGGACATTCTTTCCTTATTAGGATTTCCCCGTATGTAGCCAACTGTTTTCCTGTAGTATAAGTATGAGTTTGATTGCTTATGTTTTAAATATGATTACCTATAGCCATATACATGCATGACCAGTTTCACCTAGTTATGGAGGTACCATAACCATAACATTAGAGGTACTGATGTTATGACTTCACCACGGCAGAGTGATTGCTCGTGGCGTCCCTTCAGCTTTTGGCCATTTATTTATATTTATCATGTGGGGCGTATGGGTGCATCCTAGTTACACGTTTTTATTCAGGATTACATGGTGAATGTGGTGTGTGCCTTGCATCATTCACAAGGAGCTGATCCCTCCTACCCATAAAACAAGTATATTAAATTAGAGGCAACCCCTCTAATTTGCATGATGAGGTCACCCCTCCAAGTATTAATGCACGGTGGATTTTCATGACCTATATTGGCTAATGGTAAAATATGTTAAATAGTTTTCATAAGATAAACATAAGGCTTTTCAAACTATAAAACCAGTTTTATGAACATGTTCTAGGTTTTCCAAGACTTATGCATTTCCGCTGCTATTAACTCTTTATTATGCTTAGTCATTCATACTATGTCTATATCCGTGCACTGAGCGTTTTGCTCAGCCGTTACTTTCCTTTCCATGTCCCAAAACGGCAGGTACCCTAGGAAAGACTCGAGCATTTGGAGGACGTGCATCGGATGGAAGCTGCTAGAGACTTCTTTTCCTGTTGCCTTCATATATTTATGCTTGTGTAGTCTTTCATTCATTTCTTTTGCTTTATTATGTTTGGGGCTTATGTTTGGGAACCGATGTTTGATTCCGGTTATCCCTATGGTCATGTAATGTTTTATACATTTATCCTTGTATGCTTTGATGACAAGCCATAATTACGCGTGACATTTCCATTATCAAAATGGGGTGTTACACTTACACATAAGGCGAATGACTTATTATTCTTGAGTCGGACTTATATCAATTGTGGGCGGTTTTTCGAGTAATGGATGAGATGGTTACTTAGGATTAAAACCGTGCTTTCTTATTTTGAGATTTTACACTTCTTATATTTCACGGTTTAAATAATGACAAATTTGCTTTCAAGCAATTTGCTCAAATAATAACCGGTCTTAGAGGCATAATATGTGGGGGGTATAAGAGTAACACAATTAATCTATATGAATAAGTTGACGCACTTTCACTTGTGGATAACAATGATCTCGTTTTTAAGCTTGGTATGGGGAAAGTGAAACTTCAGGGTGATAACTGTTCATGGTACTCAAAGCCCTAATCTAAGTCTTTGATTTCTTTATGAGTTATTTCCATCAAAATCATTTCAAGAAAATCCAAAATATATAAATAGAATTGCTTTCCTTTGCATTGCATCGTATAAAATCAAAATCATGCATCATATAGTGTAGAGTAGTGTAAAAGCATTTCATATTGGCCAAGGTGGATTAATTATGAGAAAAGTGTAAATTGGTGCGTTAAAATGTGGCATTACATGAGGTCATGGAAATGATCAAGTGTACGGGATTTGATATGAGTGAAATCTCATATCAATAATATTACAAATCACCCTAAAACACAAAGAAAATACCTAATTTTTATTCATAAAAGCAGTATTATGGTATGTTTTGTTTTTTGTGCTTGTGTAGGTAACAAAGATACAATTTTGGAGGAAACAAGTGAAATCAAGCCTTATTAATGAAGAAAGGACAAAAGGAGGATGAAAAGTGACAAGCCTTGCAAAGAAAAAGGACCTTTCTTGACAACTTTCAAAGATGAGGGACTAAAGTGTAATTATAAAAAAAGTCAAGAACAAAGTCAAATTTGGTCAACTCTCAAGTCAACAAAGTCAAAGGACGATTTTGGAACAAGTTTGAAGTTAGAAGGACTAAAATTGGCAAAGAAATGAAGCTTGGAGCTCAATTTAATAATCTTCCAAGTCAAAGGGTTAAACTTGCCAAATTTCACACAAGTTTGCTACTAATCCATGTGTTACTAGTATTAACCAATGAGAAGCTTGTATACAAAGCACACGGATTGCCAAATCATTGACACATCAGCCCACTATCGCCGCCACATTGAATTCCACCCAATCATAACAGTAATATCCACTCACTCACTTTCAACCAATCAAAAATTACTTTTCAGATAATGATCCACAACTCACTCTTTCCACAAATCAGACAACAACACGTGTCACTCTCATATTCAAACAAAGCCCAGGAACGAGAATGAGCAAGAATGCATATCAGAGAAAGTTCTCAAAATGAAATCTACTCCAAATCAAGAGACTAAGACAACCCAACTACCCAATTAGCCTGAAAGTGACTACATCAAAAACCCCCAATTCAAGTTCTTCAACGGCTACATCAAATTAGAAGATTCAAGCCACGTGGAATATTACTATTGGCTGGAACACGTCACCAACCTCTAACAAACTCCATCCCAACCTCTATAAATACCCAATTAGTCATTCATTTCTAGTATGTAGTTAGTGTGTGTAATTTTCACACACTTGATAAATCCTCTCATTTCTAGTTAGCAATTTAGTTAAAAACTTCTCTCAAGTGACTGGCAATCACTTGAGAGTTAGTTAGTTAGTTGTAACCGATTGTAACCAACTTTCTTTCATAAATAAACTTTCGTTTTCATTTTCACTCAACTCTCATTCTCAATTATGCATAATCCTACATTCTTGTTACTGCTGTGATTCTTTTGATCATTCATGATCAATGGAATGTGTTTGATGTCACTTGGAAGCTTGTAGCAGGTTCAGAAGTGTTTTCAGTTCATTTCATAGCCATAATTGCAGTGTAGCAGGGGTGATAGATTTGTAGCTGATGGTGAAGATATGATGGTTTATGGTGGTTGATTAATGGTGATTCTAGTGTACTTAGTAGGCTCAGCGCCTCACTACTCCATCAAAGGAGGCATTCAAGCTAAAAGGAACATTTTCTTGTTTAAAATTCCACTAGGTTCAGAAGTGTTTTCAGTTCATTTCATAGCCATAATTGCAGTGTAGCAGGGGTGATAGATTTGTAGTTGATGGTGAAGATATGATGGTTATGGTGGTTGATTAATGGTGATTCTAGTGTACTTAGTAGGCTCAACGCCTCACTACTCCATCAAAGGAGGCATTCAAGCTAAAAGGAACATTTTCTTGTTCAAAATTCTACTAAATAGTTCTTGCATGCTCAATTCCTAGTAATAACTTCTATCTGCTGAATTGTGAATGTGTTAGTGATCTTGTAGTGTAAATGATATAATCTGATAGTTAACTAGTAGCTTGATAGCTTTTAATTCAGTTTTACTTGATTAGATTTGCTTTACATCAGTCCTATATTCATCATTAGCTCATTCTGTTTCCTATCAAGTAAACCTGCTACTTTTTGGTGTTAAACCAGTTCATTTCAATCATTAAACAAGTTGAGATAAAAGTCTTTTGATGTCAAAAGCTTTAGTTAAAAATTCTTCATAAAAGTTTCATAACAAATTTGAAAGAGTGTTTGGATTAAGGTAAGTTTAGTGAGAAAGTTTTTGAAACTTGTTTCTTTGAGATCTCTTACACTCAACAAGTGAGTGTAGGTTATTTGGTAAGGTTTTGTGGTAAGTTTCTTAGTCAAAAAGGCAAATAGCATCTAAAAACTTTGGGTCAATCTTTGTTAAAGTTCATCAGTCAAAACATGCTACTTTTGATTACTTTCCATTCCTTTGTTTGTAGATGATTTCAGCTGAAACTTGTTCTCATTTGTAGTTTAACATACAATCTTTCAGTCTTAGTAAGGACATTATAGAATATTAAGCTTTGAGTGAGATATCAGCTTAATAATAAGCATTAGAGCATTTTCAAGTTTTTGAGATAATAAGCAAACTGTTTTTCCATATCTCTTAATCTACTTCATAAAACCTTTAGTTTTCTTTCACAAATCCCTTTACAAACATGTCTAGAATTGATTTTGTGAATTTCATCTTATTGGAAAAGTTGGTCAAACTTGGTCAAACTTGGTCAAAATAAGCACTTTTGGCTTATTTCAAATTTCAGCTTATTCTCTTGGTCATTTTCAAAACCAGTTGACATTCACAGCTTCTTATCACTTGGTTAATCATTCTCAACAAGAAAATCAGTTTGTGGATGCATGGATTTGTTTTTAGCTTATTGTGAGCTTATTGAGATAAGCTACTTTGAGTTTTACTGGATTTTAGCCAAATTCCTTTTGCAAGTCTAGCTAATTTTCATTTTTAAGCACTTTGGAAAAAAATAGAACGATTTTGGTTGGGAAATAAGCTCAAACGAGCTTATTGATCACTTTGTGCCCGTTTTTGTTTGAAAGTTTGTTTTAATTGCACATTAGTCCTCAGCTTTTCATTAATTTGCTAATCAGCTTTATTAATACAAGTTTTTAGGTTTTGCATTTACAAGTCCCTGAAATTTGGTTTGTTACATAATTGGTTAGACAGTTTTGGTTTTTGTTAGTTTGTTGGTATAGTTTGTTACTATTTTCACTTTTGGTCCTTATACTTTCTGATTTTACACATTTAGTCCCTATTTTTCATTTCATTTACATTTTGAGCATTTTTACATTGTGTGCATTAAATACATGTACTTTGTGAAATCTTTGTGGTATTTGCAATTTGTTTTACGATTAAGTAGCTATGATATTTTCCATTTTTTACGTGTTTGTTTGAAATAGACATAGAATCCAAATAATCTTGTAAAAACCAAAAACAATTATAACTTGATATTGGTGGGACTTTCAATTTGTCCTGAGTCGAGAAAAACGAACTTGCATAAATACTCAACATTAAATGGCGCCGCTGCCGGTTCATGACATTACGAGAGACTATTGATTGACGGTTTCGATTGGATTTTGGGATCCATTCCCCGAGTGGATGTTCTTTTTACGTATCATAAATCTAAAAGACAAATAAAAAACCAAAAAAGATAAAAATATAAAAACCAAAAAACTACAAAATCAATTCTTTTCCTAAAGAATTGAACCAAAAAAAATAAAAAATCCAAAAAGTAATATTTTTCCTAAAAGATTACACCCAAAATATATTGTATATATCGGTTTTCATCGTTTTTACGTACATATAGTATTTTCTTAAAAACCCAATAAATACGAAAATATTTTTGATATATTATTATATGTAGATACATGTACATATACGAACACTCAATACACATACTTCCATAAGTATTGCTTTTGCAATACACCGTGTTCGGGAGCGTTCCGGTCCTTGACACGTGTATCGATCAAATTTAATTAAGGCAAAAACAGATAAATACTTCCAATAGGCAAGAATTCGAAGAATACAAACTACAAAGTGAATAGATAGGCGACGTGCTATAAAATGTCGTCTAAGGGTTAATAGGTACTTAAGTGCTTCGCGCCACCTAACCCCCCGTTCACTAGTGAGTATTCTAAGAAGGAAAGCTTGATTGGGGGTTTTGCCACCCAAAGTATTACTTACAAATACTATATTTTCTTGTGGATATTACTTATTGAACCTCGGAAAGGATAATCCCTTTTCTTCCAAAGTCGAATGAGAGCTTCTCTCTCACTCCTAGATTTGAGTTGCATGCTCACCCGAGGGCGTGCAAAAATACCTTTTGGTGTACAACCCCTTCCTCCCAAAAGGAAGAAAAAGAGAAAGAGTAAGAACAACACCGTCCATCAAGCCGATCCCGAGAATCATGCTTTGAACAACACACAAGAAGCCATGGCTGCCGTTGAAAATAGACCATTGATGGAGCACCTCCAATCAAATGTGGAAGGATATGCCGATGCCATTGTTATACTTGAGATACCCGCAAACACCTTTGAGCTTAAGACACATATGATTACCTTGGTTTCTTCTACACCCTTTTTCGGGAGACCTAATGATGATCCACATGATCATATCAAGAAGTTTCTATCCATTTGCAATACAATTAAGTACAATGGAGTCCCGCATGATGCCATTAAGTTGATCTTGATTCAATTCTCCCTAGAGGGAAGTGCTAGGTATTGGCTAGATAGACTACCACCTAAGAGCATTACCACTTGGGATGACTTTACCAAGAAGTTTTTGAATAGGTTCTTTCTCTATCTAAGACCACGACTTTGAGAAACCTAATTATTGGATTTCAACAAAAACATAATAAAACCTTTAGTGATGCTTGGGAAGAGTTCAAGGAGTTCTTGAGAAAATGCCCCAATCATGGATTCAATGAATTTCACCAAATCAACACCTTTTACAATGGATTAAGACCACATCATCAAGATTCCCTCAACTCCTCCGCGGGTGGGAACATTCTTTCCAAATCCATACGAAAGGCATGGGACATTATTGAGACTAAATCCATGGTGCAAACAAATAACCAAATTGATGAGAGGGTTCATGTTGTGCATGAAGATTCTCACACATCCATTGATAATATACTTCTCAAGAGTCACAATGAGATACTTCAAACAATGGAAAAGCATCAAAAGTTGAATCAAGAGATAATCCAAGACCTTGTGAAAATTTCCTTGAACAACTCTTCCAATGATGTGAATGCCATTACTACATCATGTGAAACTTGTGGAGGTCCTCATTCTTACCTACAATGTGACAAGGTTCAAAATTACCAAGGAGAATGTTATGCTTATCAAGATGAACATAGAGAGAACTTCAAACCTAACATTAACCCCAACAATCTTTCTTACAAGTCAAATAACTACCTTGCTCCACCCGGCTTTCCACCCCAACCACCCACCCAAAATCAAACCAATCCTCCTCAATTGCTTCAAAGAAATCAAGGTCCTAGGCCAAATTACTATAGAGCACCCAAAAACTTTCAACATCAAGGAAATAACTTTCATGCAAACAATCACAGATTTCACCCACCTCCCCCTTATTTTCAAAATCAAGGACATAATCAAGGTTACAATCAAGGATATGGGCAAAATGATACCTTTGAGTTACTTCAAAAGATGAACCAAGAAACCGAAAGAAGAATTCGTGAAAGTGAAAAGAGAACACAAGATCAAATAAGAGCCATGAATGAGGAGACTAACAAGAGGATTATGATGATTCTTAATCAAAGGCCACAAGGGGCTCTACCTTCAAACACACAAACAAATCTAAGGGCTAATTTCAATGCAATCACAACAAGGAGTGGAAAGACAACTAATGATCCTTCAACACCTACACCTCCTTTGGTTAAGCCTACTATGGTTCCACCTTGTGATAAGCCTTCAACATCAAACTCACCACCTTCACGCTTTACAACTTCAACACCTACACCTACTCAACCTACACCTTCTCATATTATACCCACTACTCCTTTACTTTCCACCCCTACCAATGAAGAAACCAACAAAGAGAACCCTTCAACAACAACTACTCAACCTACACCAAAACCAAGCCTTCCATATCCACCAAGATTGAGAAACGAGAAACTTAAAAACAAGGATGATATTCAAGTGTCAAATTTTTTGAGAATGTTCAAGCAACTAAACATTAACATATCCTTTGTGGAAGCTCTTGCCTATATGCCAAAGTTTGCTAAAATGTTCAAAGATCTCCTCTCAAACAAGGAAAAGTTGGTGGATTTGCCTAACACATCACTTAATGAGAATTTCTCCGCCGTGTTGCTCAAAACCTTACCTACAAAACTTGGAGATCCGGGGCGATTTTTTATCCCTTGTAATTTTCCCGGGGTGGAAAATTGCATGGCACTAGCGGATCTTGGGGCAAGCATTAATCTCATGCCTTTATCGGTTTGGAAAAAACTCTCTCTTTCCGAGCTCACTCCTATTAGTATGACCCTTGAGTTAGCAAACCGTATTATAGCTTATCCGATAGGCACCGCGGAGGATATGTTTGTAGGGGTTGATAAATTCACGTTTCCCGCGGATTTTGTAGTTTTTGATTATGATATGGACCCGAGAGTTCCTTTTATTGTTGGTAGACCATTTTTGAGAACGGGTCGTACTCTTATAGATGTGGCGGAAGGAGAACTAATTATGAGAGTTGAGGATGAGAAAGTGGTGTTTAAGCTAGGAAAAGTCACTAAGAAGTCTCAAAGTTGTGAAACAATTAACATAGTGGATGTTCTTGATGAGGTGTGTGATGAGTATTTTCATGATGCTTGTAAGAATGATAGTGAGAACTTGCCTCATGTAGACACCGTTGCCTCAATTGCTCCCTCCTTAACACCATTTGGAGAGAGTGATTTATTCTTAGAGGAATTTGAGTCCAACTTCCTTGGTAATGATGATTCTCCCATTAATTGGGAAGAAGACATTCTAACTATCCAAAAGTTGTTCAATGAGGATCCCATTCCTTCATCTACTCCACAAGAAGTTACCATTGATGATCCATCTATAGTGAAACCTTCCATTGAGAGTCCACCTTCCATAGAACTTAAGGATCTTCCATCACACCTTGAATATGTCTTCTTAGAGGGAAAGGACCAATTACCCGTGATCATAGCAAAAGACTTGAAAGATGATGAGAAGGAAAAACTCATAGAGGTGTTTAAGAAACATAATAAAGCTATAACATGGAAAATATCCGACATAAGGGGAATTGATCCAAATTTTTGTACACATAAAATCCTTATGGAGGATGATTACAAACCCACCATTCAAAGTCAAAGAAGGGTTAACCCAAAACTACATGAAGTCATCAAAAAGGAAGTTATCAAACTCCTTGATGCGGGTATGATTTATCCCATTTATGACTCTCCATGAGTTAGCCCGGTGCATTGTGTTACTAAGAAGGGTGGAATCAACGTTGTGCCTAATGAGAACAATGAGCTTATTCCTACTAGACTTGTCACGGGTTGGAGAGTTTGTATTGATTATAGGAAGCTCAATGATGCTACTAGGAAAGATCATTTCCCATTACCTTTCATGGACCAATGTTTGAACGCTTGGCGGGAAATGAGTACTATTTCTTTCTAGATGGATTCTTGGTTTATTTCTAAATACCCATTGATACAAAGGATAAAAAAAGACCACATTCACTTATCCCTATGATACATTTGCTTATAGGAGAATGCCTTTTGACTTGTGCAATGCACCGAGGACATTCCAAAGGTGTATGATGGCAATCTTTCATGACATGATTGAGCACACTATGGAAGTCTTCATGGATGATTTCTCGATCTTTGGAGATTCATTCACTTCTTGTCTCTCCCATTTAGAACGTATGCTTAAGAGGTGTGAAGAAACACGTCTTGTTCTTAACTGGGAGAAGTGCCATTTCATGGTCAAAGAGGGGATAGTTTTGGGACATAAGATATCCAATAAAGGTTTAGAAGTGGATCGAGCTAAAATTCATGTTATTGCCAAACTTCCCCCACCTACCACGGTGAAAGGAGTTAGAAGCTTTTTGGGTCATGCGCGATTTTATAGACGTTTTATACATGATTTTTCTAAGATTGCAAGACCCATGACCCACCTCTTGGAAAAAGAGGCTCCTTTCGTTTTCACACAAGAGTGTTTAAACTCTTTTGAGATTCTTAAGGAAAAGTTGACAAAGGCTCCCGTTTTGGTTTCTCCAAATTGGGATTTGCCTTTTGAGCTCATGTGTAACGCTAGTGATTATGCCGTGGGGGCCGTGTTAGGACAAAGAGTTAATAAGCATTTTCAACCTACACATTATGCGAGTAAGACAGTGACGGGTGCTCAACTTCATTATACCACCACAGAAAATGAGTTGCTTGCTATTGTTTATGCCTTTGAGAAATTTAGACCCTATCTTGTGCTTTCGAAGACCATAGTGTATACGGATCATTCCGCTCTCAAGTATCTCATGACAAAGAAAGTTGCTAAGCCTCGGCTTTTGAGATGGGTTTTGTTGCTACAAGAGTTTTCCATTGAGATACGTGATAAGAAAGGAGCTAGGAATTTAGCAGCGGATCACTTGAGTTGACTTGAGCATCCTTTTCAAGGTGAATTTCCTCATAAGGAAATTAATGAATCCTTCCCATTAGAGGAGCTCATGTCTATCTTTTCACAAGAGGATGCCACCCCTTGGTTTGAAGATATTGCAAACTATCTTGTGGGGATGTGCTAATAGAGGGTCTCACTTCCCAACAAAAGAAAAAGTTTCTCAATGAAGCAAAATACTACTTTTGGGATGACCCTTACCTCTTTAGGCAATGTGCGAACCAAATCATACGACGGTGTGTAGATGGGCCCGAAGCAGTTAAGATCTTAGAAGCTTGTCATAAGGGACCTACGGGAGGCCATTTTGGGCCAAACTACACCGCCAAGAAAGTCTTTGATTTGGGTTTCTATTGGCCTTCCATATACAAAGATACCCAAGAAATGGTGAAATTTTGTGATGTATGTCAAAGACAAGGAAAGAATAATCAACGAGATGAGATGCCACAGAATTTCAAACAAGAGTGTGAGATTTTTGATGTATGGGGTATAGACTTCATGGGACCTTTTCCATCATCAAAGGGCAATAAGTACATGCTCGTAGCCGTGGACTACGTTTCAAAGTGGGTTGAGGCTAAGGCCTTGCCTACTAATGATGCTAGAGTTGTAGTGAAATTCTTGAAGCAATTATTTTCTAGATTTGGTGTACCTCGGGCTATCATAAGTGATCGTGGGACTCATTTTTGTAATGATCAGTTTATAAGAGTCATGAAGAAGTATGGTGTTAACCATAGAATTTCTACCGCGTATCACCCTCGAACAAATAGGCAAACCGAGGTCACAAATCGTGGTTTAAAGATAATTTTAAAGAGAACGATGGGATAGCACCGTGATTCTTGGTCGGATAAGCTTGATGATGCTTTGTGGGCTTTTAGGATGGCTTTTAAGATACCAATTGGTTGTACTCCATATAGGCTTGTCTATGGAAAAGCATGCCACCTCCCATTCGAGTTAGAGCATAAGGCTTCACGGGCTCTCAAATGGACAAACTTTTATTTAAACCAATCCGGTTCACATAGAAAAGACCAACTCAATGAGATGGATGAATTGAGAGCCAATGCTTATGAAAACTCGTTGCTTTACAAGGAAACGACTAAGCAATTGCATGATGCTAAGATCAAGAACCGTGAGTTCAAAGTTGGAGAGTCGGTTCTCCTCTTTAACTCAAGGTTGAAACTCTTTGCGGGCAAGCTTAAGTCAAGATGGTCTGGTCCATTCACCATTGCTCAAGTATTTCCATATGGGACTATTGAGTTTTCACAACCAAATGGCCCAAATTTCAAAGTGAATGGTCACCGTGTTAAGCATTACTTTGGGGAGGAAGTTTCTGTAGAAAGGTCCAAGAGATCCCTATTTTCCCCATGAATTAAATCATTATGGGAAGAGTCGATCTAGAGACTCCATAAATCAAGCTTGAATAACTAGGCTTAGAGTTTTTAGACTAAGAGTTTGGTAGGATATAAATAAGGGTATAGAGTTGAGGATAAGTGTAGGGGGATGCTCTCTTTTGTCATCATTATGTTTGTAGGGTTGCTCTCTCTCATCGCATGCATTGGAGCTTATGGAGGAGGCCCTTGTATCGGGTTCACTTCGTTACTATTGTGATTTTTCATAACCACATTGTGCTTAAAATGAATTCACTATAGTAGACCTTTCCTTAGCTTGGGTTAAGCAAAGTTATCAATGTCATAAGTGTAAGGGAGCTTACTCCAATACTCTTAAACATTGAGGACACTGTTTATCTTAAGTGTAGGGGGTCTTCTATCGAAGTGACCTTACCTAGAACTTTGTCATTGACCTTCATGATAACTTGGAAATTAATTTTTTCAAACATTTTTCAAATTTTTGATCGACTTTGGCCACCAAAAATATGTATTCATAATTTTTGCATTAATCATTTTTCATTTGCATAACACATTTGCATTGTATATATTCTTCTTTTTTTTCATCAAAAATATATAAAAAGGAAAAAAATATTAAAGGATATGGTTTATCAAATTTAGACTTCTTTGACATATTAGGCCGACATGGATACTTTGACTCAACCAAAGTTTGCTTATCCAAGCAATCTCTAGCTAGTATCCTTAACCATGTAGACCTTTATTGGTTTATTAGGCTAAGCATCCACTAGTCTCATTATTTGAGATTTTAAACTGTGGAGAACAAGAGATGATAGAGTTTGAAATAAGTGTTAAGGGCTAGATAAACCTCATATTAATTAATTGTGGCTTTTATATCCCCTTTCGTAACCTTTACTTTCTTGCCAACGCATGTATATATGTTAATAAATAATCAAGAACGGTTTTAATTGGTTTGTAGTCTCTTATGCATTTTTGACTAATCATTCGTGGTTGGTATAAGTACGTCTTAAGATTCTAAGTTAGAACGTTTTATGTGTACTAGACTTATGTCATGCTTAATACTTAGCGGGTGTTTTTCCTTTTATACTTTTCAACTTTCTTTGTGAGGAATAAAGAAAAATAAGAGCGGCTTATAAAAAATTGAGTGGCTAGAAAGATAAATAAATAAATAAATAAAAGTTATACAAGACTCCCAAGAGGGGCAGTGAAGTGTTAACTATAGTAACTATTGAATTCCAATATTACTCTCACAAGGTTTGCGAGGATTTAAGAGTTTCTCCAATCCAATATTACCTTGACGGGTTGCGGGATTGAAGATCCAAAGTCTCAAAAAGGCGGCGGATATAAATTATTGCGTGAGTTTTATTTTTCTTTCCTTAGCGAGTCTGTAGCTACTTATTAATGCATGCCATAAGGATCTTACACATAAGGAGAATGACTTATTATTCTTGAGTCGGACTTATATCAATTGTGGGCGGTTTTTCGAGTAATGGATGAGATCGTTACTTAGGATTAAAACCGTGCTTCCTTATTTTGAGATTTTAATCTTCTTATGTTTCACGCTTTAAATAATGACAAATTTGCTTTCAAGCAATTTGCTCAAATAATGACCGATCTTAGAGGCATAATAACTGGGAGTATAAGAGTAACACAATTAATCTATATGAATAAGTTGACACACTTTCACTTGTGGATAACAATGATCTTATTTTTAAGCTTGGTATGTGGAAAGTGAAACTAGAGGGTGATAAGTGTTCATGGTACTCAAAGCCGTAATCTAAGTCTTTGATTTCTTTATGAGTTATTTCCATCAAAACCATTTAAAAAAAATCCAAAATATATAAATAGAATCGATTTCCTTTGCATTGCATTGTATAAAATCAAAATCATGCATCATATAGTGTAGAGTAGCGTAAAAGCATTTCATATTGGCCAAGGTGGATTAATTATGAGAAAATTGTAAATTGGTGCTTTAAAATGTGGCATTGCATGAGGTCATGGCAATGATCAAGTGTAGGGGATCAAGTGTAGGGGATTTGATATGAGTGAAATCTCATATCAATAATATCACAAATCACCCTAAAACACAAAGAAAATACCTAATTTTTATTCATAAAAGTAGTATTATGGTATGTTTTTTGTTTGTGCTTGTGTAGGTAACAAAGATACAATTTTGGAGCAAACAAGTGAAATCAAGCCTTATTAATGAAGAAAAGACAAAAGCAGGATGAAAACTGACAAGCCTTGCAAAGACAAAGGACCTTTCTTGACAACTTTCAAAGATGAGGGACTAAAGTGTAATTATGAAAAAAGTCAAGAAAAAAGTCAAATTTGGTCAACTCTCAAGTCAACAAAGTCAAAGGATGATTTTGGAACAAGTTTGAAGTTAGAAGGACTAAAATTGGCAAAGAAATAAAGCTTGGAGCTCAATTTAATAATCTGCCAAGTCAAAGGGTTAAACTTGCCAAATTTCACACAAGTTTGCTACTAATCCATGTGTTACTAGTATTAACCAATTAGAAGCTTGTAAACAAAGCACACGGATTGCAAAATCATTGACACATCAGCCCACTATTGCCACCATATTTAATTTCACCCAATCATAACAGTAATATCCACTCTCTTACTTTCAACCAATCAAAAATTACTTTTCAGATAACGATCCACAACTCACTCTTTCCACAAATCAGACAACAACACGTGTCACTCTCACATTTAAACAAAGCCCAGGAAGGAGAATGAGCAAGAGTGCATATCATAGAAAGTTCTCAACATGAAATCTACTCCAAAGCAAGAGACTAAGACAACCCAACTACCCAATTAGCCTAAAAGTGACTACATCAAAACCCCCCAATTCAAGTTCTTCAACGGCTACATCAAGTTAGAAGATTCAAGCCACGTGGAAGATTACTATTGGCTGGAACACGTCACCAACCTCCAACAAACTCCATCCCAGCCTATATAAATACCCAATTAGTCTTTTATTTCTAGTATGTAGTTACTGTGTGTAATTTTCACACACTTGATAAATCCTCTCATTTCTAGTTAGCAATTTAGTTAAAAACTTCTCTCATGTGACTGACAATCACTTGAGAGTTAGTTAGTTAGTTGTAACCGATTGTAACCAACTTTCTTCCATAAATAAACTTCCATTTTCATTTTCACTCAACTCTCATTCTCAATTCTGCATAATCCTACATTCTTGTTACTGTTGTGATTCTTTTGATCATTCATGATCAATGGAATGTGTTTGATGTCACTTGGAAGCTTGTAGCAGGTTCAGAAGTGTTTTCAGTTCATTTCATAGCCATAATTGCAGTGTAGCAGGGTTGATAGATTTGTAGCTGACCGTGAAGATATGATGGTTTATGGTGGTTGATTACTGGTGATTCTAGTGTACTTAGTAGGCTCAGCGCCTCACTACTCCATCAAAGGAGGCATTCAAGCTAAAAGGAACATTTTCTTGTTTAAAATTCCACTAAACAGTTCTTGTATGCTCAATTCTTAGTAATAACTTCTATCTGCTGACTTGTGAATGTGTTAGTGATCTTGTAGTGTAACTGATATAGTCTGATAGTTAACTAGTAGCTTGATAGCTTTTAATTCAGTTTTACTTGATTAGATTTCCTTTACATCAGTCCTATATTCATCATTAGCTCATTCTGTTTCCTATCAAGTAAACCTGCTACTTTTTGGTGTTAAACCAGTTCATTTCAGTCATTAAACAAGTTGAGATAAAAGTCTTTTGCTGTCAAAAGCTTTAGCTTAAAAAGTCTTCATAAAAGTTTCATAACAAAATTGAAAGAGTGTTTGGATTTAGGTAAGTTTAGTGAGAAAGTTTTTGAAACTTTTTTCTTTGAGCTCACTTACACTCAACAAGTGAGTGTAGGTCATTTGGTAAGGTTTTGTGGTAAATTTCTTGGTCAAAAAGGCAAATAGCATCTAAAAACTTTGGGTCAATCTTTGTTAAAGTTCATCAGTCAAAACTTGCTACTTTTGATTACTTGCCATTCCTTTGTTTGTGGTTGATTTCAGCTCAAACTTGTTCTTATTTGTAGTTTAACATACAATCTTTTAGTCTTAGTAAGGAAATTATACAGTATTAAGCTTTGAGTGAGATATCAGCTTAATAATAAGCATTAGAGCATTTTCAAGTTTCTGAGATAATAAGCAAACTGTTTTTCCATATCTCTTAATCTACTTCATAAAACCTTCAATTTTCTTTTACAAATCCCTTTACAAACATGTCCTGAATTGATTTTGTGAATTTCAGCTTTTTGGAAAAGTTGGTCAAACTTGGTCAAAATAAGCACTTTTGGCTTATTTCAGATTTCAGCTTATTTTCTTGCTCATTTTCAAAACCAGTTGACATTCTAAGCTTCTTATCACTTGATTTATCATTATCAACAAGAAAAATAGTTTTTGGATGTCTAGATTTGTTTTTAGCTTATTGTGAGCTTATTGAGATAAGCTACTTTGAGTTTTACTGGATTTTAGCCAAATTCCTTTTGCAAGTCTAGTTAATTTTCATTTTTAAGCACTTTGGAAAAAATTAGAACGATTTTGGTTGGGAATAAGCTCAAACGAGCTTATTGATCACTTTGTGCCCGTTTTTGTTTGAAAGTTTGTTTTAATTGCACATTAGTCCTCAGCTTTTCATTAACTTGCTAATCAGCTTTATTAATACAAGTTTTTAGGTTTTGCATTTACAAGTCCCTGAAATTTGGTTTGTTACATAATTGGTTAGATAGTTTTGGTTTTTGTTAGTTTGCTGGAATAGTTTGTTACTATTTTCACTTTTGGTCCTTATACTTTCTGATTTTACACATTTAGTCCCTATTTTTTTCATTTCATTTACATTTTGAGCATTTTTACATTGTGTGCATTAAATACTTGTACTTTGTGAAATCTTTGTGGTATTTGCAGTTTGTTTTACGGTTAAGTAGCTATAATATTTTCCATTTTTTACGTGTTTGTTTGAAATAGACATAGAATCCAAATAATCTTGTAAAAACTAAAAACAATTATAACTTGATATTGGTGGGACTTTCAATTTGTCTTGAGTCGAGAAAAATGAACTTTCATAATACTCAACATGTCTTAAACATTTCCACGCCCTTGAGAGACTCTGTACGCATCACACATGGGTACAGAAGTCTTCCTCATGGGTTTGACGACAGAAGTCGTCCAATTGACGCACTACCTTTGGATATGTGCGAATTCGACATGATATTAGTCATTGACTGGTTATGCAAACACCACGCTACCATAGATTGCCACTCATATCAGGTTATTTTCGGTGATGTCAACACGCCAGAGTACATTCACAATGGTTTCATACCAGGAAAGTCTGTACAAATTATTTTTGCCTTGCAGGCACGTGCCTTACTGTCACATGGTTGCGAGGGTTTCTTAGCTACTGTTCATGATATTGAGGCTGGAATTCCATCCATTCAGGATCAGGCTATCGTGTCAGAATTCCCTAATGTTTTTCTTGAAGAGCTTCCAGGCATACCACCTGCTCGTGAAGTAGAGTTTGGTATTGAGCTCATCCCAAGAGCTGAACCAATCTCCAAGGCTCCTTACCACATGGCTCCCGTTGAGCTCAAGGAGTTAAAAGAGCAACTGCAGGAACTTTTGGAGCGAGGTTTCATCCGTCCTAGTGTATCTCCATGGGGTGCACAGGTGTTGTTCGTGAAGAAGAAGGATGACATCATGCGTTTATGCATTGATTACCGTGAGCTGAATAAGATCACAATCAGAAACCGATATCCTTTGCCACGCATAGATGATCTGTTTGACCAACTACAAGGCGCCAAACATTTCTCTAAGATCGATATGATGTCTGGCTACCATCAGCTACGGGTGAAAGAGCAGGATATCTACAAGATTGCCTTCCGTACACGCTATGGTCACTACGAATTTGTAGTCATGCCTTTTGGACTTACCAATGCTCCAACAGTTTTCATGGATTTGATGAACCGTATCTTCCGTGAGTTTCTGGACAAGTTTGTTATCGTCTTCATTGATGATATTTTGATTTTCTCCAAATCCAAGGAGGAACACGAAAACCATCTTCGGACAGTATTACAAATACTTCGCCAGAAGAAACTGTATGCCAAGTTCTCTAAATGCGAATTCTGGTTGAGCAAAGTGGCGTTTTTGGGCCACATCGTATCCGCAGAGGGAATAACCATGGATCATGCGAAGGTTGAGGCTATTACCAAGTAGCCAAGACCGACGTCAGCAACTGAAGTTTGTAGTTTTCTGGGCTTAGCTGGTTACTACCGTAGGTTCGTGGAGAACTTTTCCGACTAGCACTGCCTTTGACCAAACTGATGCGCAAGGGGGAGAAATTCGTCTGGACTGAAGAAAGAGAGAAGAGTTTTGAAGAACTAAAGCAGAAGTTGGTATCTGCACCTATTCTTACTCTCCCATCTAGTACAGGTGGATTTCAGATCTATAGTGATGCTTCAGGGAAGGCTCTTGGCTGTGTTCTCATGCAACATGGGAAAGTGATTTCTTACGCATCACGACAGCTTAAGCCTTATTAGGAGAACTATCCTACCCATGACTTAGAGCTTATAGCAGTTGTGTTTGCACTAAAGATTTGGAGCATTACTTGTATGGCGAATCATGTGATATCTTCATAGATCACAAGAGCCTGAAATATATCTTCACCCAGCATGAACTGAACATGAGGCAGAAGGTGGTTAGAACTGTTGAAGGATTATGACATTAATCTTAAGTATCATCCCGACAAGGCGAATGTAGTGGCAAATGCTTTTAGTAGGAAGTCGAGTATGATCAATGGCATTAAGATAGAAAAGGAAATCATACGTGACTTAGAACGACTGGACATCAAGTTTATGGTACATGGACAACATGTCTACTGGGCTAATCTTAAAGGTGGGCCAGACTTACTCTCTAGGATCAAGGAAGCTCAAAAAGATGACGGTGAAATTTGGGCGATTATTCAGAACATCGACCAGCATACGTAGTTTCGGGTAGATGATGATGGTGTATTATGGCAGGGAACTAGATTATGTGTTCCTGATGACCTTACTCTCAGGGAGGCTTTGCTAACTGAAGCTCATATCTCTCCATTCTCTATTCATCCTGGTTCCACCAAGATGTACCACGACATCAAGCAGCATTTCTAGTGGAGTGGTATGAAGCAGGATGTTGCTACCTTTGTCTCCAAATGTCTTACCTGCCAACAGGTTAAGATTGAGCATCAACGATCTAGTGGTTTACTACAACTGTTAGACATTCTAGAGTGGAAGTGGGACAAGATCTCCATGGACTTTGTCACCGGACTTCCATAGACCAAGAGGAAACTGTTGGGTCAAAAAATTGATGTGGCAGAAACTCAAAAACGAAGAAAACATGAAGACATTTGTCTAAGCGTTGTCAAGAGCAAATCAAGCGTTGACAAGAGCAAATCGGGGGTTGATGGCTCAAGCGTTGTCATGTGCAATCTAAGAATTGTCACATGCAATCCAAGCATTGACAGAAACGTAGACAAGAAGCCTTTGGAAGCTTCTATTTAGATAAACATGCAGGATATATTATGTATAAGTTTATTTGAATAGAAGATTTACATGTTTATTTACTCTTATCTCTTGTAAACCCTAATCCTTACACTATAAAAGGAACCAAGGGTATTAGGTTTATTCATAACTTTCATATACAATGTAAACCTAAAGCGTGTGTCGACTAGGTGTGGGATTCAATGTACACACACCTAGTGGTTGTTTGTTATTAATATAATGAACAATCCATTTGTTTTATTCATGTTCTTTGTGCCTAAACACCTTGTTAATGGTTGTTGTTCTAATTCCGCTTTGATTATGTTAATCATATGAACAATGATCATTCCTAGTAGCTTTAAAGATCCGGAATCTTAGGATTCCACAATTGGTATCAGAGCCTCGTGGCTCGTGATGCTAGGACCAAAAAGGTGTTCGTGTATGGTGAAAAGAAGAAAAATCCGTCTAGGGTTTTTCTGGACGTTTTTGTGTGCGCAACAGTATTCAGAAGGCCATAACTTTTTATTGAACCGTTGGATCGTCACGAAATATTTTGTGTGTGTTCTACACACATATATCTAGATATCCACCAGAGGGATTGTCGAGATCTATCCCCAAGAAAAAGTTATTAAGTGTCAAAGTCACCAAGGGTCATATGTTGTTTTATGTGAACAGTAATAGTAAAAACGCGATTTCTCCTTCGTTAACCGTTGGATCGTCGTGAAATTCGATCTGTAGGTTCTTGACACTTGTGTATAGGATCTCACCGAAGGGATCTTCCACCTGAGCTCTCATGAAGAAGATACTCGATGTCAAAGTTCACTGCAGTTTATGGTTTTCACATAAAATCATGATTTAGGGTTTATAAAACCCTAGATCTATTACCCGCTGACATGTGTTATTTAGACGCTGATAGATGTTGGTGTGACGCTGATAGATGTTGGTGTGACACTGACAAGGCATGGATGAGACGCTGATGGCCAGACGCTGACAGGTTTAAAGTTGGCGCTGACAGGAATAAGTTAAGCGCTGTTGGGAAGCGCTGACACTTGTTGTCCGATATATACATTTTCAAACGCTGACAAATGTTGTCCGATATTGGACAACACACAGTGTTGATATCTTGGACAGTGAAGGATATTGGACAACAAAAGGAATAGTTGCTGTTTGGGAAAATTGACACGTTTTTAGCACCCAAAAAGAGGTATTTACACACGAAGGTACATGGAATCTCCATTTTTATACAGAATATCAAGTTGATATTTATGGTCGGATATTTTTAAAATGGATTAATTATTTTAATGCGAGTTAGCAACAATTTGTGAAGAACTTTATTGGATTTGATTATGTAATCGAGGTAGCCTTGTAAAAGAGTTATCCTTTTTCTACTTTTACATATGATATGAAGATTGAGAGTCGTCATGAAGAAGTGTTGGCTTAAGAGGAAGAATTCTTATGGTAAGTTTGATGTTTGAAAAAGATTTTCGCGAGTTTGTGTTCTATCATATCTTAAAGTCGTGCACTTTCAGTCATGGACTTTAAAGATAACTTGTTCGTGCTTACATGATTGGTGACGAAGACTTGTCATAACACTTGAAGGAGTTACATTATCGTGCTTAGTTTCTCACAAAGGATGAGAATATTGACAAGGGATCGAGGTCTACTTATACTTGGTGAGATGAGTATAAGTTCTTTATCACATGGATAGTGCAAGACATGGAACACAAGGTTGGGTTATTCTACTTCTACATCAAGATTACTTTATTTATTTTTCTTCAAAATCATTACATAGAGCTACATTTGGAGAATCTTCAAGATTGCATACATTGTTTACTTCCCTGTTGATGTGACAAAAAGGGGAAGACACACATGCTACACTTCATGGGAAGCAATTTGAAGATCATGTACAACTTACAAGAGATACACAAAGAGTTTTGCCAACATCGACTAGGGGAAGATTGTTGGGTCAAAAAGTTGATGTGGCAGAAACTCAAAAACGAAGAAAACATGAAGACATTTTTCTAAGTGTTGTCAAGAGAAAATCAAGCGTTGACAAGAGAAAATCGGGGCTTGATGGCTTAAGCGTTGTCATGTGCAATCTAAGTATTGTCACATGCAATCCAAGCATTGATAGAAACGTAGACAAGAAGCCTTTGGAAGCTTCTATTTAGATAAACATGCAGGATATATTCTGTATAAGTTTATTTGAATAGAAGATTTACATGTTTATTTACTCTTATCTCTTGTAAACCCTAATCCTTACACTATAAAAGGAACCAAGGGTATTAGGTTTATTCATAACTTTCATAAACAATATAAACCTAAAGCGTGTGTCGACTAGGTATGGGATTCAATGTACACACACCTAGTGGTTGTTTGCTATTAATATAATGAACAATCCATTTGTTTTATTCATTCTTTGTGCCTAAACACCTTGTTAATGGTTGTTGTTCTAATTCCGCTTTGATTATGTTAATCATATGAACAATGATCATTCCTAGTAGCTTTAAAGATCCGGAATCTTAGGATTCCACAATTGGTATCAGAGCCTCGTGGCTCGTGATTCTAGGACCAACAAGGTGTTCGTGTATGGTGAAAAGAAGAAAATCCGTCTAGGGTTTTTCTGGACGTTTTTGTGTGCGCAGCAGTATTCAGAAGGCCATAACTTTTTATTGAACCGTTGGATCGCCACGTAATTTTTTGTGTGTGTTCTACACACATATATCTAGATATCCACCGGAGGGATTGTCGAGATCTATCTCCAAGTAAAAGTTATTAAGTGCCAAAGTCACCAGGGGTCATATGCTGTTTTCTGTGAACAGTGATAGTAAAAACGCGATTTCTCCTTCGTTAACCGTTGGATCGTCGTGAAATTCGATCTGTAGGTTCTTGACACTTGTGTATAGGAACTCACCGAAGGGATCTTCGATCTGAGCTCTCATGAAGAAGATATTCGATGTCAAAGTTCACTGCAGTTTATGGTTTTCACATAAAATCATGATTTAGGGTTTATAAAACCCTAGATCTATTACCCGCTGACATGTGTTATTTAGACGCTGATAGATGTTGGTGTGACGCTGATAGATGTTGGTGTGACACTGACAAGGCATGGATGAGACGCTGATGGTCAGGCGCTGGCAGGTACAAAGTTGGCGCTGACAGGAATAAGTTAAGCGTTGTTGGGAAGCGCTGACACTTGTTGTCCGATATATACATTTTTCAACGCTGATAAGTGTTGTCCGAAATTTGACAACACACAGTGTTGATATCTTG
Source organism: Glebionis coronaria (assembly GCA_025667525.1). Classification (NCBI taxonomy): domain Eukaryota; kingdom Viridiplantae; phylum Streptophyta; class Magnoliopsida; order Asterales; family Asteraceae; genus Glebionis; species Glebionis coronaria. The sequence goes on from CM046876.1 coordinate 156,001,845, forward strand.
GACAGTGAAGGATATTGGACAACAAAAGGAATTGTTGTTTTTTGAGAAAATTGATACGTTTTTAGCACACAAAAAGGAGGTATTTACATACAAAGGTACATGGAATCTCCGTTTTTATTCAGAATATCAAGTTTATATTTATGGATCGGATATTTTTGAAAGGGATTAATGATTTTAATGCGATTTGGCAACTATTCGTGGGAATTTGATGGATATTTTAAACTATGTAATCGGGATAGCCTTGCGAAAGAGTTATCCAATTTGAGCTTTTACATATGGTATGAAGATGTTATTCCATTAAAATTCATCATGAAGAGGTGTTGGCTTAAGGGGAAGAATTCTTATGGCAAGTTTAATGTTCGAAGAAGATTTTCGCAAGTTTGTGTTCTATCATATCTTAAAGTCGTGCACTTCCAGTCAATGACTTTTAAGGTAACTTGTTTGTGCTTACATTGTTACTGATGAAGTAATACAAGATCTAGGAATGTGTGATCTTTCTTATGATACTCTATGCACATATTTTCTATCACTTGAAAGAGTTACATTATTGTGCTCAGTGTCTCACAAAGGATGAGAATTTTTTTATTAATCCCATACTTTATCACATCGTACAAGATATGGAACATAGGTTTGGGTTATTCTACTTCTACATCAAGAATATTATAGTTATTTTTCTTCAAAATTATTACACAGAGCCTACATTTGGAGAATCTTCAAGATTGCATACATTGTTTACTTCCCTGTTGATGTGACAAAAAGGAGAAGACATACATGCTACATTTGAGGGGAAGCAATTTGAAGATCATGTACAACTTACAAGAGATACACAAAGAGTTTTGCCTAACCCTAAGGCCTTGTCAGCGTCACACCAACATCTATCAGCGTCTAAATAACACCCATAAACTGCAGTGAACTTCGACATCGAATAACTTCTTCATGAGAGCTCAGATCGAAGATCCCTTCCGTGAGATCCTAGACACAAGTGTCAAGAACCTACAACGCGAATTTCACGACCATCCAACGGTTAACGAAGGAGAAATCACGTTTTTACTATTACTGTTCACAGAAAACAACATATGCCCCCTGCTGACTTTGACGCTTAATAACGTTTTCTTGGGAATAGATCTCGACAATCCCTCCAGTGGATATCTAGTTATATGTGTGTAGAACACACACAAAAAATTTCGTGGCGATCCAACGGTTCGATCAAAAGTTATGACCTTCTGAATACTGTTGCGCAGACAAAAAACGTCCAGAAAAACCCTAGACGGATTTTTCTTTTCTTCACCATACACGAACACCTTGTTGGTCCTAGCATCACGAGCTACGAGGCTCTGATACCAATTTTGGAAACCTTGGTTTCCGGATCTTTTAAGCTACTAGGAATGCATCATGTTCATATGATTAGATAATCAAAGCGGAATTAGAACACGACACATTAACAAGGTGTTTGGACACAAAGAACATGAATTAAAACAAATGGATTGTTCATTATATTAATAACAAGCAATCACTAGACGTGTATACATTGAATCCCACGTCTAGTCGACACACGCTTTAGGTTTACATTGTATATGAAAGTTATGAAAAACCTAATAACCCTTGGTTCCTTTTATAGTGTAAGGACTAGTGTTTTACAAGAGATAAAATCAAATAAACATGTAAATCTTCTATTTAAATAAACTTATACAGAATATATCCTGCATGTTTATCTAAATAGAAGCTTCCAAAAGCTTCTTGTCTACGTTTCTGTTAATGCTTAGTTTGTACATGACAATGCTTAGATTGTACATGACAACACTTGAGCCATCAACCTCCGATTTGCTCTTGTCAACGCTTGTTTTGCTCTTGACAACGCTTAGACAAATGTCTTCATGTTTTCTTCGTTTTTTGAGTTTTCTGCCACATCAACTTTTTGACCCAACAATATGCCATTTGGGTTATTGTTGATCGACTGACCAAATCCGCTCATTTTCTACCAATCCGCAAGGATGATTCAGTTAGAAAATTGGCGGATATCTACCAGAAGGAGACCATGACACTACATGGTACTCCATCCAGTATCATATCTGACATGGATCCTCGTTTTACTTCGCGATTCTGGAAGAGTCTGTAGAAAGCTTGGGGCACCAGACTTAAGCTTAGTACGACTTTTCATCCTCAGACAGACGGACAATCGAAGCGTACCATTAAGACACTAGAGGACATGCTTCGAGCATGTACTTTGGAATGGACAGGGAGTTGGGACGACTATATCTGCTTGGTAGAGTTTGCATACAACAACAGTTGGCACGCCAACATCAAGTGTGCACCATTTGAGATGTTGTATGGCAGGAAGTGTCGAGCCCTAATCTGTTGGGATCAGGTTGGTGAGCGAATTCTTGAGGGTCCGAAGAGGATAGAGATGACCAACGAGAAGGTTGCTGTCACTAAGACGAAACTACAGGAAGCTCGTGCACGTCAAAAGAGTTACACCGACAAGCATCGTAGGGATTTACATTTCAACGTGGGAGATCATGTGTTTCTCAAGGTATCATCGGCGCATGGAGTTAGGCGTTTTGGAATCAAGGGAAAACTCGGTCCTTGATTCATCGGACCGTTTGATATCCTCGAATGTGTCGGTGAGGTATGATATCGTTTGGCGTTACCTCCGCAGCTATCGCACGTTCATAACGTTTTCTATGTGTCCTTACTCAGAGGATACAACTATTATTCCCTTCATATGGTTCAGTATCCACTCGATCAGATTCGTGAGGATCTTACTTTCATTGAGGAACCCGAACGAGTTCTTGATCGTCAAGAGCGAGTCATGAGGAAGAAGACAATTCCATTTTTTAAAATCCTTTGGAGGGACCGTTCCAAGCGGGAAGCCACTTAGGAGATAGAGGAGTCTATCCGGACTTCTTACCCTCATTTCCAGTTATAATTCGGGTATGTTCCTTTCAGTTTACGTTATCTATAGTTCGTGGACGAATTATTCTTTTTAGAGGGGAAGAGTTGTAAAACCCGCATATAAATAGCATGAACAGTACACCACGTAAACATACAAACAAATTAAAACTTTCCATTTATAAAATAAAACGTGTCACGAACATTAAAATGACAAGAACTACGTATATTATTAATGCACGTTACGTATTTACATATAATATAAATCACGAACATTTAAAACACGAATGAACACGAATAATACTTAAACATGAAAAAAGGCCCGGTTTGGCCTTTTAGGCTTGTGTACCCGCGGACAAAGAAGGAGGAAAGGGGGGCCCGACCCATTTTGGAATATAACTAGTAAAAACAAAACACAGGAATTCACTTTACATAATTTTTAGAAAAGAATAAAACCCTAGCCTTCCTTTGCTCTTGGTGGCCGTGGCATTCAACAACCAACTAGGATGATTCATTTTTTTTGATCTTGAGTTCATACGTATACGTGTTCGTGTTCTATTCCTTTTCCATTCACGCATTCGGTATAAAACATAAACCTTCATCTCTTTATTTATTTTATTTAATTATGTTCATGTGTGTTTGATCTATTAAAACATAATTAAAACATGTTGGTAATAATAAATAAAACAAGGATCGGGTTTGTTGGTGTTTGGTTTTGGTTCGGCACATAAACCGAGAGCCGTAGGCTCTCGGCGCCGGCTTCGGTTCACCAACCGAGACCCCAAGGGCTCGGTGTGGTTTGATTCGAACATAAAGGGGAAATCGAGACCCCATTCGGGGCTCGGTGGTGTTCTCGGACAGAAAGGAAACCCCCGGCTTACGCCGGGGTGTATTTGTTGTTTCGGGAAGCAACTCGAACCGAGAGCCTAGGCTCTCGGTGAGGTTGTGGCTCGGACGGGGGTTCGGCAACGGGGCCACAGCCTTCGGGCTGTGGTACCTGGTCGGGTTATGATCACGGATTTGGGTTCGGGATGTACTAAAAATTAATATGCTTAGTGGTTAATTACTTTATTTAAATGCATGTATAATTAAATTAACTAATGACTTAGGTTATATTTATTTAATTAAATAAAACATGTTATAACTTAAGTATTTTATTTAGGCTTAATTAAATTAAACTAATACTTAGGTTTATTATTAAAATTTAATACATGTTATAACCTAAGTATTTTACATGACTTAATTTAATTAAAATCATATAAGGTAAAGTTTATTATTAAACCATGATACTTTATTAATTAATAAACCAAGTACTATTATTATTAATTAATAATCATTTTAACCTAAGTGTTTAAATTAATAAACTTTACTAGTAAATCATCATGACTTATGATATATGACTAATAATCACCAGCTTATATTTTAGACTTATTAATCTAGCTTATTTCTAATTATGGAAACTTTATATTTCAAGAAACTTACTATTTTTAGAAACTTTCTATTTTTAGAAACTGATTATTTTTGGAAACTTTCTATTTTTGGAAACTTTCTATTTTTAGAAACTTTCTATTTTTGGAAACCCGCTATTTTTAGAAAGTTATTTTTTATTACACTACAAGTATAATAATACAAGAATACATGAAAATACATTTTCAGAAGACATGTAAAACATGAATAATAAAGTACACCATTTAAAACAGTAAAGTAAGACAAGAACATATTAATGAGTTAAGAACATACAAGAACCAGTAACACACTCAGTAAACAGACAACTCATACATGTCCCTTATTTATGTAGCACTAGTGAAGTTGGTGTAGGACTTTGCATCTTTTCATCATTCATCGTTCACTGCACATAAGGTAAGGATATTCCGTCCTTCAGTATGTACATTCTCTTTCCTTAATAGGATTCTCCGTTTGCAGCCAACTGTTTTCCCAAGTATTTGTTTTATATGTTTTGATTGCTTATGTTTAGTTTTAAATGCCTAAGCCATATACATGCATGCCACGTCATCTAGTTATTAAGGTACCATAACCATAACACTGGAGGCACCAGTTTTATGACTTCCCCACGACGGAGTGATTGCTCGTGGCGTCCCTTTGTAGTTTTGGCCATATATTTATATTATCATGTGGGGCGTATGGGTGCATCCTAGTTACATGTTTTTACAGGAATTTCATGGTGAATGTGATGTGTGCCTTGCATCCTTCACAAGGAGTTGATCCCTCATACCCAGACTAATTTAATTAGAGGCATCTCTTCTAATTGCATGATGAGGTTACCCCTCTATGTATTCATGTACGGTGAACCTCATGACTTATATGGGCTTTTGGCTAATTAAATACAGTTTTCATATAAAAACATAAGTCTTTTCAAACTATAAAACTAGTTTATATACATGTTATAGGTTATCTAGGACTTATACATTTCCATTTCTATTTGTCTTATTATGCTTATGTCATTTCATACTATGTTTGTATATCCGTCCACTGGGCGTTTTGTTCAGCCGTTTTCCTTTCATGTTCCCAAACGGCGGGTACTCAGGGACGTTCGTAGGACTTTGAGAGTATGTGCATACGGATGTAAGCTATCTAACCTTCATTACTTTATGCATTTCCATACATTACATTAGTTTATTTCTTTTGGACATTGTTTAGTCCTTTCCTTTCAGTACATATATTTCATGTGTGTGAGCTTATGTTGGACTACCGATGTTTGATTATGGTATTTCCCTTTATGGTCATTTAATGTTTTGATACATTACCTAGCATGCTTTGATGACACGCCATAATTATCCAGTGATATTCATTTATCAAAATAGGATGTTACAGTGGGTTTGTTCAACAACAGTGTATATCTCTCCCTCAAAAGCTGCCTTTTGCACTAGCAGTTTTTGAAACATTTGTTTGAAATTCTAGGATGTGTGTGTTTGAAATGTGTGTTTAATCACATTTGGGTGTGATAACGACCTAATTATACATATTCAACCTATCATTATAATGCCACTTTGTAGTATAAATAAGAGCTTCTGATACTTAATATGTTGTGTTTTATATGCAGGTATAAAGTATGAAGGAGAAAAGTAAAGATATGCAAAGAAGGGGACTCAATATGCAATAAAGCCAAAGTTATTAAAAGAAGATTCTGAATCGCCCAGAAGTGCGGCGCACAAAGTTGTAAGTGCGGCGCACATTCGCATCTCCAAAGTGAGGCGCACTTGAGGATAAGTGCGACACACATTTGACCCCAGACAACACTACAAATAGAGGCCATTTCCACTCATTTTACACACACCTCTCTCTATTAATACTCCATAGCTCGAGTATTTTAGTCCTTTTAGTAAATTTTCAGTATTATCCACTTTTGGGAGATACTTGTAACGAGAGTATTCCACTCTTCGATTCTTGGAGGAACGATACAATCGTGACACTTGTGTACTCGTTTATTCAATCCAATCTAAGTATAATGTTCTCTTACTCTTTTCCAATTGTTACTTTGATTACTATGTTAGGCTAAGCTATTTGTGACTATATGGGTATGTGACTATGATTAGTGATGATGCTATGATATGATCCTTTATAAATGATTTCAAGCTAATGTTGTAGAACCATTTTACCTCCTAGTTCTACAAACCATATTTTATCTAAGTTGATTTGTTACGATAGTTTGGCGTTGAGAAACGCAAATTGTTATAATAAGTTTTCTAGAACTTGTCTATGGTCATGAATCTTTGGTTAGAGAAATCCGCTTAGAAACTTGATAAAATATTGAACTTGTTGGCAACTTGTTTTGAGCTTTATCGCTTAAATAAACATAAGTCTTGAATCAACCAAAGTAAACTGTGTAAACGCCGTTTTGACGAAAAAGGATTATCACACTTCACCTACATAAACATATCTCGATCATTATTGTCATCATCACGAACTTTACGAACTATCCCATATTAGTCATATTTGTTATTATTGATATTACTTCAACCATTATTTCTTCAATTGTTATCTTGATTACCAAAACGAAACTAAGTCTCAGCGAACGATCCTTGCTTACCATTACAAAGCTATATTACGAACGAAAGGGTATACTTGGCCGTGTTTGTCTTCTAGTCCTTTGTTTTGTCTAAACCTTGTAATATAAATTTAAGACTTGCAAACGAATATCATGATGTTTTATAAAAGTGTGTGTGTGTGTGTGTGTGTGTGTGTGTGTGATGGTGTGTGATGAAAAGGGGTGTTGTATGCATTAAAAGTAGCCTAAACAACAAAAGGACCAAAATACCCCTCCTCCTACACAACTTAACGTTAAAAACTAACAGACATCCAAAATAGGGACGAAAGTTGTTACCAGTTTCAAAAATAGGGACCATCCGTGTATTTAATTTGAGTTAGGAACGAAACGTGATTTTTGAGCAAACCATAGGGACGAAACGTGTAATTTTTTCTTAATTTTATATATTATCTTATTTTAATTATATATTTAAAGTACAATTGTTGAATGCATAGTGCATAATGGTTTTTAAAAATATTTAAGTATATATATATAATTGATTTAAAAAACAAGGTGATATATGAACCTATTCTTTTTAGCAATTTTAGAGGCGAATTGTTGATACTTTTTATAATTAACTATAACTCGGTATTTAGCCTACTAAAACAATAGAACAACTTAAGTTAATCTTTTATATAATAAAAAAAATAGATTATGTAGTAATTTTAATAAAAGGTGAAGGTCGTACAAAAAATAATTGGATCAATCAAATGGATTAATTTTGACACATAAATAAAATCGAATGATATTATTGGTTGAAAAAGTCAAAATTGCATTCGATTTAGTAAAAATCAAAAATTTGATGAAGGAATTTGATGAAAACACAAAAAGATATGTGTCATATTTGTGAAAATAAAAATTTAAAAAAAAGAGGAGAGGATTAATAAAACTTTAATGGTTAAATTTTAAATAAATTATATGAACTTAAGTGTAAACTTATAATTGGTAAGATGAAAATAATTAGACGAGATTCTTTTTTTTGAACGAATAGACGAGATTCTACATATTATAACAACATATTTTTTTTTAGGGTCGTTATATGTTATTAAACACACAATGTTTAGAAAAAGGATATCTAACATTTCAGTTAAGCTAATTCAAATCCTTTCTGCAATAAATATTTATACAAATATCAGTTAATATTACCACATAATGAAAATCAAGTAAAACGCGTGGGTCCATGGGAATCGTAACTATTTAAATATTAAAAATTTAATATTGTTTTATAGAATAATGTTAAACATTATAAAATTATGAATTTATAAATGGTGTACGTGTAAGGCTGAAGTAAATGAGTTGTTTATTAAATAAGATATAACTATTTAGAATAAACACATCGAAAGTAAAATGAGTATGAAATTTGAAAAATAAAAATTAAGGTGAGTTTAGATTAATTTACATAGTGCACAGTAAAACAACAATATAATTAAACGTATAAACATTGGATGTTTTTAAAAAATATATAATATATATAAAATCGTAATAATTAAATTATTACTTAATTTATTCTTTATATCCAATCTAGTGCGTGCACGAGTATTAAAACTAGTAACTTAGTAGTTACAATAAATCAACGTTTTACTTTTAACCACAATAATAATTAAAAAAAAATATTTTTGATAAAAATAATTTGTTATCTTACATAGAACAAAATAAGTGGTCAAATGGATGATAATTCGTTATTTACATCATTACAATAAATCCTAACATAGTTGAAAATCTTCAATCAAAGTGGATATAAATTAAATAAGTATGATAAACAAAATTAAGAAAAGCTACCCATAAAGAGTTGAGGAAACTTAAATTAAATATGATAACATGTATCAATCTGAAAGTCTGAAACCACAAATCTTTTGCTTCTCATCGTTCACAACTACGTAGGTAAACCGAGTTTAATGTCTAAACATGAGATTGGATAGTGTGGGCTGTTAAAATATTTAATATGAACATGTATAGGATTTGTAAAATGGTGCCATTATTATTTTAGATTAACAATCATATTTCACTAGCCCAGCCTGTCCTGGCCGGATGGCCCATATACGGCCTTGTGAGAACAAGTCGTTAACGAATTTTCCTTTTTGTGATAACAGATTAACAGCTGTTTCACAATATTTACAATACAAAAAAAATTAAAGACAACATTTTTTGATTAAAACTTTAAAGGGTTATTTAGTTGTAGAAAAGCTTCCATACTTTTTTGTTTCTAAGCTAGCAAGATGCTAGAAAACATTAAAAAAAAAGTAAATGAGGGTTTTATAACCAATCCGTCCAAAAAATTCTTCTTCAACAACGGCTATTACACCAATTAAAAAAACATAAAACAATATCATCAAAAACCTCCGAGCGTCTAGCAGGATTGTCCTAAAAATGATACGATTCCGAAACCTCCAAATTGACCACCAAGCAAGGTAGAACACCCCCTCCAACAAAGATTTAATCGTGGAGGGGAGACGAATCGACAATAACCAAACTTGCCACTCCTGAAACGTGGTCCAGTTTTGCACGTCCAATTCCCACCATCTACATATACGACGTAAGATATTTCGTCCGAAGTTACAACAGAAAAATAAATGGTGAATGTCTTCATCATTAGAGGAACAAACCGGACAAGAAGTGAAATCAAGTTGAACACCTCGACTGACCAAATTAACCCTAGTGGGTAGACGATCTAAACGGGCACGCCACACATAAATATTGACCTTAATCGGAATTAATTCTACCCATCTAGTAGCTTCGGATTGAGAAGGAAGAAATAAATCATCAAAAGGTTACTTACCTCCTTGACCCTGAACTCATCATCGCTAGTTAAATCGCAAACCCAACGATCACAAGAACTAGATAAAGATACCGCGTCCAATAGAGCTGTCAAACCCTCCATCCGCTGTTGTTCAATGCCGCCCCGAACAATTCTTCAAAAAGAGGACACCAGAGAGTCACTTAATTTAGACGCAACTGATGCGTCTTTATCCATCTCCAAAGAGAATAGGCGATGAAATTCAATGTGATGGGGGCATGTCTCCTACCCAATTGTCGTACCAAAACTTGGACAGAACCATTCCCGCACAATGGAACACCAATTAGAAGAAAGGTTCGTAAAATGAGAACCAAGAGAAGACCCATACAACGCACTTATAATCTGACACCAAAGTGAGCCATCTTGAGACACGAACCGCCAAATCCATTTGAGGAGGAGAGCATGATTAAGAGCATAAAAACTCGAGACTCCCAAACCACCATGTTTTTTGCATGCTTGAACTTTATCCCAAGCAACCCACGTAATTTTTATTCCCCTTGATTTACATCGTTGAAAAAGCGATTGCGGATAGACTCCATGATCTTCAATACTGTACATGGAACCTTAAAAATAGACATATTGTAGATTGGCGATGCTCTAAGAACTGCTTTTAAAAGAGTTAACCGACCACCTATCGAAAGGGTTTTCTCCTTCCACTTAGAAAGGCAAGATCTAAGATTAAGGATTGTGTCGTCCCAAGCCTTGAGACGAGAAGAACATTAGCCCACCATCACACCTAAATACAGAAACTGATTATTCTTCCAAAGGCATGATTAATCACGTATAAACAACAAAGAAAATATTTCCCCAATCACTCATATGCTACATACTGACCAAAAATCAAAATCGTGAGAATGTGTTTGATCAAATGCTTGACAAACGAAGTGTTAATCCTTATCATTCCCATGTTCACAATGTACCTAATTCATCATTGACTAGAATGAGCTATGTAAAATCAACCATGAACTTGAACATTGGTTTATCAAAAAATCGTTTTTAGGTAAGCATTAACAATGCAATTACCAATTTGTTCATAGGTTCATATCAATTCCATCATTTAACTAAAATTACTTAGTCAAAATTTGGATTGTTCTACAAGTGGGTTTTACTGAAATCGCAATGAATTCGAACCTAAGGAATCATAGTAAAATAACTATGTCAACCCACATTTCTAGCAAGGTTCTAATTCAATAATGATTTTAAAAATCCCCAATTATGAAAGTAAGAACCCTAGAAAAAATTAGTTGAAATTGAATGAATGTACTTACAATTAATTGATGTTGGAAGAGGGATGAGTGAAACCCACAACTTGGAATCAATTAATCTTGAGTGATTTGAAGCTTTTGAAGAATCAAAAATGGTGGAAAAGGGAAACTCGTCGCCTCTATGGAGAAGAAAGGTGGGTTTGTTTTGAAATAATGATGTTTAATGAACATTGAATATTTTAGTCACTCAGTGGGGCCGCAGTTCGTTATCGATATAGAACCGTAGGCATGAACCGTGACAATTAAAGAACCGCCCACAATGGGAGGTTTTTAACAAAGAAAATCAAAGAAATTTTCAAAACCAAGTTTTTCTAAAGTAATTAAATATATCTTAAGCCTTTTGGAAATCATTGGACCACTTCAATACTAGGTGATAATGTCTTAGTGAAGGATTACGAGTTAAATCAAAACCGAAAAAGACCGAATAGGACCAAAACGAAAAAACGACTACTCGTAGCAAAGAAGCAAAGAAGAGAGAAACCAAAGGGAGTGAATCAAGACTAAGTTCAATGATCAAGAGAAAAGTGACAATCTTCAAGTTGTAGTAACAAAGAGCTTGTGTCGTTTATAGTGGTTTAAGACGTGCCTTTCCGGCGAAAGTCTAAACGGCTTTGGTAATGAACCATACCAAGAAATTTTGTAAAATAGATTAAGATCATTTTCAAAAGTAGTCTTAATGCTATTTCAAAATATGAGCAAAATATAGATTCAATTTCTCTCCCACGTGATCAGACAATTATTATTGCTAAGGTTTACAATAAAAATATCCTTGGAATATTTTAATTCCAAATGTGTAATATCCTAACTACAATTTATAGAGTAGTTTGGTATCTCAAGGGATTAATCAATAATCCTAGAGATGAGCTCAACTGCACATATTACACATGATATGACATACTAACCGTATGGGTGAAAACCATGAAAATCATGCTTTATACTTTAAGCTACAACTAACTCACTCTACATCTTCGAAGTGAGTCAAGTATCCAAGCAATGAAGGTTTGAGAGGGTATAAGAAAAGAATCACATACCATAAACGAATGTCAAGGCAAGGATGCCAAGAAAAATCACATAGTCAAGTAATGATCAAAAGAATGATCAATAGGGCGTGTGGAAGGACGAAAACGTACCTTAGCCGCAAAATGCATTCCAAGTCTTCAAGGAACCAATGCAATGCCCAAACATGACTAAAGTGACTAATAAGTCTTCAAGGACTAGTATCACTCTCATCCATCTTGGTATCATCATTCAATGATGTTGGAAATCAAAGAAGATGAGTCTTCTACAAGTGTAAGTAACTCAATCTACAATCAATTAAATGATTAATATTCATGAGTACCTACACATAGCAAGATACAAACTAGTAGATACATTTCAAGAGTAAATATAAAATGTATAAATACTACTAATTTAGATGAGATGCTATATTACCAATTAAAAGGCTTATTTTCAATGAAAAAGTAGTTTTAACCAAAGAGAAACTTTAGTGCAACGAAACCTTCTAATTTGAGGAGACAATGGATCGATCCAAGTTTTAAAAGTACAATATACTTCAAAGATCTTGAGTGACCATCGCTCTAATACCAATTGTAGAAACTAGAAGGGGGTTGAATAGTTTCTCTTTGGTTTAAGTCCTAATTAAAATTCCTTTCAATTAGGTTTGTCTCAAAACTACCTTTTACATGAAAACTAGTTGGATAATGATTAGGTTCAATTATAATGCATTAACAATGAAAAGTAGTTGTTGTATGTGATGTAATAATGAAAGTAAGTAAAGAGTAAGAAAAGAAGCAACCTAATCGGAATACACCAAGATTTATAGTAGTTCGACAACGAAGCTCTATCTTCATTCCTACTCCACTCCTCGAGTACACCTTACTCGAGATTTCCACTATATCCGCAAGCTCCCTTCTTGGCGGAGAAAACCTTACAACGTCGCTTACATTATTTTTCGACACTAAGCTAAATGTCGAGACCTAGTCTTAGCTAGGACCAATCTACACACGTCGCCTACTTCACCATTTTCCGACACAAGGCTAGATGTTGAGTTCTAATCAAAAGCTAGAACCAATCTTCACAACGTTGCCTACTTCACCATTTTCCGACACACGGCTAGATGTCGAGTTCTAATCGAAAGCTAGAACCAATCTTCACGACTCTTCACTTTGAAGCTAAGTGAGAACTCACAAGACACAACCACACATCACTTTATAGTTTAGTGAGAACTAACACACAACTTTTACAACTCAATAACACATATCCAAGTATACACATGTAACTTGGATCTACACAAGACAAATCCAAGTATACACACATACAATGGATTTACACAAGACTAATCCAATTATTCACTAATACAATGGATTAACACAACTAATCCAAGTATACACAAATACATTGGATCTACACAAGACACAAATATAACAAATAATGAACATGACTAGATCTTTAGGAGAGGATGATCTTCATCAAGGCTTCATCTTTAATCACATCAAAAGTGTTTGAGTGATCTTCTCTTTGAACAAGCTAAAGAAGGAGATCAAGGGTATAATCATAAGTAAACATACTTAACACATTAAGTGATCATTTATAAATTATTAGGAATTAGAAAAGAGAAAGATGGCAGAAAAAATGTCCAAAAAGGTTCCTGGAAAATGCAGAATTGATCCACTATTTATAGGAGACAAAAGCCAACGGTTCTCTGAGCGCGGTTCCTTAATTGTGCCTGCGGTTCCTTATCACTAGGGAACCGTATAGCCATTTAATGAACCGTGGGAGTAGACTCCGCTCCCTTTTGTCTTTTAGTGGAGAAGTAATATTTGAGGTAAGTTATACCTTCAAAGGATATTCCTATGGCATTTGGAATATGTCATATTCAAATTTACATTTTCTATTTTAATAAAACATTTTCTAAAAAAGAATGTTTATTATAGATATTTTGTCACATTTGACAAAATGTGAGTTTTAGGCTAATCACTTTTTATGATCACTAATCATGATTAAGATATGTTTGTGCAATACTTAAATGATTATTACCTTGATGATAATGTTTGTTAAGTAATTCGTCTTATGATTGTATTTGACGATAAATGTCTTTTTAATTTTTCGTGATCAAAACTAAGAAAAATTAGTTAACAATAATAATGTTTTTAGGCATTACATTGCATTAACAGAGTACTAAAAGGAATTTCAAATTTCCCCGCCAATAACTAGCCTCGTCATAAACCACTTGCACCTACTCACTTTGGGAACCGAGAAAGGTGCAAGACACGTCATCAAACGATACAACTTCGACCGTTAGATCTCTCAAATAATTGACACGTGGCACACACTACTAACTGAAATAGTAAAACCTAAAGGTTTTAATAGCGCTAGCCACCATTTCAATATTTTCACTTTCCACCATTAACACAACTCCAAGAACACCATCGCTTATACCAGAAAAGCAACAAGTGCCTTGCCTCCAAAAGACGAGATGGTGCAACAACTCTTCGATGTAATCTCTCGCATCACCAACCAAGAGCTATCACAATTTATGGCGAAATCTATATACCCGAAGATCTTCAACCCAAAGTTCCAGAACCTCAATTTTACATAGGGAGCTTTCCACCTGGAAAGGTAGGAGTGTATACGATATTTTTTGAGTTTGCTAACAATCTTATACCACTAGTCAATTTTTGGTAGATATTTTAAGTTTCTACGGTATCCACATATCGCAACTCCATTGCATCAGTGCTACAAAAAATTCTAATTTTGAGGTCAATTTCCGGCTGTGTGACGTTGATCCCATAATAAACCTGTTTCGTGCCTTCTATCGCCCTTTCCTGGATCAATGGTTGGATATCCTTTTCCAAACGACCAGGCGCACTCCAATGTTATGAACAAAACTGAATGCGCTAAAAAATTGGATGAATAATTATTCTTGATAGACCGTGCGATTTTCTCGCTTGAGTATGACTTCATGACCCATGAAACGATGGTAAAAGATGTACACCTGAATCAGGACCCTCAACGCGGAGGATGCTGAGAAAATTAATACCAATCGCCTCCCTATAAAAGAGTATCCCGAAACTCTTCTTTACGCCACATGACTGAGTCATAATATCAGCATGCGCCACGACCAGCTTTCCTCGTTCTATGATGACTTTGGTGTGGAAACCTTGGTTTCCGGATCTTTGAAGCTACTAGGAATGCATCACGTTCATATGATTATACAATCAAAGCGGAATTAGAACATGATACATTAACAAGGTGTTTAGGCACAAGAACATGAATTAAAACACAATTGGATTGTTCATTATATTAATAACAAACAATCACTAGACGTGTATACATTGAATCCCACGTCTAGTGCAACACACACTTTAGGTTTACATTGTGAATATGAATGATGAATAAAACTTAAGACCCTTGGTTCCTTTTATAGTGTAAGGATTAGGGTTTACAAGAGATAATAACAAATAAACAAGTAAATCTTCTATTTAAATAAACTTATGCAGAATATATCTTGCATGTTTATCTAAATAGAAGCTTCCATAAGCTTCTTGTCTACGTTTCTATCAACTCTTAAATTGCATGTGACAATGCTTAGATTGCACACGACAAATCTTGAGCCAACAATGCTTAGTTTGCTCTTGTCAACGCTTGGATTGCTCTTGACAACGCTTAGACAATATCTTCATGTTTTCTTCGTTTTTGAGTTTCTGCCACATCAACTTTTTGACCCAACAATCTTCCTCTAGTTGATGTCGGCAAAACTCTATGTGTATCTCTTGTAAGTTGTACATGATCTTCAAATTGCTTCCCCTCAAGTGTAGCATGTATTTCTTCCCCTTTTTGTCACATCAACAGGGAAGTAAACAATGTATGGAATCTTTGAAGATTCTCCAAATGTAGCTCTAGGTAATGATCTTGAAGAAAAATAAATAAAGTATTCTTGATGTAGAAGTAGAATAACCCAACCTTGTGTTCCATGTCTTGTACTATCCATGTGATGAAAAACTTATATGAAAACGTAAAGTATAAGCAGACCTCGATCTCTTGTCAATATTCTCATCCTTTGTGAGACACTGAGCACGATAATGCAACTCCTTCAAGTGTTATGACAAGTCTTCGTCACCAAACAAGTAAGCACGAACAAGTTATCTTCAAAAGTAATGTTGACCAGACACGACTTTTTAAGATATGATAGAACACAAACTCGCGAAAATCTTCTTCAATCATCAAACTTACCATAAGAATTCTTCCCCTTAAGCTAACACCTCTTCATGAAGACTCTCATTATCTCATGAATTGTTGCTAACTCGCTTTAAGATCATTAATTCCGTTTAAAAATATCCGAGCCATAAATATCAACATGATATTCTAAATTAAAACGGAGATTCCATGTACCTTCGTGTGTAATTTCCTCCTTTTTGTGTGCTTAAAACGTACCAATTTTCTCAAACAGCAACTATTCCTTTTGTTGTCCAATATCCTTCACTATCCAAGATATCAACACTGTGTGTTGTCTAATATCAGACAACACTTGTCAGCGTTTGAAAATGTATATATCGTACAACAAGTGTCAGCGCTTCCCAACAGCGCTTAACTTATTCCTGTCAGCGCCAACTTTGTACCTGTCAGCGCCTGGCCATCAACGTCTCATCCATGCCTTGTCAGCATCAAACCAACATCTATCAGCGTCACACCAACATCTATCAGCGTCTAAATAACACATGTCAGCGGGTAATAGATCTATGGTTTTATAACCCTAAATCATGATTTTATGTGAAAACCATAAACTGCAGTGAACTTTGACATCGAATATCTTCTTCATGAGAGCTCAGATCGAAGATCCCTTCAGTGAGATCCTAGACACAAGTGTCAAGAACCTACAGATCGAATTTCACGATGATCCAACGGTTAACAAAGGAGAAATCGCGTTTTTACTATTACTGTTCACAGAAAACAGCATATGACCCCTGGTGACTTTGACACTTAATAACTTTTTCTTAGGGATAGATCTCAACAATCCCTCCGGTGGATATCTAGATATATGTGTGTAAAACACACAAAAAAAATTCGTGGCGATCCAATGGTTCAATAAAAAGTTATGGCCTTCTGAATGCTGCTGCGCACACAAAAACATCCAGAAAAACCCTAGACGGATTTTTCTTCTTTTCACCATACACGAACACCTTGTTGGTCCTAGCATCACGAGCCACGAGGTTCTGATACCAATTGTGGAAACCTTGGTTTCTGGATCTGAAGCTACTAGGAATGCATCACGTTCATATGATTATACAATCAAAGCGGAATTAGAACATGATACATTAACAAGGTGTTTAGGCACAATAACATGAATTAAAACACAATTGGATTGTTCATTATATTAATAACAAATAATCACTAGACGTGTATACATTAAATCCCACGTCTAGTGCAACACACACTTTAGGTTTATATTGTGAATATGAATGATGAATAAAACCTAAGACCCTTGGTTCCTTTTATAGTGTAAGGATTAGGGTTTACAAGAGATAATAACAAATAAACAAGTAAATCTTCTATTTAAATAAACTTATGCAGAATATATCTTGCATGTTTATCTAAATAGAAGCTTCCATAAGCTTCTTGTCTACGTTTCTATCAACTCTTAAATTGCATGTGACAATGCTTAGATTGCACACGACAACTCTTGAGCCAACAATGCTTAGTTTGCTCTTGTCAACGCTTGGATTGCTCTTGACAACGCTTAGACAATATCTTCATGTTTTATTCGTTTTTGAGTTTCTGCCACATCAACTTTTTGACCCAACATTTGGAAATGGTAAGAACTACCTTTATAATATCGTTTTGTCATTATACTGCTGTTGTAGACTAAAAAATTCCAACCTCTTTTTTTCAGAGATGAATTTGCCTTACTTAGCAAGGCGCGAACATCTGCACACCATGCCTATATGACCCCGACCCCGAACAGCAGAAGAGCTGCCACTTAAGGTGACCGTCGTAGGACACACCATGCCTCCTCCTCATCAAGAGGTGAACTCACCACCCGGACTTGATGGGACTGCGAAAATAAATGCAACACATATCCGCAGCGTCCCATATAGTACGAAAACATCCTCCTCAGAAAGCACCGAAGGTCCGAGGGAGAAAAATCGTCATCAGAAGACGAGGTTCCAATACGCGAGAATGACGATGATCTGAACACCATCTCCCCTCACCTGCCCAAAAGATACTCTAATGTGCCTCTTGATATTACACCAAAAATACATAGGACAAAAAATGTCAAGTCCTATCATAGTGCCCGCCCATGGGGTTCAATGTTTAAGCCATGCACGTATATGAAAAACAGAGGTATACTCGCTCCCTATGCAACTTTTGCTACTTGTTACCCTCACATACTGCCGTAGGGCAATTCTAATCCTTACCCATCATTTTCTCAATTGATAGGGTAAAGGAAAAAACGAGTGGAGCCACTACAAGTAATGCACCCTCAGGCGTGTTCCTCCCAAAATGGCAGATTCCTCGATCGTGTGATTTAAACAAAAGCCAAGATTGCAAATACTTTCTTGATACCCTTATTCCCTCCGGACGCGCTCAAAACTTGCATCTTTTATCTGATGAATCATTTATAAGAGAAGTGACTTTAGGTGCGACTCGTGAAGTACTATTGATGTCGCATTTAAATAAGAAAATTTTAGAGTTATCCCATCAGTTAGAAAGTATGGCTGCGGAGCATGCCCAGGTCCTTGAAGAGAAAAAACAAGGAGCTAGCCCGTGTTAAGGTAAAATTAGCCTGGGCTGAGGCCACAACCAGGTTAAACACAAGCTCCATCGAATATTTAGTAGATCATAGGACCTCGCTGCTGGATGCTTTATCTCAAGAATGCAGGAAGCGCGAAAAACATGAGTCTGATAATCAGTGTGCTATGGGACAACTAGAGGAGTACAAAGAGAAGTTTGCTGCCAACTGTGCCGATTTTATCGCCAGGTGTCAGAACAACTGAATGAGCACGACAACGTATTGCACTGTCTTGGCACAGATTTTGATGAAGAACTTTATCCACATCTATAAGTTGTGCTCGCAGAAAAGCAATGGATGATTGAACATGGCCTTCACTTAGCCGCTAAGGGTGCATTAGAATCTCCTAATTTCCATGAGGCAAACTGGAACGTTATGGTCGCTGCTATGGGGGAAGGCCAAAGTGCCGCTATGAAACGTGCGTCCGAAGAAGGTCTGCTGACAAAGCCTATAGAAGAGGTACCTTTATACGACCCCAGGCACATGATAAGCTGGATGTGGCCCTCGTAGTTTTGAAAAATGCAATCTTCCCATAATAGCTACATTGAACAAGATCAAGACGACCCCATCAGTGTGATCATGGTGAGGCTCACCTTGGAGAAGCACCTAAAGGAAGGTACGGAAGAAGAGGATGATTTCCACCTTAAACCTAATGTTTCCCAGCTAAAGGTGCCTATTCATGCCTCTCATCCTACTGCCATATTAAGAGAAGTTCCATGTTAGATAGAGTGCTGAAGCGTCATGCAAAGCGTGTTGCGAAGAAGAGGGGAACCACATCGAAGGGTGCAGTAATTGGTGTAGGACCAGCGCACCCCTGCTGGTCGGATGGTGTAGCCGTCAACGTCCCTACTCTTGATGCCCGAGATATTCCTTCATGAGATGGAGAAGATATGGAAGGAACACACTATTTCTTCCTCTAACCCACTTTTCCTTAGGCTAAAAAGATCTCGCTCGGCCGGGGACCTGCTGTAGATATTTATTTGTAACACTATTGGTTTGTAACTTGCCTGTACAATCTTGACATGCCGCGTTTGATTTTCGTATGTATATAAATGAAACATATAATTTTTGCCCCCTTACTGAGCTATATCACCTTGTGAGATATCTGTTTGGACGTACGTCCTGATATCTTATGGTGTTCTAGGCCTCTATACCTATGTTCGAGATTCTGGATACGAGCGCCTAGTATGAGTACATTTAGTGAAGTGCATCTCTATGAACCTATGGGTGAGTGAAAGATCATTATGTGTAGCGTGCCACTACTACCATAAGTGATGTCGTTGAATTCAGCAAATGTTGTTAGACGTGCACACTATGTCTTTTGCAGGCCCAGCTTGGAATGTGATGGCTGCGTTACTTACTACAATGTCTTGACTAGTAAGGTAACTAACAAGGATACCTGATCTGTGGCCACTGGGATTGCATCCCTCTTACGTGACAAGTATGATTATTAGGTTAACTCAATCCTCTTATTCCACGTGGAAACGATAAGTACATGTACGCGCGGAGGGCCAAATAAGTACATGTATGCGCTGAGCTTGCGTTGGATAAGGAAAAGGTCAAAACTTTTGAAATGGTCCCTCAAACAGAGAAAATAACGTGTTCTGAATTTGACCAATTTCGTTTTGAAAAGATTGAACACTTAAAAGAAATAGAATCATTAAAAGCTAATCTTTCCAATAAATTAAAAGCAAAAGAGTCGGTTTTCAATGATTTTTAGAAACTGAAAATGGATTTCAAAACTCTCGAGTCTAAAAAGTTTGAATTGGAAATTAATGCTACCAAACTTCTTAAGTTCAAAGAACAACAACTTTTAAAACAATACGCTTCCACAGAAAAGGTTCATCTGTTAACTAAATCGTTTAAAGAACTCAAACTTAAGCGTCTTCAAGATTTACCACCTAATCCCGGTTATGCAAAACAAGCTCAGGAATATATTCCTTGTCTTTATGATGTGACCCTAATTGGCAAATCGAAAGAAGCACCTTATGTTTGTAGTACTGAGGAGACACAGTCACTTGCGGAAGAAACTCAACCTAATATGCTTTCAAAATTCCATAAGCTTGATTATGATAAGCATAATAAAGATCAATTTTCTAAAAAGACCCGCATTCGCTTACAAAAGGAATTAGCTCAATTGTCAGCCTTTGTGCCCTAAAGTTTGTCAACAGAAAACCTTCCTAATACGTCTCCTACACTTGTCAACATGGATTTAACTAAGTTAATTCCACCGGTAAGTAAGGTGTCCGTTAGCTTAAATACGGTGCACCAACACTTAGCCGATTTTGACAAGGTCATTATGGAACGTACGACGGCTTCGGCCATAACGGAAGTTGAATGGAATTTTGAGCACACAAGAGCTGCATTTCGAGACGAAATTGTTCCATTTGTAAACAATGTTAAATCTTGTCTTAGTAATATTGATCAAGATTTGCTTTTGGAAATAGAAGAAGTTAGACGTGTTTTCAATAAAATGGATGATGCTTATGAAAACAGTTTACTTGAAATAGAACGAGTTTCACGCCAAAATGATCAGCTTCTGAAGCAAGTGATGTCTTATGATATAGTTTCCGTCTGTGTGAATAAAAGTGTTGATAATGATTCTATTGTGCATAATGTTGAATCTGTGAATAATGTGGTAGATAGTACTTGTCACGAATCTGACGCTGAATTTTTAAAGCTTCAAGATTCATATTCTTCGCTTTCAAAACGTTTTGATGAGATTCAAACACATTGTATTTTGCTTGAATGCAAGCAACAATTTATTTAAGAAATCTTTGAAACGTCATTCGAAGGTGTTAATATCGATGATGTAAATTTTCAAAAGAATTTTCAATTGAATTTACAATCAAAACAACGTCAGCCAAGTGACACGGTTGCTAAATCTTTGCCGATAGACATAGAGAAATCTAAGGAGATTAACTGTGTGAACGTACTTGAGGCCGCTAAGAATTTTAAACTTGATCTAGATAATCGAGTTTCCAAGATTTTGTCCAAAGTTGATAACTTAAAATAGAAAAATACACGAGTCTTCGATTCAGTAAAGCCCGCACGTGCTAATACCACTGAACAGAATCAATCATTGATTGAACAATTGAATCAAAAGTCGGTGGAAATATCTGATTCGAGGGAACAAATTTGTGATAAAAATCTGGCTTTGACTGAGTTAAAGGAAACACTTCGTACCCTAAAAGGTAAGAATGTTGTGGGATAATTTTGTGATGCAAACCTATTCTCTGTGGGACAATTTTGTGATGCAAACCTAGAAGTTTCTTTTCGAGAGCATACCTGCTTCATTCGTAATTTAGATAGGGTTGATTTATTGAAAGTTACTCGAGGGAATAATTTGTACACTTTGTCTCTACAAGATATGATGGCCGCTTCGCCCGTATGTCTTCTCTCCAAAGCCTCGAAGACTAGGTCATGGTTATGGCATCGACGGTTATCTCATCTTAACTTTGACGCTATTAATCATTTGGCGAAAAACGAACTTGTTCGTGGTCTTCGTAAACTTACATTTCACAAGGATCATTCGTGTTCCGCGTGTACAATGGGGAAAAGCACTAAGAAATCATACAAACCCAAGACTGAAGACACCAACCAAGAGAAACTTTATTTGTTGCATATGGATCTTTGTGGGCCAATGCGTGTTGAAAGTCTTGGTGGCAAAAAGTACATCCTCGTCATAGTGGATGATTACTCTCGGTTTACATGGGTGAAATTTCTTGCAACAAAAGACGAGGCACCTAAAGTCATTATCGATTTTCTCAAGATAATTCAAGTGTGTCTCAACACTACTGTCCGACGCATTCATACCGATAATGGAACCGAATTTGTGAATCAAACTTTGCGTAAGTATTATGAAGAAGTTGGCATATCTCATGAAACATCCGTTGCTCGCACTCCACAACAAAACGGTGTAGTTAAAAGGAGAAATCGCACCCTTATGGAAGCAGCTCGAACGATGTTAATTTACACAAAGGCTCCATTATTTTTATGGGCAGAAGTAGTAACTACAGCAGTGTACACCCAAAACCGGTCACTCATTCGTAAACGCCATGGTAAAACACCGTATTAGCTTCTACATGGAAAAGTATCAGATTTATCATATCTTCATGTATTTGGTTCTCTTTGCTATCCAAATAATGATGGTGACAATTTGGGAAAACTTCAACCAAAGGCTGATATTGGTATTTTTATTGGTTACGCACCTGCAAAGAAAGCATACCGAATCTACAATCGTAAATCTTGCAAGATCCTCGAAACTATGAATGTTGATTTTGATGAGATGACAGCAATAGATTCTGAGCAAAGAAGCTCTGAACCCGTACTTCATGAAATGGGACCCAGTAACATTAGTTCTGGTCTTGTCCCAAATAATCCTACTTCATCATCATTTACACCACCTTCTAAGAATGAATGGGATACGTTGTTTCAATCGTTCTTTGATGAATTCTTTACTCCTCCAAGTATTGTTGCTCCAGAACCTGAAGTAATAGCTCCGGTTACCGAAGTTGTCCCTCCAGTAACCGAAGCACAATCAGATACGTCTGCACCTACAATTGGTCAAGATATACCTTCAACGAGTAATTCACAACCAACTACCGAATCAACTACCCATGTCATGCCTATTGATGATGAAGAGGATGATGATGATCACGACTTGGAATTCGCTCAAATGCGTGAACTTCCATTCTTTGGTGTACCAATTCCCGACCATAATCAAGCCGGGTCGTCCACCTCAGAGGAAGCTCCTACTACGGTCTACTCCAATCCACGGATTCGTGAAAATGACATCAAGTGGACAAAGGATCATCCTATAGATTCTATCATTGGTGACCTTAATCGTCCGGTATCCACACGGAGTCAGTTACAAGAAATTACAAGAAAATGCAATGTTTTGTCATTTTGATGCTTTTCTCACTGTAGTTGAACCTAAGACATGGCAAGAAGCTTTTACCCAATCCTGCTGGATAGAAGCTATGCAAGAAGAACTTAATGAATTTATACGTCTTGAAGTATGGGAACTAGTCCCATGCCCGGATCAAGTGCAGTTACTCACTTTGAAATGGGTTTACAAGGTGAAACTCGACGAGTTAGGCGGCATATTGAAGAACAAAGCTCGACTAGTAGTTCGTGGATACAAGCAATTATTAGGCATCGACTTTATGGAATCCTTTGCACCTGTTTCCCGTTTGGAAGCTATTAGAGTATTCCTTGCTTATGCAGCCCACATGAATATGATCGTCTATCAGATGGATGTGAAGACGACATTTCTTAATGGTGAAATCAAGGAAGAGATCTATGTTCAACAGCCAGATGGTTTTGTGAATCCTAAATATCCTAACCACGTGTACAAGCTTAAGAAGGCTCTATATGGGTTGAAGCAAGCTCCACGCGCATGGTATGATCTATTGTCACAATTCCTCATTACGCAAGGCTTCGCTAAAGGCAAGGTGGATCCCACGCTGTTCATTCAAAAACGAGGTAAAGATATGATTATGGTACAAATATATGTTGATGATATTATATTTGCTGCCTCGACCCAAACCTTATCAGATGAGTTTGGGACACTCATGTCTTCCAAGTTTAAGATGTCAATGATGGGTAAGGTATCATTCTTCTTAGGACTTCAGATATCTCAGAGTCCCAGAGGCATCTTTATCAATCAATCCAAGTATGCCCTTGAATCTCTTAAGAAATATAAGATGGAATCTTGCGACCCCGTGGATAATCCAATGGTAGAACGAACTAAGCTAGATGTAGATCCACATGGAGTTGTCGTTGATCCGACACTTTATCGTGGAATTATCGGTACCCTTCTGTATATCATAGCCAGTCGACCTGATCTTCAGTTTGCTATATGTATGTGTGCTCGGTATCAAACTCGGCCTACTGAGTTACACTTAGCTACTGTTAAACAGATCTTTCGGTATCTTAAAGGAACTATTAATCAGGGACTTTGGTATTCGAAGGACTCTTCGATTGCACTAATGGCATATGCAGATGCGGATCACGCGGGTTGTTAAGATACAAGGCGTAGCACGAGTGGAACTTTGCAACTTCTAGGAGATCGACTAATCAGTTGGGCATCGAAATGGCAGAAAAGCGCTACAATTTCTAGTACGGAAGCAGAATACATAGCTATGTCCGGTTGCTGTGCTCAAATTCTATAGATGAGATCGCAATTAACCGACTATGGTCTAGGTTTCAACAAAATTCCGATGTACTGCGACAACAAGAGTGCAATTGCTTTATGCTGCAACAATGTTCAATTCTCCCGGTCGAAGCATATTAACATTTGCTACCACTTCATCAAGGAGCAAGTGGAAAATGGAGTGATAGAGCTTTACTTTGTCCGATCTGAGTATCAATTGGCGGATATTTTCACGAAGGCTTTAGATTGCGCTCGAATTAAATTTTTGGCCGACAAGCTAGGAATGAGAACCTTCTCGCCTGAGACTCTTAAGGAACTGGCAGATGAAGCGAAAGAATAGTGGTGGTAAACTATTCTACGTATCCTTAGTGATCATCTGTATATATTGTTTATATTTTAATCCACAAAAGCAAAATACAAACATATAAAACCATATAAAAACCATAAAAATTGAATTTTTTTTATAAAAATCCAAAAATATTTTTACTTTTTTTCAAAAGCATGTCTTTTGGTACGATAATATTTACAGCCTTAGAAATGTTGATTAATATTGACACGGCGCCATAAATAGAGTTCGTACAAAAGTTGTAAATATTTCATAAAACATGCCTACTTGGCTTGTAGTTATTTCAGACTGCAACCCGGTTTTCATATTAAAGTCAAGTATTTCTTATGAAAGCTTTGGATCACAACGGGAATTAATTTTCTCGGGCATGGTTTACTTTATAACCATGTAAGGGATTGTGTTTACGTTATAACACAATCTAACAAGGATATATGTACGCTTCAGTGCATTTATTTGTTAAAACAAGAGAAGTCTTGTTTTTATGAAGCTATCATCTCTACAACCATAGCTATCTACAATTGGTATCTACATACTCGACGATGCGACTACTCAAACAACGACTGCAGCTCTTTCAATAGAACACGGGTGATGGAGGCCCAAGTATTGAAGAACGGGCTGACTTGTTTCTGGAGGCCCAAGATCGCGTGACGAAGAGGAGTTTAGGAAAATGGGCATAACTTTTGCATCCTAAGTCCGTTTTCAGCCCGTGACCTGTCAAAACGTGCGTAAAAAGGAGACCGACGACGCTGTAACCATCTTTAGCTGGTTGCGGATTTTCCAAGGCCCGAAAAGCCTTTTTACTATCAGTTTTTTGCATTTTTATGTTTTTTTCACTTTCAGTTGGACTTTGTCATTGGGCTACGGTCCAGCCCGTTGGATTTTTAGGGTTTTTCTTTGTTTGCAGTCATTATTTAATGAATCTGCTATAACCCTAGCAAGACATTTATCAGTTTAATAAAAGTTAAACTACTGGCCGTTGTGTTGCCGTGTTTTACCCTAATTTTCGGGCATTCTTCAGAATCAACGATTATTAGCAGAATTGTTTCTGGCATTCCTATTGAATCAACAGATCCAATTACTTATCTTTGTTACTTTGTTTTTTAGTCTACATCAGTTGGTATCAAGAGCCAAAGTTCCTGATCAAGATGCCTCCAAGGAGAACTAGGCATATTCACGATGTGAATGAACAGGAATTTGAGCAGCGTATGATGGAAAGAACGGAGGAGCGATTCGATCAAATGTTTGATCAATTGACCGACGAGATGAACACTTTGATGAGCAATAGGAGGCCTCGTAATCTCCGTCATGAGGAAGAAGATGCAGATCTGGAAGAAAATCCGTTTGGTGATGGTTTGTCTGATGATGAACAATCAGTAGGCGACGTATGAGAGATCGCAGTGGGAATAATGATAGGCGTTGGGAGACCGGAATGAGGGTTAATATTCCCGAGTTTAATGGGGACACTTTAAAGCCTGATGAGTTTATTGATTGGCTTGTTGCTGTTGAAGAAGTATTTGAATTCAAAGAAGTTCCATAAAACAAAAGGGTTTCGTTGATCGCTACCAAGTTACGTGGTCGGCATCCGCGTGGTGGCAATAATTGAAACTGACGAGGAACATAGTTGGGAAGTCAAAGATCACGAGTTGGCAGAAGATGAAGAAAGTCATGAGGGATAATTTTATTCCTCATAACTACCAGCGAATGATGTACCAGCGGTTACAGAATCTGAAACAGGGGGCCAAGTCTGTTGAAGATTACACGACCGAATTTTACCAGCTAATTGCAAGGAATGACGTTCAAGAGACAGAAGAGCAGCTTGTCTCTTGATACATTGGTGGTTTAAGAGTCCAGATCATGGATTCTGTTAACATGTTTGATCCGATGACACTTTCTGAAGCGTATCAACGAGCACTGACTTTTGAGAATCAGAACTGACAAGTGGGGAGTTCTTCTTCTCATGCAATAACAGGTGCTTCTGGTTCGAGTAATGCGGCATCGCGTTTTGCCCCAACTCAGGCTAGAGCAGTTGGTGAGAATATTGGACCAATTCCTAAAGCGGCCGACAGTGGCGGGTTTAAGTGCTTTAACTATGGTGAACCTGGTCACCGACAATCAGAGTGTAAGAAGGCTGGGAAGAGGCAGTTATTTATTGAACCTGAGGAAGATGATGATGTGGCTTATGATGACTACGTGGGAGACGCAGTTTATGATGCAGAACCTGAGTATGAGGAGGAGTATGTGTCTGGAGATGTGGGGGTGAATTTGGTGGTAAGGCGCTCCTGCTTAACACCTAAAGCTGATGGTGATGATTGACTCAAACACAACATCTTTCAGTCAACTCGTACCATTATGGGTAAGGTTTGCACTTTTGTATGCGATTCAGGTAGTTGTGAGAATTTGATAGCTGAAGGAGCAGTCCAGAAATTAGGACTGAAATCTGAAGATCGTCCCAAACCTTATAAGTTACAGTGGCTTAAAAAGGGTGGAGAGATAACAGTTTCCAAGCGTGTCCAAGTTCCGTTTTCTGTAGGAACAACTTATAAGGATAATCTTTGGTGTGATGTGATACCTATGGATGCTTGTCACTTATTGTTGGGTAGACCTTGGGAGTATGACCGTGATGTAACTCACCATGGGAGAACTAATACTTATAGTTTCCTGTTTGGGGGTGTGAAGATTACTTTGATGCCAAATAAACCTAAGGAAGTAGTTAATAAACCCACTGGTACTTTACTAACTCTTTCGCAGTTCGAAGACGAGCTGGAGGTGGGAGGTGATGTTTTTGTATTAATATGGAAGGAGGTTTCTAAAGACGGTGAAGTTCCTGAAGCCATGATCCCTTTACTTGAGGAATTCTCTGATGTTTTCCCTGATGAATTACCTGATGGTCTGCCACCATTGCGTGACATACAACATCATATTGATCTAGAGCCTGGGTCACAGTTGCCTAACAGGCCACATTATAGGATGAGCCCGGGAGAACATGAGGAGTTGCGCAGGCAGGTTGAGGAGCTGGTTTCCAAGGGTCATGTTCGTGAGAGTATGAGCCCGTGTGCTGTTCCTGCCCTATTGACTCCAAAGAAGGATGGTACATGGCGTATGTGTGTTGATAGTAGAGCCATCAATAAGATTACTGTGAGGTACAGGTTTCCTATTCCTCGCCTTGATGTTTTGCTTGACCAGATTAGTGGTGCTACCATTTTTACGAAGCTGGATTTGAAGAGTGGGTATTACCAGATTCGTCTTAGACCTGGTGACGAATGGAAGACCGCTTTTAATACCCGTGAAGGGTTGTATGAGTGGTTGGTCATGCCTTTTGGTTTATCAAACGCACCAAGCACATTTATGCGTGTGATGAATCAACTGCTCAGGCCTTTTATTGGCAAGTTTGTGGTTGTTTATTTTGATGACATTCTTATTTATAGTGCTTCTTATAATGAGCATGTCAATCATGTGAGGCAGGTCTTGACCTTGCTTCGGAAGGATAATTTTTATGCAGCCACGAAGAAGTGTGTGTTCATGACCCCTAAAGTTTTGTTTTTAGGGTATGTTGTTTCTGGTGATGGCATACATGTGGATGAATCTAAGGTAGCAGTTGTTCAGGAGTGCCCAACTCCAACTACCATTACTGAAGTTCGAAGTTTCCATGGTCTTGCTTCTTTCTATAGGCGGTTTATCCCTAATTTCAGTTCCATTATGGCCCCTTTGACAGACTGTATGAAGGGTAAGTCATTTATGTGGACGGAGGAAGCAGAGATGGCTTTTCAGGTTGTCAAGAAAAAGCTTACTACAATGCCAATCCTGGTATTGCCTGACTTTTCTAAAGTTTTTGAGCTTCATACTGATGCTTCTAAGGTTGCAATTGGTGGAGTTCTTAGTCAGGGTGGGCGGCCTGTTGCCTATTTTAGCGAGAAGTTGACAGGGCCGAAGTCGAGGTACTCTACTTATGACTTGGAGTTTTATGTAGTGGTCCAAGCTGTGAAGCATTGGCGCCATTATTTGTTTCATAAGGAGTTTGTTTTGTTCACTGACCATGATTCCTTAAGGCATATTCGTACTCAAGATAAGGTTTCACATAAACATGGGCGTTGGTTGGCTTTTCTTGAGAAATTTACTTTTGTGGTGAAACACAAAACGGGTGCTTCCAATCGTGCTGCTGATGCCTTAAGTCGGAGAAGTAGTTTACTTGTAACCATGCAGGTTGATGTTCCTGGACTGGATGTCATTCGTGACATGGTGACTGTGGATCCATACTTTTCAATTGTTCTGCAGGAGTTGCAATCCGGAGAGAAAACAGATTTTGTTATGCATGATGGGTTCCTATTCAAAAGGAATCAACTTTGTATTCCTGATTCAAGTCTTCGCTTGCAAATTATTAAGGAGTTGCATGGTGAAGGACATGTTGGTCGTAATATCACTTTACAGTTGGTTCAAGCTTCTTATTTTTGGCCTACTATGAGGAAGGAAGTGGATCGTTACGTCAAGAGGTGTCGTATTTGTCAAGTTTCAAAGGGGACGGCTACTAATGCAGGTCTTTATATGCCTTTTCCAGTTCCTTTGCAGCCATGGGTTGATATTAGCATGGATTTTGTGTTGGGGCTACCTCGTACTCAAAGGGGTAATGATTCAATATTTGTTGTTGTTGATTGTTTTTCTAAGATGGTTCATTTTATTCCTTGCAAGAAGACAACAGATGCAGTTAATGTAGCCCAACTTTTCTTTAGGGATGTGTACCGTTTACATGGTTTACCTTCCTCCATTGTTTCTGATCGGGACACCAGGTTTTTGAGTCATTTTTGGCGTAGTTTGTGGAAGATGGTGAATACTCAACTCAATTTTAGTAGTGCTTATCATCCTCAAACTGATGGGCAAACCGAAGTTGTTAACAGGTCCCTTGGTAACCTGTTAAGGTGTTTGGTGGGTGATCATGTGAAGGCATGGGATCAGAAGTTGTATCAAGCTGAGTTTGCTCATAATCATGCTGTTAATCGGAGCACTGGGTTTAGTCCTTTCCAGGTGGTTTATTCTGCTCAGCCACGTGGTCCTCTTGATCTTATGACTCCTCAGATTTCTAGGTCTGTTCCGAAGAAAGTGCAGGATTTTGTTGAGGGGTTGCATGATGTTCATAAATCTGTTCGTGACAACTTGGTTCGCGCTAATTCGAAGTACAAGCAGGATGAAGATCAAAAGAGGAGACATGTTGACTTTGAAGTAGGAGACTTTATGTGGGCTATTTTGACTAAGGATCGTTTTCCAGTTGGTGAATATAATAAATTGTCTGCTAAGAAGATTGGTCCAGTGGAAATTGTGGATAAGATGAACTCAAATGCTTATCGTTTGAAGTAACCAAGTCATATTCGTTGTTCTGATGTTTTTAATGTGAAGCACTTGTTGCCTTACCATGGTGATTCTTCAGATGATGATACAGTTGGGAATTCGAGGGCGAATTTTTCTTATCCAGGGGGGAATGATGGAGGCCCAAGTATTGAAGAACGGGCTGACTTGTTTCTGGAGGCCCGAGATCGCGTGACGAAGAGGGGTTTAGTAAAATGGGCATAACTTTTGCATCCTAAGTCCGTTTTCAGCCCTTGACCTGTCAAAACGTGCGTAAAAAGGAGACCGACGACGCTTTAACCATCTTTTAGCTGGTTGCGGATTTTCCAAGGCCCGAAAAGCCTTTTTACTATCAGTTTTTTGCATTTTTATGTTTTTTCACTTTCAGTTGGACTTTGTCATTGGGCTACGGTCCAGCCCGTTGGATTTTTAGGGTTTTTCTTTTTTTGCAGTCATTATTTAATGAATCTGCTGTAACCCTAGCAAAACAATTATCAGTTTAATAAAAGTTAAACCACTGGCCGTTGTGTTGTCGTGTTTTACCCTAATTTTCGGGCATTCTTCAGAATCAACGATTATTAGCAGAATTGTTTTTGGCATTCCTATTGAATCAACAGATCCAATTACTTATCTTTGTTACTTTGTTTTTTAGTCTACATCAACGGGTCAACAATTGAGGGGAGCAATTGTCAAGCATTCAGAATCTTTGATGCCGAAAGTGCCAAGTTCACAAACTGGTGTCAAGACAAAAATACCAATCGTACATGTGGTGTCAAGAGATGACTTCAGACGTGACGAGGCGACCAACATTTGCCGACAAGAACCATTTGATCTTATCATATGATGTTCTCATCAATCAGGTCCAACCTTGTCAATTCATTCTTATATGGTGAATATGTGATCATGTTACAAATCGGTATCATTCCTCACAAATTGGTCTCATGAAGATTAAATGGACTTGCATTTTTCTTCCCAAAACCTTTCTTAAAATTTTATTAAATCAGTTGATATTAAAAACATCGATTGGGTTAATATTTTTAATATGGGGGAGAAAATGTGATTTAATATGGGAAATTATCACAAATGGTTTGACTTAACGTGATGGCTAATCCCGACATATGCGAAATGTTTTCGAATATCGTGGCATATGTTAAGGGGGAGCAAAATGGATTTGCTATATCAAAATGGATTTCATGGTGACATATACTTACCCTAAACCCATTTATTTCATGACGATGAAGATTGTGGTGTCATAAGTATGGTAGGATAGGTAAAGTCCAATGATTCTTCCAAAACCGGAGGAATCTTCCCAAGGACATTCCATAGCTAGAAATAGTAGTCCTTAGGAAAGATGGGGAAAAATTGTGAACGTAGCTGAATGCCGACCAAGTAGTTAAGTTAGCACTGGAACAATCACAACAAGGTGCTAGTTATGACGTATTGGTAAATATTGAAGGGGTTGAAGAATGAAAAATAATTGTAAAGATGAAGGGTGTAAAGAAAGAAGCCCTCTTTACAACCTTAGGCAGAAACCGGGTCAACACATATGCTATTGAGATCATTTTAACGATGCTCGATATTGAAGATAGAAATCATAGACCCAGTGATGCAATGCACAACCCATCCCAGCTAACTCAGATATCTCTCAAAAGGTATTTGTTTTATTCACACAGAGACAACACATTACCTATCGATTTATTCACTCCGAATATATTGATATTGAAAAGGTGGCACTCCTCTCCAGGCTCCGATCACTAAAATCCAATATGCACGATCGAGTCTAGAGCCATTTGAGATCATCAAATATCTCATTAGGACACACTTCCATAATTCCTTGCTTCTTCACACTCTGTGAAAAGTAAGAAAGATCTTAAGAGTCCTACCCAAAATCTTCATGATCTTGCCTGAACATCCGAGTAATACGAAAGTATTTACAATGAAGATGGAAATCCTTCTTGAGAGAATATCAAAAAGCTCATGGTAGGTGACTGTGCGATTCTTTATGAATCAAGCTTGTGATAACTGGAAAGCAACAGTGGTTTAATTCTTAACTGAACTTAAACACGTTCCAGGCCTCTACGCAATATCTTAGTGATCTTGCCAGAACACTCAGAGTGATACCTTAGTGTTCACAGTGATGAGTGGAAATCCTTCTAGTGTTAACTTCAAACAGCACTTGGTAGGTAACTTGCAAGATTCAATATGAATCAAGCTCGTGACAACTGGAAAGCAACGATGGTGTGATTCTTTAATGAATCAAACTTGTTCCAGGAATCGGAATTGACGGCTTCAATCATGCGGATAATTTTATCCAAATGATCCACTCTTTACGTTCGCAGTCAGCTTTGGACGGTCGAGTAAAGAGAACGGGTTTACGCGCGAAATCTTGTCAAGGAGATTTTTAATTAAATCTACCTGCCACAAGTACGATATTTAATATCGTCCAACGGTCTTCACCGACCGGAGGTAAAATGCTACCGAAATAGAATGAAACGTTCAAATCCATTTCGTTCGTAACTTATGTTGCGGCATTTGAAGACGGTGGCGTTGCGGAATCCGAGAAGAAGTCGTCCCGCATGCTTATACTTTATGCACTTAATACTTCATCTAATTCTAGAAAGCCTTAAAGTCAAGTCTTCCGCTGTATCGAACTCTGAAGCTTTCAAGAACTACGAAGGTATAAGTATGTGGGACATGCGGTCACAAGGAGGCCAAAATCATAAGTGATGAATGCACAAGATCAAGGCAAGAGATAATACTAAAGATTGATATCAAAGATCACATCAACATGTTCACCAGAAAAGAAATAGAAAAGAAAGACGAAGACTACGAGCTCAAGACAAGCATAGTATGCTAGGTTTATTTTATTATTATAACTTGGGTAACACCCTTGTTTGGAGTGACCTCCCTTAGGGGGAGATTGTTGGAAATACGTTTTACGTATTAGAAATGATCGGTCACTCCAACAATAGTCTAAGTAATAGCTGTAGTTTAGTTTTACTAATATTAAACAAACAAGGCCAAGGCTAGCCTACAACATGTGTAGGCCGGCCCAACTTGTAAGCCCAAGCCCATCTCATCGGCTTGGGTATATAAACCCTCTCCTTAGATGGAGAGGGTGGTGGTTTTCATTCATTTTTACACATAGTTATTCACTTTCTCTCTCTAGAAGTGTGTGTGAAATCATCTTTCTTTCTATCTCTTTCTCTCTCTAAACATAAGCTAGATTTACAATATCCTACAGACGAGGTCAACTATCACACGCTCTTTGACATTTTGAATCAGAATGAGGCGAATGAACTTTGAGCTGAAAGGATAACAAAGACTGCTAATCCACTTGCTTTGGTGTCTACCACTCAACACGTCCAAGATCATCGCTCTCGTGCTCCAAAGTCATACTCAACTACATTCTCCTCACCAAGATACTCCACTACATCCTCCTCACCAAGATACTCCACTTCATCCAAGTCTTTAGCTCCCACAAGATCACAAGGCAAAGAACCAAAAGCACCATCACCATCATCTGAGCTATCATCTGAAGAGGACAGTGATGAAGAACTAGCTCAGAATGATAGGGAGATGAAACAACAAATTGCTTTCATGATGAAGACCTACAAGAAAATCTTCAAAACCACCAACAACAATCTTCGAACATCATCTAACACCAGGAACCAATATGTTGAGAGTCCTCAAAGGTATGACACACATCAACGTGATGAAAGTCCTCCTAGGTACGATCGACGTAATCCAACACATGTTGAGGGTTCTGCTCGGTATGATCGAAAAACTGCTAAGTATGATACTCTGAGGATTACTACTGTTGCTGGGAATAGGAAAACTGTTGGTACTCAAGTGGTTCAGCAAAGTGGGATTCAGTGCTTTAATTGTCAAGGTTATAGGCATATGGCAAAGGAATGTAGGAAGCCGAAACGGGTTAGGGACTCTGGTTATCATAAGGAAAAGATGCTGCTATGCAAGAAGATGGAAGCTGGGGTTAAACTGTCGGTTAAGGAAGGAGCAATGCTTGATGATACTGATGATGAAGCCTCCGACCAAGAACTTGAAGCACATTACTCGTACATGGCAAAGGTTGAAGAAGTTCTTAATGTCACTGAAGATGACAATGGTCCTATCTTGATACCGAGCCAATCGATAAGGTACACACTGAAGAGGAATATAATGTCTTTGGTAATATTCATGAGCATTGTGAGCTACCCAAAGCCATTAATGACACATGTATGATGGACACAGTTGATAGCAATACCACGCCTGATTCATCAAACATGTGCAATAATGATTCTGAGGATGATCAACATGCAAATGAGTATGATGATGATGAGGAGCGTATTGCGCTTGCTAACTTAATTGCTTCTTTACAAAAAGATGTCAAAAAACTAGAAAAATTCAAAAGCATTTAAAGAAGGCAAACGCTACGCTCACTCAAAACTTTGAAGAAAGCAAAGCTGCAGTCTTAAAATCTAGTGAGCTTCTTGCAAGCTGCAGAGCTGAGCTTATTCAAAAAGACAAAGAGCTTGCAAGGTACAAAGGGGCTGTTGTTACTACTGTAAAAGGATGTTTTTGAAACTAAATACAACAAAACTCTTAAGCTTTTAGAACAAAAGAAACGTAATTATAACACCTCTTTAAGTACGGAATGACACAAAACGTATGTTGCTACCGCCAAAGTGAATGGGTTAGCTCAAAAGATTGATTTTCTTCAGGCGGATAAAACTAAACTAGTCACTGCGAAAACGGAAGAGGTTGCTAACTTGAAAAAGGATTTCAAAATTAAACAAGCTAAAGACATTGACAAAGTCGTGGAACTTGAAGTTCAAATTGATTTTTATAAGAAAATTGTTTATAAAACAAATCAATCTATTCAAACCATGCGAATGTTGGCACCTCGTTCGTTTTTCAAGGGTAACGCTAGTTTTGCTAGTCCTAAGTACCTCGAGCAAGCTCAATCTGAGAACCCGCGACTCTATCTTGAGGAGTCCCAATGGACCGACCTTGATTGTCTTCTTGTTAGGCCTGATAGTGATGAGTCACTATGTTTTGAAGAGGAGAGTAGATCACCAGTGAATAAAGACTTTGTGAAACCATATAATTATGCTTATGAAGCTAGTCTTTGTGAAATTTTCAAACCACAAAAACAGAAGCCTCGTGAGCAAATATTTTACGAATGTGCGCAAATAAGAATTAAATGGAGACAAGTTTTTGCCACTAAGAAAACTAATGTTTCAAAATATATCGGGTACTTGCTGCATCAAGCTTCTATAAGCAAGAGTAATCAAGCACTTAGTATTCTCAAGAGTAACATTGAAAATTTCAAAAAGGTTGTTGATGATGACTGAAAAAAACGTGAACTTTTGAAAGGTGATAAAGAAATTCCTCACGATATAACTGTTCTTGTGAAAACTATTTTGATTCCTCTTGCAGAACGAATAAAGAAACATGCCTTGGAATTTGAAAAGTTAGTAGAGCAAGAAATGTTTGACGATTTGAAATATGTGGAATCTCTTGAAAAAGAAATTGACGATCATCAACCTGAAAAAGACGATTTTTCTATAGCCTATGATCTACTCTTGCAAAAATGCCTCTCAAAAGATATTATGTGTGTCTATGTTACATCATGTGCTAATATCGATGAATATTCTGATGTTGCATGCAAATATCTTGATCAAGTCAAAGAGTGTGAACGTCATGAAACTGAGCTTTCGAATAAAATTGGCAAAAAAGAGTTTTCGTTACTTCAACATAGATATGATTATCTTCAAAAACATTGTCATTCACTTGAACTTGCTTTGCAAAACAAAGTTGGCAGCTTTTCAAATGATACACCTTTGGAAGTCAAATTATCTGAGTCATGTCGATTACTAAACGAAAAAAGTCTTGATATTTCGGATTTGAAAGCTCAGTTACAAGAAAAAGACATAGCAATAGCAGAGTTAAAGAAACTCGTTGCTAAGATGGGTGGGAAAGTTGTGGAACCTAGCGTTAAGAAACCTGTTGTTAGACAACCCAATGCCTCTAAAGTGAATAGATCCTCTATCTTGGGAAAACCATCCGATTTCTCAAATTCCTCGTTTGCAAAATACGTGTTTGCCCCCAAGATGGATGGAAAGGAAAGGTTATCACATACTCAACCCATAAGGAATACTGTATCACCAAGCGTTAAGCACAATAATGTGATTAAACCAGGGATGTATAGAATGACCATTAAACCCACAAACAAAGTTAGTCAATCACCCCAGACTTCTAGAAACACTAATACTCGTGGGTCTTCTACTACAGGAGTAGTCTCCATTGCTAGTGTTAGCCGGCCTCAGCTTAAGAGCACTCAAGTAAATGATAAGGTCTAGAAACATAAGAGTTAAGGGAAGATGAAGGAAGTAGAAGAACATCCTAGGAATTTGAATGT
Organism: Glebionis coronaria; assembly: GCA_025667525.1. Lineage (NCBI taxonomy): Eukaryota > Viridiplantae > Streptophyta > Magnoliopsida > Asterales > Asteraceae > Glebionis > Glebionis coronaria. Next base: position 156,038,885 of record CM046876.1, read on the forward strand.
TTTTAAGAATAAAATGTCTGTAATCGCGTGTAATGACGATTTGAATGCTTTGAATAATTTGACCGTTAAATTTGTTTGTGTCAAATGTGGAAAATGTGCTAATGCTAATCATTATATGTGTGCTATGACTAATGACAAAGGCGTAGATACTAGAACTAAGAAGCAAGTTGCGATGCCTATTAGTGCTAGTAAACCCAAACACAAAGTGAACCATTATGGTGCAACCCCCCTAAGAAAAGTAATGCATCAGACTCCACTACTAAGAAACCTAGAAGCAGAATTAGGGAATTATATGAGTCTGCTAGCAAGTCTTCGAAATGGTGGTTTGCTAATCAATGTCCTCCAGGATATAAATGGATGCCTAAAGTTAGGACAGAAAAGGTGACAACGGGTGTTAGCATGCCTTTAAATGTTGCTAAGGACACTAATGATTTTGAAATCACAACTAACGTGGTATCTAATTTACCAAATGCTCCATCGTGTTCTAATTCTTCTGCAGGTGATACAAATAATTCTCTTCATACTGGACTCTGGATGCACGAAGCACATGACGGGGAATCTCAAGCTTCTAATTAACTTCGTGGAGAAGTTCCTGGGTACAGTCCGATTCGGAAATGATCAATTTGCACCGATCCTAGGATATGGAGATTTGGTTCAGGGGAATATCACGATAAAAAGGGTATACTACGTCGAGGGCTCAATAATAATCTTTTCTCGGTTGGTCAATTATATGATGCAGATTTGGAGGTTGCTTTCAGAAAGAAGACATGTTTTGTTCATGATTATGATGGGAATGACTTACTTACCGGTACACGGGGTATTGATCTTTACACAATCTCACTTCAAGACACAACTTCTACAACTCCAATTTGCTTCATGGCTAAAGCTTCAACGACTCAGGCATGGTTATGGCATCAACGTTTATCTCATCTCAATTTTTATACCATCAACTTGATTTCCAAGAAAGATATCGTGAGAGGCCTTCCAAGCTGGAAATTCATCAAGGATCACCTTTGTTCTTCTTGTGAGCTTTGTAAAGCTAAATGAAGTAGCTTCAAGACAAAGACTACACCAAGCTCTAAAGGAAGGTTAAATCTTCTTCATATAGATTTGTGTGGTCCTATGCGTGTTCAAAGTATCAATGGGAAGAAATATGTTATGGTAATTATCGATGATTACTCAAGGTACACATGGACTCACTTCTTGAGGTCCAAGGATGAAACACCCGAAGTTCTCATCAACTTCGTTAAACTGATACAACATGGTCTTCAAGCTCAAGTAAAAGTGGTACGTACTGACAGAGGAACATAATTTTTGAATTCAACTCTGAGGAATTATTTTGAAGCTGAAGGAATTGAACATGAAACATCTATTGCTCGAACACCCAAACAAAACGGTGTTGTTGAAAGACGAAACCGTACTTTAGTTGAGGCTGCTCAAACATTATTATCCGCTTCAATTCCACTATTATTTTAGACCGAAGCCGTATCAACCGCATGCTACACACAAAGCCGATCCTTAATTATTCCAAGACACGAAAAGACACCATATCACATAATTCATGATCGACAACCTTCACTCAAACACCGTCACGTTTTTGGATGTACTTGTTACATAATACGAGATGGTGAAAATTTGGATAAGATGAAAGAGAAAGGTGATGCATGTATTCTAGTGGGATATGCAATTCAGTCCAAGGGATATAGAGTTTACAACAAGAGAACAAAATTGATAGTCGAGACTATTCATATCAGATTTGATGAATTGCAAGAAATGGCACTTGAACAAAACAGTTTAAGTCCCGATTCACAGCGACAAACGACTTCCGTTCACAACCGTACAGAACTCGGAACTCAAGACCACAACAATGAACCGTCAAGTTCAAAGCTGGTTCAAGGAAATGTTCCTAGAGCAGATATGACAGTCAACGCGACAATTGAAGAGTTGGAAATGTTATATGGACCAATGTATGATGAATATTTCACGGGGGAGAAACATGTTGTATCGAAGTCTTCTGCTGTCACTCATGATAAGAATGATGATACCGATCATCGTCAACAAAAGGATACAACTTCATCTACTTCAATACGGGTTGCTACAGATTTACATCCTTAGAATATCACATCAACAACCAATCCTACAACATCCACAACTACTGTCATTGCTCCAAAGAACACAAATCAAGCACACAAAGCATCAAATGACGAGGACGACTTTATCAACCCATTTGGTACACCGGTACACGAAACTGGAGAGTCCTCTACTCGCCATGTTGATCCGTCAAATATGCATACGTTCTATCAACGACATCCTTCAACACATAATTAGACCCGAGATTATCCTTTGGTTCAAGTAATTGGAAACCCTTCACAGCCCGTTCGTAAAAGACGACAACTTGAAACTGATGGTGATGTTTGTATGTTCGCACTCGCCGTGAGTACAGCTGAACCAACAAATATCAAAGAAGCCTTGGCAGATCATGCTTGGAATGAATAGATGACGGATGAACTTCAACAATTTTTAAAGACTTAAAGTCTGGGAACTTGTTGACAGACCATACGATGTAATACCATTAAATCTTCGATGGATCTGGAAAAACAAGATGGATGAAGAGAACACAATCATCAAAAATAAATCTAGGCTAGTGGCTAAAGGGTATGGACAGAAAGAGGTATTGATTTTGAAGAATCATTTACACCAGTAGCTCGTATGGAAGCGATCAGGATTTTCCTTGCCTATCCTGCACATAAGGGATTCATCGTTTATCAAATAGACGTAAAGACGACATTTCTTAACAGTCCTTTGAAGGAAGAAGTCTATGTCACACAGCCGGAAGGATTCGTCAATCCTTGTTATCCAAACAAGGTGCATCGTCTCCACAAAGCACTTTATGGACTCAAGCAAGCTCCAAGGGCGTGGTATGACGAGCTCTCCAAATTTCTGGTATCCAAAGGTTTCTCAAAAGGTTCCATTGATCTAACTATGTTCACTTATAAATATGGGGATGACATTTTGCTTGTGCAGATTTATGTTGATGACATTATTTTCGGGTCTACAAACCCAAAACTTTCAAAATGGTTTGAAAAAGTAATGCACAACAAATTTGAAATGTCAATGATGGGCGAACTAAAATTCTTTCTAGGAATTCAAGTTCACCAACCCCCAAGTGGTATCTTTATCAACCAAGCTAAGTATTGTCAAGAGATAATCAAAAAGCATGGTATGACCTCATGTGACCCCGTTGGGACACCATTATCAACCACATCCCTAGATGCTGATTTAGAGGGAGATACAATAGATCAAACGAGATATCGTTCCATGATCGGCTCCCTCGTGTACTTAAAAGCAAGCCGACCAGATATATCACATGCTACGTGTTATTGTGCTCGATATCAAGCACGACCCATTAAAAAGCACCTCAAGGAGGTTAAACGGATCTTTCGGTACCTTAAGAATACCATTCACATGAGACTCTGGTATCCGAGGGAAACCGGTTTCTTTCTAACGGCATATTCAGATTCTGATAATGCAGGGTGTCTTGATACACGAAAAAGTACTTCTGTAGGTGCCCAATTTCTAGGTCAAGATAAGCTCGTGGGATGGTCTTCCACGAAGCAGGATTGTACGTCACTGTCATCAGCCGAAGCAGAGTATGTGTCTCTATCTGCGTGTTGTGCTCAAGTTCTTTGGATGAGAACACAACTCACGGATTATGGCTTCCACTTTGATAAAGTACCAATGTATTGTGACTCAAAGTCCACCATAGCCATCTCCTACAATCCGGTACAACATTCCCGCACGAAGCACATTGATGTCAGATATCACTTCATTATGGAACAAGTTGAAAGGGGTATCGTTGAACTTTACTTTGTTGGAACTGATTACCAATTAGCTGACTTGTTTACAAAAGCATTTTCGAAAGAGAGGTTTGCGTATCTCGTTAGCTAAATTGGTATGAGATGTTTGACTCCAGCAGAACTGGAGATTCTGGCAAATAAGCCTGCTTGATTCATCTATCAAACATCTACTTGTAAATATTAATGAAAAAGCAAAATACAAAATTAAAAAATATTTTAAAATCAAAAAATATTCTTCTCGACATGTCTTTCAGTATCGATAATATGGAGGTGCCTATAAATGTCGCTCAATAACGACACGGGTGTGTACATAAATCTCGAATGATAGTTGTAAATATTTTTCAAAACATGTCATTTCTATCTTTTTATAAAAGAAAATGTCTATTTTGGACAATTTTTCCAACAACGGGTAGAGTAATCTATCTTGGGTTGAGCTTGTCACAAAACATTCAACGTCTTGAGCTCAACACTATGGCTTGTAATCAATTTCATATTGCAACCCGGATCTATATTCACGGGGGAGTGTATGATTTAATGCGCTTACCCTCAGCAAAAGAAGTTAAATTATCTTACACTTGAGTGGATTTGTCAAGATATTCAAAGTCTATGAACTCAAGTTTATGCTTTAGAAAAACTTTTTCGCCAAAAAGAAATAGTGTTTTTCAAAAAGCGTTGAACACAACGTTTTCAAGAATTTCTCAATGATTATTCAAAATCTTTCAAAAATTGTGTGTTCAACAACTCCTATCCTCAAAAAGTGAAATATGGATCACATCCTCACAATGACAATTCAATTGGATCAATTTTTTAGGGGGAACATTCCAAATTCATGCTAAGTTTGACACATTTTTCTCCTGAACGTTTTTCAAGATTATTTTTCAAAATATATTTTAATCAAATTTGGTATCTCTAATATCAAACAATTTTATATATTAGAGATAGGGGGAGAAAATGTGATTAAAATGTTGTTGATCCCAAACTTAGATCGATTTAGCTTGTGTAAACAAGAATGAATCAAGTTAAATACTTAGAGAAACTTTGTTGTATATGAAACAATCTAAGTATTATGCGAAATTAATACTTAAACAAGAACACACAAACAGAATAAATCAAACTTTCACTTTGATTGATTAATCGAACTTGCGTACAATGAAAGTGTAAATACATATATTAAACTAAAACCTAAAGGCCTCCTTTTATAGATTAAGGAACCTTGTACAAGAGTCTACGTATCAGCTATTTTAGGTAAAGATAAACATAAGAAATACATTGTCGAACATATCTTTACTAGAAACATAAAACATGTAGACTAAGTATCCTATCAGTGCTTGACTTCTTCTCATCAACGCTTGACTTCTTCCAGTCAACGCTTGATCTGACAACGCTTGATTTCTTCCTATCAACGTCTGATTTCCTCTTGTCAGCATCTAAGTGTCTTGGCTTCATTTTATTCCCAACAATCCTCCCCTAAACTTGATATCTACTCTAGTAATCAAGTTTCTGAATAAAAACTAAATACAAGGAGGATTCTTACAAATACACATCACTTGTTCTTCTTAATAAGGAAATAAGTAAACCTAATTGTATCTTTTCCAACATCACTTGTGTAGTCCATCTCCAGCGGTGTTGACACCATTTTCTCTGCAAAACTTCCTTGGACATAGGATATTTACAATCCACAAGAAGATATTCAGAAAATTTTGTAGTACTCAAATGATAAACACCAGCTGCTGAATGTAGACGCCATTGAAGTCCACTAATATCATCAAGATCCATCCACACTGGATCTTCATCACTTGGTGCACACATTCTCTTGAGTGTGGTCCAAATCTTTATTCCATTGACTGAAGTAGGTGCTTCAGCCTCATACTTGATCTTCATCAATCCATAAAGATCTACGAAGTCTTCTCTGTCTAGGGTTGCAAACAAAGAGATAAGAGTAGTAAAAGTATGTAACTCCTTTCCATAACTGCCAATCATCCAAAACCCACTTGCATCTTCTTCATAATGAACTATAGGGTTTCTTGAATCATGAGGTAATACCTCTACCAAATGTGAAGCTTCCAAAGGTGAGAGCTTAATACTCCTTCTAATAACAGCTTCACTAGGATTCACTCTATCCAAATTCTCTGGGAACTCAATAGGAAGTCCCTTCTTCAAAGGCCTTGGTGCAATTAAAGCCTTTTGGATCTGCATCTGTTCTTCAAGTTCTTCCTTTCTTTCATCTGAAAGAAGTCTGATAGTGTTCTTCTCTTGAACACTTGCCCATATAGGATAAGCCCTATACTCCAACTCATCAAAAGACAAAGCCTGCAACTTCTAGGAAGTCCAATCTCCTTGATGACATCTGAGTAACATATAGTAGAGCTCCTTTCTATCCTTCTTAGACTGTGAAAAAACTTTGCTAGCCTTACACTTCAAGATTACCTTGCAATCCCTTTGAACTCTAAGTAGAATCTCCAAACCCCAAATTTGATCTGATAGTGTCATGTCTGGATTCTCCATCACCTTGTTCTCCCATGCAAAGTACATCTGAGCTACTTCAGGCATCTCATAATCCACCTGATTTTTCAAATCTGCAATTCTTTCCTTTGCCAACTCATCACCATATTCAAGCCTTTCTGGTTCTTCAGTAATCATCACACTTGAATCTGTACTCTCATCATCACTGCCTTCTTTACTCTCATTAGCAGTCTCCTTCATCCTATCTTCTTTCTCAAGTTGTGCAGCCAATATGGAATAAAACTTTTCTTGGGCTGCATCCTTGGGAACTACTATTTCTACCATAATCCCTTTACCTTTATCTAACACATTAATGGAGGGTAAAGAGATTGATGGTACTTGTGTAGACACTTCCATGATGATAGCTGATGACTGGGATACATCAACCACACCTGCAGGTCTATCAACGCCCAAAACCTGTGTGTTAACGCCTAACTTACTCCTATCAGTGCTTAGCTTGTCAGCGTCAAAAACCTGCTTGTCAACGCTCAACTTACTCTTGTCAGTGCTTGGCTTAGAAACCTGTTCCAGCATATCCTTAAATGAAATCTTTGTTGGAGTTGACAGTGAAACATCAATAACTGGCCTCTCCTTCAAGCTGGTTGATAGGTGTGAAAACACCCATCTTTTTACCACTTAATTACAATAATAACCAAGCCAAAACGTGTATTTTGTGTCGTAAATGTCGGAATTATGCGTGGTTTGTGTTTTTGTTGTGATTTAGGATCAACATGTGAAAAAGGAAGGAAAACACGGGCTTTCACGGGCTTTTATCGAAGAAAAAGACAAAAGACGAAGTCGAAAGATCAAGAGTTCAAAAAGAACGGAAGTCCAAGACCAATTCTGAAGATTTATCGAAGAAAAAGTCAAAAGACGGAAGTTTACTAAAAGCCGAAGAACTCAAGTCTTATTTATGAAGAAATTTCAAGACGAGTTTAAAGAAATCCCGAGACAAAGTCGTTAAAGTCAAAGAATTAAGAAGATTAAGGACTTAATGACAATTAAAGAAAGAAGAAAGAGGGGAGGAAGCTTCCTCTAAGCACCTCCCTAATCCTCCTATAAATAGGCCTTAGTTCATTTCATTTCATTTTGTTGGATAGAGTGACACTAGTTCTTCCATTTTCATTTCCTTGCACTTTAATTACATGTCATTTACTTTAATGTCAAATTTAATTACCTTGCACCTTTAAATTCAAGTAAGTTTTCTTTAATTGTTATTGAATCTTTATCTTTATTGTTAATCTCTTATCTTCCTTTCTTGTTTAATCTTTAATCTTATTGCTTATTGTTTATGTTTATGTTCTTGAAGTTTTATTGATTTAATCAAGTGGGTTTTGATTATTTTGATTATTATTGTTAGTGTTTTTGATTTGGTTTGATTGGTATTCATTAGTTGATCATTTTTGGTTAGCCTCGTTTAATATTTTGGTTGATTTAGATTAGATTTGTTTAGATTCGTTTCTTTTTTGTTCTCCTTGTTCTTCGCTGTCTGTTCATTTTCCAGGTTATTCCGGATCAACGCCAAACATTCCGAATCAAGGTCTTTGTCCATAATATTCCGGATCAGTGGATATTCCGAACCAAACAAATATTCCGGATCAAAGGTTGTTCGTTCGGAATAACTTTTATTTCGGATAAAGGTTTTGTTGAGATTATTCTGAACCAGTGAAACATTCCGGATCAAAGTCGTTTATTCGGAATATTAAATATTCCGGATCAAGACAGCATTCCGAATCAGTGGATTATTCCGGATGAAGGCTTATTTGTGAATATTCCGAATGAAGGTTTGAGGATTTATTCCGAACCAAGCAGTATTCCGAATCAAGGGGTGTTCATTCGGAACATTTATTATTCCGGATCAAGGTGTTCATTCGGAATATATTCCGAATCAAGGTGTTCATTCGGAACATCAAATATTCCGAATCAAGGCAATATTCCGAATAAAGAGTTTATTCCGGATAAGTGACATATTTCGGATAAAGGATTTATTCCGGATGAAGGTTTTGTTCAAATATTCCGGATGAGCCATTTATTCCGCATGAGGTAAATATTCCGAGTGAAGAAGAATTATTCCGAACGAAGGTGACATTCCGAACGAGTGATTATTCCGAACGAAGGTTTATTCCGAATGAGCTGTTTTCAGGTTATTTTAAGTTTCTGTTTTTAAGTTTGAATTTTTAAGCTTTACTTTTCCCCCCTTTTTACTTAGTTGCACTTTTAGTTTATTTGCCTTAGATTTATTTTAAGCCTTGCCTTAGTTTAAGTTTTAGTTGCGTTTTAAGTTTGCCCTTAGGATAGATTTAAGTTTGCGTTATTTACTTTAAGTGCCCTTTAATTTCTCGTCACGCTTTAATTTCCCGTCAATTATTTTAATTAGATTTAGATTTACTTTAAAGTCTCGCACTTTTTAATATACTACAACGACACAACTATTGTTTCCACCAAAGACAGCTGAGTCGCACTTAAACCAGAGATCAATTCGATTAGACCGATTTCAACGAATAATTTTCCTAACTAAAATCTAGTTATCATTGGTTAAAGCTTCAGCCATCTCCACACCAATAGAACCACCTGAGCCTTTGTCACTTAAATTAAATGGCTCAGTAGCAGCTTCCTCCCCTTTGTAAGAATTCTCCCCTGATGAAAGGACTCTTGTCTGCCTTCTCCTAGTCTCAGCAGCTTCCAAAACAACAATCCTCTCCCTCAATTGCTTGAGTTCAAGGCCTTGTGTAGAGACAGTATGTACAAGGTCTGCATTTTGCTTTTTCAAGCTAATGCAGACAGCTGTCAATTCTAACAATATGTAAGGTTCCAATCTGCCCTCCTCTAGAATGGGTATTTGACCTCCCAAGGTAGATTCATGGGGCATGGATGGGGTCTTAATAATGTTAGGACTAGCATGGACTGCATCTAAGCTAGTACTAATAGTTCTAGCCCCACCCATGTCACCGACCACACTTGTGGTGGTGGTTCTCTCTGCAACATGGCTAGGACCACTATAGGAGAACACTCCAGTAGTCCTTGGGCATTTTACTAACCTAAATTCAGGGGGTGTAGAAGATGATGTGGATTGGGTGTCTGTTAGAAGGTTAAGGGGTGTTTGGGCTTGATGTAAAAGGGTGTCAGCGTTTGGATTAGGAATGTCAACGCCAACATTTAACATGTCAGCGTTGAAGGGATCTTGGTCAATTTCCATATGCTGGGGCGATGGTGGTTGATCAGGTAATGGGTCTGGTTGTGTTAGTGTGTCTGGTTGAGGTTGTGCTGCTGCAATAACAACAAGCATGGCTTGGGTAAGGGGTAAATCTCTATGAGGTGGTGAATCCATCTTTCCAAAAAGTGCTTTCTTTTGAACAGAGATCGTATAAAAATCATTGTGATCCCTATTGCAGTATCTTTGATCATCAAAAACCATTTGTAAAAACCTTGGGTAAGCAAGAGTCATCTTGCTACCCTTGTTATGACACATGCCATCAAAAATCATTTTTGAAAAATTATATTTTTGCCCAGTAGCAATACACACAATGGCACTCCCAATTGAACGGTTAATTTCATTGTGTGTAGTACATTTGTGACTCAAACATTGAAGAATCACATGTATCAAGTACTTCCAAGCTGGGGGAAATTCCTGTTTTGTATATTTATTTAAATGGCCATCTTCTGGCAAAGGATAACCTAAATCTTGGAGTCCTTATTCTAGCTCACCAATGGGTAGGGTGGTTATACCATCCGCATCATTAAGATGCAAAGCTTGGCGAACCAAAGCTTCAGTAACTACCCATGGAAGCCCACGGACTGTAGCAGTCAATGTAGTCACATTATTAACTGCTGAGGAACTTACAGTATTCCAAAACTGTTTAATATGTGTGACAGGGATAAGAGGAGCATGAGAAAGTGCATACCTTAATGGGGATGCATTTAAATACTCCACCATCTGAGTATATTGGGGAAACAGAGCATTGTCAGCCTCTAAATAAGCAACCATGTTATGCTGACTTCTGAACCCCAATTCTAAATCCCTTGGTTTAAACTTAGGCGCCATGGATGTAGAAAGCTGTGAGAAATGTTATGAAAGATGAAGGTTTGTAAAAATTTAGTTAGACAAGAATAAGCAGTTACCCTGTTTCAAAGGAATGAGCCAAATATATAGGAGAGGTGAAAACATGTGATTGGTCAAAGATGAGGCAGTTATTTCCAAAATATAATGATTAACATCTTGAAAATATATAACTTATCTTGTGCATTAATAAAAAGTTACCAACTCCTAAAATTACGGCCCAAATTTTCGTCAAAAATAACAACTCGGTAGGACCCAATGTTTATCAACGGTCAAAAATAATTTAACAACGCCCAACGGCTATATTCTTGTCAACGTTGGAATTTGCCATGTCAACGTCAAAATTGGTCCTAACAACGTTTGGAAATAAAACTGTCAACGCCCAAAAATAAAAATAATATAAAAGAAAAAGGACCTTAACAAAGTAATTTATCCTAGTGAAGATAACTTATAGACGGAAAATCACCATAGGGTGGCAAGCACTGTCCAATCATGCACACTTGCTTAAGCAAGATAGACATAATTGTCCTCAAGTGTCCCTTGCTAACCAAAGTTCTTAACAATGAAGTTATCTTATAAAATCCTTTGTAACTTCCCAGGTAAGCCCAATAATAATCATACCCAAGTCTCCCAACAGACCACATCCAATTCTAGGCCAAAAAGTGTTGGCAGCGTGCAAAGTATATCAACTTTGCATGTTATAGTGCCTCACGATTTAGTAAACTAACTCGTACTCACTAGTGGACACAATCTAGAATTGTGATAAGAGTATTATATGAATACCCAAAAAGTCCTAAAGGTTTCCTAAACCTCCCCTTAAACTATGATACATAAGTTGCCAAACATAATATAAGTAATAAAAATTTATGTCAAGATAGGAATATAAATATTCCAACCATCATCCATAAACTTGAACATGATCCAAGTAAGCTCCAAGGATCCATAAGCAAATCTGTATCCATTTGTACAATGCTAATAATGCCTGCATAATTAGATCAAAAACCACAAAACTAACATGTTGTTGACAACGTCAATTTAACACTTGTCAGCGTTAAACAAATAATATGGAAAATCTAATTTTTGTACAAAGACCAATAACAATGCATATCCTGTACATACTTTTACAAAAAGTTCAAAAACACATATTAGGTAGGATTGATCACTCCAATACTTGTTACCAAGTATTGAAATCTCCCAGTATCAAAAGGTTTAGTTAATAAATCTACCACATTTTCTTCTGTGTCAACCCTATCTGGTTATATTAAACCTTTTTCAAAACAATCTCTTATAAAATGATGTCTAATTTCTATGTGTTTTGTTTTAGAATGATGTACAGGATTTTTGATAATGCATAAAGTACTGTTATTGTCTACAAAAATCTTGGTATGCAAGAAATTATACCCATAATCCAATAGCTGGTTCTGAATCCATAAGACTTGACCACAACAAGAAGCTGCAGCTACATATTCTGCTTCAGTTGTAGAGTTGGGCACCACTATTTGTTTCTTGCATTTCCAAGATATTAACCTACTCCCAAGAAACTGACATCCACCAGTTGTGGATTTTCTATCAAACTTGCCACCTCCATAATCACTATCTGAATATGCAATAAGCTCCAATGGAGAATCCTTTGGATACCATAATCCCAAGGTGGGATAGCACCTAAGGTATCTAAAAATCCTCTTGACAGCATGAAGATGACACTCTTTGGGAGTCACTTGATGGCGTGCACATGCACACAGCAAACATAATGTCAGGTCTAGAAGCTGTAAGATACATCAATGATCCAATCATTGACCTATAATGCCTGACATCCACCTCTTTTTCATCTCCAACTTTTCCCCAAGGGTGTTCCCTATCCATGGGTGTGCTAGCCCGTTTTTCATGTGGAGGAAAGCCAAACTTCTTCAAGATCTCTGCTACATATTTGTCTTGAGAGATGAAGACACCATCTTCTTTCTGCTGAACTTGTAACCCTAGAAAGAAGTTCATCTCTCCCATGGCACTCATCTTGAATTTGTCTGTCATGAGCTTGGAAAAGTCTTCACTCATCTTTGGACTAGAAGAGCCAAAGATGATATCATCCACATAGACCTGAACAAGTAAAAAGTCCTTACCAGTCTTCTTTGTAAACAAAGTCTGATCTATGGTGCCCCTCTTGAATCCATTTTCCACCAGATAGGTGGACAATGTGTCATACCATGCTCTTGGGGCTTGATGAAGTCCATACATTGCTTTCTTCACTCTATACACCTTGTCTAGATGTTCTGAATCTTCAAAACCAGGAGGTTGCATTACATAAACCTCCTCTACAATTGTGCCATAGAGAAAAGTACTCTTCACATCCATTTGATAAGCTGTAAAGCCCATGTAAGAGGCATATGCTAGGAAAATCCTTATTGCTACAATCCTTGCAACAGGTGCAAAAACCTCTTCATAGTCTATCCCTTCCTCTTGTGCATAGCCTTGAGCAACTAAACATGCCTTGTTTCTGACCACAATCCCTCTCTCATCCTTTTTGTTTCTAAGAACCCATCTTGTCCCTATAGGTCTGACATATCTGGGAAAATCAACTAACTCCCAGACATCTTGAATAGCAAATTGGTGAAGCTTATCTTGCATTGATTCCACCCAACTTGGTTCTTTGAGAGCATCAAATATCTTCTTGGGTTCATGTTGTGACAGAAAACAAGCAAACAAACATGCCTGAACAAGAGGGGTATCAACCTTCTTGTGGATATCGGCAATAAATCCTCCATCATTCTGATGAGACCTTCTAGTTTGTATAGGAGACATCACATCACCAATGATTAGAGAAGAAGGATGATTCTTGATAGTAGATGTAAATACTCCTCCTTCAATAATTGTGTTGTCTTCAATTTCAGTCTCCAAATTGCCAATATCATCTTCAAATTCTCCTCCATCATCACCTGAATGAAACTCTTCATGTACTATAGAAGGTTCACCTTATTCCAAAACATTGGAAGAGAATAAATGGTCAAAAGAGTTGTCAACGCCTGAATTGCTGTTGTCAACGTTTGAGCCATCAATGCCTGAATTTGACCTGTCAGCTCCAGATTTTCCTTTGTCAGCGCCTGAAGATTCATGCATGTTTTCATCAATTGGATTTTCTTGTGGACCAAAATTTTCCTTTCCAGCAGCAGCAGCATCATCAAATGCATTTGTCCAAATAGGAATGGTAACATACTCAAGTATGGGAGCTGACTTTGTGATCCTACCTCCTTATCAACCTGTATACCTGAAATTTCAACAACTGGTTCTTCCACAACATTTGAATTCACCTTCACAATGTCTGGATTAGTAACAGGCATATAATTTAAGGTTCTAGATAGAGGTTCCAAGTCAAATAACCATTTTGGTCCACTCTCAGGATCACTAGGTTTACTTTCTAAAAATCTCACATGTACCTTTTCAAGTATACGTTTTTCTTTCTTAAGTTAAACCCTATATCCTCTACTCTACACTGAATAGCCCATAAAATAGGTCATCACCTTTAGCACTAAACTTTCCTAAGGCATCACTAGTATCTAGTACAACTACATGACATCCAAAGGGTTTAAGAAAACCAATATTAGGTTTTCTATTCCAAAATAACTCATAAGGTGTCTTGTTGTGGATTTTGTTGATTAATGCCCTATTCTGAACATAACAAGCTGTATTCACAGCCTCAGCCCAAAATGCAATGGGAAAGTGAGCATCAGCCAACATTGACGTAGCTGCTTCTATGAGTGTTATATTCTTCCTTTCAGCCACCCCATTTTGTTGTGGGGTTCTAGCTACACTAAACTACCTACCAATCCCTTTCTTGGCACAAAAGTCATCTAACAGCTTATTTCAAAACTCACCACCATTATCACTTCTAAGAATTTAAACCTCATTCCCAGCCTTTTTTCTCTATTTGGGTAATAAAGTTAATCAAAACATCAGTAGTTTCACTTTTCAAAGCCAAAAAGAAAGTCCAAGTAATCTAGAAAAATCATCAGTTATGACAAAACAAAAAGATTTACCATCTAAGCTTTCTATATTTGTTGGACCAAACAAGTCCATATTCAGCAAGTGAAGTGGTTTAGAACTAGAATGCACCAGTTTAGACTTAAAGGAGACTTTGTGCTGCTTGCCTTTAAGGCATGCAACACAAGAATGGTCATTGTGGAAAGCCTTTTCAGGCAAACCATCAACTAAACCATGTCTCACAAGTCTATTTATGTTCTTAAAATTAATGTGCCCTAACCTTCTGTGCCAAAGATTACTCTCGTCAACTGAAGCCTTAGCATAGAGACATGACAAATTATTATTCATCCTAATTCCATTAAGATTCACATTATAAATGTCCTTATGCCTAGGTGTTCTATAATCAATGAATTTCTCATCAGGTATTTTAAAATCCTTGCTTAACACCAAGCATTCAATATCAGTGCAAAGAACCTTATTTTTGTTATCACAGACTTGTGATACACTAAACAGATTATAATCAAGTTCTTTTACCAGAAATACGTTTTAAAAACACAAATTGTTGGTGATAAGAGTGCCTTTGCCAATAATAGTTCCATATCCTCCTCCAAAGTACACTTTGTCACCATCTTTAATGGGGGTAAAGTTTGTCAAATAATCTTCCTTCCCCGTCATGTGCCTAGAGCATCCACTATCCCAATATCCATGATCATTAACCTGCTTTTGAATGCCTTGCACATAAAGAAAACAAATTAGTTTTCTTTAGGAACCTAAGCCTGAGCAGACTTAGATTCATTTGGTTGTTCAACAAGAACAAACTTAGTCCTTATAACAACCCCTTGTTCATCCCTATTTGGATTAAACGCCCAGTTAACCCCAATTGGTTTAGTTATGACCTTTGAAATATAATGAAATCTGTTACAGGTCATAGAAATCCCATCTGAATTAGGGTTTTGGTCTTGTTTAGGTCTCCAAGATAAGCTAGAAGAAACTTTAGACCCCTTTACCTTTGGTTGCAAGTATTTGGCATTACTTGGTCTAACAGCGTTGGAAACATTCCTGTCAACGTTAAAATTTTTCTTGACAACGCTGAAATTGCACTTGTCAGCGCCAAAACTAGGGTTTGCTACAGGAACCCATTGTTTGTTAGACCATGTATTGGTATTTTCAAAAGGTCTTTGTCCATAAATATTAGACCCTTTAATAAAGAATGGAGCTGGTCTAACGACTTGTGGACTTTGCTGGATAAAAGGTTTGGGTTTTGACCATGGTTGACTTTCTATCAGCGTTGACATTTGAAGCATTGACACACTTATAAGCCAAATGTGAAAAACTCCCACAAGTATAACAGGCTTTTCTAGACATAACTCTATGTCTAGATGAAAAGAAACTTGTCCCATTATTACTAACTTGACTTTTTGATGACCTAGGTTTTCTATACATTTCTGCATATTTAATACTAGGTTTTCTATCAATGTTTGAGCCAAGGTCAACAGTCTTGCCAGTAGTAGGGTTAGTCACTTTTATGGGTGTGGGCTCATTTAGGCTTTCACTAAGCATGTCACCTTTAACAAACAAGGTGGGATTGGCTTTCTTCAATTGGTCCAAGTCAGTCAATTTCTGCTTATATTCCTCTACTGGAGTAAGAACTCTTGGTGGAGGAATGAATTCCTTTTCTTGGAGTTCTGGTATACCAGTCCAAGACAAATCCTTTTTAAGGACACCATAGAAGTTCCCAGCAGGTGGTGGAACACCAGCATACTCTTTCATCCCAATCCCAGTCATATCCCTAGAATCCGTTTGTTCACTAACACATATTTCTAGGGTTTGAGAAGATTTATCAAATCTTTGATTTTTAAGATCTACATTATCTTTGTTTTTGATGGCCTCATCTAACTTAGCTTGTATAACACCATTGGATCTCTCCAAGATGTCCCTTACCTCAATACTAGCATTGAGGTCATGAGTTACAACATTGATTTGATCTTTTAGGTCAAGCTCCATTTTCTTATATTCAGCTACAGTCTTTTCAGTCTGAACAAGTGCTAGTTGATAGCTAGATAACTTGCATTTTTCATCAAAAACATCTTATTTTAACTTTAAAATTTCTTTTTTAAGTTTTTCAGTGTTTAAACGACAACCTTTACTACAAAATGCATCATCATATACCTCATTGTCTGATGAAGATGAAGAATGTGCCATGAGAGCATAATGAACATGCTCCTCTTCCTTCTTTTCTGCAACCAAGGCTTTGTTCTCTTCCACATCTTTGGCCAAAAAGCTCCAGTCCCAGCCAACACCACCAATCTCTTGCATGGCAACCATAGCCTTTGTATCTTCAACCTTGATGATTTGTCTTGAAGGCTTTCCAGCATCAGATCTTCTTGGAGATCTACATTCTCTCATAAAATGACCCATTCTATGACAATTGTAACACTCAACCTTAGATTTATGAAACCCATCAGTGTCCTTAGCATTAAAGGTCATCTTCTTCCTGAATCTCCTGTTCCATCTATTTGCCCTTATGCTTGCAAGTGCCATATTCCTCTTTATGTCCATCTCCTCCAAATGCTCATCACTAATTTGCTCAAGGTCCTCATATGTAATCACTGAACCATTGGGCAATGAAGCAATGTATGCACACACTGTATCTAGATCAATACCAGAAGGCTTAACTCTTGCTGAGTCAAAATTGTATGTGTCAGCATCTGAATGTGGGGCGCTGACAAAGCTTGATCTAACGTTGACACAAGGTGATCCAGTAACGGGGTGCATGTATGACTCCCTTTGATCAAATGGACCTTTACTATGTGAGAAGAAGGCCATATTTCCATTGATATATTTGCTTCCTTGATTCAAAAGGATTTCACTCTCTACAATCCTCAGTTTATTGTAGACGTCATCAAAAGTGGAACTTTTGTGAGCATTATTAGCAATCATAGACCTTGCTTCAATCTTCCATGCATCACCAAGACTTTTAAGGAAAGTGGTGATGATATCAGCATCATCATGCACTGTTCCCATAAATGACAATTTGCTTGTGATGTTAAGAAGTCTGCTTCTCACCCCACTTAGCTTTTCATTGGGAAGAGCTTTGAACACAGCATACTCATACAAGAGTTGCTTCTTTTTCTCTGAGGTAGTATCATCATTATATTTGTGTTGATTGGCTGGTCCCAAAGAAAGTTTGAGAATGCTTAGAGTTTTCATGTCATTCCTTCTCTTTGCAATGTCCTCAGTTGAGACAGCTCTCCCATCTGTAGGTTTTTCTTTTTGATCCTCCTCACTTGAGCCTGGAGTTGATCTTAGAGTAATAGCAGCTTGAATCTTGGCAACCTTATCGAATGTGTTTCAAAATTCAATAATTTCCCATAGGGTGTGGTCATGGATTTGAAGGTACTGCTCAAAATTGAACTTCCATATATCAAAGTTGTCAAGGTCTAGCATAGGGATTTTTAGGTTATGGCTTGAGGAGGAGGTCAACTCTGGAGTAGACATGTTGTCTGGTTTTTAGGGTTTCTTGAAAAATTAGGGTTTTTGGCGATTTAGGGTTTTTAGGGTTTGTGTTCTTTAGATCAAAGTTCCTCAAAAAGCTCTGATACCACTTGTTGATCCCAAACTTAGATCGATTTAGCTTGTATAAACAAGAATGAATCAAGTAAAACACTTAGATAAACTTTGTTGTATATGAAACAATCTAAGTATTATGCGGAATTAATACTTAAACAAGAACACACAAACAGAATAAATCAAACTTTCACTTTGATTGATTAATCTAACTTGCGTACAATGAAAGTGTAAAAACATATATTGAACTAAAACCTAAAGGCCTCCTTTTATAGATTAAGGAAGCTTGTACAAGAGTCTACGTATCAGCTATGTTAGGTAAAGATAAACATAAGAAATACATTTTCGAACATATCTTTACTAGAAACATAAAACGTGTAGACTAAGTATCCTATCAGTGCTTGACTTCTTCTCGTCAACGCTTGACTTCTTCCTGTCAACGCTTGATCTGACAACGCTTGATTTCTTCCTATCAACGTCTGATTTTCTCTTGTCAGCGTCTAAGTGTCTTGGCTTCATTTTATTCCTAACAAATGTGATCTTATATATGACTCAAACACTTTAACTCTTACCCACATGTGCAAAATGTCTACTTAAATTCTTTCGCATTTCTATGCACATGTGTAGGGGAGCTTTTCTGAAACGACAAAACTAGCAAGGTGTTAAATGTTTTTCAAACACTTTGTCAGAACTTAAAGTGGTTTATGGTTACGATCAAATACCCACAACATCTTTAATTCACGACGTTATTGGTGTCAAAAGGGTGGTTAGGTTTAAGTCCTATGATCCAAACAGAACCGGAGGGATCTTCCCAGGGACAATCCAAAAGATTATTAGAAGTCCTTAGGAAAGATGGAGTAAAATGTGAACGTAGCTGAATGCCGACTAAGTACTGATGCTAGCACTGGAACAATTACAACAAGGTGCTAGTAATGATGTCTTGGTAAGCATTGAAGGGTTGAAGAATGAAAAAGAAATGTAAGGATAAAGGGTATAAAGAAATTAGCCCTCCATACAACTTAGGCAAAAACCGGGTCAACACATCATGAAGACAACGCATCATGGACCCAGTGATGTAATGCACAACCCTTTCCCAGCTAACTCAGGCTTCTCTCAAAAGAAGTTTGTTTTATTGTCACGGAGATCAACACGACTTCTATTGACTTTCTCACTCCGAGATAGTTGATATTGAATAGGTGGCATCTGCTCCAGCCTTCGATTACTAAAAGTGCACAAAATCGAGTCTAGAGCCAAGAGATCAATCAAATCTCGTTAGGACACACGGATGACGATAAAGAGAGTCCTACTCTATATCCTTGCAATATTGCTAGAATACTCAGAGTGATACTACCTAGTATTCACAATGATGAGTGGAAATCCTTCCAGTATTAACATCAAACAGCACTGCGGTAGGTCATGTGTAAGATTCTTTATGAATTGAACATATGTAAAACTAAAAAGCAACAGTGGTTTGTTTCTTTATCGATTCAAACTCGTTTCAGGTTTCTACGCGATATGTTTATGGTCTTGCCAGAACATTCAGAGTGATATTTATTAATATTCACAGTGACGAATGGAAATCCTTCTAGCGTCAACATTAAACAGCGCTACGGTAGGTAACTTGCGAGATTCCTATGAATCAAGCTTGTGTCAACTGGAAAACAACAATGGTAAGATTCTTAATGAATCAAACTTGTTCCAGGAATTTGAATTGACGACTTTAATCAAGCGGATATGTATCCAATTGATTCACTCTTTATGTTCGCAGTCTTGCTTTGAGACGGTCGAGTAAAGAGAACTGTTGGAAATACGTTTTTCATATTAAGAAAGTCTCGGTGATAGGTGTGTAAACACCCATCTTTTCTACCACTTAATTACAATAATCACCGGACCAAAACGTGTATTTTATGTCTTTTATGTCGGAATTATGCGTGGTTTGTGTTTTTGTTGTGATTTAGGATGAAAAGGTGAAAAATGGATAAAACACGGGCATTCACGGGCATTTATGGACTTGTATTGAAGAAAAGGATAAAAGACGAAGTCAAGAAGTCAAGAGTGCAAAAAGAACGGAAGTCCACGACCAATTCTGAAGATTTATCGAAGAAAAAGTCAAAAGACGGAAGTTTATCAAAAGCCGGAGAATTCAAGTCTAATTTATTGAAGAAATTAAAGACGAGTTCAAAGAAATCCCGAAGCTAAAAGTCCTTTAAGTCTACATTTAATGAAGATAAAAGAAGGAGGGACTTAATCTTGCAATTAAGAAGAAGATTAAAGAAGGAGGGACTAAGTATGCAATTAAGGAAGCTTCCTAAGCAAGCTTTAGTCTCCCCTATAAATAGACTAGATTAGTTATTATTTCACTCTGGTTGGCTAAGTGTGACAATTAGCTCTTCCACCATTTTAAATACTTGTCATTTACATTAATTGTCAATTTAATTACCTTGTCTTGCACCTTAAATTCATTTAATTTCAAGTAAGTTTCCTTTTAATTATTGTTAATCCTTACTTTATCTTGTCAATCTCTTATCTACCTTTCTTATTCTTTGATTTGTGGTGTTTATGTTCATGTTCATGCTTTTATTTTGATCCAAAGTGTTTTTGATTATTATGGTTAAAGTTGTTTAATTTCATGTTTTTGATTGTTTGTTTATGCTTATTTGTTTGATCGTTACTGTTTTTATTGATCCGTGTGTTTGATTTAGCTTACTTTTTGTTTATATCTGCTGGTACTCATCTTCCTTGTTCTTCGGAAGAGTTTTGCTTGTTTCTGATCTTCCCAGATTTAGTTCCGGACCAAGGAAAGGATTGAGGCTTTATTCGGAAGTCTGAAACTTCCGAACCAAGGTTGTTCATTCGGAACTCAAAAAGTTCCGAATCAAGGAAACTCATTCGGAACTTCAAAAGTTCCGAACAAAGGAGCCTCATTCGGAACTTCAAAAGTTCCGAACCAAACTTGTTCATTCGGAAGTCAAAACTTCCGAACCAGGATTCTTCATTCGGAACCTTCCGAGTCAGTAACTTCCGAACCAATTCCAACAGTTCCGAACCAAGAGCCTTCATTCGGAACTTCAAAAGTTCCGAATAAGGGAGCTTCATCCGGAAAGTTCCGAATCAAGGGGTGACCAAAACTTCCGAACCAAGGCAAGATTTACAAGATTCTGAATCAGCAAGTTCCGAATGAAAGATTGTTTTGGATAAGTGACATATTCAGACAAGTTTGTTCCGGATCAAGAATTTTGGTAATATTCCAAGTGAAGAAGAATCATTTCAACCAAAGGTGACATTTAGGACGAGTGATTGTTCCAAACGAAGGTTTATTCCGAATGAGCTGTATTCAGATTCTTATTAGCTTTTATCTTTAATTTTTATCTTCTAGCTTTATTTTACTTGCCTTTTTATTTAATTGCACTTTTAGATTATTTGCCTTAGCTTTAGTTGCACTTTAAGTTTGCCTTAGATAGATTTAAGTTTACGTCATTTTACTTTAGTGCCCTTTAATTTTAGTCACGTTTTAAAATATTCGCACTTCACTTTAATTAGACTTAGATTTACTTTAAGAGCATTTTTACTTTTAAGTCTTTGCATTTAAATTTAAAATCACCCAAAAATATTCTTTTTCACTAAAGATCAACTAAGTCACACATAGAGAGCTAAGATCAATTCGTTAAGATACCGAGAACAACAATTGAACCTAGTAAAACCTAGTTATCAAATGGCGCCGCTGCCGGCTCTTTACGTTAAGATCAACAGTTTTCTGTGCTAGACACGTTGCTTTTTGGGATCCGTTCACTTGTGAACGTTATTTTTCTTGTATAAAAAATTCAAAAATCATAAAAATTGAAAATTGATAAAAAAACCATAAAAATTAAAAATTTCAAAAATCCAAAAAGATTTTCTTTTTATTGTGTATATATATTGTCTTTGCGTTTGGTTTCTTTTTCTTTCGCATTTTCAGGTGTATGCGTACTAGATCTTCTAATTATCAAGAGCCCGAGCCTCAAGAAGATTTAGATATGGCAGGTGTTAACAACAATAATCAACTACCGCACCTCAATAATAGTAATAACAACAACAATGCTCTTCCACAGCCCGATCTTCGGACCATGGAAGAACTTTGTCAACCAACAATGTTTGGACGAGGAGGACCGATTGCGCCGATGCAAATCAACGCTCCTGAGTTTTCGTTGAAGCACCACATGATTCAGCAAGTACAAACAAACCCATTTAGAGGATTGCCTGATGATGATGCCAACAAACACCTCGACAAGTTCATTACAATCACCCAAAGCATGAAGTTGCCTGGGGCCACAATGGATGTACTCCGCCTACAACTCTTCCCACATACTTTATCGCATCATGCCGAAAAATGGTTTGATCGTCTCCCGAAGAATTCTATTCACACTTGGGATGACATGACTCAACGGTTTCTTTCGCGCTACTTTCCACCATCCATGGTCACAAGCCTTCGCAATCAGATCAGCGGTTTCATGCAAGATCCCAATGAATCTCTTTTTGATGCATGGGAGAGATATAATGTCTTGATCGACCGATGTCCAAACCACAACATGCTTCCGGTCACCTTGATCGATACTTTCTACAACGGATTGACTTTTCGAGATCGTGATACGATTAATGCAGCCGCCGGTGGCACATTCATGAAAAGGAGACCCGAGGAGTGTAGAGAGTTAATAGAGAACATGACTACTCATCATAAGAACTAGGATTCTTCTGCTTCTTCTAGAAACAACACGAGAGTCAATGTTTCCTCTACCTCAGCAAACCCTGAGATGACCGAACTCACCCGCATGATGGCTGAAATGAGCAAAAGTATTACGCTTCTCGCTTCAAACCAACAACAACATCAAGTTAAAGCGGTTGCTAATCCTTGTGAAACATGTGGCGGTCCTCACTCATACACCGATTGTCCTTCAACACAAGGAAATCCGGAAAATGTGTATGCAGCTTACGGTAATTATTCACCGGAAAATTACCAAGCTAGACAACAAGGGGATAGAAATCTGCTGAGCTACCGTTCAAACAATTACCTTTCACCTGGTTTTTCTCCTCAAAACCAAAACCCCGCCAACAACTACAATAGAAGCAACCAAATCCCACCTCGTGCTTCTAACCCTTATCAACCACCCTCCCAACAACACCCACCCATTAACCCCGATGTTGACACAATCATGAGAACTCAAGGTGAGCAAATCAAGAATCTACAGAGCCAAATTATCAATCTGAAAGGAGATATCTTAAAGCAAGGTAATGACATCAGAAATAAGGTTCGTGAAAACCTTCAATCTTCCTTCATCACTCAAACAACTGAATTAAAGAATCTATTAGCTAGTTTCTTGCCCGAAGCTCAACCTTCCTCTTCCTCGGGTTCTCTACCTTCAAACACCGTCCCCAATCCGCGAGCTAATGTGAGTGCTATAACTACGCGTAGTGGAATTACCATTGTCAATCCACCTGATTCACCACCATTGTCTACACCTTCTCCACCACCATGTATCCCTACTCCTTTTACACTTAGTGATAGTACACCATTACCGTCTACGCCTCGTAATGACGATGTATCTCGGAAGGACCCTTCAACATCACAACCTTCACCAACTACACCTCCACCTAACCCTTATCAGCCCCGAATCCCATACCCTTCTCGCATAGGCAAGACCAACGAGCTAACCAAGAATGACTGTAATTCAATGAAATATGTGGATATGCTATCTAAAATGGCCATCAACATTAGCCTTGTTGAAGCACTTTGCCACATGCCGAAATTTGTTAAAGCATTCAAGGACTTGCTTAGCAAGAAGGAGAAGTTGCTTGAACTCGCCAACACACGCTTAAATGAAAACTGCTCTGCAGTCCTTCTTAGAGAACTTCCGGAAAAGCTTGGAGATCCCGGTCGTTTTGTGTTGTCTTGCGTATTCAACAAAACTGAAGAATTTACTGCCCTTGCTGATCTCGGGGCTAGTATTAATCTTATGCCACTCAGTGTTTGGAAAACACTATCATTGCCCGATCTCATTCCTACAAAGATGACTCTCGAACTGGCAAACCGCACTCTCGCTTACCCCGTTGGTATAGCCGAAGACGTGTTTATCAAAGTGGGCACATTTACCTTCCCGGTCGATTTTGTCGTAGTTGATTATGAAATGGACCCTCGTATTCCTCTAATACTTGGTCGGCCATTCTTGAGAACCGGACGTGCTTTAATAGATGTGGCCGAAGGTGAGTTAATCTTACGAGTCGGGGATGATTCTAAAATTTTTAGAATGGGGAAGCTTACAGGCAAATCCTTTGGAAGCCGAGAATCCGTGAATATGATAAATGTGCTCGATGACTTTACCGTCTATGACAATCCTTTATTCGAGTCTTCCACTGATAATCCACTCTTTGAAGATAAAGTGGATAATTCTCACTCTACTTTGGACGCTTCTCCCATTTTTGATTCTCCACCGGTCTTCGATGCTTATGATGATGATGATTCTAGCTCAGACTCGGATGATTTTGATTGTACTTCTGAGTATCCCGAGCTGCCCACTTTCGATGATTTTGATGAGGCTGATACTCTCTCGAGCGATTCTTCACATGATGAAGATCCTCCACCATCACTCGATCCTACTTTGGACGATTATTCATTTGAGGAAGATTTCTCTAAATTTCTCAACACATACTTCCCTCATGAGAGTGATGCTCCTCCTTTGGACTTTGAAGATTATCGCCTTGATCCTACTTTGGATTTGAAGAGCATCTTGTCAAAGGAGAAGAAACCGGTCGACACCGAACTCCGTTGCACGTATGATTTGACACCTCTTTGTCCCACTTCTGAGGACGAGGTTGTGCTTCTTTGCGGATCTTCTTCACACTCGGCTGAGCCTGAGTGCTATTTTCCCCTAAAGGAAAAGGTGTTCGACCCCGGTATTGAAGTCTTTAAGCCATCTCAGTATCCACCTGATGAAATAAAAGGAAATATCTTTGGAAATTTTGAACACATGCTTGCTCCACTTCAACTTTGCTTCCACCGTGCTCCGTCGCTGCTTAAGGGAACCTTGCCATTTCTCTTTTGGCTTGCCTTGTTCGCCTTAAGCTCGTTCTTATTGATGGATGAGAACTATGTCTTCGATCCTGGTGGATTTGTTTCATGCTACTTCCGTTGATGAACAAGGTCGAGTCAGGCTCACGACTCGGTTAACAAAAATCAAGCGCTTCTTGGGAGGCAACCCATGCATCTATCTTTCCGCTTTCTTTACCATAAGTGTAGGGGGGACCCCTTTGGATTGCTATTTCCTCTCCTCACTTCTTAATCAGGGATTCGAGCTTCAATGATCCACTCTTGATGATTCTTGACGACCCGTGATTCCGTGTTCTACTTCGTCACGGTTCTATCCTAAACTCTTTTCGATTCACTATTTTATATTTCCTCAATATTAAAATAGGAATCTCTTTAGTTGTCTTTTCCTTAGCGAGATTTAAACAACGTGCACAATGTCCTAAGTGTAGGGGAGTTTACTCCCACATGCTTAAACATTGAGGACAATGTTTATCTTAAGTGTAGGGGGGACTTCTATCGAAGTTAAGTGGTCTTTTCCTTGTATTTGTCCTCATTTTAACCGGAAAATCAATTTTTCGACATTTTTCAAAATTTTTGATCTATTTTGGCCTATTAGTTTTTCCCTTTTATATAGTTATTTTCTTTCTCTGCTAGAATAAATCTTTGAATAAGTGGTTTTAATTTTCAAACATTGTGAATCTTTTGACTCAATCCGAGTTTACTCTAGCTAGTATCCTTAACGTGTTTAAGTCAAGTTTTGCTAGGCTTTTATATAGGGAGCTATAAAACGCGAAAGTCTTAACTCTCACGGGTTAAGAACAAGAACTTTTCGCAAGTTCCTATAATTGATCCTAGAGAGTCGTTTATCAAGGGAACTTTAAGATGCGATTTCTAAACTTGAAAGAGTCTAAGAATTTGCAAGATCCTATAGGCGACTCGAAAACCCAAAACTTTGATTTAATAGGCTAAGTATCCACAAGTCTCATTACTTGAGATTTTAAACTGTGGAGAACGAGAGATGATAGAGCCAATTATAAGTTCGGTATTCTTTCATGAATTTATGTGAGTTGATTATAAGCCTATTCTCCCATCGCTTGCTAATAAATTTATTTGCTAATAAATAAGGTTGTACGATTTGAAAAGTTACTTAGCTTCTAGCCCCAGATCGTTTAAAAGTTGCTCGGTAATGACGAGAGTTCATAGCCAAGGCATAACTTATGAAGCGGGGCGCGAAGATTGGCGAGTCCGAAAAGGCCCTAACAAGGCATGAGGGCTATGTTTTGTTGCTAAAGATCCAAAGTGATGTGAAGAATCATTTATCGAAAATCAATATGAAGGATCGAGACACACGACGTAAAGCAAAACTCCCCAAAAGTCATGGAGAAGTGTATCCGAAAAGACCCTAACAAGGTATGAGGATAAATAGATCCAAGTCATAAAAGGAGGCGGATCGTTGTATATCAAAGTCCAAAATAAAGATTGGAGAAAAATGAAGAAGTCGTGGTCCATATATAAAGAATCTCTCAAAAATTTCAAGTGAAGAAATTCCAATTATGAAGAGAAGACCATTATTTCATGAACGTCTCTCAAGATTTGAAGTATGAAGTCGCTGCCAAATATCGGCCCGAGAAAGGTCTCAAATCGCGAACCAAGTTATGCCAAGATATGAACTTTCTGATATCCCGAGAAGCAGTTTTAAAAGATTTGGTCCTTTAGCTAACTATTGATTAAATCGTGCACTTTATTTTCAGACTAAATAACTATCGAAATAAGTCAAACAATGCATCTTCGTGATCATTCAAGACAAATAATAAAATATAAGAGATACCCATAGGAATAAGGGAGTCTAAGTGAATAATTGGCCCACATGAGTTCGTGTTAGTTTACTAACTTATAATAACAATGATCTCGTTTTTAAGCTTGGTTTGGAGAAAGTGAAAACTTGAGGATGATGATTATTCATAACATTTTCAAAACCCAAGGTATGCTTTTGATTTCTTTATTTTGTATGTTTTTAATTTTCTATCTCTTTAATAAAGGCCAACGTGGATTGATTATGATGAAAAGTGTAATCTTGCTTTGTAACTAATGCATTGCATGAGGACATTGCAATGGTCAAGTGTAGGGGATTTGATAGGTGTGTAAACACCCATCTTTTCTACCACTTAATTACAATAATCACCGGACCAAAACGTGTATTTTATGTCTTTTATGTCGGAATTATGCGTGGTTTGTGTTTTTGTTGTGATTTAGGATGAAAAGGTGAAAAATGGATAAAACACGGGCATTCACGGGCATTTATGGACTTGTATTGAAGAAAAGGATAAAAGACGAAGTCAAGAAGTCAAGAGTGCAAAAAGAACGGAAGTCCACGACCAATTCTGAAGATTTATCGAAGAAAAAGTCAAAAGACGGAAGTTTATCAAAAGCCGGAGAATTCAAGTCTAATTTATTGAAGAAATTAAAGACGAGTTCAAAGAAATCCCGAAGCTAAAAGTCCTTTAAGTCTACATTTAATGAAGATAAAAGAAGGAGGGACTTAATCTTGCAATTAAGAAGAAGATTAAAGAAGGAGGGACTAAGTATGCAATTAAGGAAGCTTCCTAAGCAAGCTTTAGTCTCCCCTATAAATAGACTAGATTAGTTATTATTTCACTCTGGTTGGCTAAGTGTGACAATTAGCTCTTCCACCATTTTAAATACTTGTCATTTACATTAATTGTCAATTTAATTACCTTGTCTTGCACCTTAAATTCATTTAATTTCAAGTAAGTTTCCTTTTAATTATTGTTAATCCTTACTTTATCTTGTCAATCTCTTATCTACCTTTCTTATTCTTTGATTTGTGGTGTTTATGTTCATGTTCATGCTTTTATTTTGATCCAAAGTGTTTTTGATTATTATGGTTAAAGTTGTTTAATTTCATGTTTTTGATTGTTTGTTTATGCTTATTTGTTTGATCGTTACTGTTTTTATTGATCCGTGTGTTTGATTTAGCTTACTTTTTGTTTATATCTGCTGGTACTCATCTTCCTTGTTCTTCGGAAGAGTTTTGCTTGTTTCTGATCTTCCCAGATTTAGTTCCGGACCAAGGAAAGGATTGAGGCTTTATTCGGAAGTCTAAAACTTCCGAACCAAGGTTGTTCATTCGGAACTCAAAAAGTTCCGAATCAAGGAAACTCATTCGGAACTTCAAAAGTTCCGAACAAAGGAGCCTCATTCGGAACTTCAAAAGTTCCGAACCAAACTTGTTCATTCGGAAGTCAAAACTTCCGAACCAGGATTCTTCATTCGGAACCTTCCGAGTCAGTAACTTCCGAACCAATTCCAACAGTTCCGAACCAAGAGCCTTCATTCGGAACTTCAAAAGTTCCGAATAAGGGAGCTTCATCCGGAAAGTTCCGAATCAAGGGGTGACCAAAACTTCCGAACCAAGGCAAGATTTACAAGATTCCGAATCAGCAAGTTCCGAATGAAAGATTGTTTTGGATAAGTGACATATTCAGACAAGTTTGTTCCGGATCAAGAATTTTGGTAATATTCCAAGTGAAGAAGAATCATTTCAACCAAAGGTGACATTTAGGACGAGTGATTGTTCCAAACGAAGGTTTATTCCGAATGAGCTGTATTCAGATTCTTATTAGCTTTTATCTTTAATTTTTATCTTCTAGCTTTATTTTACTTGCCTTTTTATTTAATTGCACTTTTAGATTATTTGCCTTAGCTTTAGTTGCACTTTAAGTTTGCCTTAGATAGATTTAAGTTTACGTCATTTTACTTTAGTGCCCTTTAATTTTAGTCACGTTTTAAAATATTCGCACTTCACTTTAATTAGACTTAGATTTACTTTAAGAGCATTTTTACTTTTAAGTCTTTGCATTTAAATTTAAAATCACCCAAAAATATTCTTTTTCACTAAAGATCAACTAAGTCACACATAGAGAGCTAAGATCAATTCGTTAAGATACCGAGAACAACAATTGAACCTAGTAAAACCTAGTTATCACTCGGTCACTCCAACAATATAGTTACAGGCTCGTAGTATAAGTTTAATTGTAATTTACATTAGCCCGACCCATGAGCATGTTCATGGGCCAGAAGCCTAAGTCCACTAAAGGACTTGGTATATAAACCCCTTTCCACCATGGAAAGGGGTGTTGGTTGTTTCATTTTATTAATATCACTTTTACATTTTTCTCTCATCTCTCTTTCTACTTTCTCTCACTAGAAACAACAACCCTCTTGATAAATAAAAGATTATCATACTTCTACAATTGGTATCAAGAGCTATGGGATGAAATAGAGGTTGGTTTTGTGTTGTTCATACTTATTTTAGTGTGTTCTTTTGTTTTTGATTGATCTTTACCCAAGATTCAAAATTTTCGTGTTTTTTGTGAGTCCAAGTGTTCCATATATCTTCTACATAGTTGTGGTAGAGATTTGGGTACTTTGGGTTGGTTAAAATCATGGATTTCTTGTCAAAAATCTCATTTTTTACCAAAAATCTCAGAACAACACCGTATTGCGATTGGAACCCATCGAAAAGGAAAAGGGTTTATCTTTGCGATCAGTATTGCGTTTGAGATTGCGATTGAGATTGCGATTGCGATTGCGATTGGGTGTTATTGCGATTGAGATTGCGACCGGATATTGCGATTGAGATTACGATTGGATATTACGATTGAGATTGCGACTGGTTATTGCGATTGAGATTGCGACTGGATATTGCGATTGAGATTGCGACTGGATAGTGCGATTGAGATCGCGATTGGATATTACGATTGAGATTGCGACTGGATATTGCGATTGAGATTGCGACTGGTTATTGTGATTGAGATTGCAATTGGAGTCATTTAGAGGATTTTTCAATCTTGTAACTTTCACAAAAACACACAACATAAAGATAACAACATCTTTGTTTCAATAACATTAAAACACTTAACCTTATTTCATTGCTCGATCATTATTTATAATCTTTATTCAAGGGATCATAAAATGAATTCAAATTCATATATGCCAACAATGACATCGCTTAACGATATTTCAATCATCTCAGGTACCGATACCCGCCCACCGTTGCTCATCAAAGACTTATTTGAAGCATGGCAAGGTCGCATGAAAACACATCATGGGTAAACCCAATGGTAGACTTATGCTTCAATCCATTGAAAAAGGTCCCCTCGATTAGGGAGAAGTTACTGTGAATAATGTGACGCGGCCAAGGTTGTCTCATGAGTTACCGGATGCTAACAAACTCATTGCCGATGCAGATGAAAGCGCCGTTCAGACAATACTTCAAGCTATTCCACCCGATATCTATCGAATGGTAAGTGAACACACAATGGCAAAGGATCTTTGGGATCGCTTAACTGTTTTGTTGCAAGGGACTTCACTAACTAAGCAGGAACGAGAATGTTAATTGTATGACTTGTTTGATAGATTCACATACATTCCAGGGGAAACACTTCATGACTACTACTGGCGTTTCACCACTTTGATGAATGATATGAACGTGTATAATCTAAGGATTGCTCAGTTTCAACTAAACACCAAGTTCTTGAACACGTTACCCCAAGAGTGGAGTCAATATGTCACCGATGTTAAAATGATTCGAGATTTGCACAAGTAAAATTTAGATCAACTCTATGCTTTCTTGCAACAACACGAGAAGCACGTGATCAAAAAACGCATCTCTCAAGGATCTTATCAAGAACCATTGACATTAATGGCAAATCATCCAACTTTATCATATCACAACTCTCTGTTTGCTTTAGGACACCAATCTTCCTATCAACCATTGTATCAAACTACAAGCTTTCCACAGTATTCGATCTTGCCACAACCGCCTACATCTTATCAGCAACAATACAAGCAACCAGCAATATCATCACAAGGAGACTCACATCATTTACCTTACGCTTCACAACCATATTCACCTTATCAACCTCCAACAAACCCTACCATCACCTATCAACAACATGAGGCTCCTCAACCCCATTACTCACAACATGTTAGTGCTCCTTCTAATCAGTTTGTTGCTCAACCAACACCAGTATTCTATTGTTACGATGAGATTTTAGTCCCTGAGTTTAGACAAGGGGATAATCCTACTGATATACTTACTCAAATGTCTGCTTACATCACTCAAGCGTTGAACAAACGAGGTTATAGAGGACTATCTCCAACAAACAATCATTTGAGGAACTCTTCTAACTCTCGACAATAAGCTACAATTCAAGATGGCAGAGTAACGGTGCAACCACTTTAGGGGAGACCAAGTTCATCTAATGTTGGTGCACGTCCATCTAACACTGCTGCTACAAAGGGTAATAACACTGGTAAAATGAAGATGATCATATGTTATAACTACAAAGGGGAAGGGCACATAGCTCAAGAGTGTAAGCAGCCCAAGAGGAAAAGGGATAGCACATGGTTTCAGGAGAAGATCTACTTGGTGAATGCTCAAGCCCAAGGACGTGAGCTCGATGAAGAAGAGTTAGCATTTCTCGCAGATCCAGGAGTTGCGGACACTTACGGTCTCACAACAGCCATCACAAACAATTTCGCATATCAATGTGATTATCTTGATGCATACGACTCTGACTTTGATGATCTCAATACCGCCAAGGCAGCTCTCATGGAAAATCTTTCACTTTATGGAGCTGACACAATTTCTGAGGTACCAAATACTGCCAATGCTACTAGTATTGTACCTTATGAAGTTGAGCAAGTGTCTGAGTATCCGGAACAGCCTCTGGTGGTTAGTAGCTCAAACGAGGAGACAAACATTGATAGCAATATCAATGCAAGTCCCCAGACTTTGAGTGAAACACAACCGGGAGCTATTACGTCTACAAATTCGTTTTCTCAACAAGATTTGGTCATGGTGTCGGCATCTATGCTTGGCCAAATGAATAATGCGGTACTTGAAACCCTCAGTGTTAATCAGACATTATCTGTCGAGCTTGCTTTGTATAAGGAAAAGGTTAAAACCTTGGAATTAACTCTAGTGACCACTACCTTAACCAATCCTGAATTTGATAGGTTTAGGAAAGTCCAAATGGATAATTTGCTAGAAATTGAGAGTTTAAGAGAAAATATTTCGAAAGAACTTAAATAAAAAGAGTCAGTCGTTAATAGTTTTCAAAAACTACAAACGGATTTCAAAATTCTCGAGTCTAAAAGGGTTGAAACAGAAATTAAGGCATCTAAGAAAGTTAAAAAGACTGAAGTTTTGCTTTTAAAACAATACTCTGCTTCACATTTAGCACACTTGTTTCATTCTTCTTTTAAAGAATTCACTCTATCGCGTCTAATAGACCTACCACCTAACCCGAGGTATGCAAAGCAAGCATTTAACCACAACCAACGACTTTATGATGCAACAAAGTTAGGATTGGGCTTAGATCCGATTATGTTTTAAAATGAATCTGAGAGTATGTCACTACATGAAGAGAATCAGTCAAAAGTAATTTTTACATATCCTGAGTATGATTATGCACGGCTTAATGCAGAGTATGCAAAAACAGATCTTAGAATTCGCTTTAATATGCAAAAGGAATTATCCATACACCAGCTTACATGCCTACTAGAGAAAGCCTTAGTATACTTCCTACACTTGTTAATTCGGATGAACCTAAGGAAATTCCTAAGAATCTTCCACCGGTAAGTACGGTATTGCTAAGCTTGGAAGAGATTCAGCGATACCTAACCGGATTTGACAAGGTCATCAAGGAATGTACGACTTCAACGGCTCAAACCGCTGGAGAATGGGATTTCGAACACATGAAAACGGTGTTTGAGAAAGAGATCGTTCCGTTTGTAGACAATATTAAAGAGGGTTTTTTAGATCTAGGGGATAATCTTAATTTTGAAATGGGTGAAGTTTGAAAAGTTTTTTATGAAATGGATGATGCTTATGAGCAACATCTAATTGAAAAAGAAAAGATTTTGTCCGAATATGACCGATTCTTGGAACATATAGTGTCTCTCGAAGTGATGCAAGTTGTTACTATTGAATTTGCTTTTGTGATGACATCTGCTATGAAAAAATGTGATGTTGTGCATGATACATCTGTGAATATTGTTGAACCTGTGAATAATGAAGATAATCGTTCTTGTCACGAATCTAACACTGAATTTTTAAAGCTTCAAGATTCTTATAACTCACTTTCAAAACGTTTTGATGAGCTTCAACAACATTGTATATCTCTTGAAATTTAAAATCAATCTAAAAATGAAACTTTTTCAATAATAAATGATTGTGAATACTCCGTTGAGACTAGTGACAAGATGATTCAGGTGTTTCAGGCATTAGAGGAAGAAATTATCAGACTTAAGAGAGAATCTGTAGCAGAGAAATTGGAACTAGAGGCTGCAGAGATTAAAAATCATGCCCTAGAAGATAGAATTACTTCTATGCTAGGGGAGTTTGATAAAGTAAAGCAGGGGTTTTCAAAAATTTATGGTTCGTTAGAAGAACGCTTCGCTATTAATGCGGCAGAGAAAAAGTCACTCATTGACCAACTAAACTATAAGTGTGAGGAAATCTCTGAGTTAAATATTAAACTCATAGACAAAAACATGGTTTTGGCTGAATTAAAGGAGACACTTCAACTCAAAGGACAAGAAGGTGTTGATAATCCAGCTACAATCTCTGCCCCGACCTCTAGTGCACCAAAAACCAACAAGGTGGTGATCACTAAGAACCCGTACAATAAGAACAATCCACTATCATATAAGTTATATATGGAGCACGCAGTTAAGCACGCGGATCTTGCTAGGGATGTGGTAGATGATCTCTATGAACTTGATCCTAGGAATAGTCACTAATACTATGCTCATGCTTACATAGAAAGGGTACAACAATGCATAGAGCACTTGAAGTACATAGGACAACCGAGTTCTACACCACTTAAACAACAAACCCCCACCATTGCCATAACTCCATTCAATAAGGATCCAGGATCTAAGCCTATATTAAACACACCCATCAAGGCTAAATCAAAATCTGTCACTAATGTTCCCTTGGCTTCTATAGGAGTAATTATGTATACTAAGGCTAAAGGATCTCAAGACAAGAACGATAGGATCAAGCCTTCCACTAGTAGGACTACAAAGAAGAAAGTAGAAGCTCACCCTCGGAATGTTATTTCAGTTTCAAATAAAAAGAATCATGTACCTAAGACAAAAGGATCTTCCTCTATGTAGAAGCCTAAGCAAAATGTGAATTTGGATTTGCGATGTTGGAATTGTAATGAATGCATGTTTTCTCAGCGTCATGATTTATGCCTTGTTGATCATGTGAATGAAATGTATGCCATTAGGAACAATCTTGAATGGATTCCAACGGGGAAGAAATTCACCCAAGTTGGTTGGCAATGGAAACCCACTGGTAGGACCTTCACTGCTAATGGAACTACGTGCCCTTTAACTAGGATCACATCCACAAAAGTTAGGTCTCAGCGTCCTTTAAATAGGAACACTAGCACTAAGAAATGGAAAAAGCGTCCTTTAACTAGGCCTGCATCCACTATTGTGCCTACCAGTGAAGAAGTACCTAAGGTCTTTAGACAACTAGAATCTAATCCAACATCTAGGAAGCAAATTTGGAAGCCTAAGAACTCTTCTGATAGCAAATTTAAGATAACTATATCTGTACCTGCTAACACAGAGGAACTTCTAGATTCCGATACATCATCTTTTTCTGGTGATATTTTCAGGTGGTCCAAATCATCCTCTGTTACTTGGACTCTGGATGCTCAAAGCATATGACCGGAGACCGCTCGATGCTCATAAATTTCGTCAGCAAGTTTCTAGGAACGGTTAAATTCGGCAACGACCATATTGCAAAGATCATGGGTTATGGTGAATACCAAATTAGAAATGTTACGATTTCAAGGGTATATTATGTGGAGGGACTTGGTCACAATTTATTTTCAGTGGGACAATTTTGCGATTCAAACCTTGAGGTTGTTTTTTGACAACGTACTTGCTTTATTCGCGATCTTGCAGGAAATGATTTGTTAAAAGGTTCTCGAGGGGATAATCTCTACACACTGTCCATTCGAAACATGATGGCCGCCTCTCCTGTATGCCTTCTTTCCAAATCATCTAAGACCAAGTCATGGTTGTGGCATCGCCGGTTATCTCATCTTAACTTTGATGCTATAAACCATTTGGCTAAAAATGAACTTGTTCGTGGTCTTCCAAAACTTAAGTTCGACAAGGATCATTTATGTTCCGTGTGTTCTTTGGGGAAAAGCACTAAGAAATCATGCAAACCTAAAGCTGAAGACACCAACCAAGAACCACTGTATCTTTTGCACATGGATCTTTGCTGGCCAATGCGTACGGCTAGTGTGAGTGGTAGAAAATACATCCTCGTCATGGTGGATGATTTCTCAAGATTTACATGGGTAAAATTTTTAGCAACCAAGGATCAAGCACCAAATTATATTATTACTTTCCTAAAGATGATCCGAGTGCGCCTAAATGCTACTGTTCGCCGTATTTGAACTGATAATGGAACTGAGTTTGTTAATCAGACTCTACGAGACTATTATGAAGAGGTTGGTATTTCACATGAAACTTTAGTTTCTCGCACTCCACAACAAAATGGTGTCGTGGAAAGACGTAAACGCACACTTATGGAAGCTGCTATAACTATGTTGATTTATGCGAAGGCTCCTTTATTCTTATGGGCTGAAGCAGTGGCAACAACATGTTATACCCAAAACCGCTCCATCATCCGTAAGCGCCATGGAAAAACTCCATATGAGCTACTTCATGGACATAAACCTGATATTTCATTTCTTCAAGTGTTTGGTGCACTGTGTTATCCAAATACTAATAGTGAGAATTTGGGCAAACTTCAACCGAAGGCTGATATTGGAATTTTCATTGGCTACTCACCCGCAAAGAAAGCTTACCGCATTTATAACCGTCATTTTGGCAAGATAGTAGAAACTTTGGATGCCGATTTTGATGAGCTGACATCGAAGACTTCTGAGCAACACAGCTCTGAACCCGCACTTCATGAGATGGGAACTGGTACGATTAGTTCCGGATTAAATCCCAACAATCCTACTTCTCCATCATTTATACCACCTACAAGGCCCGAGTAAGATGAGTTATTTCAACCTATGTTTGATGAATTCTTTGATCCACCTAGTGATGATCTTCCAGCACCTGCAACAGTAGCTCCGATTCCCAAAGTTGTTGCTCAAAATAATGGAAATCAGTCTAAGGCATCTACTGTCACTATTGAACCAGATGTCCCATCCCCCACCAATTCATAAACTACACCTGAATCATCACCCCCACTTGTTCCAAATGATGTTGAAGAGGATCACTATGATCACGATTTGAAAATTGCTCACTTGCAAGAGCTTCCATTCTTTGGTTCACAAATACCCGAAAACCCTAACGGTGCGTCTACCTCAGAGGAAGTTCCTACAATCGTTCACTCCCGACCACCACGGATTGAAAATCACAACACTAAATGGACAAAGGATCACCCAATCCGAAATATTATTGGTGACATCGATCGACCAGTCTTAACATGCCACCAACTTTAAGAACATGCATTATATTGCTACTTTGATGCATTTCTTTCCGACATTGAACCTAAAAATTGGCAACAAGCTATGACACAATAATCTTGGATTGAAGCCATGCAAGAGGAACTTAATGAATTTCAACGTCTTGAAGTGTGGGAATTAGTTCCTTTACTCAACAACGTTGAAATCCTTACATTGTTGTGGGTATATAAGGTTAAACTCGACGAGTTAGGTGGAGTGCTAAAGAACAAAGCTAGATTGGTTGCTAGAGGTTACAAACAAGCTTTGGGTATTGACTTTGAAGAATCCTTTGCTCCTGTTGCACGATTGGAGGCGATTATACTATCCCTTGCTTATGATGCTCAGATGAACATGATCGTCTACCAAATGGATGTTAAGACGGCATTTCTTAATGGTGAATTAAGGGAAGATGTCTAAGTAAGCCAGCCGAATGGATTCATCAACTCGGAGTATCCTAATCACGTGTACAAGCTCAAGAAGGCTCTTTATGGGTTGAAACAAGCTCTACGCGCGTGGTACGATCTCCTATCATCGTATCTCATCTCGAAAGACTTCTCCAAAGGCAAAGTGGACCAAACATTATTTATTCTCAAGGAGGACAACGACATGATAGTGGTACAAATTTATGTCGACGATATAATATTTGATGCCACTACTCAAAGACTGTCTGACCATTTTGAGAAAATCATGTCCACACGTTTAAGATGTCGATGATGGGAAAATTTTCATTTTTCTTAGGGTTGCAAATTTCTCAAAATCCCAGAGGCATCTTCATTAATCAATCCAGGTTTGCTCTTGAATCTTTAAAGAAGTATCATTCTGAAAATTGTGACCCTGAGGATACTCCAATGGTGGAGAGATCCAAGTTAGGTGAGGATAGGGAAGGGATAGATGTCGACCCTAAACTTTACCATGGAATGATCGGCACCCTTCTCTATCTGACTACTAGCAGGCCTGATTTGCAATTTGCTATATGCATGTGTGCCCGGTATCAGGCTCGGCCTACCGAAAAGCACTTACATGTTGTGAAAAGGATCTTTCAGTATCTTAAAGGAACACTTCATCGTGGTCTGTGGTATCCGAAGGATTCCTCTATTGCACTAATATCATATGCAGATGCGGATTATGCTGGGTGTCAAGATACTAGACGTAGCACTTCTGGTAGTGTGCAACTTCTTTGAGATAGACTGGTTAGTTGGGCATCCAAAAGGCAGAAAAGTGTTGCGATATCAAGTACAAAGGCTGAATGCATTGCTATGTCCGGTTGTTGTGCTCAAGTTCTTTGGATGAGATCATAATTAACTGACTACGGTCTTGGATTCAACAAAATCCCGATGTACTGTGATAACAAAAGTGTAATTTCCCTTTGCTGCAACTACGTTCAACATTCCCGGACAAAGCACATTCACATACGCTACCACTTCATCAAAGAGCAAGTGGAAAATGGAGTGATCGAACTGTATTTTGTCAACATTGAGTATCAGCTGGCCGATATATTCACAAAAGCCTTAGATCGAGGACGTATCGAGTTTTTGATCGAAAAGCTAGGCATGAAATCATTCTCACCAGCGACACTTAAGGAGTTGGCAGAAGAATCTGCAGAATAGTGGTGGTAAACTATTCTAGAGTATCATTTTATCGGGATCTTGTATATTATCGTATATATTTAGACCACCAAAAGAAAAATACAAAAATATAAAACATACAAAAACCATAAAAAATAAAAAATCAAGAAAATCCAAAAATATTTTTCTATTTAAATCGGGCATGTCTTTTAGTACGGTAATATTTACGGCCTTAGAAATGTCGATTAAAATTGACATGACGCCATAAATAGAGTCCGTATAAAAGTTGTACATATTTTAAAACATGCCCATATGGCTTGTAGTTATTTCTGACTGCAACCCGCTTTTCGCATTAAAGTCATGTATTTCTTTTGAAAACATTGGCTCACAACGGGAATTAATTTTCTCGGGCAAGGTTTACTTAAAAACCTTGTAAGAGATCAAGTTTACTTTATAACTTGATCAAACACAAATTCGTGTACGCTTCAGTGCACTTATTTTGTTAAAATAAGAGAAATCTTATTGCCCCCAGAATCGTTTCAGAAAGTCATTAAATGGAAAAGGTCTTCAGAGATATTTGTCTCCTTAAAAGCAACGACTACAACTCTTTAAATAGAAAATGGGTCAGCATTTGAGGGGGAGCAAATATCAAATCGTCTTGAAAATGAATTGGTCTTCACATAATTCTTTAGTCATCTTACTTTATGTGCCTTATGTGCAAAGTGTGCCTTGTATGGATTTTGCTTTGGCCTTAGGTTTTACCTCTCCTGCCTTAAATCATATCGATACAAATGTTATTGGCGTGTTTGTGTTAGCAACTCAAAAGAAATCGGGAAAATGTGTTGTTAACTTGTTATATTACAAGTTTTTTACATGTTTGAAAACTGGGGGGACCAATTTGCAATTTTGGCAAAATTGGCTTGAAAGGTTGACCTTAGTCAAACAATCCTACCACCATTTGTTTTTTCATTCCCGTCTGATAAACACACACAAATACTTACACTTCTTGCCACCATAGACAAGTTCTTTCATCCTTCATTTGCCGTGATTATCTGCTATGTTTTTTTTCATATAGGTATCATTTAAATTACTTGCTTAAATACCGTACAACCTGTGCCTAGTCATGAATCTCGATTATCTCATCTAATTAGGGTCTTAAGTTGATTTGTGCTCGTATCGTGTAATAGAGTAAGGGGTTTCATCTATTTGACCTAGAATTACATAGTTTTAAATGGATAAGCTTAATATTCAGTTTTGAGCCCAAAAATCGAATCCCCCAGTTTTACATTGGTATTGTCGCCCAGATTGCGATGATCATTGCGATGATCATTGCGATGCTACATTGCGACGGTCATTGCGATGACAGGTTGCAATGAGTATTGCGATGCTTCATTGCGATGGATATTGCGATGCCTTATTGGGACGATCATTGCGATGACTATTGCGACGGAATATTGCGATGCCCTATTGCGATGGATATTGCGATGCTTTATTGCGACGGCCATTCGGATGGCTATTGCGATTGAATATTGCGATGGATATTGCGATGCTTTATTACGACCGTCATTGCGATGTCTATTGCGATGAAATATTGTGATGCCCTATTACGATGGATATTGCGATGCGTCTTTGCGATGGGTGATATATATTGCGATGGGTTATACATTGCGATGGAACCTCTAGTTGAACATTACGATGGATAGATGTATGCTATTAAGTTAGAACTTATGTCTTATAGTCTTTGCGATACGTTTGGTGTTGTTAAGTACTATGTGTCACTAATCTAAGATAGTTCGATCATTCCTTATGCATTCGATTTAGATATATACTCAGACTTTTCGAGGATGTTAGAATTAGGGCCTTTCAAACGAACACCAATTTTTTTGGAGTTAATTAATTTTTTCTCATAAGAATACTTGAAAGGTTACTTATTACAAAAATTCAACTTATCTTATAAGTTGAGTTTTCTGTAAACTAAAGAGATAAAATTATTTATTCCATATATTGTGTTTTGTTCTCAGGCAATGGAATCAACTGCTAAGCTCAAACCCACTGAGATTGAGGTTTTACGAACACCTACTGAGGGTGATGTTTTACCAACACCTACTGAGGTTGAGGTTTTACCAACAACTACTGAGGTTGAGGTTTTGCCAACACCTACTGAGGATAAGGTTTTACCAGCACCTACTGAGGTTGTAGTAATGCCTAGGCCTACTGAAGTGGTGGTAGAACTTCGTTGTCAGCTTTATACTAGTTCTCCCACTGAAGTAGTGGTCATGACAACCAGGAAACCTAAATCTTCAAGTTAATACAGCTACGTTGTTGGGTCCATTGAATAACATGTCTGTGTCATACTACCATGCCTTTAGGTTTCTAGTCTAAATGTATGATTGTGTTTCATCTGGACATTGTCTGTATTATCTTAATATGTTTAATGTGATGACATTTGTTGTGCTATAATTACCATGCCATGGTTTTCTTTAATGGATAATTCGATGTATATGCTTGTATATATCAAATTGTGCTTATATGATCTTAAACAGGAACCATGACAATCACCGAAGAACAACAACAACAACTAGACATCCAACTAGTTCCCTTTACCGATAGGCTCCCAGCTGCAGAGAACAACTTCCGTCTGAGAGAGGATTTTGATCCAAACTATGCTGCTTTCAAAGTAGCCATGGATATCCTAGACATGTCACCCTTGAAGCATGCCCTTAGAATCACTGCATCAGTTCCCGAAATTTATATGCAAGAATTTTGGGCCACCACATCATTATCCCCGGGAACACAATTATCTAAGAGGGTGATCACATTCCAGATCAACCAACAGGAATTAACCCTTAACTTATCTCAGTTCAGGCAGTTGTTCAAATTCCCTAGGTTAGCACCCGGTGAAAAGTATGTGCCTAATCCAAATACAGCAGCAATGCTTCAAGTTATTCGCGACTTGAACTATGAAGGACAAATTAATAACTTATCTCAGTTTCATACCTCCAACATCGGGCAACCATGGAAAGTGATATTCACTATCATCATCAAGTGCTGCACTTCAAAGGCTCATGGATCTGATACAATGAGACCCCCTCAGGCTCATACATTTTGGGGTCTCTACACTACATCTAAAGTGGACTACACCCTACTTCTTTGGGAAGAATTCTGTTATCAATTCACAAACACCAAGAATAATTCGATGCATCTACCATTTCTACGGTTTACCAAAATCATCATCAAACATTTCATGGAAAGTATTCCAACCATAAACAGGCGTGGGAATTTCTTCTACCATACATCAGACAATGATTATGTGTTGGATCAAATGACTGAAGACGGTTATTACACTAAGTACTCCCTGCGTCCAGCTTTAGTGTCAGATCAATGATCAATGAAGGAATCAAGGACAACGGACCTTACAAACAATGCTCAAGGATATTGATGCACAGTTTAAAAGAGCAAATGAAGATCCATCTGAAAAGCAAAAGGGTAAAAGGAAAAAGACAGTTGTCAAACGCCAAAAGACTTCCTCACC
Organism: Glebionis coronaria; assembly: GCA_025667525.1. Lineage (NCBI taxonomy): Eukaryota > Viridiplantae > Streptophyta > Magnoliopsida > Asterales > Asteraceae > Glebionis > Glebionis coronaria. The sequence goes on from CM046876.1 coordinate 156,080,576, forward strand.
CCAAACCAAAGGAAAGGTTAAAGGGAAAGAGCAACTACGTGATGAAGATGCAGACGAACAAGATTCTTCAGTATTAATGTCTGAAGAAAAACAGATGCAAATAACTCGTAAGAGAAGTAGGATGGAGGCACATGCTAAGAAAATATGTAGTGGTTCTAGATCAAAAACTCCTGCCGAATTAGTCCTGGAAGCTTTTGGAGATCTAGACGACTCAAACGATAAAGAAGAACAAGATTTCAGACTAGAGGAAAGAATCACAGACCAAACAAACCAAGATGATGACAACATAGATGATTATATCAACTATGATTTTGAAGACCAAACTTTAGAAGGTGGAGAAGATATGGAAACATTCCTGTACGAGGACGTCAACCTTAGCAAACCCCTTCCAACTCCTTCAAAAATGATAGCAGTAGAAGATGCTCATCTGACGATGTTTCCTATCCAACAACAAATACCCCCTCCACCACCAGTATTCAGCACTGTTGTGACAACCGTCCCCAAGATTGAACCTACAATCAAAAGCATTCAACCTGTACCAACCACCACCCAAGTAATTACACCAACGCCGCCACCGTTCATCCATCAACCTGTACCAACCACCACCCAAGTAATTACACCAACGCCGCCACCGGTCATCCATCAACCTGTACCAACCACCACCCAAGTAATTACACCAACGCCTCCACCGGTCATCCATCAACCTGTACCAACCACCACCCAAGTAATTACACCAACGCCGCCATCAGTCATCCATCAACCTGTACCAACCACCACCCAAGTAATTACACCAACGCCTCCACCGGTCATCCATAAACCTGTACCAACCACCACCCAAGTAATTACACCAACGCCTCCACCGTTCATCGATCTTCTAGTACCAACTGTGGAAACCTTGGTTTCCGGATCTTTTAAGCTGCTAGGAATGATCATTGTTCATATGATTAACATAATCAAAGCGGAATTAGAACAACAACCATTAACAAGGTGTTTAGGGCACAATAACACATGAATTAAAACAATTAGGTTGCTCATTATATTAATAATAAACAACCACTAGACGTGTATACATTAATCCCACGTCTAGTGCAACACACGCTTTTAGGTTTACATTGTGAATATGAATTATGAAAAACCTAATAACCCTTGGTTCCTTTTATAGTGTAAGGACTAGGGTTTTACAAGAGATAATATCAAATAAACATGTAAATCTTCTATTTAGATAAACATAGACAGAATATCTCCTGCATATATATCCAAATAGAAGCTTCCATAGGCTTCTTGTCTACGTTTCTGTCAACTCTTGAATTGCATGTGACAATGCTTAGATTGCACATGACAACTCTTGAGCCATCAACACTTAGTTTGCTCTTGTCAACGCTTGGATTGCTCTTGACAATGCTTAGAAAATATCTTCATGTTTTCTTCGTTTTTGAGTTTCTGCCACATCAACTTTTTGACCCAACAATCTTCCCCTAGTTGATGTCGGCAAAACTCTTTGTGTATCTCTTATAAGTTGTACATGATCTTCAAATCGCTTCCCCTCAATTGTAGCATGTATGTCTTCCCCTTTTTGTCACATCAACAGGGAAGTAAACAATGTATGCAATCTTGAAGATTCTCCAAATGTAGCTCTATGTAATGATCTTGAAGAAAAACAAATATAATATTCTTGATGTAGAAGTAGAATAACCCAACCTTGTGTTCCATGTCTTGCACTATCCATGTGATAAAGAACTTATACTCTACCAAGTATAAGTAGACCTCAATCCCTTGTCAATATTCTCATCATTTGTGAGACACTGAGCACGATAATGTAACTCCTTCAAGTGTTATGACAAGTCTTCATCACCAACCATGTAAAGCACGAACAAGTTATCTTTAAACCAATGGTAACCCTCCATGATTTAAAGATATGATAAAACACAAACTCGCGAAAATCTTCTTCAATCATCAAGCTTATCATAAGAATTCTTCCCCTTAAGCTAACACCTTTTCATGATGAATTTTAATGGAATAACACCTTCATACCATATGTAAAAGCTACCAATATGGATAACTCTTTCGCAAGGCTATCCCGATTACATAGTTTAAAATATCCATCAAATTCCCACGAATAGTTGCTAACTTGCATTAAGATCATTAATCCCTTTAAAAATATCCGAGCCATAAATATCAACTTGATATTCTAAATAAAAACGGAGATTCCATGTACCTTCGTGTGTAAATACCTCCTTTTTGTGTGCTAAAAACGTACCAATTTTCTCAACAGCAGCCATTATTTTGTTATCCGAGATCCCATATTGTCCAACTTCTTAAACACATGCATTGTCCGATATTGGACAAAACGTATCAACGCTTGGGACAATCATATCTCGGACAACTCATGTCAACGCCTTATTTTGTCAGCGTTAACTTATGTCTTGTCAGCGTCAAAAGTACAAACGTCACTTTTCAAAGCAAATCCAAAGCTTCTCCATGTCTGACCCACATTACTGTCCTTTGAACCATGCGAATATAAACCCAAGAACAAAGCCATAGAATATAGTATTCGTCTTTGCTGATTTATATCCATAAATCTTGTCCAAAAATAACATTCCACAAAAAAAACAGTAACATACCTTAGACGTGATAAGATGTGCATGTAATCATTATTCTCAGACATAAATCTATTCCTACAAATCAGGAATTAAATATGCTTAAAAAACGTTCACAACTTTACTCCCCCACGTCACTTTTTCTTTTGGACCAGCATATCTTGAATAGAATTCACACGTTAGTTTGAGATTTCCTTCAATCTATTCCCTAAAAATTAGCAAGCAAGAAGTGTCTTCCAAAAATATTGCATCTTGACCTTTGAAAACACAATCTTTTAAGAGCTGCTTTAATTCTGGGACCTTTGAAGTTACCTTAATCTAAAGAACAAATCCCTTCCCTGTATTCACGTGATTTACTTTCTGTTTCTCTTGCATTAACCTAGCACCACATGATTTCAAACCCATCGTTTAGATCACAGATACTGCAAACACGTTAACCAGCAGCCATATGGCAAATCACAATCGATCTAGAACTGCTACTGTTCGTCCTTCTTTATTCCATTTAACCATATCTAGGGTTCAAGGGAAAACCCTAACCCTTGTATGTCCACATATCAACCACACAAGCTTATGTTGGAACATAATAACAGATGAACAGTAACTAGGGTTTGTACATGATTAACCTTAGATCATGTAATAACTTGAATCACAACAGCCACAAACATCATAACCTTCTGCTTTTTATATCGATCTAGGGTTTGAGGAACCCTAGGTCATGATTTTATGTGAAAAAGCAAGAATATTAATACCTTAAACAGTGAATTTCGATGCTGAATATCTTCATCATTAGGGCTCAGATCGAAAATCCCTTTGGGGAGATTCTAGACACAAGTGCCAAGAATCTTCAGTTCAAAAATCACGAAGATCCAACGGTTAACGAAGGAGAAAACGTGTTTTGAACATGGCTGTTTACAGAAAACTGCATTCACTCACTACTGACTTTGAGGCTTAATAACTTTTTCTTGGGGATAAAACTTGACAATCCCTCCGGTGGATGTCTAGATATATGTGTATAGAACACACACAAGAAATTTCGTGACGATCCAACGGTCCAATCAAAAGTTATGACCTTCTGAATACTGCTGCGCACACAAAAACGTCCAGAAAAACCCTAGACGGATTTTTCTTTTCTTCATTATACACGAACACCTTGTTGGTCCTAGCATCACGAGCCATGAGGCTCTGATACCAATTGTGGAAACCTTGGTTTCCGGATCTTTTAAGCTACTAGGAATGATCATTGTTCATATGATTAACATAATCAAAGCGGAATTAGAACAACAACCATTAACAAGGTGTTTAGGGCACAATAACACATGAATTAAAACAATTGGGTTACTCATTATATTAATAATAAACAACCACTAGACGTGTATACATTAATCCCACGTCTAGTGCAACACACGCTTTTAGGTTTACATTGTGAATATGAATTATAAAAAACCTAATAACCCTTGCTTCCTTTTATAGTGTAAGGACTAGGGTTTTACAAGAGATAATATCAAATAAACATGTAAACCTTGTATTTAGATAAACATATACAGAATATCTCCTGCATATATATCCAAATAGAAGCTTCCATAGGCTTCTTGTCTACGTTTCTGTCAACTCTTGAATTGCATGTGACAATGCTTAGATTGCACATGACAACTCTTGAGCCATCAACACTTAGTTTGCTCTTGTCAACGCTTGGATTGCTCTTGACAACGCTTAGACAATATCTTCATGTTTTCTTTGTTTTTGAGTTTCCGCCACATCAACTTTTTGACCCAACACCAACCACTGCCCCAGTGATTGTACCAACATCGCCATCTATCCTCGAACAACCTGTACAAACCACCAGACAATCCACAACTTCTTTAGCACTTGTGGTAACTCCTCCACCAACAAGAACAATACAACTACCATCCACTTCCACTCCATTCCTCACGATCAATGATCCTCACATTCAGCACTTCCAAAAACAATTGGAAGTATAGGCAAAAAATATTGAAGATCTAAAGTCATGTATTACTAAGCCTGATACAAAAGCCTACAGAGCACAAAAACACGAGAAATCCAAACTTGACGATGCTTATGGCGGAGTTTTAAAACTTCAAGAGCAACATCAGAAGTTTATTGCCGAAAAGGAAGCACGCGATAACGAAAACAATGTCTTCCTCAACTCCATCAATGATACCATGACTAACATCATTCAACGTGAAGTTAGGTCATGTGTCAATCAGGAGCTTCTAACATTGTTCACTAAAGGCCTTACTGACTTGCAATTAATACAAACTTTGGAGACTCTATTAACCAACATTGAGTTACCAAAAACAAAAGCTCAACACAAATTGCAAAAAGCTCTTGCTAAAGTCATAATGGAATCTTCCAACACATCACCATTAGAAGACACTGAAGTTCCCCAATCTTCCAAGAAAGGAAACGTCAAGAGCCTGAAAATGAAGATGAGGCAGAAAATGAGGAAGAAGAGGAAGAGAATGAGGAGGAGAAAGAACATTCTGATAAGAATGAATAAGAAGAGGACGAGGATGAGGACGAGGAAGAGGATGAGGATGATGATGAGGATGAGGAGGATGAGGAGGATAAGGATGAGGATGACGGGGAATACGAGGATGACGATTGTGATGGGGATGACGATAATGATAATGAGGACGGTAATGGGAATAATAAGGATAAGGATAAAGGGGATGGTGATAAGGATATAGGTAATGAAACTGATGGTGAAGAATCTGAAGAATCCGAGGACGGTGATGAGGAAGAGGAAGAAAGTGATGCAAGTTCAAAAGAAAAAGTTGGCGATAAACAACAAGACGAGAGTGAAATCAACACCAATGACGAGCATGATGAAACCAATGTCAACACCACAGGTAAGTCATCTGAACCGGCTCTTACTAATGTATCACAAGAAGAACCTATAGAGCTAGTGCTACAAGACGAACCAATGATTGAAGACGAACCGTCACCGTCTGTGGAACATCACTCTTCACCGCCCACACCTGCTCAGCATCACACAGAAACAGACACAGGTATGTCTTCTGAATTGGTACCTACTAATGTCTCTTCATCAGCACCTGTAGCACACGAACCAATGCAATAAGACGAACCGATACCATCTGTGATACATAACTCTCCACCTCAACACTACATCGATATGGACATCGATGATATAAATCAACCAGATCCTGAGTTTGCTGATACATTCACTATTGATGAGACGGTTCAAGTGCAGCCATGGCGTACACAAGCAGCAACCACACAAACTGTCTCTGACAGTGAAAAGGCGGATCTTACACAATTCCTCAATAATCCAATCGATTTCTCTGGATTCCTGATGGACAAATATGGAGTGCCTACCATGGATACAAATACACTTCACACAACGATCAAAGACAAGAACTTTTGGGCTTCCATGCAGATTGCCAATACTGAGGGAGAATATCATTTCAATGAGCTCATGAAAGCAATCAAATCAACAACATCAGGTGAACAAGCTCCGATACTTCTTCCACTAACACCCTCAGTTATTGCAGCAGCCAAGCACCTGTCAATGCAATACTTTGCCAACCGTGATCTGGATTACTTAGAAAACGGCGCAGACAAGTATGCTACATCATTAACAATGGGCAAAGCAGTAAACTTGGAGGATGTCTCTTGGATTGAAGATAAAGTTCCAGACCTATGGAGCAAAGAGCTTGTCAAAGAATATGATCAATATGCGGAATTAGGCATCTCACATTGGTGGGGCAACAAGAGGTCGGCTTACTACTTCTATAATCACACCAAGAAAGGTACACCTATAATTGCAACCCGTCGAATCTCAAGCATACAGGGAGTTAGCTTTCACCATATATTCAGATATTCGTATTTGAAAGATATCATATTTAAGCGAGAAGACGGTAAGACTTATAGTGTCAGTGAAGGGGATCTTCAATTCCTACGAGTTGAAGATATTGAAGATTTTCTACTCATCTTGGCTCAAGGCAATGTCCCTCACTTAGACCCTGATGAAGTCATTGCCCTAAGCTCCCACATTAGCCAATTTACTCGTAGAATTGTGATCAAGCAAAGGGTTAAAGACTTACAACTTGGGGTAGAGAGTTATCAATCCAGGCTAAATCTAGAACGACCTCACACAACACCAATGAGTCGTTTTCACCAAGCTAAGGAACCATATATGGGTACACTCCAACCAGAGATGGGCATATTTTACCTGAATGAAGCAGAGGTCATGCAATACATGCGACTCTCAGAACTACACAAGTTCAACGATGGTACTCTCAAGCATGTACGTGACAAGCTGTTGATGCTCAACTCAGGTCAAGGTCTTCCAGAGGTAAAGTATAAATGGGCAGGCCGATTTAAGAAGAGTGCCAACCACACCATCCAGAAGATTGAGGAGAAGTTAAGGGATCGACGGTTGATTTGTAGTATCGAACGATTCGTGGGGGACAGACCATATGGAGCACATCACAGGCTTGTGGACCGATCCACTTAACAATGGTGATCACACTACAATCAGGTCAACTCCATATACTCACTTGTGAATATGTATATAATGTGCGCATATGGCTTTTGTGGCTTGTTGTAGTGTGAAAGTATGAAATTTTTCAAGAATTTCTCACGAGATTCCAAATCTTTCAAACATTTCATACTAAAGCACTACAACTAACCCTCATTAATTTGAGGGGGAGCATTAATATGTTCTATGGCCATCAACTAATTTCATTTCTAACCCAAAGACTGGTTAATCCATTAAGATCCAAAACACTAATGGTTAACATTTTGGATAAGGGGAGAAAATGGGATTAAGGAGACTTGATAATATATTTGGCTAAACATGAAAAAGACTTCAAGTATAAATCAACTTAATATGTGTACTGCACATGTTAAGGGGGAGCATTTTTGGTGAATGATGTAGTGGTTTTGTATACCCTTTTAGGAAAAAGAGCAACAAAATAGTGGTAAGTATTAACGAGCGATTTAGGAAAACCACAAGTTATGACCCAAATGGGGATCGTTCTCTCGAGGAGGCATGTGTGTTGTGTAATGAATGATTGATTAATGTTTTTGATTATTAACAAGAAGAAAAGAAATGAGAAAATGACGAAGACGAAAAAATATAAAAAATAACAAAAACTACTACTAGAAAGTTAAGACGTAGAAACGTAAAAAAAAACACAAAAATTAAAATTTTAACCCAAAAATTCCTAAAAATTACTAAAAATCCACAATAATATTCTAAGAGTTTACAAAAAATCCAAACTTGCTAAAACCTTTTAATTAATTAAATAATGACTTTTTAATGCTAATTAAAGCCCTAAAAATCACTTTTAGATATTAAAAAGCCCCAAACAAGATTTTATAGTTTGTAAACCTCAAAAATGACCTAATTAAGCTAAAAACTATTTTTAAAAATTTTAAAACCAAATTAAACTATTTTTAAACTCCTAAAAACTATTAAAATCTATTAAATCTTAAATTAATTTTAAAAAATAAATGAAAAACCCAAAAAGTATTTGGAAAGTGACAAAGTTCCTAATTTAATGTCTATAACCTAGGAAAAATGAAAAAATAGAAAAATAAAACTTTGAATTTTTGGTAATAAAATAATATTAAAATAATCCAAAAAATGAAAAGTTTAAAAATAAATTCTAAAAAATTACCAAAAATCCTAAATATTCTAATTAAGATAAAAATGCAAATTAAAGTTCCTAAAACCTTTTTATTAATTTTATATTAATTTTTAAAGTTGCTTAAAAACCCTAAAATCAAATAAAATTAAAAATAAGACTTTTTGAAAACCTTTTGGAATGTAAACCTCAAGAATATAAATTAAAACCTAAAAACTATTTTTCTGGATTTTGAAAATACTATTTACTATTTTTAATTCACTTTCTAAAATTAAATCTAAAAATAATCCTAATAAATAAATAAATAAAGGGAAAAATAATTTTTTTAAACAGAAAAGTCTGAAAACTTAATTAAGTCCTAGGAAAATTGCTAACTACCAAATAAGCTAAGCCAATAAGCTTAAACTGGCCAAATAAGCTACGGCTTATTTAAATAATCACAACACAAAATGACCTTAAGTATAATTTGAAATGAAACATAAACGTAAAAAGGTCATCTAGATCACTGGTTAACACGTACACTCCCCCAACGAGGGGTCCCGTGTTCGAGTCCAGGCAGGGTGCACCTTTTTGCAAAATTTTTTTTTTTTTTTTTTACTTTTAAAAACCAAACTAGTTACACTTGTAAAGCTCAAAAACATAAACACAATCCAATTTGATCAAGATTAAAGCAAGTTCAGGTAAAAAACGTGCCCAGTTAGGCTTTCAAGAACACAAGCAATTTGTTTTATTCACTTGTGCAATTTTGAACCAAGAGGAGCTTGGCTATGGTTTTTGGTGGTGTTTTATGGGACAAGCAGGCACCCTTGTACTCTTTGGAGTACAAGGAGTCAGATAAAACACAAAGCAAGCAAATACTAACACCAGATCACACAAACAAAGCACACAATGGCCAAAATAAAGTTGCTGAGATGTATATGAGGTCTGTGAGGTTTAAGCTTATGCAATTGACACCCAAGTGACTTTCAATACCCACAAATTTGCATACAACTTCAACAAATTGGTAAACAACCAAGCACAATTCCTTCCTAAACCTATATCCTAGCAGATTACAAGATTACAGCACAAACTTTCATGAAATCATGTAGAAAAGTGACATGGCAGATTTAAGCTATGTTTTCCAATTTTATATCAAACAACTTGCTTCAAACTTGTACCAAGCTAATGACAAAACTTCACACTACCTTTTGCAACCCTATTAAGTGATCTTAACACGTTTTTAGTCCACAAATCTTTCAAGAAGCTTAGCTAACTTGCATATCCAAACACTCTCTTAAGTTTCAGAAATACAAATTTTCCAAACAGATTCTATCTAAATCGACTCCAAAGTGATTCAAATAATCCTAAATATGCATAGAAACACTTATCATGCATCAACAAACCTTTTAACACACATTCAAACCATTTCTCATGCAAATCATATCAAATCACAAGTTGACTGAAAAATGAAAATGAAAAAGAGATTTTTACCTTGAGGGACTTACATCTAAGTCCCTCAGTGATAGCAAGGTCACCTCCTATAGGCTGGGGCCTATGCTGGGCCTTTAACAGCAACAAGCTCCAACAATCCTGCTAAGAAAATGAAACAAAAACAAACAATTCTTTCTGATTTTTTCTGAAACTTCCCAAACCTTGAAACCTACAAACCTTTGAAACTTGTTTTAAAAACAACTTACAAATCACAAATCAAAGGATGTTATTCCACTTTCACTTTATAACAACCTTTGATTCCTGAAATTGTAAAATCTTTTCAAAACCTTTTTGAAACTTTTTGAAAATCCAAACACACAAAGTGTGTACAATAATAAATGGAACTCAGACTTTCTCTTCTCACTTAGTACCAAATCTTTTAATAATCAAAAGGAATTACACTTGTATAAACAAACACCAAACTTTGCATTAATAAAAACGGGTTACATAAATTTTGAGAAAGAAAATCTGGAACAAGAGTAAAAGGCTAAACTAAGCTGCCTTTTATAGGCGTACAAGAACATTCTAGTATGCATAAACTAATGCTAAACCCTAGTTGCTGGAATTCCAAATAAGCCCTTGGGTCTTCATCTTCAAATTTAGTCAAATGCGCCCATGTGATGCCAGTTGGTGTTGGTGATGTTTGAATGCATCCTAGTCGTCCATTTGAACTTGGGGACCAAGGGGAGTATCTGGATGGTTGGTTTGGTCGGGTTATAGGGTTTGGGGAAAGAGACGTGTGCAGGGGAGGGGTCCACAACCACATGGGGTTGTCTAGGGTCACGGTTTTGGTGTGGGATGGGGTGAGGATGACCTCAATTAAGGATCTGGAGTGATTGGGGTAAAAGCCCTTTGTATTAAGGGTGATTAGGTCTGGGTGGATTAGGGTTTATGGGGGTGTTTAAGGAAGGTTTAATCCATTTTGGGTAAAGAAATATTTAAAAAGGGTGTTTTGGTGGGAAGTGGGGTGGGTTTGACTGGGGTTTGACCCTGGTTTATTTAATAAACCGGGTTGGACTTGGGTGGTGGGTACGGGTTGGGTAGGGTATTGGGTAAGTGGGTGGGTTTGCTGACGTGGAGGGATATGAGTGGTGGATGAGGTTTGGTGGTTTGGCAGACTTGGCCCCCAATGTTTTCTTTTCTTTCCACTTTGTAATTAATATCCATCAACGCCCATTTTGCCTTTATCAACTTTTGGCAATTTGTCAAAAGTGGCACAAAAGGTTTAAAAACTTTTTCCAAGGGCTTTAAATGCACATTCTTCAAATTTCAAGGACTGGTCTTGTAATATCTTCAAACATCAAGGACCATACTTGTACAATTGACATTTGGAGGGTCAATTGTGACAAGTTCTTCAAAGATGAGGGACCAAAATTGCCAATCTTCAATTCTTCAAGGGTCTTTTTGCAAAATTCCAAACTTGGGCCCGGTTCATTGTGCGGCTTCGTTTCCCGTGTTCGTTTTTGAATGATTCTTGTGATCTTTTGCCATTTCCTCAATATCCGTACCTAAAAATACACAAGTAACAAACACGAGCATATATTTGGTATATTTAATGATATTTAATGCATTTAAAGCCCGATTTGGACGATGAGGCCATGTATAAAAGCAGTCTCATCAATGAACAAAAACACTTAAAGATACAAAACTTTGATATTTATATCACAAGTATCTTAAGTGAGTTTTCAAGGATTTTTCATGGTGACAAGTACTTACCCAAAACACACTTAATTGACGACGGATGTGGTGACAAAAGGGTGGTAGGATTAGGTACTAGTCCAATGATTCTTCTAGAACCGGATGAATCTTCCCAAGGACAATTCCATAGTTAGAAAATAGAAGTCCTTAGGAAAGATGGAGAATGGTTTGTGAACGTAGCTGAATGCCGACCAAGTACTGACGCTAGCACTGGAACAATCACAACAAGGTGCTAGTGATGATGTATTGGTAAGCATTGAAAGGGTTGAAGAATGAAAAAGAAATATAAAGATAAAGGGTGTAAAGAAAGAAGCCCTCCTTACAATTTAGGCAGAAACCGAGTCAACTCATCTTGAAGACAAAGTATCATGGACCCAGTGATGCGATGCACATCCCCTCCCAGCCAACTCAAATATCTCTCAAAAGATATTTGTTTTAATGTCACGGTGTTCAATACGTTAACTATCGGTTTATTTACTCCGAATTAATTGATATTGAAAAGGTGGCAATCCTCTCTAGCCTCCGCTCACCAAAACAAAAAATGCACTATGGAGTCTAGAGCCACGAGATCATCAAAAGTCTCATTAGTACACAATTTAAAAACAAGAAAGATTTTTATGAGTCCTACGCAATATTCTTGTAATATTGCCAGAACATTTGAGTAATATGAAAGTATTACAATGAAGATGGAAATCCTGCTTGAGCCAACATCAAACAAGCTCATGGTAGGTGACACGTGCGGTTCCTTAAGAACTAATCTTGTGATAACTGGAAAGAAACGATGGTTTAACTCTTAATTGAGTTTAAACTTGTTCCAGGGCCTCTACGCATTATACAAGTGATCTTGCCAGAACACTCAGAGTGGCACTCTTTAGTGTTCACAGTGAAGAGTGGAAATCCTTCTGGTGTCAACATCAAACAGCACTGCGGTAGGTGACAAGCAAGATTCTATTTGAATCAAGCTCGTGATAACTGGAAAGCAACGATGGTGAAAATCTTAATTGAAATTCACTTGTTCCAGGTTTCATGAATTGACGGCTTCAATCATACGGATTTTTAATCTAAATGATTCACTCTTTATGTTCGCAGTCAGCTTTGGACGGTCGAATAAAGAGAACGGTTTACCCGTGAAATCTTGTCAAGGAGGTTCTTAATTGAAACTACATGTCACAAGTACGATATTTATTATCGTCCAACGGTCTTCGCCGACCGGAGGTAAAATGCTACCAAATCAGAATAAAATGTCAAAGCCATTTTATTCGTGTCTTATTATGTTGCTGCATTTGAAGACGGTGGCGTTGCGGTGTACCAGTTGAAGTCGTCCTCACATTCTTATTCCTTCTACATCAAATATCTCAGCAGATTCAAGAAAGTCTGACCTAAAAGTCTTCCGCTGTATCAACTCTGAAACTTTCAAGAATTCAACAAAGGATAGGTATGTGGGACATGAAGTCACGGAGAGGCGAATATCACAAGAAGACAAAGATTGCACGCGAAAGGCCAAAAGAACATGTTACAAGCAAAAGCCTGATGTTATTCAACACATATTCACTCCAACATTCTAGATTAGGACTTTGTAAATTTGGAGTGACCTCCCTTTGGGGGAGATTGTTGGAAATACGTTTTTCGTATTAAGAAAGTCTCGGTCACTCCAACAATATAGTTACAGGCTCGTAGTATAAGTTTAATTGTAATTTACATTAGCCCGACCCATGAGCATGTTCATGGGCCGGAAGCCCAAGTCCACTAAAGGACTTGGTATATAAACCCCTTTCCACCATGGAAAAGGGGTGTTGGTTGTTTCATTTTATTAATATCACTTTTACATTTTCTCTCATCTCTCTCTCTACTTTCTCTCACTAGAAACAACAACCCTCTTGATAAATCAAAGATTATCATACTTCTACAAGAACGGCTAGTACAGCCTCGAAACCCTGTCAAGGAGGTTCTTAATTGAATCTACCTAATCACAGGTACGATATTTAATATCGTGTAACGGTCTTCACTGACCGGAGGTAAAACGCTACCGATTTAGGACGAATGTCAAAGCCATTCAGTCCGTGTCTATGTTTTGTCTCAAGAAGGTGACTTTATGGTGTATTCAGCAAAGTCAAAGATTCAAAACCACATACTCATGCCTAAAGACATATTCAACAATAAAGAAAGCTAAATACTTCCGCAACTCTGATGATCAAAATCTTCCTTATCAATTAAGTAGAGGAATGACCTCTATTCAAAGGAGATTGTTAGCAAGCTTTCAAGATGATGCGAAGTATGAGCATGAGGATAAAGACACAAGATCGCAAGATGGCAAAGACAAGTCAAGGATAATTTGAAGATCTCAAGTTTAAAGACAAAGTCGAAAGACAACGACAAAGGCTCAAAGATCACAACATGAAGGAACAAGACTACTATTACACGTTCAAGACTCATTTATGATGAGATTCGTAATCTCCATTGATCTCCAAATATCAAAGAGGAATCACCTCATATTGGGGGAGATTGTTAGCCTCAAAATATTGAGTTAAACAAGAATGTTCGGTCATAGGTTGATATTGTAATATTTATTAGAACGTTGTAATAGTTAGTTAAAATAGTCGTGACATTACGGGCTTGATGGCTAGCTTAAAAGGCCTCTTGTAAGGTACTAAGCATTTATTCAAGCCCGACCCAAAACAATATAGTCCAATAGAAAGCCCGCATGTGGGTGGACTATATAAGCACCATCCTAGCATGTTAGGAGGGTGGCAAGTTCTCATTTTTCTCTAATCTAGTTTTACCTAGTTAATCATCTCTCTCTATATTTTCTCTCTATAGAATTCTTCTTTCTTTCTTCTTTAATTCAATGAATAAACCATGGTGAAGTGAATAAATTATGAGTACAACAAAATATATATATATACACACTAACGTCGTAACCCGCCCAGCGGGCGGGGTCGTTTTTTATTCTCGATTTGGAAAGTTTTTGGTTTGTGCGTTTTTTTAACTTTTGTTGTGACATTTTATTACGTTTGCTTGCGACCTATTTAGAGAATGGATTATGTCCCATCTTAATTTTTTTACGTACAAAAATAGTAGCCTTAAAATTCGATAAGTAGAATTGTAGAAATCAGACGATAAAGAAATGTAGTTGCATTAGTAGTTAATTAGATTAATGCGGATTGCTTTATTTGTTTTGATAACTGAATATAGCAAATATACACTTTATGCTGCTTGTCAAATTTGAATTTTCATATGATTTGTAAGTCTTTAATTATCAAATTCAACATTGGTTTAATATCATCGATTACAAGTCACTCCGACTCACATACAACCCTATTCTAAATACATACTAAGTTTTAACCTCCACACTCTCATCCTCAGTGTATCTTATATTGTTAAAAGCATCATTTCTATATTGAACGGATACCATATTTTCTCTCCAAGAACGTCAATTTAAAGGACTGTTTGATAAAACAAATTGATTTAACTCTGAATGATTTTACTTGATGAATGATTCAAAATTTTGTATGATTTGGTTATGATTGTTTGATAGTTATTCTGATACGACATTTTAAATATTAATTTTATGATTTTAATCTTTTACATAAAATATTTTTTTAAGTATTATACAAATAATAGTTTTTTTCCTTTTTTCTTATCTCTAACCAACAATGTTTTGAAACTCGGGTTTTGAATCGACACAGTCTAGCGACTGGATCACCGGTTCAACCAGTCGGACCGCCGGGTCGACCCGGTTTTCTATAAAAAAAAGTTATATATATTTTTCATTATTAAGAAAAATATTTATATAAAAATCACGAATATTTCATATATTTGGCCTAAAACCTATTTACTAACAAATATAACATGTAAAACCAAAGTTACACTGTAAATACATTAATTAAATTGCACAAAAATAAATTAAAAAAATGAAAAAAATCAAAACCCGGCCGGGTCTCACGAACCGGATCGACCCGTGTCTCTTCAAACCCGGCGGGTCACATCGGGTTTCTAATATATAAGACCCGGGTCATTTTGACCTGTTTTTTCGGCTGGAACCGGTTCAACTGGTTGAACCGACCGAGTCGACCTGGGTTTCAAAACATTGCTTACCAACACACGAACCAACATTTTTAAAACGTACAATAATTAACGCAAGTTAAAAAGGACATATGCATTGATATATGTATGCCATGTTCGCAAATTAAAAATCACTATGTATTTTGTCTTATATGACCTAGCCACACAATAATAAAAATGACGTATCTAAAAAAGAAGAAACATATAATATGAACTTTTTTAAGGATACATATAATATGAATTGAATAAATAGAGAAGCATGTGATTATATAAAAAAAATATCTTCAAGCACTGAATGATTTAGGGAGACAATTTGATAGAATCGCCCAATACTTTTTCACTCGTTCAGAGGTCACATTATACCCCAGCTAAACATGTTCTCCTCTGACCGCCTCAGCACTCAGTGCTGAGTCATTCCATTAAGCGGCCATCAAACACCCCCTAAGTTAGCCATTTTAGCCAAACAACTGAATGGAGCTTGAACGTTGTCTTTTATATATATGAAGAAGACATATTTACATAATTCCAAAAAAGATACTACGAAGACGGGTGATACTATATAATGAGTTTCTTCTTGTTGGGTTACCTCGTAGTACAACTATGAAAATGTTTTTTATGTGCCTTGTTTATTTTCCCACTCTCTTTGTGGCCACTAACATCAACTTACATATTTGGATACTTATTTTTAATGTTAATGTTAATTGTTACTCCAGTATTTATTAGGTGTGTGTGTACGTGTATTAAGTTGCGACTTGCGAGTTTATCTAATTATTGCCCAACGTAATTTATTGACGTAACAATAGTATTTTTCTTAACTGTAGTGAATCAAAAGAACTGATAATGTCGATATACTGGTTGCAACTCCGGCTAAAACATTGAAGATTTTTTATGTTCTAGAGCTAGTTATAGAACCAAGACTCATCCTTAGGAAGATCAAATACTTGGTGGAGGAGGCTGTAATACCACTGAAACACAAGGATCTACAATGAACTGAATGCACAAAGATAAACCTCCTTAAAATATTACGAAAATTTAACATCTTACGTGCAATTCACTTTTTAAGCTACTCAACCACTTAAACCGAATATTCAGCCTGCATATTATTAATTCAGCAGTACATGAATATTCAACCTGCATAAGTATTTTGATGTAAATATGTTAGATAATATTATAAAACTTAGGGGATGCTTAGTTTACCTTATATTCCTGAAAAAGTAGAGTTGCAAATACCTGTAACAAAGGTCAAGCCGATCTGACGATGCACAAAGCACAGTTGGACGACGTGAAGCTTGTGTAAAGATTATGTGTGAACATGAAGGAGGGATCTTGCAGTTTTGTGGGGCACTTGTTCGGAGAGAAGGTATGATGGGCGAGAGTTGGTAACTGACCCCTTATCGGATGTTGATGCAGCAGCCGAAGCTTTTGCAAAGAGGCTTGTTGATTATGACTGCAACTTTGCTGCACGTACAGCAGATAGTCTGAATCCTTAGCACACCAAACGAAAATATTTATCATGTAGTCACAAAAATCTTTGGTATCCATGTGTCTATGCCATCCGTTTTCATCTTACGAATACTCTACAAGAAAAAAACGGAATAAGTGACTACTGATATGGGTTACAGCTTAAAAAAGATGTTCAACCCAACAGGAAGAGAAACCAAATTAAATTGTATAATATAGGTCGATAAAAATCAGCACATCACCACTGATGAACAACCATTTTTGTAATAATAATTACAATAAACAAAAAAATACAGTAGCAGCTCTGAATATGATGGGAGATCATATAAGCCAAACAATTCAATATAGTGACGACACACCATAAATGTTAGCCGAGCCATTGTTTGTAGTTCAGATATTTTAATAAATGCAGAACGAATTGCGCAAGGTGACGTTGTTTTCATATATTGTAGCTAAAAATAAAAAATAATCGTAATTTCGTAGATGAAAAGGTAAATGAACTTTGTTTGATATAAGTGGGTACTTTGTAATGTTTCCCCTGGAAGGAAGCCATCGAGGTTTTGTGGGGCAGTAGTGAAGTACGCAAATATCCATTTTTTCTTAAAAGTAAATAAAGCTTGTGAATTGAATATCAAATCGCTTTAAGAGTTTAATACTTCACCTATTAAAACTGATCCAGCTGAATAGGGAAGTCCAATATCCGTGTACATCTGGGCATATGTGGTGTCACCCTGCCTGCGCTATTGCTCAAACCCTGGCTCCAGATACACCATGGTCTTGCACACAGTTCAGCTGGTTAGTCCATAATTTTAGTAAGCTTCTAACCAATCCACAATTTGAAATTAATTCAAATGGCGGTTAGAAAATTCCTTGCCGCAAATTGTAAGAGCTCGAGCAAGAACAGTTTGTCGGATTGTAGGGAAGCATGATTCCTTTCAGTTACATGATGTGAGCCAGTTGTATCCGATGTGTCTGCTATTAGCTTGTTGAACATAACAGCAACAGATACCATTGTATAAAGCTGCATGTTGATAAATACCTAATTACAGAATCAACATTACAAGATTTTAGTAAATGATTGAATAATTTTGTAAAGAACTGAAATTATTTAGTTGTGCATGAACCCTTTAAGGAAAGCATGTATTATATTATACTGCACTTTTGCTTATGAAACGCTAAACAAGTGGCTCGTATGAGATATTAATCACCCACCTCTGTTAACTCAGGGCCAAGACTTGTCGAAAAAATGACACTTCTGTCCTAGCATCAAGATTTTATTAGGCCCGACCCAACATACGAAAGGACACGACCCATGGGCCTGGATAATCTTACCCGCTGTTTACATTATGACAGTTATTTGACAGTTATTGTCAGTTACAAACGAAACAACACAACGATTACTTTTATTGAATCGTTGTGTCCATTAGTCGACACCCGTTCGACAAGTATAAATAGATTAGGAATCTGTTATTGTAAAGATGATGATTGATTATACATTTGTTATTATATACGATTAATACAAAGTTAGTTTCGGTATATTGATTTGATTCGATCCGTGCTTGTTTCTCCAACATTTGGCATCAGAGCTTTGTTTAAATCAAAATCAAAGCCTTTTCATCATATACCAGTTTTTTTTCTGTCAAGGTTTCGACCCCTGTTTTTTTTTTCCAGATTACGCAAAAAACACCAAAACACAAATCATCCGAATCAAGATTAACCCGTCCGTGTTTTGATAGAGGGTTCCTACTCTCGTTACCAGGATATTAATATCGGCAACGAAAGGGTTTTTACCCCAAAAAATCATTTTTTGCAAGATTTTTCTTCCGTTTCAAATTTTGAAAAAAGGGGAAGAACAAATCAACACAAGAGAAAAGAAACCCAGATATAGGTTTAGAACAAACCCAGAATCGAAACCCAATAAAAAAAGGTCAACGACAGAAAATAAAGATCATCAAAAGGGAACAAACACACGTGTTTGTAGATTCCACAGAATCATCCCTAAGCCTGAAAATCACCACGTGATTTTCCTCATATCCAAAAGCCCCAAATCACTTGAGGCAATAAATCCCCAGATCACATCGAAACCAACGAAGGATTCGCATAGGAGGATTAAGGTTGCTACGAAATAGAAATCGTAGAACAGAAGATTGGATACAGGCGACGTCGATTGGGTGACCAGAACCACCATCAAAGAAACCTTCGATATTATCGAGGAAGAAAGAAAGGAACGGCCACAAAGAAGATAAAACAACCGTTGTGTGTTTTGTCTAAACACAAAAAAAGGAGGCCGGTTATATTTTAGCAAGGAGTAGGGTTTAAAAGGCAAGCCCATCAAAGCCATCTTTGGGCCTTATACTGTCTACGGGCCAATAAGCCCAGTCAGGTTTATCTAACCTTTTTTACCCATTTTCATTTGTCAAGTTTTAAATCTTTTGTATCTAGTAAATTTTTTTTACAAAATTATTTTTTTAGATAAAAGGTTTAGGTATTATTATTTTTTATAAAAACGAAATCATTTTTTTTATAACTATAAGTTTTTAAAAAAATTTATTTTGTTTGTTATAAAATTTTAATACGACATATAATAACCTAGCGAATACGCTGCTTATTATATAGAATAATTTTTAAGGAGTAATTAACCTTAGGTTATTCTGTTAGTTTTAGAAAATCTCTAGGAATAGTTATTTACGTATAATAATATTCCGCGTTTTTGATATAGCCTATAAGGCATATTATTTTGAGTACTCACCGAAAAGAAATTTTTAGACACAATAAGTGTTGAAAATTTTATTTAGAGATTTTATTTTAATATCCCTCGCGATATGACAAATGATGGCGGAGATTCTTCCAAGAAGGAAGCCAGTACCAACGGTACACCAAATTTCCAATGTCCTATGCTAAAACCGTCGAATGACTCACTATGGGCAATTCGAATGCAAATCATTCTCGAAGCCAACGGCTTGTGGGAAATGATAGAACCGTCGGCTACAACCCAACCCGACAACAGGAAAGATAAGACTGCAATCGCATTTCTATATCAATCCTTACCCGAAGATCAATTGCTTCAAATAACAAAGCACAAAACTGCGAAGACAATTTGGGATGCTTTGAAAGCCAAACATATGGGCGAAGACAGAGTTCAACAAGCGAGATTACAAACACTCAAATCTGATTTTGAGTTACTACAAATGAAGGAAGACGAAGCTATAGACACCTTTACCAGCAAATTGACAACCTTGTCAAACAAAGCCGCTAGTTTAGGACACACATTTGAGGATTCAACACTAGTTCGAAAATTACTCAATGCTGTACCTGAAAAATTCCTTCAAATCGTCGCATCCATCGAACAATACTCAGACTTAGACAAAATGACCCTAGAAGAAGCAATAGGTAGGCTCAAAACCTACGAAGAAAGAATTCGGCAGAAGAAGGGTAAACAAGTGGACAGTCAAGACAAACTGATGTTCACACGACATGATAATCGTAGAAAGAATTTTAGAGGCCGTGGGCGTGGAAGAACAAATTTTTCACGTGACAACAACCACGAGAAACCTCGAGACGAAAAGAAGAATGGAGAAACCTCAAGCAAAAACTTCAACAACTACAACAACTTCAAAAAACCAAGTCGTGATCTAAGCAAAATAGAATGCTACAATTGTGGCAAATTAGGACATATGTCAAGAGAATGCCGACAAAAACCAAAGAGTCACGAACAATCCAATTTGGTTGAAGAAGACTTTGAACCAACTCTACTTATGGCAATATTAGATGGACAAGTTCAAAGAAACGAAGTATTAGAAGTTGAAGAACAAAAGGTCTCGCTACACGAAGAAGATGTAGGATATAAAGAGACAAGTAAGGATAGTCTATGGTACTTGGACAATGGTGCAAGTAATCATATGACTGGAGTAAGAGAACATTTTAAGGAATTAGACGAAAAGGTTAGTGGAAAAGTAAAATTTGGAGACGGTTCATATATAGAGATCAAAGGAAAAGGTTCAATCATACTGGAATGTGATGACGAAAAGCAAAGGATCATATCACATGTTTATTACATACCAAACCTACAAAGCAACTTATTGAGCCTTGGACAATTCACTGAAATTGGTTGTAAAGTTGTAATGGAAGACGATGAACTACGACTTTATGACATGGACAACAAAATCTTTATGAAGGTCACAAGACAAAACCGACTCTACAAAGCTAGTCTCAAAATAGGCACACCTGTCTGCCTACTAGCAAACCTAAAAGACACTACCTGGCTATGGCATGCAAGATTGGGACATCTCAACTTTGAGTCACTTAAAACCATGACTCAAAAGGATTTAGTCCATGGAATACCTACAGTTAAGCATACAAAGCAAGTATGTGATGTATGTTTAATGGGAAAGCAAAGTAGAATGCCATTTCCTAAGAAGGCGAAATCTAGATCAACCTCACCACTGGATTTAGTATATGGAGACTTATGTGGACCAATCACTCCTCCAACACCTTCTGGAAAGAAGTACATATTCCTATTAGTAGACGATTACTCAAGATACATGTGGGTATATTTCTTAAGTACAAAAGATCAAGCTTTTGATACTTTCAAGGAATACAAGAACAGAATAGAAAAGGAGTTAAGGACGACATTGAAGATGTTTAGAACGGATCGTGGAGGTGAATTCACATCAAATGAATTCACACAATACTGCAAAGAAAATGGCATAGCACGACAACTCACCGCTCCTTACTCACCACAACAAAATGGAGTAGTAGAAAGACGTAATAGGACAATTATGTCTACTACAAGATGTATGATGAAAGCAACAAAGGTACCTCAGAACTTTTGGGCTGAAGCTGTTAGACACGCCATATACATCTTAAACAGTGTTCCTACAAAGGCACTTGAAGACATCACTCCATACGAAGCAATCAAGAAAAGGAAACCAAATCTAGAAAACTTAAAAGTTTTTGGATGCATAGCATATGCAAAAGTACCATCTCAACACCTAACGAAGTTGGATGATAGAAGTTCAAAATTGGTTTACCTAGGAAACGAATTTGGATTAAAAGCCTTCAGATTATTTGATCCAATAACACGAAGAATATGTGTTAGTAGAGACGTAAAGTTTAAAGAAGATGAGATATGGTATTGGAGCGAATATTTAGAAGATTATAACAATGACGACCCAGAATGGACAGAATTTCAATTTGGAAACCGTGATCAACATAATCAAGAAGATCAACCAAATAATGACAACGATTTTCCATTCAACAATGAAAATGGATACGATTCGCCACCACCAGACTCACCTAGTCACTCTCTAACACCTAACACACAAACTACAAGGTCATCTCAAGTAAATTCTCAATTCACACCCAATAATTCGTCACAGTCATTTTATCAAAGTGATGTTGAATCTTCTACAACATCAATCACACACCCTAACTTTGATCATACACCGATAAGAGGTTTTAGAACCTTGAATGACTTATACGAACATAGTGAGGAATTACACTTAGCTGAGGATGAACCCAAGAATTACAAAGAAGCATCACACGACCAAAAATGGATAGAGGCAATGAAAGCTGAGTTAGATTCCATCAACAAGAATAACACATGGGAACTCACTACCCTCCCAAAAGGTCACAAAGCAATCGGCTTGAAGTGGGTGTTCAAGACAAAGAAAGATGCAAATGGAAACATAATCAAGCATAAAGCTCGATTAGTAGCAAAAGGATACATACAAGAGCATGGCATAGACTTCGAAGAAGTATTTGCACCAGTTGCAAGGATGGAAACTATCCGTCTATTACTAGCCATCGCTACCAACAACAAATGGGAAGTACATCACTTGGACGTAAAATCTGCTTTTCTACATGGAGATTTAAAGGAAGAAGTGTATGTAGCTCAACCCGAAGGATTTACAAAGAAAGGAAATGATGGAAAAGTCTACAGACTTACAAAGGCCTTATATGGTTTAAGACAAGCACCACGTGCATGGAATATCAAGTTAGACAACACCTTGAAGACATTAGATTTCAAGAAATGTGCACTGGAACAAGCTATCTACACAAAGGCATCAAAGGACTCACTATTATTGGTAGGAGTTTATGTAGACGATCTTATCATCACTGGAACGCCAAAGAAAGAGATAGACAGATTTAAAGCTCAAATGGAAGAAAAATTCGAAATGAGCGACTTAGGCTT
Organism: Glebionis coronaria; assembly: GCA_025667525.1. NCBI lineage: Eukaryota > Viridiplantae > Streptophyta > Magnoliopsida > Asterales > Asteraceae > Glebionis > Glebionis coronaria. The sequence continues at coordinate 156,103,690 of CM046876.1, forward strand.
ATTAGCTTACTATCTCGGAATTGAAGTCACACAATCAAATGGTGACATATCAATCAAGCAATCAGCATACGCGAACAAGATATTAAAGGAAGCTGGAATGCTAGAAAGCAACGAAACAGTTATACCTATGGACCCAGGAACAAGATTGACAAAGAAAACCGAAGGGACAATGGTCAACACAACTGAATATCGAAGCTTAATTGGATGTTTAAGATATCTGCTTCACACAAGACCCGACTTAAGTTATTCCGTAGGATTACTTAGTCGTTTCATGCAAGAACCTAAAGAGCAACATATGAAAGCTATAAAGCAAGTACTACGCTATGTAAAAGGAACCAAGGATTATGGAATAATCTACAAGCATAACGACAGTAACAAGATTCATGGATATAGTGACAGCAGCTATGGAGTTAATACACAAGAAGGCAAAGGCACAACAGGAATCATATTCTATTTTGGTGACTCACCAATTAGCTGGAGTACACAAAAGCAAGCAACCGTGGCACTATCATCATGTGAATCCGAGTTCATAGCAGCAACAGCAGCAGCAACTCAAGCATTATGGCTTAAAAGACTCTTAAGCAGACTTACACACAAAAAAGAAGAAAAGATTACGATCATGGTAGACAACAAATCAGCAATACAACTAATGAAGAACCCAGTTTTTCATGGAAGGAGCAAGCACATAGACACGAAGTACCACTTCATCAGAGAATGCGTTGAAAGAAACGACATCCAAGTAGAATTTGTAAGTGGAGACTACCAGAAAGCTGACATACTCACGAAGGCACTACCAAAGATCAAGTTTCTAGTCATGAGAGAACTCATCGGACTTAAGAAGCTACACCACAGCGTTTACGATTAGAGGGGAGAATATTAGGCCCGACCCAACATACGAAAGGACACGACCCATGGGCCTGGATAATCTTACCCGCTGTTTACATTATGACAGTTATTTGACAGTTATTGTCAGTTACAAACGAAACAACACAACGATTACTTTTATTGAATCGTTGTGTCCATTAGTCGACACCCGTTCGACAAGTATAAATAGATTAGGAATCTGTTATTGTAAAGATGATGATTGATTATACATTTGTTATTATATACGATTAATACAAAGTTAGTTTCGGTATATTGATTTGATTCGATCCGTGCTTGTTTCTCCAACATTTGGCATCAGAGCTTTGTTTAAATCAAAATCAAAGCCTTTTCATCATATACCAGTTTTTTTTCTGTCAAGGTTTCGACCCCTGTTTTTTTTTCCAGATTACGCAAAAAACACCAAAACACAAATCATCCGAATCAAGATTAACCCGTCCGTGTTTTGATAGAGGGTTCCTACTCTCGTTACCAGGATATTAATATCGGCAACGAAAGGGTTTTTACCCCAAAAAATCATTTTTTGCAAGATTTTTCTTCCGTTTCAAATTTTGAAAAAAGGGGAAGAACAAATCAACACAAGAGAAAAGAAACCCAGATATAGGTTTAGAACAAACCCAGAATCGAAACCCAATAAAAAAAGGTCAACGACAGAAAATAAAGATCATCAAAAGGGAACAAACACACGTGTTTGTAGATTCCACAGAATCATCCCTAAGCCTGAAAATCACCACGTGATTTTCCTCATATCCAAAAGCCCCAAATCACTTGAGGCAATAAATCCCCAGATCACATCGAAACCAACGAAGGATTCGCATAGGAGGATTAAGGTTGCTACGAAATAGAAATCGTAGAACAGAAGATTGGATACAGGCGACGTCGATTGGGTGACCAGAACCACCATCAAAGAAACCTTCGATATTATCGAGGAAGAAAGAAAGGAACGGCCACAAAGAAGATAAAACAACCGTTGTGTGTTTTGTCTAAACACAAAAAAAAGGAGGCCGGTTATATTTTAGCAAGGAGTAGGGTTTAAAAGGCAAGCCCATCAAAGCCATCTTTGGGCCTTATACTGTCTACGGGCCAATAAGCCCAGTCAGGTTTATCTAACCTTTTTTACCCATTTTCATTTGTCAAGTTTTAAATCTTTTGTATCTAGTAAATTTTTTTTACAAAATTATTTTTTTAGATAAAAGGTTTAGGTATTATTATTTTTTATAAAAACGAAATCATTTTTTTATAACTATAAGTTTTTAAAAAAATTTATTTTGTTTGTTATAAAATTTTAATACGACATATAATAACCTAGCGAATACGCTGCTTATTATATAGAATAATTTTTAAGGAGTAATTAACCTTAGGTTATTCTGTTAGTTTTAGAAAATCTCTAGGAATAGTTATTTACGTATAATAATATTCCGCGTTTTTGATATAGCCTATAAGGCATATTATTTTGAGTACTCACCGAAAAGAAATTTTTAGACACAATAAGTGTTGAAAATTTTATTTAGAGATTTTATTTTAATATCCCTCGCGATATGACAAATGATGGCGGAGATTCTTCCAAGAAGGAAGCCAGTACCAACGGTACACCAAATTTCCAATGTCCTATGCTAAAACCGTCGAATGACTCACTATGGGCAATTCGAATGCAAATCATTCTCGAAGCCAACGGCTTGTGGGAAATGATAGAACCGTCGGCTACAACCCAACCCGACAACAGGAAAGATAAGACTGCAATCGCATTTCTATATCAATCCTTACCCGAAGATCAATTGCTTCAAATAACAAAGCACAAAACTGCGAAGACAATTTGGGATGCTTTGAAAGCCAAACATATGGGCGAAGACAGAGTTCAACAAGCGAGATTACAAACACTCAAATCTGATTTTGAGTTACTACAAATGAAGGAAGACGAAGCTATAGACACCTTTACCAGCAAATTGACAACCTTGTCAAACAAAGCCGCTAGTTTAGGACACACATTTGAGGATTCAACACTAGTTCGAAAATTACTCAATGCTGTACCTGAAAAATTCCTTCAAATCGTCGCATCCATCGAACAATACTCAGACTTAGACAAAATGACCCTAGAAGAAGCAATAGGTAGGCTCAAAACCTACGAAGAAAGAATTCGGCAGAAGAAGGGTAAACAAGTGGACAGTCAAGACAAACTGATGTTCACACGACATGATAATCGTAGAAAGAATTTTAGAGGCCGTGGGCGTGGAAGAACAAATTTTTCACGTGACAACAACCACGAGAAACCTCGAGACGAAAAGAAGAATGGAGAAACCTCAAGCAAAAACTTCAACAACTACAACAACTTCAAAAAACCAAGTCGTGATCTAAGCAAAATAGAATGCTACAATTGTGGCAAATTAGGACATATGTCAAGAGAATGCCGACAAAAACCAAAGAGTCACGAACAATCCAATTTGGTTGAAGAAGACTTTGAACCAACTCTACTTATGGCAATATTAGATGGACAAGTTCAAAGAAACGAAGTATTAGAAGTTGAAGAACAAAAGGTCTCGCTACACGAAGAAGATGTAGGATATAAAGAGACAAGTAAGGATAGTCTATGGTACTTGGACAATGGTGCAAGTAATCATATGACTGGAGTAAGAGAACATTTTAAGGAATTAGACGAAAAGGTTAGTGGAAAAGTAAAATTTGGAGACGGTTCATATATAGAGATCAAAGGAAAAGGTTCAATCATACTGGAATGTGATGACGAAAAGTAAAGGATCATATCACATGTTTATTACATACCAAACCTACAAAGCAACTTATTGAGCCTTGGACAATTCACTGAAATTGGTTGTAAAGTTGTAATGGAAGACGATGAACTACGACTTTATGACATGGACAACAAAATCTTTATGAAGGTCACAAGACAAAACCGACTCTACAAAGCTAGTCTCAAAATAGGCACACCTGTCTGCCTACTAGCAAACCTAAAAGACACTACCTGGCTATGGCATGCAAGATTGGGACATCTCAACTTTGAGTCACTTAAAACCATGACTCAAAAGGATTTAGTCCATGGAATACCTACAGTTAAGCATACAAAGCAAGTATGTGATGTATGTTTAATGGGAAAGCAAAGTAGAATGCCATTTCCTAAGAAGGCGAAATCTAGATCAACCTCACCACTGGATTTAGTATATGGAGACTTATGTGGACCAATCACTCCTCCAACACCTTCTGGAAAGAAGTACATATTCCTATTAGTAGACGATTACTCAAGATACATGTGGGTATATTTCTTAAGTACAAAAGATCAAGCTTTTGATACTTTCAAGGAATACAAGAACAGAATAGAAAAGGAGTTAAGGACGACATTGAAGATGTTTAGAACGGATCGTGGAGGTGAATTCACATCAAATGAATTCACACAATACTGCAAAGAAAATGGCATAGCACGACAACTCACCGCTCCTTACTCACCACAACAAAATGGAGTAGTAGAAAGACGTAATAGGACAATTATGTCTACTACAAGATGTATGATGAAAGCAACAAAGGTACCTCAGAACTTTTGGGCTGAAGCTGTTAGACACGCCATATACATCTTAAACAGTGTTCCTACAAAGGCACTTGAAGACATCACTCCATACGAAGCAATCAAGAAAAGGAAACCAAATCTAGAAAACTTAAAAGTTTTTGGATGCATAGCATATGCAAAAGTACCATCTCAACACCTAACGAAGTTGGATGATAGAAGTTCAAAATTGGTTTACCTAGGAAACGAATTTGGATCAAAAGCCTTCAGATTATTTGATCCAATAACACGAAGAATATGTGTTAGTAGAGACGTAAAGTTTAAAGAAGATGAGATATGGGATTGGAGCGAATATTTAGAAGATTATAACAATGACGACCCAGAATGGACAGAATTTCAATTTGGAAACCGTGATCAACATAATCAAGAAGATCAACCAAATAATGACAACGATTTTCCATTCAACAATGAAAATGGATACGATTCGCCACCACCAGACTCACCTAGTCACTCTCTAACACCTAACACACAAACTACAAGGTCATCTCAAGTAAATTCTCAATTCACACCCAATAATTCGTCACAGTCATTTTATCAAAGTGATGTTGAATCTTCTACAACATCAATCACACACCCTAACTTTGATCATACACCGATAAGAGGTTTTAGAACCTTGAATGACTTATACGAACATAGTGAGGAATTACACTTAGCTGAGGATGAACCCAAGAATTACAAAGAAGCATCACACGACCAAAAATGGATAGAGGCAATGAAAGCTGAGTTAGATTCCATCAACAAGAATAACACATGGGAACTCACTACCCTCCAAAAAGGTCACAAAGCAATCGGCTTGAAGTGGGTGTTCAAGACAAAGAAAGATGCAAATGGAAACATAATCAAGCATAAAGCTCGATTAGTAGCAAAAGGATACATACAAGAGCATGGCATAGACTTCGAAGAAGTATTTGCACCAGTTGCAAGGATGGAAACTATCCGTCTATTACTAGCCATCGCTACCAACAACAAATGGGAAGTACATCACTTGGACGTAAAATCTGCTTTTCTACATGGAGATTTAAAGGAAGAAGTGTATGTAGCTCAACCCGAAGGATTTACAAAGAAAGGAAATGATGGAAAAGTCTACAGACTTACAAAGGCCTTATATGGTTTAAGACAAGCACCACGTGCATGGAATATCAAGTTAGACAACACCTTGAAGACATTAGATTTCAAGAAATGTGCACTGGAACAAGCTATCTACACAAAGGCATCAAAGGACTCACTATTATTGGTAGGAGTTTATGTAGACGATCTTATCATCACTGGAACGCCAAAGAAAGAGATAGACAGATTTAAAGCTCAAATGGAAGAAAAATTCGAAATGAGCGACTTAGGCTTATTAGCTTACTATCTCGGAATTGAAGTCACACAATCAAATGGTGACATATCAATCAAGCAATCAGCATACGCGAACAAGATATTAAAGGAAGCTGGAATGCTAGAAAGCAACGAAACAGTTATACCTATGGACCCAGGAACAAGATTGACAAAGAAAACCGAAGGGACAATGGTCAACACAACTGAATATCGAAGCTTAATTGGATGTTTAAGATATCTGCTTCACACAAGACCCGACTTAAGTTATTCCGTAGGATTACTTAGTCGTTTCATGCAAGAACCTAAAGAGCAACATATGAAAGCTATAAAGCAAGTACTACGCTATGTAAAAGGAACCAAGGATTATGGAATAATCTACAAGCATAACGACAGCAAAAAGATTCATGGATATAGTGACAGCAGCTATGGAGTTAATACACAAGAAGGCAAAGGCACAACAGGAATCATATTCTATTTTGGTGACTCACCAATTAGCTGGAGTACACAAAAGCAAGCAACCGTGGCACTATCATCATGTGAATCCGAGTTCATAGCAGCAACAGCAGCAGCAACTCAAGCATTATGGCTTAAAAGACTCTTAAGCAGACTTACACACAAAGAAGAAGAAAAGATTACGATCATGGTAGACAACAAATCAGCAATACAACTAATGAAGAACCCAGTTTTTCATGGAAGGAGCAAGCACATAGACACGAAGTACCACTTCATCAGAGAATGCGTTGAAAGAAACGACATCCAAGTAGAATTTGTAAGTGGAGACTACCAGAAAGCTGACATACTCACGAAGGCACTACCAAAGATCAAGTTTCTAGTCATGAGAGAACTCATCGGACTTAAGAAGCTACACCACAGCGTTTACGATTAGAGGGGAGAATATTAGGCCCGACCCAACATACGAAAGGACACGACCCATGGGCCTGGATAATCTTACCCGCTGTTTACATTATGACAGTTATTTGACAGTTATTGTCAGTTACAAACGAAACAACACAACGATTACTTTTATTGAATCGTTGTGTCCATTAGTCGACACCCGTTCGACAAGTATAAATAGATTAGGAATCTGTTATTGTAAAGATGATGATTGATTATACATTTGTTATTATATACGATTAATACAAAGTTAGTTTCGGTATATTGATTTGATTCGATCCGTGCTTGTTTCTCCAACAGATTTTAGTCACTTCAGCTTCAAAGTCCTCATCAAATGCAACTGTTGAAAAATTTATAAAGAATAATTAACAGATACGTGACATCAACTTTGAATAAATAAGTCAATGACTTGAAATAAAAAATTAGGAAAAGACGGTACCAGAACCATAAAGAGTTAACAGCTTAAGAACAATATTATGCATGTGTAGTTTAGTTAACAGCTTCAGATGGACGACGTGAAACTTGTGTAAAGATTGTGTGTGAACAGGAAGGAGGGACCTTGCAGTTTTTGTGGGGCACTTGTTCTGGGAGAAGGTATGCTGGGCAAAATTTGGTAACTGGCCCCTTTATCGGATGTTGATGCAGCAGCCGAAGCTTTTTCAAAGAGGCTTGTTGATTATGACTGCAACTTTGTTACACATACAACAGATAGTCTGAATCCTTGGAACGCCAAACGAAAATATTTATCCTGGAGTGAAGCTGAACTTTGTCAAGCACCAGTAAGGGGTTCAGTTCTTGTATTTTGGCCTATTACTTACATACTTTTTTCTTTGTGATCATCAACAACACCAGCTACTTATGAGGTGCCTCCTATTGTTAGATACCCAAAACGTCTAACTGATATTGTGTATGGACTGGAATAACAACATCGAGAGCAGGTCCATTTTCTTACTCACGACCAAAGCTACAATGGTGAACTTATGAGTTAATATTAGGGGTAATAACTTAAAAATGTATCTAACTTGACACTTTTTACCGTTCTATGTAGCCATCTTTATTTTTTCCTATATTATCATTAAACTTTGTAGTTTCGTACATTGTGTGTACTGGTGACTTGTTTGACTTGCTCTAGCAGGTCACCTTAACGATACTTTACTTTTTTATTACAACGTTAGTCCTTATATTAACGGTTGTTTACATAAACACTTCGACTTTGATTTTGCAAAAAATAACATTTTTTAGAAAATGTATAACTTCAAAATAATAAAAAATTTTCCAATATATTTTTGTAACAGTTTTTACATTTTTTTTACAAAACGGTTAGCTTAAAATAATGCTTTTACGAATTTTTTTCACAAAAATTTTTTGGATTTTTTACATAAATCGTAATTTTTTATACCAAATTTAAAATTCTTTCGTAAAAAAAGTACAATTTTGAAATTCTTTTGGAAAAATCGAACGAATTTTTTTCAAATAAATTCGTTTGTAAAAAAAGTACAATTTTGACTTTTAAAATTTTATTAAAAAGAGTACGATTATCTGTATAAAAAATTTAAAATCTTTTAAAAAAAAGTTGTAAAAAAAGTACGATTTATTACTTCGAAAAATTTAAAACTCTATAAGAAAATTAAGATTTTAAAAAAATAAAATTTGAAAAAAATTCTTATAAAAAATAAATATAGACACGTTATATAAAAAACACAAGAAACAAAGTTTTGAAGTACGAAAAGTTATGTATACACATTTTTAAATAAATTATAAAAGTAAAAAAAAAGGTTTAAAAATAAAATATTTTTTAAAGATTTAATTAAAAAAAACACACTTTAGTGTTTAAAAAAGAATATTTTTTTTCTTTTTTAAAACATTTCACTTCTTTTTTTAAAAAGACCAAGAATTTATTTTATTTTTTTCAAAATAAATACGACTTTTTACTTTTGAAATTTTAATATTCTGTAAAAAAGTAAGATTTCTGAAAAATAAAATTTAAATTTTTTTGAAAAAACCAAAAATTTAAAATTTTCTAAAGAAATTACAATAAATTTTACAAAAAAACAACTTTGAAATGTGCAAAAATATTTTCAAAATGAAATTTAAAAAGTAAAATTTTTTTTATAAAGTACGAAAAAAAACTATGTCATATATAACACGTTTTTACATAAATTTTATAAGTTAAATAAAATATACTTAACTATAATAATATTTAGAAATTAATCTTATATAAACGTGCATATATATAAATTTTTAAAGAATTTTTTTTTATTTGTAGTTGCATACATTTTTTAAGTTATACAGTTTATTTTTTAAGAAAATCAAAATTTAATTGTTTATACGTTCTTTTGAAGTTATACGAAAATTTTTTATTGTAAAAGAATAATTTTGTAAGAAAAAATGTTTTTTTTTTGAAGTTATACGTAAAAAAATTGTAAACAAACTCTTAAAGAAAATTATTGTAAAAAAAATAATTTTTTTGAAGTTATATGTTTTCTGAAAAATACTATTTTTTTCGTAAATCAAAGTTAAAGTGTTTATATAAACAACCGTTAATCTAAGGACTAACGTTGTAATAAAAAACTAAACTGCCGTTAAAGTAACCTGTTAACCACTCAAGCAGGTCACCGGGTACACACAACGTACGAAATCATAAAGTTTAATGATAATATAGGAAAAAAAAAGATGGCTACATAGAACGGTAAAAAGTGTCAAGTTAGATGCATTTTTAAGTTATTAGCCCTTAATATTACCTAAAAGTTCTTTGTATCCGCTTTTTGTGTAGACGCTTGAACTGTGACGATGCGATCTTCAAGTCATCAATTAAAAGAAAATGCTTCAACGGGGATGAGGACGACGTTGCCATTGCGGTAGAGAGTGATGAGGAAAGAGGTCATAAGGCAGGTTTGGGCAGAACATTTAAGATTGCAAGTCGATAATATTAAAATGGAAACAGAAGGTATGCTGGTTGAAGAACTTGTTGAAGAATTGGTGCTAGAGTTGACAGGTAGAGTGGTTTTGGCCTACACTTCCTAATTTATTATTACAAGATAATCATTTGTGTATTAGTAACGCTATTATGTAGATGTTTTGCGAGTTTCCAAGAATTATATGGTCTTTCTCCTGCTGTCATATGTTAAGTAAAACAAATAAATATCTTGTCGGTCCAAATTCAGGTCTATTGTGTACAGTTTTTTTGTCATATTGTTTCAAGTAATCTGCACATTTTAAATGACAACGTCTGCTATTAGTACTCTTTTTGTGTATCTATAGCTTTAACCAATACAAAATAGAAGATCTTATGAGATTTACCGCCTACTCTTTCTTCAACTTCAATATATGGCACCGAAGAGATGGATGGTTGTACAAGAAGAATTATGACAAATTCAGTTCTATTACTTGTTTAAAAATTAGAGTGAAATTTGTATTGTTAGTTAAATACTTACTTAACCATTAAGTTCAAAATGTCAGTCGCACGACGATCTTTAGTTTGTTTCTAATTACCATAATTTTGACATGTTGCTATAAATGTGAACTTCATATCAGCAATAGCCTCCAATTGAGCATACAAAGAACTTTGACTCTTCTTATCCTATGCTCCTAGAACGTTTATCGCTTTATAACCTTCTAGCATATCTGCTTAAGGCATCATACAGTTAATAAGTCCATACCATTAAACTATGTACTCATAAAAGGTTCTAAGATGCTAAACTATTTGTTCTTGCCTTGTTCATTAGCCAAGTCAAGGAAAACTTGAAGTTTCAACGCCCTTCTGTAGTACATCATCCCTCTAACGAAAAACATACATCCATCTACCATTTGGAATAAAATGATTCGTTTATTTTGTAAAAAACATAAATTAAATTTCAGGTACTTGTTCGGCAAAGTGTCTATCCTCTTAAGGAAACCCAATGACCTAGCTGTAAAATGTTTTCCTCGCTATTTAAAATTTGAGACTCTTCTTTACAATTAATGTGCTCCATGAAATTATCCCATTCATTTGAAGGATGTCAAATAATTTGTTATTAAAGCTTTTTTCTACATATAGAAAAAGTAATACACATGGAAAGAAAAAGGTTAGATGTTTCAACATGAGAAGCATCTGGTTTAACAGAACCTGATGAAGAATCATCGATAGAGTAAAAATTGTTGGTGCTTTTGGCGCTAACAAATGTAATGACGATATACAGCCACCAAATGACCTGGAAAAATAAATCACAACACCCTATACATGTGGTAACAGAGGCCTGATCTTAATACTAACCTTCATATTTCACACTCATTGCAATGAAAATTTTCTTTTAAAATGTATGTGGCATGTTTTTAAGTATGTCATGTATGAGATGAGGCAAACAAACTACACATCCATCAAAATCTTGTAGAACGGAGACAAGCTGTAGGACAAAAACAACCTGTTGGACAAAAACAACAGGACAACATGTTGGACAAAAACAATATGACAACCAGTTGGACAAAAAAGATGCGCCTACACCACAATCAGATGTAGGACCAGCCTCAAAAGGCCGATGGCTTGCTGTAGAAGACGCACCTGCAACAAAACGAAAATGCATACACAAATCTTAAATGCATACATAAATCTTAATTGCATACACAAATATTTAGAATTATAGGAAAAATAAAATGAGAGAGTACATGCTTACTATTAGGTGCAATTCTATTAGGGAATTTCATAACTTGCTTTCTATTGAGCTTGCTTTGCATCTAACTGGATATATAACAAATACTATAAATTTACCAAATTCTGAAAAGGAAACAAAGAAAACGATGAACTTGCAAAAAATAGAGTTTAAGAATAAATAAATAATTTAAACAGTAATGTATTAATAACATATAAAAGAGTATTTGTTGATTCTTGTACCAACAGTAATGTATGAATTCAATTATACTTACCTCTATATGATCAATGGTACCTGATTCACCTCGTATGTTAGGATCCAGGGTTGGAAAAAATCCCTGAAGAAATTACGAATGAATTATTCAATATCTATAAACTAAGAAACAATAGTCATAATAAACACAAAAAAAATACTATGTGACACAGTTAGGGTTTGGAGAGAAAAAAAATGGGTACTAAGTTTTCTTATTTTACGTATGTAATTAGAATTATATTTCTTAAAGCTATATTAAAGGAAAAGATATGCATAATCTTTTTAATCAAATCAGAGGAAGATAAATTTCTTAAACATTATATATTTGGTTTTTAAATACCAATCATAACTTCTCGATTGGTCTAGTGGTTGTGTTTGTTGTCTTTGTACCCTTCAACCCAGGTTCAAATCTAATTATGGACAATTTTTTTGAACATTTTATAAAATACGAATTTTCAAAAGGCCCATACTTGAACCAGACCGGTCCATACCTTCAAAACGCGATTTTCAAATAACTGCGATTTCAAATACGAATTTCGTGGGATTTGGAGATTTTCTAGGAAATTATGAAATTCTATTGGTTAAAAGATGTGACTGGGATATGACTGGGATTAAAACTGTGGTTTCAAGTCATAATTATACCTATATAATATATATATATATATATATATATATATATATATATATATATATATATATATATATATATATATATATATATATATATATATATATATATATATATATATATATATATATATATATATATATATATATATATATATATATATATATATATATATATATATATATATATATATATATATATATATATATATATATATATATATATATATATACTAGCGTCATAACCCGCCCAACGGGCGGGGTCGTTTCTTTTGTTGTTCCAAAGGGCTTATTGTTTGTTTTTTTTCAAGTAAATGGACTTTTGATGTTTGCACTTATATTATTGCCCAATTTCTTTGTTCATTTATGATTACTAATAAAAGAATACTTCTATTTCTCATACCATAAGAATCTATAATGGGATCTATCACTAAAACAGTTTCTTGAAAAGACATTGAAGTGTGAGACTCCATCAACTCCTTTAGATGATGACCTTCCATGGACGGGATTTTTGGCATCACATTCATCATCATCATCATCATCATCATATATGCTAACAACTCTGGCTTAAGTAACAGATTTGACAGTACTTGCCTTTTTAACTGGAATAAAGCTTTCAGTTGTGCGATCACAAGACATCATCTCCTTATGACGACATATTGCAGGTGGTAAAACATCTTCGCCACTAAGAGGTCTACTATAAAGACCATATTTCTGCACCTTTGACGGTAATTGACTTCTTGGTTCCATATAGGTGTTGATTTTTTATCTTCATCGTTGATTGATCATATGGAAATGGGAGGGTTCGTTTTGTAAATCTTTTTTAAAAGTAGGTTTGTGTATTAATTATATCCTTTTGCTACGGGACTCGTTTATGTTAAAAGAAAAATTAAGCGAAAGTAATTTTTGATGTTTTTAGTTCATGGTTCATCCAACGGACTTGTTTTCTCCTATATCAATCTTTTATACTAACATTGATTTTCCTTTATGAGTAAGTTGTTGGATCATACTGTCAATAATCAACAACGGTCTAGCAAGGAACTCATTTTAATAATTAGAGTTTTTGCACGAGGCTTTCAAAAGTCACAGGCGGCCTGGTCATATGGTTACTCACGTAAAGAGCATTTTTTATTAATCTTTATAGGAAAATGATTTATCCTCCTACTTGATATGTCTGCATATATTTCTACTTTTATAATTATGACAAATGGGTTGATCAATGGATGAAATTAAGAAAAAGAATTAGTGGATTACACATGTTTTAATTTGATGTGGGTAGAAGGATAAGTAGGAGAATTTAGCATTGTTCATCTTTATAACTGTTGTCCCATATATTCGTGATGATTAAGCAAGGAAGAAAGAAAGAAAATAGATGAAGAAGAGATGGATTCCTAGAGAGAGAAAGTAGTGAGAGAAAGTAGAGAGGAGGAGAGGATTAACTTGTTGAATATGAGATTAAGGAAAGAATCAAGTGAATAACCAACCCTCCTAACATGCTAGGAGGGTAGTATATATAGTCCACCCCTATGCGGGCTTTAATGGGCTATATATTGGACCGGGCTTGTCTTTTAGACTTTAATTAGTTTAAATCCAATCCCGTAAACCACGACTAATTAACTACCTATTACAACGTTCTAACTAATGTTACAATAATAACCTATGACCGAGCATTCTTGTTTGACTCAATATTTTGAGGCTAACAATCTCCCCCAATGTCAGGTCATACCCTTTTGATATTTGAAGATGAATGGATATTACGAATCTCGTCATAAATGAGTCTTGAACGTGTAACAGTAGTTTTGTTCCTTCATGCTGTGATCTTTGAGCCTTTGTCATTGTCTTTCGGTTTAGTCTTTTATCTTGAGATCTTCAAATCATTCTTGACTTGTCTTTGCCATCTTGCGATCTTGTGTCTTTATCCACATGCTCACACTATTAATTGTTGAATAAGTCTTTGGGCATGAACATGTGGTTTTGAATCTTTGACTTTGCTGAGTACATCGTGACGCCATCTTCTCGAGACAAAACATAGACACGGACTGAATGGCTTTGACATTCGTCCTAAATCGGTAGCGTTTTACCTCCGGTCGGTGAAGACTGTTATACGATATTAAATATCGTACCTGTGATTAGGTAGATTCAATTAAGAATCTCCTTGACAGGGTTTCGCGGCTGTACTAGCCGTTCTCTTTACTCGACCGTCTCAAAGCAAGATTGCGAACATAAAGAGTGAATCAATTGGATAAATATCCGCTTGATTAAAGTCGTCAATTCAAATTCCTGGAACAAATTTGATTCATTAAGAATCTTACCATTGTTGCTTTCCAGTTGACACAAGTTTGATTCATAAGAATTTCACAAGTTACCTACCGTAGCGTTGTTTGATGTTGACGCTAGAAGGATTTCCATTCGTCACTGTGAATATTAATGAATATCACTCTGAATGTTCTGGCAAGACCATAAAGATATTACATAGAAACCTGAAACGAGTTTGAATCAATTCAGAATCAAACCACTGTTGCTTTTCAGTTTTTCATATGTTCAATTCATAAAGAATCTTGCATATGACCTACCGCAGTGCTGTTTGATGTTAACACTAGAAGGATTTCCACTCATCATTGTAAATACTAAGTAGTATCACTCTGAGTGTTCTAGCAATATTGCAAGGATATAGCGTAGGACTCTCTTGATCTTCATCCGTGTGTCCTAACGAGATTTGATTGATCTCTTGGCTCTAGACTCGATTTGTGCACTTTTAGTGGTCGGAGGCTGGAGCAGATGCCACCTATTCAATATCAACTATCTTGGAGTGAGAAAGTCAATAGAAGTCGTGTTGATATCCGTGACAATAAAACAAACTTCTTTTGAGAGAAGCCTGAGTAGCTAGGAAAGGGTTGTGCTTCACATCACTGGGTCCATGATGAGTTGTCTTCATGATGTGTTGACCCGGTTTCTGCCTAAGTTGTATGGAGGGATTCTTTCTTTACACCCTTTATCCTTACATTTCTTTTTCATTCTTCAACCCCTTCAATGCTTACCAACACATCATTAATAGCACCTTGTTGTGATTGTTCCAGTGCTATCATCAGTACTTAGTCGACATTCAGCTACGTTCGCATTCTACTCCATCTTTCCTAAGGACTTCTAATCATCTATTGGATTGTCCCTGGGAAGATCCCTCCGGTTCTGGTTGGATCATAGGACTTAAACCTAACCACCCTTTTGACACCAATAACGTCATGAATTAAAGATGTTGTGGGTTGAAATTTGGTATAATGCAAGTTCGTTTTCTCAGTTCTTAACCAATAGAAAGTCCAATCAATATCAGATTTATTATTGTTCTTGGTTGTTCAAGCTTGCTTGGTAATCTATTGCTAATTCAAACAACACTATTTAAAAATAAAAAATATTAAACTACTTATATGTAAAACAGATTGCAATTACCAAGTTTTTATTCAAGTAAAGTCTAAAATGCAAAATATAAAACTAAAAGGACTGAAAATGTAATTTCTATGAAATGAAAATGCTTGAAATGTAAATTCTACAAATATAGGGACTAAAAATGTAAATCTGAAAACTATGAGGATTAAAAATGCAAAATCAATAACAAACTAACTAAAAATGTAACAAAATAACAAATTTCTAACTGAAATCTAACAAATCCCAAAGTCCAGGGACCAAGATTAAGCAAACCCTAATTTCTTGAAAGATTAGCCAAGTTTACAAAACTGACAGAAAAGAAGGGACTAAAGTGCAATTAAGCTAAGTGTTTAACTAAAAACGGGACAAAAGCAAGAATAAGCTCGTTTGAGCTTATTACTCAACCAAATCTAATGAAACCACTTGCAAAAGACTTCTAATTCAATTTCAGCTACGTGTGTTCAAGGAATTAGGCTATAGATCAAAAATAAGCAAAAGAGTGCTTATTGATAAGCACAAAATAAGCTACAGCTTATTCCAATCAGTCACAACCTGATTTTTATAATGAAACTGATTAAGCACTTGATTACAAGAACGGGAAATCAAACTAGAAACATTTTCATCCAGTAATGAACTAGAAATCTGAAATAAGCTCTTTTGAGCTTATGTTGACCAAGTTTGACCAACTTTTTGGAAAAAAACTCAAAACTTCAAAAATCAATATTCAATACTTTCTAACTAGATTGGTGAAAGAAAATCATGACTTTTGTGAAGTAGATTAAGAGAACTAAGAAAACAGTAAGCACTTTATATCAGAGAATGGAATTTGCTCAGTCCTTGACCAAAAAGCTAATTCCTAGCTTAATTCTTAATACTGTAGAATTTCCTCTTAGAATCTGAAAGTTTATGATATAAGCTAGAACTAGAAACAAGTTTGAGGAAATTTTATCAGGTAATGAATGAGAAATCAGCAATTGAAATTGGCAAGTTTTAAAGAACAAAGCTGAATAAAGAATGACCCAAACTATTCTATTGCCATTTGCCTTTTTGACTATTTATTTGACTTGTAAAAGGTATAATTCCACTAGTTATCACTAAAGGACTGATTATGAACACTAAAACACAAATTTCCAATACTTGAAAACTGATTAAAAGCTATTCCCAAACACTCCTTTAACTGCTATGATCAAGATTTTACAAAGGCTTTTTAAGTACTGGATTGAACTGATTCAAAAGCTATAACAGACTTGTTTCAATGGACAAAATGAAAGCTATTAAAACTGAAATCAAGCAATTACCAAGTCTAGAACAGTAAGTAAACTATAAGGCTAACAAGTAACTGAAATGATGCAGAAACTACAACTCAGAACACAAGTATGCAAGATTAATGCTACAAACACACTAAGATCAATCAAACAACAGCAACTAACAATTATATCATATAGCCATCAAATTTATACTAGGAAAATTAGCATGCAAAGACTTGTTAAGTGGAACAAAAATAAGCACTTTAGAACCTAATGTAGAAATCCTTTGGGAAGAAGAGGAGCGCTGAGCTCTCTTGCCCTAGTGATAACCACCACCTATCACTAGTATTCAACAAAAATCTACCAACAATCAACTGCAAATCATCAAACTGCTTGTAATCTTCAAATGAACAATGGAAAGAACAAATCTTGATCAAACAGCTATCAATCTCCACAAATGTCAGTTATGATCTATAGTTGATCATAACAAACATCAAACAGCAACAACACTATCCAATTGAAGCAAGATCAAACTGGAATTTGAAGAACAGAATTTGGCGGGAAAAAGGTAATTTGAATTTTATTGAATGAATTCAGTTACAAAGGTGGTTACAAGCTACTAACTAACTAACTGACTCAAGAGTTTGTCAGACTCTTGAGTAGTTAGAGGAAAAGTGAGGGAAAAAGGAAAGGGAAAATTGAACTATGTGTTTTTACAATTTTAAGCTACTCCCAAAAATGAAGTACAAGCTATCTATTTATAGGCATGAGAGGAGAGTTAGTTGGAGTTGGTGACGTGTCAGAACCAGTAATAACTTGCCACGTGGAAAAATTCTGCATTTGGCACTTGAAGGTATGAACAATGATTTGGGTGTTTTTGATTGAGTGAGTGATATGTTAATTGGATTGCACCGTTGAACTCGTCTCTCCAAAACGATCATCTTTGGTGTTTATATCTTCTCATGAAATGGCTTCTATCAAAATCCCGATCCTGGCAAATTTTTCTTGTGAAGAAGAAGACACGTGTCACTTCCTGGTTGGCTTAAAAGATGTCACACGGATTAAACTGTTTGGATCTTGTAATAAATGTGGCGGCAGTTAGTGGATATTAAATGGGCTGAAGTGGCAATCCGTGTGAAGCACTTTCTCTCTTCCCATTGGCTAAATTCTTGACACATGGATTAAACTTGCATATCTTTCCAAAGTTGGCAGATTTGGTCCCTATACTTGGCAGATTCTTATTTCAAGCTAGGATCTTCATTCCTTTGTCATTTTTGGTCCTTTAACTTCCATAACTTGTACAAAATGGTCCTTTGACTGAGTTGACTTGATAGTTGACCATGTTTGACTTGAATCTTGACTTTTACATTATTTGCACTTCTAGTCCTTCATCTTTCATAACTTGTCAAGATAGGTCCTTGAACTTCAAAGTCTTGTCACTTTTGATCCTCTTTTGTCTTTTTCATCCATTTGAGCTTGATTTTTCCTTGTTTGCTTGAAAATGTATCTTCTTACCTACAAAAGTGCACACAAACACAAACATACCACATAATACTGTTTTTGCCAAATAATTTGGTATTTTGCTTCATGTTTTAGGGTTATTTGTTGATAAAAGGATATGAGTTTAAGCTCATATCAAATTCCCCTACACTTGAGCATTGCCATGTCCTCATGCCATATTATATTTCAAGGCTTAAAAATTACATTTCCCTCATAATTAATCCACCTTGGCCATATGAGATGCATCTATACTACTCTAAACTAGATGATGCATGCTTTTGACTTTTAATAATGCAATGAATCAAAATACAATTCTATCTATATCTTTTTGATTTTTCTTGAAATGGTTTTGATGGAAATAACTCATAAAGAATTCAATGACTTAGATTAGGGCTTGGATACCATGAACATTTATCACCCTCAAGTTTCACTTTCCCCATACCAAGCTTATAAATGGGATCATTGCATTCTCAAGTAAAAAGTGCATCAACTTATTCATGACAATTAAATGTGGAACCGGTTATTATTTGAGCAAATTGCTTGTGGGCAAATTTGTCATTATTCAAGTGTGAAATATAAGAAGTGTAAAATCCAAAAATAAGGAAGCACGGTTTTAATCCTAAGTAATCTTCTCATCCATTACTTGAAAAACCGCTCACAATTAATACAAGTCCGTATTAAGAGTAATAAGTCATTCGCCTTATGTGTAAAATCCTCATGTCATGCTTTCATAAGTAACTACACACTCGCTAAGAAAAGAAAAATAAAACTCACGCAATAATTTACATCCGCATCTTTTTGAGATTTTGGATCTTCAACCCCGCAACCCGTCAAGGTAATATTGGATTGGAGCAATCTATTGAATCCCCGCAACCCGTCAAGGTAATATTGGAACTCAATAGTCACTATAATTAACACCACACTGCCCCTCTTGGGAGTCTTGCATTATTTTTTTTTTCTTTTTCTTTTTTTTTCTCTAGCCACTCATTTTTTTTCATAAGCCGCTCTTATTTTTCTTTATTCCTCACCAAGAAATTTGCAAAGAAGAAAAGGAAAAACACCCGCTAAATATGGAGCATGACATAAGTCTAGTACACATAAAACGTGCTAACTTAGAATCTTAAGACGTACTCATATCAACCATAAATGATTAGCCAAAAATGCATAAGAGATTACAAACCAATTAAAACCGTACTTGATTATTTATTAACAATTATATACATGCGAAGAAAATAGAGGTCAAGAAGAGAAGGGTTAAGCCACAAGTAATTGCCATGAAGTCTATCTAGCCCTTTTACACTTGCTTCAACTCTATCATTTCCCATTCTCCACAAATTTAAAATTTCAAATAATGAAATTGGTGGAAGCTTAGCCTAATAGACCAATGAAGGACTACATGGTTAAGGCTACTAGCTAGAGAGTGCTAAAATAAGCAAACTCGGGCTGAGTCAAAATATCCATGGCGGGCCTAATATGTCAAAGAAATCTAAACTTGTTAAAACCATGTTTTATTTTATTTTTTCCTTTTTATATATTTTGATGAAAAACAAATATATAAAATGCAAATGTGATATGCAAATGAAAAATGATTGATGCAAAAATTATGAATGCATATTTTTGGTGGCCAAAGTAGATCAAAAATTTGAAAAATATTGAAAATTCATTTTTTCCATGTTATCATGCAAGACAATGACAAGTTCTAGGTAAGGTCACTTCGATAGAAGACCCCCCTACACTTAAGCTAAACATTGTCCTCAATGTTTAAGAGCATGGAAGTATAAAAACTTCCCCTACACTTATGACAATGAATAGACTTTGCTTAACCCAAGTTAAGGAAAGGACTACTATTAGTGAAATCATGTTTAAGCACAAGGTGTCAATGAAAAATCACTAAAGTAACGAAGTGAACCGGATACAAGGGCCTCCTCCATAAGCTCCAAAGCATGAGATGAGTGAGCAACCCTACAAACAAGCATGAAGACAAAAGAAGGTCTCCCCTACACTTATCTCCAAATCTATGCCTTTATTTCTAACCTACAACACTCTAAACCTAGTTATACGATGCTTGAGTTAATGAGTCTCTAGCTCGACTCGTCCCACACTTAAAAGTGTCTAAAACCTATCATGGAGAAGAAAATGTTTGCCTTTGTTAAGAAAAAATCTCCATGATGAGGTAAAACAAGTGTTCATTTATCAAAACTCCATAAATATCCCCCAGGATCAAATACATAATTACCCTCCCACTTATAACACAAGCCAACAACTAGCTTCCCAATCATTAGTGAAAAGAATGAGGTGTAGTTCTCTAAAATGGTTTCCCATATGTTCTCCCCAAGGTGATGGTGTAAAGTTCTCAAATCTTTCACAAGGGTTCCTTTTGTTGCATCAGAAGGATACTGAGATGATTTAGCAAGCTCTATGCCAGGATCAAAAATCCGTTCCTTAATGGGAAAACAACAAGTGTTGGTTGCCTTAGAAGATTCTCCTTTGTAGTTCACATGGTGAGAGAAAGGTTGTAAAGTGATTGGTTGTAGAAAGGTTGGGGTGGACAAAGAAGGTAAAGGATCTTCAAGCAATAAAGATTCTAGATAGAGTATGTCCCCTTCCTCATCAATGTAACCAAGAGTATACTCAAAAGATATATCCTCCAATAAAAACTCATCACTCTCATCAGTGATAGAATCCTCCTCATCACCATAAATATCATAGATTGGTCTATCAAAGATGGGTGATCCCTCAAAACCAAAGGAAGTATGATCATCAACAAATGGAGAGTCATAAGTAGAAAGCTCATCATCACTATAGTCATCATATGTTGGTGAATCACAAAGAAAAGATCCCTCATTACTTAAGTCCTCATCAAAGTGATTAGTATGGTGGAAAAGTGGGGTGTCATATGGAATTTCACTAAAGTTTAGCTCTTGAGGTTCATGAAAATCCAAAGAGGAAGTAATGGAAGCAATGGTCTCAATATGAGGGTAATCATAGTCTCCACTTGAGCAAGCTTCATAAAAGTACTCATCACAAACTTCATCAAGGAGATCATCTTGTGTTTCCTCCTTATGTACAACATCAATATGTTTTACCGCTTCGGGCTCATTAGACTTTTTGGACAACTTCCCCATGTTAAACACAACTCTCTCATCTCCTACCCGCATTGTAAGTTCTCCTTCCGCCACATCGATTAAAGTACGACCCATCCTCAAAAATGGCCTACCAACAATCAAAGGCACTCTAGGATCCACATCATAATCAACCACCACAAAATCCGCGGGAAAAGTAAACCTATCAACCCCAACAAAAACATCCTCCGCAATTCCCACCGGATAAGCTATAGTACGGTTGGCCAACTCAAGAGTCATCTTAGTAGGAGTGAGCTCGGGAAGTGAAAGTCTCTTCCAAACCGATAATGGCATAAGATTTATGCTTGCTCCTAAATCCGCTAAAGCCATACAATTTTCCACCCCCGGGAAATTGCAAGGAATCAAAAATCTCCCCGGATCTCCAAGCTTAGTAGGCAACTTCTTAAGCAAAACCGCGGAGCAATTTTCATTCAAAGAAGCATTAGGCAAATCCACCAATCTTTCCTTGTTAGAAAGCAAGTCCTTAATCATCTTAGCAAACTTAGGCATATTGGCTAAGGCTTCCGCAAAGGAGATATTGATGTTAAGTTGCTTGAACATCCTCAAAAAGTTAGAAACTTGGATATCATCCTTGTTTTTAAGCTTTTCTTTTCTCAATCTTGAGGGATAAGGAAGACTTGGTTTTGGTTGTGGTTGAGGTGTGGATGAAGGCTTTTCCTTATTGAGTGTTTCATGAATGGGCTTTGAAATTGGAGGAATGGGAGCATTTTGAGGTGGTGAAGTAGAAGTAGAAGGCTTGTCACAAGTAGGAGCACAAGTGGGTTGAACAATAGTAGATTTAGGAGGTGAAGGATCCTTTGTTGTTGTACCACTCCTTGTTGTAATAGCATTAACATTGGCCCTAGGGTTTGTTTGTGTGTTGGAAGGTAAAGCCCCTTGTGGTCTTTGAGTTACCGCCATTAAAACCTTATTGAATTGGTCATTCATTTTTTTTTCTATAGCTTGGAATTTCCTTTCATTCTCTTGATTCATCTTTTGCAAAAGATCCATTGTGTTAAACTCTTGTGGCACATACCCTTGAAAACCTTGAGGTTGGAAAGGTAAAGGTTGGGAGTTAAATCCTTGATTTGGTGGATAAAAGGTATTAGCTTGAGGTTGAAATTGATTGGGTGCCTTGTAGTTATTTCCTTGGTATGGTTGTCTTTGCCCTTGATTCCTTGCTAAAATTTGAGGAGGATTTTGTGGAATTTGGGTGGGTGGTTGGGGTGGGAAGCCGGGTGGAGTAAGGTAATTTTGGGATTTGTAAGAAAGGTTATTTGGATTGATGTTAGGCTTGAAGTGTTCACGGTGTTCCTCTTGATAAGCATAGCATTCCCCTTGATATCCTTGCACCTTATCACATTGTTCATAAGAATGGGGACCTCCACAAGTAACACAAGAAATGGTGATAGCATTCACATTATTTGAGGAATTGTTCAATGAAACGGTCTTAAGGGCTTGAACTATCTCTTGAGTCATTTCTTGTTGTCCTTGTTTGACTTGTTGAAGGATCTCTTGGTGATATTTAAGGAATTGGTTATCACAAGGTGTTTGAGAAGTGTTTTGGATAACATGAACTCTTTCTTCAAATGGATTGTTTGTTTGAACCATTGCCTTAGTCTCAATAATGTTCAAAGCCTCGTGGTATGTCTTGAAAAGAATACTCCCTCCCGCAGAAGCATTTAGTGAATCTTGGTGGTGAGGTTTAAGGCCATTGTAGAAGGTATTGATTTGGCTTAGATCATCCATTCCATGGTTAGGGCATCGCCTCAACAACTCACTATACTCTTCCCAAGCATCACCAAAGGATTGACTAGGTTTTTGTGTAAAGCCCATAATCAAATTCCTCAAAACCATAGTCTTTTGTGGAGGAAAGAATTTGTTCAAAAACTTAGTGGTAAAATCATCCCATGTGGTGATACTATCGGGTGGTTGGGTGTCTAACCAATGCTTAGCACTCCCATCTAAGGAAAATGACACTAACATCAATCTAATGACCTCAGGTGGAACCCCATTATGCTTAATGGTATTGCAAAGTGAAAGGAATCTCTTAAGGTGAGCATGGGGATCCTCATTTTGTTTTCCAAAGAAAGGTGATGAAGAAACCATATTGATCATAGATGTATGTAGCTCAAATGTGTTAGCGGGAAAGTCGGGAATCTTAATGGCACTAACATATCCATGAATGTTGGATTGCATACGTTCATACAAAGTACGATTATCAATAGCCATGGCTTCTTGTGGTGGTGACAAAGCACGATTCTCGTGATCGGCTTGGTGGACGGTGGTGGTCTTACTCTTTCTCTTTTTCTTCCTTTTCGGAGGAAGAGGTTGTACACCAATCGGTATTTGTGCACGCCCGCGAGTGAGCATGCAACTCAATACGAGGAATGAGAGAGAAGCTCTCGAGTGACTTTGAAGAGAAATAGATTATCCTCTTCGAGTTTCAATATTAAATATCCACAAGAAAATAACAATATATGTAATACTACTTTGGGTGCAAGACCCTCAATGAAGCCTTCCTTCTTAGAATACTCCCAAGTGAACGGGGGGTTAGGTGGCGCGAAGCACTTAAGTACCTATTGACCCTTAGATGGCATTTTATAGCACATCGCCTTTCTATTCACTTAAATGTTCGTATTCTTCGAATTGTTGCTTATTGAGAGTATTTATCTATTCTTGCTTTATTTTGTTTGATCGATACGCGTGTCAAGGACCGGAACGCCCCTCAACACGGTGTATTGCCTCGGCAATACTTATGGAAGATATGTAGATTGATTGTTCTTATACGTATACGTATTTACTTATAATAATATATGGAAAATATTTTTGTATTTATGAGTTTTTTAAAGGAAAATACTATATGTACATAAAAACCGAGAGAATCCAATAATATATATATTTTTGGGTGCAATCTCTTAGGAAAAAGATTGCTTTTTGGATTTTTTAATTTTTTTGGTCAATTCTTTAGGAAAAGAATTGTTTTGTTAATTTTTTAGTTTTTATATATTTTTATATTTTTGATTTTTTTATTTGTTTTTGATTTATGATACGTAAAAATAACGTTCACAAAATGAACGGATCCCAAAAGCCAATGAAAACCGTCAATCGATAGTCTCTCGTGTAGTCAAAGAACCGGCAGCGGCGCCATTTGAAATGTGGTATAATGCAAGTTCGTTTTCTCAGTTCTTAACCAATAGAAAGTCCAATCAATATCAGATTTATTATTGTTCTTGGTTGTTCAAGCTTGCTTGGTAATCTATTGCTAATTCAAACAACACTATTTAAAAATAAAAAATATTAAACTACTTATATGTAAAACAGATTGCAATTACCAAGTTTTTATTCAAGTAAAGTCTAAAATGCAAAATATAAAACTAAAAGGACTGAAAATGTAATTTCTATGAAATGAAAATGCTTGAAATGTAAATTCTACAAATATAGGGACTAAAAATGTAAATCTGAAAACTATGAGGATTAAAAATGCAAAATCAATAACAAACTAACTAAAAATGTAACAAAATAACAAATTTCTAACTGAAATCTAACAAATCCCAAAGTCCAGGGACCAAGATTAAGCAAACCCTAATTTCTTGAAAGATTAGCCAAGTTTACAAAACTGACAGAAAAGAAGGGACTAAAGTGCAATTAAGCTAAGTGTTTAACTAAAAACGGGACAAAAGCAAGAATAAGCTCGTTTGAGCTTATTACTCAACCAAATCTAATGAAACCACTTGCAAAAGACTTCTAATTCAATTTCAGCTACGTGTGTTCAAGGAATTAGGCTATAGATCAAAAATAAGCAAAAGAGTGCTTATTGATAAGCACAAAATAAGCTACAGCTTATTCCAATCAGTCACAACCTGATTTTTATAATGAAACTGATTAAGCACTTGATTACAAGAACGGGAAATCAAACTAGAAACATTTTCATCCAGTAATGAACTAGAAATCTGAAATAAGCTCTTTTGAGCTTATGTTGACCAAGTTTGACCAACTTTTTGGAAAAAAACTCAAAACTTCAAAAATCAATATTCAATACTTTCTAACTAGATTGGTGAAAGAAAATCATGACTTTTGTGAAGTGGATTAAGAGAACTAAGAAAACAGTAAGCACTTTATATCAGAGAATGGAATTTGCTCAGTCCTTGACCAAAAAGCTAATTCCTAGCTTAATTCTTAATACTGTAGAATTTCCTCTTAGAATCTGAAAGTTTATGATATAAGCTAGAACTAGAAACAAGTTTGAGGAAATTTTATCAGGTAATGAATGAGAAATCAGCAATTGAAATTGGCAAGTTTTAAAGAACAAAGCTGAATAAAGAATGACCCAAACTATTCTATTGCCATTTGCCTTTTTGACTATTTATTTGACTTGTAAAAGGTATAATTCCACTAGTTATCACTAAAGGACTGATTATGAACACTAAAACACAAATTTCCAATACTTGAAAACTGATTAAAAGCTATTCCCAAACACTCCTTTAACTGCTATGATCAAGATTTTACAAAGGCTTTTTAAGTACTGGATTGAACTGATTCAAAAGCTATAACAGACTTGTTTCAATGGACAAAATGAAAGCTATTAAAACTGAAATCAAGCAATTACCAAGTCTAGAACAGTAAGTAAACTATAAGGCTAACAAGTAACTGAAATGATGCAGAAACTACAACTCAGAACACAAGTATGCAAGATTAATGCTACAAACACACTAAGATCAATCAAACAACAGCAACTAACAATTATATCATATAGCCATCAAATTTATACTAGGAAAATTAGCATGCAAAGACTTGTTAAGTGGAACAAAAATAAGCACTTTAGAACCTAATGTAGAAATCCTTTGGGAAGAAGAGGAGCGCTGAGCTCTCTTGCCCTAGTGATAACCACCACCTATCACTAGTATTCAACAAAAATCTACCAACAATCAACTGCAAATCATCAAACTGCTTGTAATCTTCAAATGAACAATGGAAAGAACAAATCTTGATCAAACAGCTATCAATCTCCACAAATGTCAGTTATGATCTATAGTTGATCATAACAAACATCAAACAGCAACAACACTATCCAATTGAAGCAAGATCAAACTGGAATTTGAAGAACAGAATTTGGCGGGAAAAAGGTAATTTGAATTTTATTGAATGAATTCAGTTACAAAGGTGGTTACAAGCTACTAACTAACTAACTGACTCAAGAGTTTGTCAGACTCTTGAGTAGTTAGAGGAAAAGTGAGGGAAAAAGGAAAGGGAAAATTGAACTATGTGTTTTTACAATTTTAAGCTACTCCCAAAAATGAAGTACAAGCTATCTATTTATAGGCATGAGAGGAGAGTTAGTTGGAGTTGGTGACGTGTCAGAACCAGTAATAACTTGCCACGTGGAAAAATTCTGCATTTGGCACTTGAAGGTATGAACAATGATTTGGGTGTTTTTGATTGAGTGAGTGATATGTTAATTGGATTGCACCGTTGAACTCGTCTCTCCAAAACGATCATCTTTGGTGTTTATATCTTCTCATGAAATGGATTCTATCAAAATCCCGATCCTGGCAAATTTTTCTTGTGAAGAAGAAGACACGTGTCACTTCCTGGTTGGCTTAAAAGATGTCACACGGATTAAACTGTTTGGATCTTGTAATAAATGTGGCGGCAGTTAGTGAATATTAAATGGGCTGAAGTGGCAATCCGTGTGAAGCACTTTCTCTCTCCCATTGGCTAAATTCTTGACACATGGATTAAACTTGCATATCTTTCCAAAGTTGGCAGATTTGGTCCCTATACTTGGCAGATTCTTATTTCAAGCTAGGATCTTCATTCCTTTGTCATTTTTGGTCCTTTAACTTCCATAACTTGTACAAAATGGTCCTTTGACTGAGTTGACTTGATAGTTGACCATGTTTGACTTGAATCTTGACTTTTACATTATTTGCACTTCTAGTCCTTCATCTTTCATAACTTGTCAAGATAGGTCCTTGAACTTCAAAGTCTTGTCACTTTTGATCCTCTTTTGTCTTTTTCATCCATTTGAGCTTGATTTTTCCTTGTTTGCTTGAAAATGTATCTTCTTACCTACAAAAGTGCACACAAACACAAACATACCACATAATACTGTTTTTGCCAAATAATTTGGTATTTTGCTTCATGTTTTAGGGTTATTTGTTGATAAAAGGATATGAGTTTAAGCTCATATCATGGGTATTTGATCGTAACCATGAAAACCACTTTAAATTCTAACAAAGTGTTTGAAAAACATTTAACACCTTGCTAGTTTTGTCGTTTCAGAAATGCTCCCCCTTCACATGTGCATCGATAATCGAAAGTGTTTCGCACATGTAGGTAAGAGTTAAATTGCTTGAGTCTTATATAAGATCACATTTTAATCACATTTTCTCCCCCTATCTCTAATATATAAAATCTTTTGATATTAGAGATACCAAATTTGATTAAAATATATTTTTAAAAATAGTCTTGAAAATCTTCGGGAGAAAGATGTGTTAATCTTTTGCATGAAGTTGAATTGCTCCCCCTCAAAAATTGATCCAATGGAATTGTCATTACGAGGATTTGATCCACATTAAACTTTTGAGGATAGGAGTTTTTGAACACACAATTTTTGAAAGATTTTGAATATCATTGAGAAATTCTTGAAAAAATTATGTTCAACGCTTTTTGAAAAATCAATTCTTTTTGACGAAAAGGTTTTTCTAAAGCATAAACTTGAGTTCATAGACTTTGAATGTCTTGACGAATCCACTCAAGTGTAAGAAGATTTAACTTCTTTTGCTAACGGTAAGAGTACAAAAGCGTACACTCCCCCGTGAATTTAGATCCGGGTTGCAATCTGGAAGTGATTACAAGCCATTGTGTTGAGCTCAAAACGTGGAATGTTTTGTGACAAGCTCAAACCAAGATAGATTGCTCTACCCGTTGTTGGAAATATTGTCCAAAATAGACAGTTTCTTTTTAAAAAGATAGAAATGACATGTTTTGAAAAATATTTACAACTTTCATTCGAGCTTTATGTACACACCCGTGTCGTTATTGAGCGACATTTCTAGGTACGTCCATATTATCGATACTGAAAGACATGTCGAGAAGAATATTTTTGGATTTTGAAAGATTTTTAATTTTGTGTTTTGTTTTTATATGTTTTATATTTTTGTATTTTGCTTTTTCAAAGGTATTTACAAGTAGATGTTTGATAGATGAATCAAGCAGGCTTCTTTGCCAGAACCTCCAGTTCTGCTAGAGTCAAACATCTCATACCAATTTGCCTAACAAGATACGCAAACCTCTCTTTCGAAAGAGATTTTGTAAACAAGTCAGCTAATTGGTAATCAGTTCCAACAAAGTATAACTCAACAATACCCTTTTCAACTTCTTCCTTAATGAAGTGATATCTGACATCAATGTGCTTCGTGCGGGAATGCTGTACCGGATTGCAGGAGATGGCTATGGCAGACTTTGAGTCACAGTACATAGGTACTTTATCAAAGTGGAAGCCATAATCCGTGAGTTGTGTTCTCATCCAAAGAACTTGAGCACAACACGCAGATAAAGACACATACTCCGCTTCGGCTGATGACAATGATGTGCAATCCTGCTTCTTGGAAGACCATCCCACAAGCTTATCTTGTCCTAGAAATTGTGCACCACCATAAGTACTTTTACGTGTATCAAGACACCCTGCATGATCAGAATCTGAATAGGCTGTTAGAAAGAAACCGGTTTCCCTCGGATACCAGAGTCCCATGTGAATGGTATTCTTAAGGTACCGAAAGATCAGTTTAACCTCCTTGAGGTGCCTTTCTTTGGGTCGTGCTTGATATCGTGCACAATAGCATGTAGCATGATGTATATCAGGTCTGCTTGCTGTCAAGTACATGTGGGACCCGATCATGGAACGATATCTCGTTTGATCTATGGGTAATCCCTCCAAATCAGCATCTAGGGATGTGGTTGATAATGGTGTCCCAACGGGGTCACATGATGACATACCATGCTTTGTGATTATCTCTTGACAATACTTAGCTTGGTTAATGAAGATACCACTTGGGGATTGGTGAACTTGAATTCCTAGAAAGAATTTTAGTTCGCCCATCATAGACATTTCAAATATGCTTTGCATTACTTTTTTAAACCATTTTGAAAGTTTTGGGTTTGTAGACCCGAAAATAATGTCATCAACATAAATTTGCACAAGCAAAATGTCATCCCCATATTTATAAGTGAACAAAGTTAAATCAATGGAACCTTTTGAGAAACCTTTGGAGACCAGAAATTTCGAGAGCTCGTCGTACCACGCCCTTGGAGCTTGTTTGAGTCCATAAAGTGCTTTGTGGAGACGATACACCTTGTCAGGATATTGAGGATTAACGAATCATTCCGGCTGTGTGACATAGACTTCTTCCTTCAAAGGACCGTTAAGAAACGCCGTCTTTACGTCCATTTGATAGATAATGAATCCCTTATGTGCAGCATAAGCAAGAAAAATCCTGACCGCTTCCATTCGAGCTACTGGTGCAAATGTTTCTTCAAAATTAATACCCTCTTTCTGTCCATACCCTTTAGCCACTAGCCTAGATTTATTCTTGATGATCGTGTTCTCTTCATCCATCTTGTTTTTCCAGATCCATCGAAGATTTAATGGTATTACATCGTATGGTCTGTCAACAAGTTCCCAGACTTTAAGTCTTTCAAATTGTTGAAGTTCATCCGTCATCGATTTAGTCCAAGCATGATCAGCCATGGCTTCTTTGATGTTTTTCGGTTCGGCTGAACTCACGGCGAGTGCGAACATACAAACATCGCCATCGGTGTGAAGCTGTCGTCTTGTACGAACGGGCTATGAAGGGTTTCCTATTACGTGAACCAAAGGATGATCTTGGGTCCAGTGATGTGTTGAAGGATGTCGTTGGTAAAACGTATGCATATTTGACGGATCAACATGGCGAGTAGAAGACTCTCCAGTTTCGTGTACCGGTGTACCGAATGGGTTGATAAATTCGTCTTCATCAGATTATGCATCGTCTGCTTGATTTGTGTTCTATGGAGCAATAACAATATTTATGTAGGATCGATTGTTGAAGTGATATTCTGAGGAGGTAAATTTGCAGCAACCCGTGTTGAAGTAGATGAAGTTGTATCCGGTTGTTGACGATGATCAGTATCATCATTCTTATCATGAGTGACAGCAGAAGATTTTGATACAACTTGTTTCTCCCCCGTGAAATATTCATCATACATTGGTCCATATAACATTTCCAACTCTTCAATTGTCGTGTCTACTGTCATATCAGCTCTAGGAACATTTTCTGGAACCAGCGTTCAACTTGACGATTCATTTCTGTGGTCTTGAGTTCCGAGTTCCGTGTGATTGTGAACGGAAGTCGTTTGTCTTTGTGGATCGGGACTTAAACTGTTTTGTTCAAGTTCCATTTCTTGTAATTCATAAAATCGAATGTGAATGGTCTCGACAATCAATTTTGTTCTCTTGTTGTATACTCTATATCCCTTTGACTGAGTTGCATATCCCAAAAGAATACATGCATCACCTTTCTCTTTCATCTTTTCCAAATTTTCACCATCTCGAATAATGTAACAAGTACATCCAAAAACATGAAGGTGTTTGAGTGAAGGTTTTCGATCATGAATTATGTGATATGGTGTATTTTCGTGTCTTTGGATAATTAAAGAACGGTTTTGTGTGTAGCATGCGGTTGACACGGCTTCGGCCCAAAAGTATAGTGGAAGTTTTGAAGCGGATAATAATGTTCGAGCAGCCTCAACTAAAGTACGGTTTCATCTTTCAACAAGTCCGTTTTGTTCGGGTGTTCGAGCAATAGACGTTTCATGTTCAATCCCTTCGGTTTCAAAATAGTTTCTCAGTTCTGAATTCAAAAATTCTGTACCTTTTTCAGTACGAACCACTTTAACTTGAGCTTGAAGACCACGTTGTATCAGTTTAAGGAAGCTGATGAGAACATCGGGTGTTTCATCCTTGGATCTCAAGAAGTGAGTCCATGTGTACCTTGAGTAACCATCGACAATTACCAGAATATATTTCTTTACATAGATACTCTGAACACGCATGGGACCACACAGATCCATATGGAGAAGATCTAACCGTCCTTTTGAGCTTGGTGTAGTCTTTGTTTTGAAGCTACTTCTTTTAGCTTTACAAAGTTCACAAGAAGAACAAAGATGATCTTTGATGAATTTTAAACTTGGAAGGCCTCTCACAATATCTTTCTTGGAAAGCAAGTTGATGGTATCAAAATTGAGATGAGAAAGACGTTGATGCCATAACCATGCCTGAGTCGATGAAGCTTTAGCCATGAAGCAAATTGGAGTTGATGAATTTGTATCTTGTAGTGAAATTGTGTAAAGATCAGTACCCCGTGTACCGGTAAGTAAATCATTCCCATCATAATCACGAACAAAACATGTCTTCTTTCTGAAAGCAACCTCCAAATCCGCATCACAGAATTGACCAACCGAGAAAAGATTGTGATTGAGCCCTTCGACGTAGTATACCCTTTTAATCGTGATATTCCCCTGAACCAAATCTCCATATCTTAGGATCGGTGCAAATTGATCATTTTCGAATCGGACCGTACCCAGGAACTTCTCCACGGAGTTAATTAGAAGCTTGAGATTCCCGTCATGTGCTTCGTGCATCCGGAGTCCAGTATAAAGAGAATTATTTGTATCACCTGCATAAGAGTTAGAACACGGTGGAGCATTTGCTAAATTGGATACCACAGTATTTGTGATTATAGAATCATTAGTGTCCTTAGCAACATTTAAAGGCATACTAACACTCGTAGTCACATTTTCTGTCCTAACATTAGGAATCCATTTATATCCGGGAGGACATTGATCACCAAACCATCATTTCCAAGACTTACTAGCAGACTCATATAATTCCTTAATTTTGCTTCTAGGGATCTTAGTGGTGGAGTCTGATGCATTACTTTCTTAGTGGGGGTGGCACCAGAATGGTTCATCTTGCGTTTGGGTTGACTAGCTCTAATAGGCATTGCAACTTGCTTCTTAGTTCTAGTATCTACGTCTTTGACTTTATTCATAGCACACATGGAATGATTAGCATTAGCACACTTTCAACATCTGACACAAACAAATTTCACATTCATAGCATTCAAATCATTCACAACATTCAAATCGTCATTACATGCGATAACAGACTTTTTATTCTTAAAAACATTCAAATTCCTAGGGTGTTCTTCTACTTGCTTCATCTTCCCTTGATTCTTGTGTTTCCAGACCTTATCATTCACTTGAGTGCTCTTAAGCTGAGGTCGGCTAACACTAGTAGTGGAGACTATTCCTGTAGTAGAAGACACACGAATATTAGTGTTTCTAGAAGTCTGAGGCGAGTGAGTATCTTTGTTTGTGGGCTTAGTGGACATTCTATACATCCCTGGTTTAATGACATTATTGTGCTTAACGCTTGGTGCTATAGGATTTCTTATGGGTTGATTCTGTGGTAACCTTTCCTTTCCATCCATCTTGGGGGCAAACACAGGTTTTGCAAACGAGGAATTTGATAAAGCAGATGGTTTTCCCAAGATAGAGGATCTATTTACTTTAGAGGCATTGGGTTGTCTAACAACAGGGTTCTTAATGCTAGGTTCCACGATTTTCCCACCCATTTTAGCAACGAGTTTCTGCAACTCTGCTATCGCTCTGTCCCTGTCTTGTAATTGAGCTTTCAACCCTTTAATTTCCAAATTCTGTTCAGTCATTTCTCGAAATGTTTGGGAAAGTTTTTCTTGCAATTTATTATTATGTGGAAAACTACCAACGTCTTTTTGCAAAGCAAGTTCAAGTGAATGACAATGTTTTTGAAGGAAATCAGTTTTGTGTTGAAGTAACTCAAAATCCTTTTTGTCAACATTTTCTTTTCGTTTCGAAAGCTCAATTTCAAGTCGTTCACATTCTTTGATCTTATCAAGATATTGGCATGCAACTTCAGAATATTCATCAATATCAGCACAAGATGTAAAATAAGCACACATAACATCTTTAGAAACGCATTCTTGCAAGAGTAAATCATATTCATCTGAGAAATCAGACTTCTCCATTTGAAGATCATCAATGTGTTTCTCAAGAGATTCAACATATTTTAAATCATCATACATTTCAGTCCAAATGAACTCCTCAAGTTGAAGAACAGTTTCTTTAATCAACGCCGTGTTTGGAATTAAGAGTTCTTTGACAAGCAAGGTAATATCTTGAGGAATCGGACGTGTCCACTCAGCATTTTCACGTTTTGCCCAGTCTCTTTCAACAATAGATTTAACATTATCTATGTGATGTTTAAGAATACCTAATGTTTTCCTACTCTTGCTTTTAGATTCATCTAGAGGGAGGTAGTTTATGTATTTGTAAACATTAGATTTCTTAGGGGCAAATGCTTTCTTCCATTGAATTCTCTTTTGTTTGCATTCTAGAAACACTTCCTCACGAGTTTTCTGAGCTTGTTTGTTGAAAAGACCATAGAGACTATTCTCATAAGCATAATTATACGGTTTTACAAACTCTTTATTGACAAGAGGTTGACTATCATCATCCCAAAGGGCAGTCTCTTCACTATCGGCACTAACAGGCATGCAATCAAGATTGGTCCTTTCAGTCTCATCAAGATAAAGACACGGGTTCGCAGCTTGAGCTTTGGCAAGGTACTCAGGACTTGCAAAGCTAGCTTAACCCTTAAACATGGAAGGGGGTGCCAACATTCTTACGGATTGAATAGAATCATGCGTTTTATAAACAACTTTCTTCAAAAATTCGACTTGTGCTTCTAGTTTTGTTACTTTTTCAGTTTCTTTATCATATCTACTTTTGAAGTCTTGTTTTAACGCATCTACCTCTTGTTTCTTATCCTCAAGAATTTTAGTAGAATCAGTAGTTGTCATAGAGAGCTTTTGTTCAAGTTCATTAACTTTGGTGTTGGCAAGGTACGTTTTTTGGCGTTCATCCATTAAGAAAACATTATATTGACGCTTCTCTTTTGCTAATAACTCAAGAGTTGTATTATATTTGTTTTCAAAATCGTCCTTTTGACTTTTTAACGCACTTCCCTTGTACCCCTCAAGCTCTTTGGTTTTCTGAAGGAGCTCATCTCTATAGCTTTCAGTCATCTCAGTAGATTTGATAAGAGCAGCTTTGCATTCTTCAAAACTTTGAGTGAGCGTAGCGTGTGCCTTCTTTAATTGCTTTTGACTCTTTTTATTTTCAGTGACATCTTTTTTTTTTAAGTAGCAATTAAATTAGCAAGCGCAATACGTTCCTCTTCATCATATTCATTTGCATGTTGATCATCCTCGGACTCATTATTGCACATGTCTAATGAATCGGGTGTGGTATTGCTATCAACCGTTTCCATCATACACGTGTCATTAATGGCAATGGGTAGATCACTATGCTCAGGAATATCACCAAACACATTATATTAATCAGTAGTGTATACCTTATCGATTGGCTCAGTGTCAAAGATAGGACCATTTTCATCTTCAGTGACTTTGATAACTTCTTCAACCTTTGCCATGTACGAGTAATGTGCATCGAGCTCTTGATCAGAATCTTCATCATCAATATCATCAAGCATTGCTCCTTCCTCAGTTGACAATTTAACCCCTGCTTCCATTTTCTTGCATAGCAGCATCTTTTCCTTGTGATAGCTGGAGTCTCTAACCCTTTTCGGCTTCCTGCATTCCTTTGCCATATGCCCATAACCTTGGCAATTAAAACATTGAATCCTACTCTGTTGAACCACTTGAGTTCCAACAGTTTCCCTATTCCCGGTAGTAGCAGCAATCCTCTGAGTATCATACTTGGCAGTTTGTCGATCATACCTTGCAGAACCCTCAACATGTGTTGGATTATGTCGATCATACCTAGAAGGACTTTCACCACGTCGACGTGTGTCATACCTTGGAGGACTCTCAACATATCGGTTATTTGTGTTATATGATGTACGAAGATTGTTGTTGGTGGGTTTATAGATTTTCTTGTAAGTCTTCATTATGAAAGCAATTTGTTGTTTCATCTCTCGGTTCTTTTGAGCTTGATCTTCATCACTATCTTCTTCAGATGAGGAATCAGATGGTGGTGATGGTGCTCTTGGCACTTTACCTCGAGATTTTGTAGAAGATGAAGACTTAGATGATGTGGAAGATCGTGGTGAAGATGATGTAGTGGAGTATGGCTTAGGAGCACGAGAGTGATGATCTTGAACATGTTATGTGGTAGTCACTAAAGCAAGTGGATTAGCCGTCTTGGTAACACGTTCAGCTCGAATCTCATTTGCTTCATTCTGAAATTGCTTCAAGATATCAAAGAGTCGATATGATACCTCGTCTAACTTTTCTTGTTGTTTCACTAAAGTGACGAACCGTGTCCACTCGGGTTGAAGTTGTTGAAGAAATTGAACATTGACTTGCATGGTGGAGACTTGCAGATTATTTCTTGTCATGTCATTCATCATCTTATAAAACCTGGAGTAGTAAGAGTCAATTGATTCTCCATCCCTTGAAGTAAACTTGCCAAAATTCCAAAACAAGTTTGTTTTGACATCTTGTTTGTTGAGTGATTCTCCTTGTTGCAAGCGTTCAATAGCAGTCCACATTTCATGTGCTGTCGGGCATGTATCAACCGTTGAGTAAATATCATCTCCAGTCCCACTTAAAACCATATAGATGGCTTCCTTCTCCGCATCATGCCAAGCACAA
Organism: Glebionis coronaria; assembly: GCA_025667525.1. Taxonomy (NCBI): domain Eukaryota; kingdom Viridiplantae; phylum Streptophyta; class Magnoliopsida; order Asterales; family Asteraceae; genus Glebionis; species Glebionis coronaria. Next base: position 156,139,906 of record CM046876.1, read on the forward strand.
TTTTCAGGTGTAAGATCAGCTCTTGTTTCATCACGTTCACTTGCGGGTATTGGATCAGTAGTATCTGTGGCTGGTCTTGGAGGAATTGAGATCTTCTTGAATATATATGGTCCATGAGTAATACATTTCCTCAAGGCATCACCATTAGGTATTGTATCAAGGTATCGTATGAAACGTGATTGCCATTGAGCATACCGACCAGACACAAGCATTGGTGGTCTCTCTTTGTTACCCGCCACCATTATGTTGTTGTTCGTCACACGATATTCGGCAGTAGAATCCATCTCAATATTCTCTGAAATGATGAAGTGAATATGGATCTTAAGTAGATTTGTTGTGATCGATGTTGTGGTTTAAATTCCAAAAATTTCAATATTTCTCCAGTCCGACAATAAATTCACCAGTCCGACAAAACGGTAGACCAAAAATTTTTGTAATCGCCAAATTTTGAAATCGAGCTAGAAATGTCCTAAAACTAGTATGGAAAGTCTAAAAAACACTCAAACAAAATTTAGCAAAAACACAGCATCGGAATGTCCATCGGAATGTCCAAATCTGAATAACCTTGTCGGAATGTCCTTATCGGAATACCCAAATCGGAATGTCCCCCTTTATCGGAATACAATCGGAATCCCTTCGTCGGAATGATGTCGGAATGCCCTAATCGGAATGCAATCGGAATCCCTTTGTCGGAATACAATCGGAATCCCTTTGTCGGAATGCAGTCGGATTCCCTTTGTCGGAATACAATCAGAATCCCTTTGTCGGAATACAGTCGGAATACCAATTCGGAATGCAGTCGGAAAAGCTGGTCGGAATGTGATCGAAAACTGGTCGGAATGTTCAAACCCTTTTCCAATGCAACTGATCGGAATCACTAAGCCCTTTTCCGATGACACTGATCGGAATAATAGTACTGTTTCGAGATTTTTAGGTAAAAAGATGATATTTTCGACAAGAAACCCGTGATTTGAACCAACCAAATGCGACCAAATCCCTACCACAACTATGTAGAAGATTTATATCAAGATTTAGAGCATGGAAAACACAAAAAAATCTTGAATTCGAGATGATTATAAGAGAAAATCACACGAACCAAGTAATATCAACAACAAATCACAAAACTACCCCATGGTGATTGATACCAATTGTTGTCCTTTATTTTTGTGATGATTAAGCAAGGAAGAAAGAAAGAAAATAGATGAAGAAGAGATGGATTCCTAGAGAGAGAAATTAGTGAGAGAAAGTAGAGAGGAGGAGAGGATTAACTTGTTGAATATTAGATTAAGGAATGAATCAAGTGAATAACCAACCCTCCTAACATGCTAGGAGGGTAGTATATATAGTCCACCCATATGCGGGCTTTAATGGGCTATATATTGGACCGGGCTTGTCTTTTGGACTTTAATTAGTTTAAATCCAAGCCCGTAAACCACGACTAATTAACTACCTATTACAACGTTCTAACTAATGTTACAATAATAACCTATGACCGAGCATTCTTGTTTGACTCAATATTTTGTGGCTAACAATAACAACCGAGTCTTTTTTTATATACATATAAAATATTATAAAACGTCATAATCATCTACATTATATAAAAAAAATCAATGTTTTCAGACCCGGGTCGACCCGGCCGGATCAACCGGTTCCGGCCGAAAAAACGGGTCATATTGACGCGGGTTTCACATTTTCGAAACCCGGCTTGACCCGCCGGGTTTGAGGTGACCAGCGTTAACCCGGTTCTCGAGACCCGGCCGGGTTTTGATTTTTTCGGGTATTTTTATAAAAAAATATGTAAAATTAATGTATTTACGACGAAATTTTATTTTTACATATTATATTAGTTGCTAAACAACTTATATCTTTAATATACGAATGTTTTTATGGTTTTTATATACAATTTCTGTTAATTATTAAAAATATAAAAATAATTTGTTTTTTTAAACCGGGTTAACTCGGACCCGGTGGCTCGACCGGATCGATTTAAAACACGGGTTTTAAAACATTGAGAAAATTTTATCTTTTTGAGCACAAAACATAAATATATTCATTAATATATAACGTAATTATATTTGTTTAATACTATTGGTGGGTTCCTTTTTTTCTCTTGTAAATATGAACACCGAAAGGCCAATTGACTTTCTTGCCTCATCCTTCTTTTGCTAGGGATATTTAATCCTTTTGTTTTCTTGGAAGGATGATCACGACGGTATCATATTGATCTTATACTGATCTCGTATAGATGATATCGATTTTTTTCGGAGTATAAATTAATGGTATAGGTATTGTACCGAACGGAACTCGGATATCGGTACCGGTACCGAGAAATCGGAAATTTTCCCGTTTTTTTGGGAATTCTCGATTTTGTACCGGTTCCTTACCGAATTAGTGCTACCTAATTTTTTTCATCTAATTTTGTAGTACTGATATCGTACCGAACGGGATTCGAGTACCGAGAATCAATATAGTTTCGATACGGTGCCGATTCGATTTCGAGATTCAGGACGGAATGCTCGTACCTATTTCTTGGTATATATTACCTCCACAAGATGAATTGAAACAAAATGGACTGATCCCCTCTTTCTTTTCAAGTGCGCTTGGTTTTGTCCAAGGGACGAATTATAGTCATATCAATAGGAGTCTAAATTGAATAAAATTTTCAAACATAAATGGTCTAATTGAGTGAAAAGAAAAGGCCTGTAATGGTTGTCATCTAATTAGACCCAATGCACAAAGCGTAAACCAACAACAAATAATGAGACGTTATTGTGGACTGATGAGACTGCTTTTATACATAGTCTCATCGTCCAAATCGGGCTTAAAATGCATAAAATATCATTAAAACTGCCAAATATATGCTCGTGTTTGTTGCTTGTGTATTTTAGGTACATATATTGAGGAAATGACAAAAAGATCACAAGAAGCCAATCAAAAACGAACACGGGAAACGAAGCCGCACAATAAACCGGGCCCATATCTGGAATTTCCAAAAATGACCTTGAAGAATTGAAGATTGTCAAGTTTGGTCCCTCATCTTTGAAGACTTGTCACTTTAGGCCCTTGTAAATCTCAAATATTACAAGTGGGTCCTTAAAGTTTCAAGTTATTGCTTATTCAACCCTTGAAGAATGATGAAAGTACAAAAGAAGCCCTTGGAACAAGTTTGTAAAAAGGTTGTGCCAAAATTGACACTTTGGCAAACTTAAAAACAAAGGGAATGAAGTTCGGTAGTTGTTTTTACAAAGTGAAGGAAACAAGAACCTTTGGGGGCCAAAACTGCCCAGACAACAAACTCCCTCCCACCAATACAAACCTGACACCTCACCACTTAACCCGACCCTACCCATTTACCCTACCCATGCCCGTCCAAAACCCAACCAGCCCACAACCCAAACCCACCAGGTTTATTAAATAAACCTGGTCAAATGGTCAACATTTACTTCCCTCCAAACACTTTATTTAAAACTAATCACCCCCAAAACAAATCAAACCCTGCTAATCACTCCTAATTCACCCACATAAACCCTAATCCTAAAAACCTTAAAACAAAGGGGAAATTGTTAATTGTTTCCAGAATGATGATTAAACCTACACTAAACCAATCCCCCAACCAAGATTCCTTTCACAACATACCTATGTGACTGTGGGGACCTCCCCTGCACGTCACTTTCCTCCTCAAAACCTAAAACCGACAAGATGAACGTCCCTGATCCTTTTACTTGGTCCCAAAGGTTGAATGAACGCACAAGATTGCCCTTACAGCTTGCACATCACTCTCCATGGACATAAATCACATGAAGCACAAATTTGACCAAGATTCGTCCAAGGGCAAGACTGGAAATTTGAAGATTAGGGTTTAAGCATTTGTATATTTTATTCAAGTATCTAGAATCATCTATGTACGCCTATAAAAGGCACTAGGATTTTACTTTTCCTCTGGTTCCAGTTTTTAGCTTTCATAATTTGTAATTCCTATTTAGTAATATAAAAGATTGGTATTTGTGTTCAAAGTAATCCCTTTTTATAGTTATTAAAAGTTGTGTGTGTGTTTGAAAGCTAAGCTGTGTTCCATTTCTCTTGTAGTACAACACTGAATGTGTTATATGTTTAAAAATTTGGTGGTTTAAAAGTTTGATGTTTTCAGAAATCAATGAATATTGAGAAGTGAAAGTGGATTGGTATTCCTGGATTTCTGAGTTTGCATTTGGTTTTAAAAACGTGTTCAGGTTTTCAAAAATTGGGTAAATCAGTTTTCCAAAATTCAGTTTTATAAGATTTCTAAAAATCTTTTATATTTTTGTTTTAACCACTTACTGTAGCAAAAGCTCCAAGCTTGTAGCTTGAAGCTCTTGCTACTTGAAGCTGTTCTTGTTGGTTGTGATTGTGCAGGCACAAGAAGGAAAGAAGTTTCCTTCCTCATTCATTCCTTTTTCTTTGGTTTTTGGTATCAAGTATTCTAGCAGTCAAGAGGCTCAGCTCAGGCCCCAGCCTGATTGGAGGTAACATAGCAGTCACTGAGGGACCTGGATGTAGGTCCCTCTAGGTAGCTTTCTTGACTTTGTTTCATTTTTTAAAAATATTCAGTTATTTGTGATATTGCATGAAATTTGTGAAATCTGCTTGTTTGTTGGTGAAAGCTGCTTGTTATTGCTTACTGGGTAGTTATATGTGTGTTTAGATAGTTAAGGTTTGATTTGGTTGAGTCTTGTTAAGAATTGGTGTGTTAAATCATTTTCAGAAAATATAAAGGGGTGTTTGGATTTAGTTTTTAACTGGGCTTGGTGAAAAGTTTTTGGGTTAAAACCTGTCTAGACTCACTCAATAGGTTGATAATAGGTTGCATGTTAGTTTATATTCAGTTTGGTAGAGTTAAAATCAAGTTTGCATGATAAACATTGATAATATAGCAAGTAATCAGAAAGTGTCTTGTGTTGACTGTTTTTGTGAGAATTTGCCCATCAAATCTTGTTAACTGTTAGATATTAGGGCCTAGTAGGATTGTGAATCAGTTATATGCTAATTGGTGGATTAGTGTGCAAGATTTAAGGGATTGAATCTCATATTTGTGCAAGTAAATATACTTTACTGTTCATCAGAAACAAGTTAGCTTAATCAGAAACTGGATTGTGCTTTTTGTGTGATTTTTGTGAAACTTGTGTGTTTTTCTTGTGTTTGTATTGACTCCCTATACTCAACTGAGTATAGGGGTGCCCCCATTGTCCAATAAAACACCACAAATTTCATTAAACAAGCTCCTCTTGTTACTTCTTCACAAGTGAAGAAATACACCTTTGTGTTCATCAGTTAGCTTATAAATCTGGGCACTTGTTTGATTTTATAGATTTGATTATAGCTTGTTTTTTTATCATAAGCTTGTTTTAGATTAAGTTTAGGTTACTGTTTTTTGGGTTTTAAAGTTTTAAAAAGAAAAAAAAATAAAAAGCAAAAAGGACGTGGCCAGGACTCGAACCTGCGCCACTCCTCTCACACACAAACGCCTTAACCACCTCTGCCCTTGGGTCTTTTACTGACTAAGGGTAGAATCACATTGTATATAAAGGGTTTTTGTTTGGGCTTATCTAAATTAAGCCGTAGCTAAATAAGCCATCACAGGCTTATTGGTTAAGCTTTTCAGCTAGTTTGTACTTTTCCTAGGTTTATAATTTAGTTAGGAACTTTTCTGGCCAAAGTTTTAATTTTTCTCTTTCTTTATTTATTTTTTATTAATTTTTCTTTACCCGTAATTAGTTAATTAGTTTAAAAATAGCAAAAGTAGTTTTAAAATTTTATAAAAAATGTTTTTAGGTTTTATTAAAGTAATTTGAGGTTTACATCACTTTAAGTTTTCAAAAAGTCTTATTTTTAATTTTATTTGATTTTAGGGGTTTTAACCAACTTTAAAATTTAATATAAAATTATTAAAAAGGTTTTAGAAACTTTTGATTGCATTTCTGTCTTAGTTACATTATTCTAGATTTTTGGTAATTTTTTAGAATTTTTTTATAAACTTTGAATTTTTTTGATTATTTTAATATTATTTTATTATTAAAAATTAAAAGTCTGATTTTCTAAGTTTTTACATTTTTCCTAGATTGTAGACACTTAATTAGGAGTTTTGTAACTTTCCAAATATTTTTAGGGCTTTTCAATTATTTTCTAGAATTAATTTAAGTTTTAATTGATTTTAATAGTTTTTAAGTGTTTAAAAATAGTTTTATTTGGTTTTAAAATTTTAAAAAATAATTTTTAGCTTAATTAGGTTATTTTTTAGGTTTAAAAACTTTAAAATCTTGTTTAGGGCTTTTTAATAATTAATTGTGATTTTTAGGGCTTTAATTAGCATTAAAAAGTCATTATCTAATTAATTAAAATGTTTTAGCAAGTTTGGATTTTTTGTAAACTCTTAGAATATTATTGTGGATTTTTAGTAATTTTTAGGAATTTTTAGGTTAAAATTTTAATTTTTGCACTATTTACGGTTTTACGTGATCGCCTTTTTCGTCTTAGTTTAATCCGCCTTCGTAACCGTCATTCTCTTCTCACCCCATTTCTATTTCTCAACAATATAATCACAAACATTAATCAATTCATTACACAACGCACTAGCCTCCTTGGGAAACGAACTTAAACTTTCTTAAGGGTCATTAGTGCTCGGTTTTCCTAAACCGACACTTCACGCTTACCACTATTTTGTCATCCTTTTCCTAAAGGGTACAAAAACACTACATCAATTTTGGCGCCGCTGCCGGGGAGGCGTGTTGTGTTTTTATTGAACAATTGTTGATTTTATACTAACCATAATTAGTATTTGTATTAGTAGCACTCTACTAATACGTATTATCGTTTTTCGGTTTTTGTGTGAATATTATTAATATATTGTATACGTAGAACAATAAATTCACAAGTACTCCAAATACGTGAGCAATCACAACCTTGACTTGGGAGGTCATTACCCAATCATTGTATTCGAATCTCAAACCAAAGAAAAAAGGCAAAAATAGATAAATACTTTCGAGAAGCTCGATTTTGAAAAATACAAACTATAAGGTGGGTATAAGGCGGTTGTATTTCACGACCTAAAGGAAAAAGGCTCTTAAGTGCTTCACGCCGCCTCGTTTCCTCCGCTTTCTTGTGAGTATTCGATTTTGAGAGCTAATCGAGGGTTTTGCCGCCCAAAGTATTATTACATATCATATATATTTTCTTGGTTTCTATTGATTAAACCCTCTTGAACGATTTGGTGTTCCACCATCGTTCTAAAGTCATCGAAGGCGTTCACTCCACGTGATTGTTTTCATTCCTTGAGGCTTCTTTAATCGAGAGATTTGATTAAGGAGGAGATTTGTAGATCTTTGTCTACTTAATACATTTCACCAATTTCCAAAAAAGTTAATACCATCAAAAACCACAAAAAAATTGAAAAATACCAAACACCAAAAAGAATCTTCTTTGCTCGTCTCCTCGTTGTACGTGACGTTTATGCTAACTCGTAATCAAGCAAAACGTGCACGTAGACGAAAGAACAAAACTCCCACTCTAACTCATTCTAGTGAGGCGTCTCCTATTGACGAACCCATTGTACGAGAAGCACCAACCATGGCGAATCGAACTATGATGGAGTTACTTCAAGCACCCACCGAGGGTTATGGAGAAGCTATTGTGATTCCCGCTATACTTGTGGAGAATTTTGAGGTGAAAACGGGTTTGTTGTCGATGATCCAAAACAACAAATTCCGTGGTGATGAGAAGGACAATCCACACAACCATATCCGCCAATTCAATCGTCTTACCACAACTTGCAAATCTAAGGATGTCTCGAATGACTCGATTAAGATGATGCTTTTTCCGTATTCCTTAGCAGGGCCCGCTAAAATTTGGTTAGAGAAAGAGCCACCCAATTCTATATTGACGTGGAAGGATCTCGTTTCAAAATTTGTAAACCAATTTTTTCCGCCCTCTAAGACTACGCATTTGAAAAATGGGATTTCAAAGTTTTCACAAGAATCAAATGAAAGTTTTTCAACGGCTTGGAATAGGTTTAAGGAGATGTTGCATGAATTTCCTCATCACGGTTTTTCCGACTTGCATCAAATCGACACGTTTTACAATGGACTTAATGATCATGAAAGAGATTATTTAAATGCCGCCGCGGGTGGTAATTTTTTGTGTAAAACGGTTGAAGAAGCTTTGGTCATAATTGAGAATAGGTCTAAGGTTTATAGCCCTCGTAACACACCGAGTGTTGCCAAATTGGGCTCGTCATCGTCTCGTAGAATTAATGCTTTACATGATGAAGCAAATGAAGAAAATCGGTTTTTTGATAGATTTGCTAACCTTATGTCCCATTGGAAAGCTCAAGAAGCTTCGAATTCCGCTTCGGTTAAAGCGGCTTCTAAGAGTTGTTTGTCGTGTGGTGGAGCTCATGATCTTTCCGAGTGCATTACCGCGGATGGTAACACTTCGAGTGCTTATGTAGCCACGGGAACTTATAACCAAAACGGTCAAGGTTCCCGCCAAAATCAAGCTCCACAAAATCAAAATGCTAATAACTATCGCAACAACAACCAAGGTGGTAATTATCAAGGCAATCAACGTAATTACAACAAGGGTAATTATCAAAGTGGAAATGGGCAAATTTCAAACCAAAACCAAAACCGTGATTTTCAAACTACGACTCAAGGTTTTCAAAACGATCACACCAAAAATCTTCAAGGAGAGTTTTTGAATTATGCTAAGGCAAACGATGCTAAGTTTGACAATATGCAACGTGAAATGGTTAACTTAAGATCCGAGTTAAAAAACGAGCTTAAAAACGAACTTGCTAATGAACTTAAGACTCATGCTAATAAAATGGAAGGAAATGTTCAAAGACTCCAACAAAATCAACAAAAAATGGAGCAAGGTCAACATGAGATTAAGCAAGAGTTGTTAAAAGCGGATGCTAGGAAATCTAAGTTTGAAGACCGAATGGGAAAAATGTTTGAAGCTATCATGTGTAAACCCTCTTCTTCGGGTGGTCTTCCTAGTGATACCATCGTGAACCCGAAAGGAGAATTGAAGGTTATTACTACTTGTAGTGGTAAAACTTTCAAAGAACCCATTTCTCGTCCAAGTACTTCTATGGAGAAGGAAAAAGAGAAAGAACCCGAGGTGGTGGTAGAAAAGGAGCAAATTCCAAGCCCACGAAGTACCGCTCAAACCACACCTACGGTTGAACCCACACCAATCATGGAACCCGAGATTCCAAGGCCGATGCCTATGCCTATGCCCCAACCCACACCACCCTTACCCTACCCTTCAAGACGAGACAAGGAAAAGGCACAAGAACGAAATAACTATCAATTTGAACTTTTTATGAAGATGTTTCGTGACTTGCATTTTAATATAAGTTTTGCCGACGCCTTAGTCATGATGCCTCGATTTTCCGCGAACTTCAAAAGTATGTTGAATAACAAAGAGAAATTGCAAAAATCGTCTAGTTGTTCATCGGTTTTTCTTAGCCGCATACCTCAAAAAGTCGGTGATCCCGGCAAGTTTTTAATCCCATGTGCTATACAAGACATGGAAGAATGCTACGCCTTGGCCGATCTTGGTGCTAGTATTAATTTGATGCCTCTTGAGATTTTTAAATCACTCAATCTTCCAAATCTCACTCCTTCAACAATGTCAATCGAGATGGCCGATCATTCTACGATTCTAGCTTGTGGAGTTGCCGAGGACGTCTTTGTGAAAGTTGGAAAGTTCTACTATCCCGTAGACTTTATTGTTGTTGACATTCCCATCGATCCTAAAGTTCCTCTAATTTTAGGTCGATCATTTTTGGATACCTCGAGAGCACTTATCGATGTGCATGCTAATAAAATCACTCTTCGTTTCAATGAGGAAGAACTCGTCATTAATGCAACCCAAAACTCAACACTTTCTCATGTGTATTCTATCACGTCTTTGTACAATGTCAATCCCATCAAAAACATTTGCAAAAAGATTTCAAAAAGAGTTTTAGGAGTTGATGATAAAAATGAAGTTCCGTCCCCTCCGCCGGTGGAGGTTAAGAGTGTTAAGACTACGATTCCAATCTCGAATGATTCTTCGGATGATGAATATGTTGATCCCGATGGGGGAGTTTTCTTTGTTTACAAACGTTTTGAAAACTTACCACCACCTTTACCAAAATGCTTTTCAAATGTGAGAATATTTAGTGTGACTAACATTGCTTTAGAAACGCCAAATATTTTCGACATAATTAAGTCGGGTTTTCACAAGGAGAGTTTAAAAGATGAAAAAGGAAAAGATTTTGAATTGAATTTAAAAGATTTTTCTTCAACTCTAACTCCGTCATCACCACGTGTTTTGAGTACTACAAGCTCATCTTCTCCTTTTGACGATGCTTTGTGTGGACTTAGTGTGGGGGAAGCCCCTTATGTTCCCTCCCCTTTCTCCACCGAGGACGAGATATTTGATCCTGGAATTGCTTATAAAGGGAAATCTCGGTCTTCCACCGATGCAATAAATGGAAAATCTTTTCATTTGATTGGTGCGAGTCTACCTCGAGTAGCTCATGGTTTTTATGACTTACCCATTGTCCCACCCTTCTATTTCTTTTCACCTATTTTCTTGAAACCCTTTAGGTTTTTGTTGACACATGATGAAGTGGCGTTGATTTGTTTTTCCAATGAAAACGAGAACGCCATCTTCGATCCCGGTATTTTGCACCATCAAAGGACTTAGTCCTTAATACCGGTTGTTTTTGGGCCTTGTTTATCATGTAAGCCCCACCAAAAATTGACCACACCATGATAATCCCTAAATGATCACATTTATGAGGATTCGAGTCGAGCTTTTGACTCGGTTATAAAAAACAAGGTGCCTCGTGGGGGAGACCCATGCTTATCCATGTACATATTATTGCTTTCTAATTAGTTAATGTGAGGGGATTTGTGCCCTTCCAACCTTTGTTCCGTGGTTGTTTGTGCATTGTGGTTTTTAGATCATGATCTTCACGATTGGAGCCTCTCGTTTTCGTTTTATGGGAGCACTCGATCGTTTGCTTTGAAGACTTTCTCAATATCAATGATATATCCTTTTGATGATTTAACCTTATGTGTTTAGCACACTTCATAAACGGATATTACTTATTGGTTACACCCTTTCCATGCTAGATTAGGCATTCAACTACATCTCTAGTATGGGGGTGTTTGCACCCCTAGACTCGAAACATTGAGGACAATGTTTAACTTTAGTATGGGGGGGTGAATAGATACTTGCCTTGCCAAACCTTCACGCTTTCCAAAGTTTATCTTTTTGTTATCGTTTTTGTTGCAAAATAAGGCTAAAAATGGCCAAATTTTAAAAATTTTCTCATGTTTTATAAGTGTTTGAAGACACGAATGTAGATTTTCCGATGGCGAGAATAAGAGTAATTTTTGACTCGACCGTGCGTGTTGAGCACTTAGCTTTGATTCCTTAACTACACATTAGGCTAAGTCTCTTAAATGAGGACGAGAAATGATAGAGTTAATTATAAGTTACTATGCTAAACGTAGAGTACTCGTATTCTTTCAAAAACTCATGTGTTCTCGTTGTTTGCTTATTCTCCCTTCGCGTGTAAATATTTTTTGCTTAATAAATATTGACTTAGCGGTTTAGTTAGGATTGTTGGGTTTCTAGTCTTTTCTAGTAGCTTTCGTGTAATTAAATTGGGAAGACATTAAGATATCGCCAGCGTCACGGTTTTGAAGTATTGGCACCCGAATAATCGAAAGCTTCACCCAATAATAAGATTTCAAGTGCTCACCTAAATCTAGCAAACAATTTGAAGCCCCACAAGGCCGAAAAATCTATGCAAAATTGAAAGTGAATCAAGCCTTAATCTTCGAATCTTTAAAGATCCAAAATTCGCTTTAGCGTGAGGATATACGTCTTTGGCTAATAAAACCACCGATGAGGCGGATAATAAAAGGCAAGGCAAGACCGAAGTCATAATAAAAGCTTCATGGCGAAGTTGAATAAAAGATGGAGGTAAACCAAAGATAATAAGGCCCTTCCATTAGGGGGCGTATAAAAATCTTGGTAATAACTCTCATGTTCAAAACCGTTATAAAACCATGTTTATCGATTCTTCTTGTCAACTTAATTTTTTGACATCGTTGTCTATTAGGAGGGGTTATTGATTTGATGGTCTTAGTTACACCGTTAAGACTCTATTTTCAGACCTAATCTCTATTATCGCATAAGTCAAACAATGTATCCTCGTGAAACATTCAAGACAAAATAAAATATAAGAGATACAACTTAGGAATAATGGGAGGATAAGTACGTGATTAGAGCATATGAGTAGTGTTAGCATTACTAACTTATAATGACAATGATCTCGTTACACGCTTGGCTTGGAATTAGGGTGAAAATCGAGGACGATGAAATTATTTCTAACGAAGCATTCACGTGTTCTTATTCTATGAACCTAAACGTCCCATTTTGCGATGAAAATCATACATTATGTCTAAAACACAAGTAGTAGTAATAGTAGTAGTATAACTAGTTTATCATTCAATAAAGTGAATAAAAATGAATTTTGGAGGTGCTACGATACTTTATTCTAGCATTGCGTGAGGGCACGGCAATGGTTTAGTATGGGGGAATGATGAGACTGCTTTTATACATAGTCTCATCGTCCAAATCGGGCTTAAAATGCATAAAATATCATTAAAACTGCCAAATATATGCTCGTGTTTGTTGCTTGTGTATTTTAGGTACGGATATTGAGGAAATGACAAAAATATCACAAGAATCAATAAAAAACGAACACGGGAAACGAAGCCGCACAATGAACCGGGCCCAAATCTGGAATTTCCAAAAATGACCTTGAAGAATTGAAGATTGTCAAGTTTGGTCCCTCATCTTTGAAGACTTGTCACTTTAGGCCCTTGTAAATCTCAAATATTACAAGTGGGTCCTTAAAGTTTCAATTTATTGCTTATTCAGCCCTTGAAGAATGATGAAAGTACAAAAGAAGCCCTTAGAACAAGTTTGTAAAAAGGTTGTGCCAAAATTGACACTTTGGCAAACTTAAAAACAAAGGGAATGAAGTTTGGTAGCTGTTTTTACAAAGTAAAGGAAACAAGAACCTTTGGGGGCCAAAACTGCCCAGACAACAAACTCCCTCCCACCAATACAAACCTGACACCTCACCACTTAACCCGACCCTACCCATTTACCCTACCCATGCCCGTCCAAAACCCAACCAGCCCACAACCCAAACCCACCAGGTTTATTAAATAAACCTGGTCAAATGGTCAACATTTACTTCCCTCCAAACACTTTATTTAAAACTAATCACCCCCAAAACAAATCAAACCCTGCTAATCACCCCTAATTCACCCACATAAACCCTAATCCTAAAAACCTTAAAACAAAGGGGAAATTGTTAATTGTTTCCAGAATGATGATTAACCCTACACTAAACCAATCCCCCAACCCAGATTCCTTTCACAACATACCCATGTGACTGTGGGGACCTCCCCTGCACGTCACTTTCCTCCTCAAAACCTAAAACCGACAAGATGAACGTCCCTGATCCTTTTACTTGGTCCCAAAGGTTGAATGAACGCACAAGATTGCCCTTACAGCTTGCACATCACTCTCCATGGACAGAAATCACATGAAGCACAAATTTGACCAAGATTCGTCCAAGGGAAAGACTGGAAATTTGAAGATTAGGGTTTAAGCATTTGTATATTTTATTCAAGTATCTAGAATCATCTATGTACGCCTATAAAAGGCACTAGGATTTTAATTTTCCTCTGGTTCCAGTTTTTAGCTTTCATCATGTGTAATGACTTCTTAGTAATATAAAATATTGGTATTTATGTTCAAAGTAATCCCTTTTTATAGTTATTAAAAGTTGTGTGTGTGTTTGAAAACTAAGTTGTGTTCCATTTCTCTTGTAGTACAACACTGAATGTGTTATAGGTTTAAAAATTTGGTGGTTTAAAAGTTTGATGTTTTCAGAAATCCATGAATATTGAGAAGTGAAAGTGGATTGGTATTCCTGGATTTCTGAGTTTGCATTTGGTTTCAAAAACGTGTTCAGGTTTTCAAAAATTGGGTAAATCAGTTTTCCAAAATTCAGTGTTATAAGATTTCTAAAAATCTTTTATATTTTTGTTTTAACCACTTACTGTAGCAAAAGCTCCAAGCTTGTAGCTTGAAGCTCTTGCTACTTGAAGCTGTTCTTGTTGGTTGTGATTGTGCAGGCACAAGAAGGAAAGAAGTTTCCTTCCTCATTCATTCCTTTTTCTTTGGTTTTTGGTATCAAGTATTCTAGCAGTCAAGAGGCTCAGCTCAGGCCCCAGGCTGATTGGAGGTGACATAGCAGTCACTGAGGGACCTGGATGTAGGTCCCTCTAGGTAGCTTTCTTGACTTTGTTTCATTTTTTAAAAATATTCAGTTATTTGTGATTTTGCATGAAATTTGTGAAATCTGCTTGTTTGTTGGTGAAAACTGCTTGTTATTGCTTCTTGGGTAGTTATATGTGTGTTTAGATAGTTTAGGTTTGATTTGGTTGAGTCTTGTTAAGAATTGGTGTGTTAAATCATTTTCAGAAAATATAAAGAGGTGTTTGGATTTAGTTTTTAACTGGGCTTGGTGAAAAGTTTTTGGGTTAAAACCTGTCTAGACTCACTCAATAGGTTGATAATAGGTTGCATGTTAGTTTATATTCAGTTTGGTAGAGTTAAAATCAAGTTTGCATGATAAACATTGATAATATAGCAAGAAATCAGAAAGTGTCTTGTGTTGACTGTTTTTGTGAGAATTTGCCCATCAAATCTTGTTAACTATTAGATATTAGGGCCTAGTAGGATTGTGAATCAGTTATATGCTAATTGGTGGATTAGTGTGCAAGATTTAAGGGATTGAATCTCATATTTGTGCAAGTAAATATACTTTACTGTTCATCAGAAACAAGTTAGCTTAATCAGAAACTGGATTGTACTTTTTGTGTGATTTTTGTGAAACCTGTGTGTTTTTCTTGTGTTTGTATTGACTCCCTATACTCAACTGAGTATAGGGGTGCCCCCATTGTCCAATCAAACACCACAAATTTCATTAAACAAGCTCCTCTTGTTACTTCTTCACAAGTGAAAAATACACCTTTGTGTTCATCAGTTAGCTTGTAAATCTGGGCACTTGTTTGATTTTATAGATTTGATTATAGCTTGTTTTTTATCATAAGCTTGTTTTAGATTAAGTTTAGGTTACTGTTTTTTGGGTTTTAAAGTTTTAAAAAGAAAAAAAAAATAAAAAGCAAAAAGGACGTGGCCAGGACTCGAACCTGCGCCACTCCTCTCACACACAAACGCCTTAACCATCTCTGCCCTTGGGTCTTTTACTGACTAAGGGTAGAATCACATTGTATATAATGGGTTTTTGTTTGGGCTTATCTAAATTAAGCCGTAGCTAAATAAGCCATCACAGGCTTATTGGTTAAGCTTTTCAGCTAGTTTGTATTTTTCCTAGGTTTATAATGTAGTTAGGAACTTTTCTGGCCAAAGTTTTAATTTTTCTCTTTCTTTATTTATTTTTTATTAATTTTTCTTTACCCGTAAATAGTTAATTAGTTTAAAAATAGCAAAAGTAGTTTTAAAATTTTATAAAAAATGTTTTTAGGTTTTATTAAAGTAATTTGAGGTTTACATCACTTTAAGTTTTCAAAAAGTCTTATTTTTAATTTTATTTGATTTTAGGGGTTTTAACCAACTTTAAAATTTAATATAAAATTATTAAAAAGGTTTTAGAAACTTTTGATTGCATTTTTGTCTTAGTTACATTATTCTAGATTTTTGGTAATTTTTTAGAATTTTTTTATAAACTTTGAATTTTTTTGATTATTTTAATATTATTTTATTATTAAAAATTGAAAGTCTGATTTTCTAAGTTTTACATTTTTCCTAGATTGTAGACACTTAATTAGGAGTTTTGTAACTTTCCAAATATTTTTAGGGCTTTTCAATTATTTTCTAGAATTAATTTAAGTTTTAATTGATTTTAATAGTTTTTAAGTGTTTAAATATAGTTTTATTTGGTTTTAAAATTTTAAAAAATATTTTTTAGCTTAATTAGGTTATTTTTGAGGTCTACAAACTTTAAAATCTTGTTTAGGGCGTTTTAATAATTAATTGTGATTTTTAGGGCTTTAATTAGCATTAAAAAGTCATTATCTAATTAATTAAAAGGTTTTAGCAAGTTTGGAATTTTTGTAAACTCTTAGAATATTATTGTGGATTTTTAGTAATTTTTAGGAATTTTTAGGTTAAAATTTTAATTTTTGCACTATTTACGGTTTTACGTGATCGCCTTTTTCGTCTTAGTTTAATCCGCCTTCATAACCGTCATTCTCTTCTCACCCCATTTCTATTTCTCAACAATATAATCACAAACATTAATCAATTCATTACACAACGCACTAGCCTCCTTGGGAAACAAACTTAAACTTTCTTAAGGGTCATTAGTGCTCGGTTTTCCTAAACCGACACTTCACGCTTACCACTATTTTGTCATCCTTTTCCTAAAGGGTACAAAAACACTACATCATAGTCAAATCATCTAAAATGGAAAAATGTTAAAAATTAGCACATCCAAAACAATCAAAGTTAAAACAAACATTCAAAAAAAGTTTATAGAATAAAATATTTGAAATACTATATTTAAAAGCAAAAATGTACTACAATTAAAAACAAAAAAGTATATAGCAATAAAATTGTAAGGATTGTGTTCCTTGAAGCGACAACAATCTTAGCTACCTCCAGTATTACGGCCAGTTGGGACTACGAAACACCTACCTGTTCATGGTGCGTACTTACACAGTAGCTTGAAATAAGAGATGGTAACCAAGAAATCACACGGCAGTGTTCAATTAAATATCTAGATGTCTTGTCAAATCTCAAAGACTTCTTTACCACCTGCAACACACAATATTGTACAATAAGTCAAAGTGAAATGGTATCAAATATAAAACACAAATTTATAAATCACATATATAAACATTATCTAAAGAATTAATTCCCTTGATTCATAGCCTGAAAAGGAGAACTATAAAAGCTGGGCAGTTTCTCGAACGTTGAGCTCCTGCATTTTCATAGCAAAGCAACAGTTTTTATCCAAACTGGTTATATTTTTTATAAGATATTCTCACCAGCCTATTGTGACAAAAGGTCAGCTGATATGGAAACATAAAAAGAGTGGCAAAGTTCATGCATCTGCCGCACAACAGAACATCAGTGATCCTAATGGGGCGAATGTGGTTGTTGATGCTAATCTGCATACAAAAATATGAGATTCAGCTTGCCAATCATAGCAAATCATAGAAAAGCCGTAAATTTTAATAGAAAGCTAGAATGAACATCCATTGTTTACCCATATTCACCATATAGTCCACTTTTACCCTTAACTGGACACAACAGCTGTAGCTTTTAGCCAATAACTTTTAGCTCTAGACCAAATGACCTGACCCGATATCGAAGCAACTATTGTAAAGGCCATAGCTGATTTAGGCATTAGGACAAATTTTTGAAGCAAAGCTATAAGTGAATTAGCACAATCAGTGAAGAGAACAATGCTAAATGGTTTGCCCTTTTTGGCCAAGTCTGTACATGTATTGTAGAAAGTATTGGTGTGTTTAAGTGTTTAAGTGCGTTTTATATAAACGGGTCATCTATTGGTATATTTTTGATTTTGTAGTAGATAACTTGGAGGCCACTCTGTTGAAAGCTATTTAAGCAGATTCTGGATTGCTATTGTCATTACTAACCAGAATATCCACATCTCGGCCCTTCTTCTCCTTCTGAATTTCAAGCACAACTTCAGCAATTCCATTCAGTGACTTAGAACCTATTAAGTGTACGCTTAAGACACTGTAAGGAAATGTAGAAGAAAAGTAATGTAATTTAAGATAAAAAGAAAAATAAAGAAGTAACAGACATGAAAAATAGCGGCAAACTTTAAGAATTTTAGTTGTTCGACGTTTTCCGATTACAAATACACAAATCATATGTAGAAATCCTAAAACACATGTAGTCACTAAATGGGGTGTGCTCTTCTTCTGTTTGCTTATTTAGTTGATGCTTCCTTTTTTACCTTTTGAATGGATAAAACCTCCTAAATTGTATACTACTTTCACTATAGTGGAACCATACAATAAACCTGCAATCATCAAGTAATGTATAAATTGTTTACTACAAATATTCAGTTGTAAACCAAAACGTAAGGACACCGAATACAATAATATCTATTGGAACTACGTTTTACGTATTAAGAAGGATCGGTCACTCCAACGATAGTCCATGTAATAGCTCGTAGTTTAGTTAACTTTCTTTATTTATCAAACAACATCAAGCCTAGCCTACAACATGTGTAGGTCGGCCCAAATGTAAGCCCAAGCCCATGACAAGGGCTTGGGTATATAAACCCTCTCCTTAGATGGAGAGGGTGTGTGGTTTCATAATTTACACATAGTTCTTTTAACTTTCTCTCTCTAAAAGTGTGAAATCCACCATCTCTTTCTCTCTCTAAAAACATAAGCAAGATTTACATTTCTACAAATGGTATCAAGAGCCATGGGATGATTGTTTAGTTCTTGTGTTTGTGTTCTTGATTCTCTCGCCATTTTTGATCTATTTTCACACGAACCAAATTTTTTTTTTGTGTTTTTATGGGTTAATCTTGATTTACTTCATCTTATTACTTGTTATAGTGATTTGGTATTGTTATTTGGGTTAAAAACACAAAAAAAAAAAAAATTGGTTGTTTGATTCATTTTTTGGCTTAGAATCTTGACTTGTTTGTGTTCGTGTACTGTCCGAGAAAAAAGGAAAGTTGGTATCCAGTACGATCTGACTTTGTGTTTGCATAAACCCTGGGGGTTTCTACTTGCGATCCATCGTCACGATCTGTTGTTACGATCTAACTGAGATCATTAGTACGATCCAAGTTACGATCTTGACTTTGATAGCTCACTACGATCCTTAGTACGATCCATCAATCCGATCAGAGTGCGATCTCTTCAATACGATAGCTTAGTACGATCACTGACTAGGATAGGGGAGTACGATCGCAATACGATAATAGTGAGTGCAATCACTCGTTGCGATCAGAGCACGATCGTTGGGTACGATCATAGTGAGTGCGATCACTCGTTGCGATCAGAGCACGATCGTTGGGTACGATCATAGTGAGTGCGATCACTCGTTGCGATCAGAGTACGATCGTTGGGTACGATCAAGGAGTGCGATCTGGATACGATCATAGGGTGCGATCCACGAGTGAGATCTGAGTACGATCCAACAGTTTTTCAAAAAACGTGTTTTTGAAAATTTTGTGTAATTTCGTCTCGGAATTTTTTGGTTTATCGAGGACATAATTTAGGGGATTTCAACATTATTTCTCGGCTTTAACACACAACAACAAATATATTTACTTTCTTTCATTGACCGATCAACTTTGTAAATCTTAACTTATTGAAATGGATTACACATCTCTTACGGATAAGTCCATTCTCTCGGGTACGGATAATCGTCCACCAATGTTGGTGAAGACTATGTATGAGGAATGGGCTTCCCGAATGGAACTTTATATGTTGAACAAGGAGAATGGACATCTTATTTGGGCATCGGTGCTCAATGGACCATTGGTATATGGTAATGTGACGGAAGGTGCTGTTACTCGTCCTCGCACAACGGGTGAACTAACTGGAGACGCTAAGATACAAGACAAATGTGATAAACAAGCTACAAATATCATTCTCCAAGCCCTTCCTTCAGATGTCTACAAACTCGTCAGCAAACATAAAGTTGCCAAAGAGTTATGGGATAGAATTCGTGTTCTAATGCAAGGCACCTCGTTAACTAAACAAGAATGAGAGTGTAAGCTTTATGATACTTTTGATAAGTTTGCCTATGTGCCATGGGAGACTCTCAATGACTATTATCTGAGATTTACCCTATTGTTGAATGAGCTAAATATCTATGGGATGGCAATTCCTACCTTTCAATTGAACACCAAGTATTTGAACACTCTTCCTCCAGAATGGAAAAAATATGTGACAGATGTTAAATTGGCTAAGGACTTGCATAACATCAATGTGGATCAACTTCAAGCCTTTCTTCAACAACACGAATGCCATGTGATCGAGGCTCGGTTATCTACACCTCAAGTTCATGATCCACTTGCAATGTATGCTTCTCAACAAAACATGGCTTATACTTATCAGCAACCATCATACTTGCAACAGACACCACCACACAACTATCAGCAACCACAGCAACCATCTTATCCACCACTAATGATGCCACAACAAGCATTTCAACAAAGTGTTCATCAACAATCTTTTCCACAGCAACCACCATATCAGACATCACCATCACAAGCCAACACTTCTCCAATGGGCTATACCCCTCAGCAAGGATACTTTCCTATTGAAGCACAACCAGCACAAGCTTTCTACTCTAATGAACTTCCACCAATCCAAGCACCGGTCTTTACTCCAAATCATACGCCAGCTGATGTACTAAGCCATCTCACTGCTTACTTGTCAAAACTTGTTTCAACTAGAGGATTTCCACCAACAAACAATCAGCTCCGCACCTCTTCAAATCCTCGACAACAAGCCACTGTTCAAGATGGTCAAGTGACGGTGCAACCTATTCAGGGAAGGAAAAATTCATATGGACCTCCTACAAGGACTGGGAACAATCAAGCTGTGAATTCTCAAGCTAGTGGAAATGGGAGTCCTATTGGTCCTAAGAAGGTTGTGACTTGCTACAACTGCCGAGGACAAGGTCATATGGCTAGGGAATGCACTCAGCCGAAAAGGAGAAGGGATGATGCATGGATTCGTGAGAAGATGTATTTGGTTGATGCTCAGTCTAAGGGGAAGATTTTGGATTCAGAGGAGTTATCATTTCTTGCAGACCCAGGGGCAGCAGATACTGAAGGCATTGCAGTTGTTTCCACTTCTAATGCAGCTTATCAAGCGGACGATCTTGATGCATACGATTCGGATTGTGATGACATTCTCACTGCCCAAGCTGCTCTCGTTGCTAATCTCTCTCACTACGGTTCTGATGTCGTCAGTGAGGTACCAACCACATCTAATAATATTGATGATAACCAACATCAAGTTGGGCATGAAAATGACAACCTCGAACAGCATTCGGGAACTAGTAACTCAAATGATGTGGTACCCACTCCTACACATTTGAGTGAACCTCAACCAAATGCTACGACGGGTATGGAATCTTATGCTCAACATGATTTGGTGATGGTGCCTAAACATATAATTGATCAAATGCATATGGCCCTCAGGAAATCCGTAGATACGAATTCCACCCTAACTGCTGAGCTTGCATTGCATAAGGAAAAGGTCAAAACTTTTGAAATGGTTCCTCAAACAGAGAAAATAACATGTTCTGAATTTGACCAATTTCGTTTTGAAAAGATTGAACAGTTGAAAGAAATAGAATCATTAAAAGCTAATCTTTCCAATGAATTAAAAGCAAAAGAGTCGGTTGTCAATGATTTTCAGAAACTTAAAATGGATTTCGAAACTCTCGAGTCTAAAAAGTTTGAATCGGAAATTAATGCTACCAAACTTCTTAAATTCAAAGAACAACAGCTTTTAAAACAATACGCTTCCACAGAAAAGGTTCATCTTTTAACCAAATCATTTAAAGAACTTGAACTTAAGCGACTTCAAGATTTACCACCTAATCCCGGTTATGCAAAACAAGTTCAGGAATATATTCCCGGTCTTTATGATATGATCATAATTGGCAAATCGAAAGAAGCACCTTATGTTCGTAGTACTGAGGAGACACAATCACTTGCAGATGAAACTCATTCTAAAATGCTTTCAAAATTCCATACAATTGATTATGATCAACACAACAAAGATCAATTTTCGAAAAAGACACGCATTCTCTTACAAAAGGAATTAGCATAATTAACAGTTCTTGAGCCCCAAAGTTTGTCAAATGAAAACCTTCCTAGTACGTCTCCTACACTTGTCAAAAAGGATTTAACGAAGTTAATCCCACCGGTAAGTAAGGCGTCCGTTAACTTAAATGCGGTTCACCAACACTTAGCCGATTTTGACAAGGTCATTTTGGAACGTACGACGGCCACGGCCATAACGGAAGGTGAATGGAACTTTGAGCACACTAGAGCTGCGTTTCGAGATGAAATTGTTCCGTTTGTAGACAATGTTAAAGCTTGTCTTAGTAATATTGATCAAGATTTGTTTTTGGAAATAGAAGAAGTTAGACGTGTTTTCAATGAAATGGAAGATGTTTATGAAAACGGTTTACTTGAAATAGAATGGGTTTCACGCCAAAATGATCAGCTTCTGAAGCAAGTGATCTCTCGTGATATAGTTTCCGTCTGTGTGAATAAAAGTGTTGATGATGATTCTATTGTGCATAATGTTGAATCTGTGGATACTGTGGTAGATAGTACTTGTCACGAATCTGACGCTGAGTTTTTAAAGCTTCAAGATTCATATTCTTCGCTTTCAAAACGTTTTGATGAGATTCAAACACACTGTATTTCGCTTGAATGCAAGCAACAATTTATTCAAGAAATCTTTGAAACGTCATTCGAAGGTGTTAATATCGATGATGCAAACTTTGAAAAGAATTTTCGATTGAATTTACAATCAAAACAGCGTCAGCCAAGTGACAAAGTTGCTACATCTTTGCCGATAGAAATAGAGAAATCTAAGGAGCTTAACTGTGTGAATGTACTTGAGGCCGCTGAGAATTTTAAACTTGATCTAGATAATCGAGTTTCCAAGATTTTGTCCAAAGTTGATAACCTAAAACAGAAAAATACACGACTCTTCGATTCAGTAAAGCCCGCATGTGTTGATACCACTGCACAAAATCAATCATTTATTGAACAATTGAATCGAAAGTCGGTGGAAATATCTGATTTGAGGGAACAAATTTGTGACAAGAATCTGGTCTTGGCTGAGTTAAAAGAAACAATTCGTACTCTAAAAGGTAAGAATGTTGTGGATAACGCAGCCACTGTCTCAGCATCGTCCTCTAGTGCAATCAAAAGGAACCTTATAGCCGTCACACCACTTAACAAGGGCCCTAGGACTACACCATCTCAAACTTTGGTCACTAAAGATAAGGCGGAATCAAAACCAGCTTCTAATATTCCCGTGTTGCCTTCTACAAGTGTAAGCACCACTACTAAGGCTCAAAGAAGCTTAAAAGAAACAAGAAGAATGATAGGATCTTGCACCCATCTAGTAGTCAAGTGAAGAAGAAAGTAGAAGCCCATCCTAGGAATGTTATTTCTGTTTTGAATAAAAAGAATCATGTAGCTAAACCTAAAGGCTCTGCGGTTGTGCAGCGTTCTAAGCCTAGTGTGAATTCTAATTTGAAATGTTGGAATTGCAATGAATGTATGTTTTCTAGTCGTCGTGATTCTTGCCTTATTGACCATGTGAATGAGATGTATGCCCGGAAAATGGATTAGAATGGAAACCGACTGGGAAAGTGTTAACCCAAGTTGGCTGGATGTGGCGCCCCACTGGTAGAACTTTCACTATAGTAGGAAATACGTGCCCTTTAACTAGGATCACTCCCACTAAAGCGAAGAACGCGTGCCCTTTAACTAGGAGTACCAAGGCTACCAAAACACAAGCGTGTCCTTTAACTAGGAACACCGACACTACTGTAGGAACTAAGTGCCCTTTAAATAGGTCTACTCCCACTGTAGTGCCCGCGAATAATCCAAAACCTAAGAAAGTTGGAACAGTAAAACCTGTTAGTGCTAAAACTATCATTAGAAAACGCAGGAAATCTAAGGGTCTAAAAAATGTTAGCAATTCTGATAATTCTATATTTGTATCTGCTAACACTCCGGAACCAATAGTTTCCAATGCATTGTCTACTGTTGTTGTTGAAAACAGGTGGTCCAAATTGTTCTCTGGTATTTGGACTCTGGTTGCTCCAAGCATATGACCGGAGATCGCTCTCAGCTCAGAAATTTCGTCAACAAGTTTCTTGGTACGGTTCGATTTGGAAATGATCATATTGCAAAGATAATGGGTTATGGTGAATATCATATTGGGAATGTTATAATTTCAAGAGTGTATTTTGTGGAAGGTCTCGGTCACAACTTATTTTCTGTGGGACAATTTTGTGATGCAGACCTATAAGTTGCTTTTCGAGAGCATACCTGCTTCATTCGTAATTTGGAAGGGGTTGATTTATTGAAAGGTACTCGAGGGAATAATTTGTATACTTTGTCTCTACAAGACATGATGGCCGCCTCTCCCGTATGTCTTCTCTCCAAAGCATCAAAGACTAAGTCATGGTTATGGCATCGACGGTTATCTCATCTTAACTTTGACGCTATTAATCACTTGGCGAAAAACGAACTTGTTCGTGGTCTTCCTAAACTATCATTTCACAAGGATCATTTGTGTTCCGCGTGTACAATGGGGAAAAGCACTAAGAAATCATACAAACCCAAGACGGAAGACACCAACCAAGAGAAACTTTATCTGTTGCATATGGATCTTTGTGGACCAATGCGTGTTGAAAGTCTTAGTGGCAAAAAGTACATCCTCGTCATTGTCGATGATTACTCTCGGTTTACATGGGTGAAATTTCTTAAAGCAAAAAATAAGGCACCTAAATTTATCATCGGATTTCTCAAGATGATTCAAGTGCGTCTCAACACTACTGTCCGACGCATTCGTACAGATAATGGAACCGAATTGGTGAATCAAATTTTACGTGATTATTATGAAGAAGTTGGCATTTCTCATGAAACATCCGTTGCTCGCACTCCACAACAAAACGGTGTCGTTGAAAGGCAAAATCGCACACTTATGGAAGCTGCTCGAACGATGTTAATTTACGCAAAGGCTCCATTGTTTTTATAGGCAGAAGCAGTATCTACAGCAGTGTACACCCAAAACCGGTCACTAATTCGTAAATGCCATGGTAAAACACCTTATGAGCTTTTCCATGGAAAAGTACCAGATTTATCATATCTTCATGTATTTGGTTCTCTTTGCTATCCAAATAATGATGGTGACAATTTGGGAAAACTTCACCAAAGGCTGATATTGGTATTTTCATTGGTTACGCCCCCGCAAAGAAGGCATACCAAATCTACAACCATAACTCTCGCAAGATCCTCGAAACTATGAATGTTGATTTTGATGAGCTGACAGCAGTGGCTTCTGAGCAAAGCAGCTCTGAACCCGCACTTCATGAAATGGGACCCAGTAACATTAGTTCTGGTCTTGTCCCAAACAACCCTACTTCATCATCATTTACACCACTTTCTAGGAATGAATGGGATACGTTGTTTCAACCGTTCTTTGATGAATTCTTTACTCCTCCAAATATTGTTGCTCCAGAACCTGAGGTAATAACTCCGGTAACCGAAGTTGTCGCTCCAGCAACCGTTGCACAATTAGACACATCTGCACCTACAATTGGTCAAGATATACCCTCCTCAAGTAATTCTCAACCAACACATGTTTCAACTACCCATATCATGCCTATTGATGATGAAGAGGATGATGATGATCACGATTTGGAATTCGCTCAAATGCGTGAACTTCCATTCTTTGGTGTACCAATTCCCGACTCTAATCAAGCCGAGTCGTCCACCTCAGAAGAAGCTCCAACTACAGTTTACTCCAATCCACGGATTCGTGAACATGACAGCAAGTGGACAAAGGATCATCCTATAGATTCTATTATTGGTGACCCTAATCGTCCGGTATCCACACGAAGTCAGTTACAAGAAAGTGCAATGTTTTGTCACTTTGATGCTTTTCTCACTGAAGTTGAACCTAAGAGATGGCAACAAGCTTAAAAATCATGTTGGATAGAAGCTATGCAAGAAGAACTTAATGAAATACATCTTGAAGTATGGGAACTTGTCCCATGCCCGGATCAAGTGCAGTTACTCACTTTGAAATGGGTTTACAAGGTGAAACTCGATGAGTTAGGCGGAATATTGAAGAACAAAGCTCGACTAGTAGCTCGTGGATACAAGCAATTATTAGGCATCGACTTTATGGAATCCTTTGCACCTGTTGCCCGTTTGGAAGCTATTCGACTATTCCTCGCTTATGCAGGCCATATGAATATGATCGTCTATCAGATGGATGTGAAGACGGCATTTCTTAATGGAGAACT
The DNA here is from genome assembly GCA_025667525.1 of Glebionis coronaria. Taxonomy (NCBI): domain Eukaryota; kingdom Viridiplantae; phylum Streptophyta; class Magnoliopsida; order Asterales; family Asteraceae; genus Glebionis; species Glebionis coronaria. The sequence continues at coordinate 156,166,138 of CM046876.1, forward strand.
TAAGGAAGAGGTCTATGTTCAATAACCGAATGGTTTTGTGAATCCTAATTATCCTAATCATGTGTACAAGCTTAAGAAGGCTCTCTATGGGTTGAAGCAAGCTCCACGCGCATGGTATGATCTATTGTCACAATTCCTCATTACGCAAGGCTTCACTAAAGGTAAAGTGGATCCCACTCCGTTCATTCAGAAACGAGGTAAAGATATGATTATGGTACAAATATATGTTGATGATATTATATTTGCAGCCTCGACCCAAACATTATCGGATGAGTTTGGGACACTCATGTCTTCCAAGTTTAAGATGTCAATGATGGGCAAGGTATCATTCTTCTTAGGTCTTCAGATATCTCAGAGTCCCAGAGGAATCTTTATCAATCAATCCAAGTATGCCCTTGAATCGCTTAAGAAATATAAGATGGAATCTTGCGACCCCGTGGATACTCCAATGGTGGAACGAACTAAGCTTGATGCAGATCCACATGGAGTTGCCGTTGATCCGACACTTTATCGTGGAATGATCGATACTCTCCTGTATATCATAGCCAGTCGACCTGATCTTCAGTTTGCTATATGTATGTGTGCCAGGTATCAAACTAGGCCTACTGAGTTACACTTAGCTACTGTTAAAAGGATCTTTCGATATCTTAAAGGAACCATTAATCGGGGACTTTGGTATTCGAAGGACTCTTCTATTGCACTAATGGCATATGCAGATGCGGATCACGCGGGTTGTCAAGATACAAGGCGTAGCACGAGTGGAACATTGCAACTACTAGGAGATCGACTAATCAGTTGGGCATCAAAAAGGCAGAAAAGCGCTGCAATCTCAAGTACGGAAGTAGAATACATAGCTATGTCCGGTTGCTGTGCTCAAATTCTTTGGATGAGATCGCAAATAACCGTCTATGGTCTAGGTTTCAACAAAATTCCGATGTACTGCGACAACAAGAGTGCAATTGCCTTATGCTGCAACAATGTTCAATTCTCCCGGTCGAAGCATATTGACATTCGCTACCACTTCATCAAGGAGCAAGTGGAAAATGGAGTAATCGAGCTTTACTTTATCCGATCTGAGTATCAATTGGCGGATATTTTCACGAAGGCTTTAGATCGCGCTCGAATTGAATTTTTGGCCGACAAGCTAGGAATGAGAACTTTCTCGCCTGAGACTCTTAAGGAACTAGCAGATGAAGCGAAATAATAGTGGTGGTAAAACTATTCTCCGTATCCTTGGTGATCATTTGTATATATTGTTTATATTTTTATCCTCAAAAGCAAAATACAAAAATATAAAACCATATAAAAACCATAAAAATTGAAAAATCTAGAAAAATCCAAAAATATTTTTACTTTATTTTTCAAAGGCATGTCTTTTGGTACGATAATATTTACGGCCTTAGAAATGTTGATTAATATTGACACGGAGCCATAAATAGAGTTCGTACAAAAGTTGTAAATATTTCATAAAACATGCCTAAATGGCTTGTAGTTATTTCAGACTGCAACCCGGTTTTCACATTAAAGTCAAGTATTTCTTATGAAAGCTTTAGCTAACAACGGGAATTAATTTTCTCGGGAAAGGTTTACTTTAAAACCTTGTAAGGGATCAAGTTTACTTTATAACTTGATCTAACACGAATATATGTACGTTTCAGTGCATTTATTTGTTAAGCTATCATCTCTACAACCATATCAATCTACAATTGGTATCTACATACTCGACGATGCAACTACTCAACCGACGACTACAGCTCTTTCAATAGAACACGGGTCAACAATTGAGGGGGAGCAATTGCCAAGCATTCAGAATGATCGATGCCGAACGTGCCAAGCTCACTAACTGGTGTCAAGACAACAATACCAATCGTACACGTGGTGTCAAGAGATGACTTCAGACGTGACGAGGCGACCAACATATGCTGACAAGAACCACTTGATCTTATCATATGATGTTCTCATCTATCAGGTCCAACCTTGTCAATTCTTTTCTAATATGGTGAATATGTGATCATGTTACAAATCGGTATCATATCTCATACGTTTGATATCATGAAGATAAAATGGACTTGCATTTTTCTTCCCAAAACTTTGTTAAAACTTCATTAAATCAATTGATATTAAAAACATCGATTAGGTTAATATTTTTAATATGGGGGAGAAAATGTGATTTAATATGGGATATTATCACAAATGGTTTGACTCAATGTGCTGGCTTATCCCGACATATGCGAAATGTTTTCGAATATCGTGGCATATGTTAAGGGGGAGCAAAACAGATTTGCATATCAAAATGGATTTTCATGGTGACATATACTTACCCAAAACCCATTTATTTCACGACGATGAAGATTGTGGTGACATAAGGATGGTAGGATAGGTCAAGTCCTATGATTCTTCCAGAACCGGAGGAATCTTCCCAAGGACATTCCATAGCTAGAAATAGTAGTCCTTAGGAAAGATGGAGAAAGATTGTGAACGTAGCTGAATGTCGACCAAGTACTTAAGTTAGCACTGGAACAATCGCAACAAGGTGCTAGTTATGACGTATTGGTAAGCATTGAAGGGGTTGAAGAATGAAAAAGAATTGTAAAGATAAAGGGTGTAAAGAAAGAAGCCCTCCTTACAACTTTAGGCAGAAACCGGGTCAACACATATGCTACTGAGATCATTTTAATGATTCTTGATATTGAAGACAGACATCATGGACCCAGTGATGCAATGCACAACCCATCCCAGCTAACTCAAATATCTCTCAAAAGGTATTTGTTTTAATCACACGGAGACAACACATTATCTATTGATTTATTCACTCTGAATAAATTGGTATTGAAAAGGTGGCACTCCTCTCCAGCCTCCGATCACTAAAATCCAAAATGAACGATCGAGTCTAGAGCCATTTGAGATCATCAAATATCTCATTAGGACACATTTTCATATTTCCTTGCTTCTTCACACACTGTGAAAAGTAAGAAAGATTTTAAGAGTCCTACGCAAAATCTTCATGATCTTGCCTGAACATCCGAGTAATACGAAAGTATTTACAATGAAGATGGAAATCCTTCTTGAGCGAATATCAAAAAGCTCATGGTAGGTGACTTGTGCGATTCTTTATGAATCAAACTTGTGATAACTGGAAAGCAACAGTTGTTTAATTCTTAACTGAACTTAAACACGTTCCAGGCCTCTACGCAATATCTTAATGATCTTGACAGAACACTCAGAGTGACCCTCTATAATGTTCACAGTGATGAGTGGAAATCCTTCTAGTGTTAACCTTAAACATCACTTGGTAGGTAACTTGCAAGATTCTATACGAATCAAGCTCGTGACAACTGGAAAGCAACGATGGTGCAGTTCTTAGTTGAGTTTCACTTGTTCCAGGAACATGAATTGACGGCTTCAAATCATGCAGATATTATTATCCAAATGATTCACTCTTTATGTTCGCAGTCAGCTTTGGACGGTCGAATAAAGAGAACGGGTTTACCCGTGAAATCCTGTCAGGAAGTTACTTAATTGAAACTATCCGTCACGGGTACGATATCTAATATCGTCCAACGGTCTTCACCGACCGGAGGTAAAATGCTACCGAATTAGAATGAAATGTTCAAAGCCATTTCGCTCGTGTCTACCTATGTTGCGGCATTTGAAGACGGTGGCGTTGCGGGATCCAAGAAGAAGTCGTCCCCGCATGCTTATACTTTATGCACTTAATACCTCATCAAATTCAAGAAAGCCTGAAAGTTAAGTCTTCCGCTGTATCGAACTCTAAAGCTTTCAAGAATTACGAAGGTATAAGTATGTGGGACATGGTGTCACGAAGAGGCGAAGATCACAAGTGATGGATGCACGAGATCAAGGCAAGAGATTGATGCTAAAGATTGATATCAAATATCACATCAACATGTTCACCAGAAAAGAAAAAGAAAAAGAAAGACGAAGACTACAAGCTCAAGACAAGCATAGAATGCCAGGTTTATTTCATTATTGTAACTCGGGTAACGCCCTTGTTTGGAGTGACCTCCCTTAGGGGGAGATTGTTGGAACTACGTTTTACGTATTAAGAAGGATCGGTCACTCCAACGATAGTCCATGTAATAGCTCATAGTTTAGTTAACTTTCTTTATTTATCAAACAACATCAAGCCTAGCCTACAACATGTGTAGGTCGGACCAAATGTAAGCCCAAGCCCATGACAAGGGCTTGGGTATATAAACCCTCTCCATAGATGGAGAGGGTGTGTGGTTTCATAATTTACACATAGTTCTCTTAACTTTCTCTCTCTAAAAGTGTGAAATCCACCATCTCTTTCTCTCTCTAAAAACATAAGCAAGATTTACATTTCTACAATATCAATACCTCTGATTAACTCCATCCATTGTATGAGATGTAACTATATCCTTAAGCAGAGAGCCCAACTACATAAAAAAAATAACAATATGTTTGAATGGACTATATAATATGTACTACATTCACAAAACTTGCACATGAGATAGGTATTAAACAAAATGAACTTATTCAACACCTATAGCGAGCTGTCTTAGCACAGACGCATATGATCTGAAGTGGGTGAATCGTCCTCTTTCTCTTATAAGAAATACAGGAAGTTCACCTTGGTTTTTATTCTCTTCTCGTGTAATCGATCAAATTTGTTGTATGCGGCATTAGTGTATTTATACAATATCAGATAAATTACTTGAAACGCAAGATCAGCTACTTGAAACGCAAATAAATACACAATACCAAATAAATTAGAGTGGCCGGGTGAACTTACTTTCCCCACCAAAGTTCATCTTCAGTTGTCTCGTCCCTAACGACACGTTTGTCCTTTGGTGATCACCCTCTCTTGGCACCAGATAATGTAGCCAAAGCACCACTGGACGTAATAAACAATCCTTTCTCATATTGAATAGCTTTTTAATAAATCTCTGCATAACTAACAAAAATACATCAGCATCAAACAGTAAGGATTATTTTTCATCGGCCATTCAATATATTCAATTATTACCAGCAGGGGATGTGAGTGAACTTGAGCGAACTGTCACTGGTACTAAACGTAGGAGCGTGGACGTGTTGGTGTCGGTGAGTCACGTGAGCTCTTGGGGTTTTTTTATCGGTCAGGATCTCCCTTCACAACCCCCATTCCGTCGTTAATGAAGTGGCATTCTATGCTTGAAAAAAACATATCTATAAGATGAAAAAGATAGGAAAATCATACTCAAGACATTCAGCATGTTTTCAGTGGGAAACTAAAGTACTACTCCTATTATTTCGTCTACCCATTCATAATCGCTATGAATGTGGCATTACTGTTATTTAATCAGCCACAATTCACAATGATTAATCCTTAATTTCTTGGTTCTGTTAAAGCAATATAATCCGATCTCACCACAGTAAGCAAATCATTGTATAATCAAGCTTAAATCACACTTTGTTCTATTTTTATAACTTGCTACTTCCTAAAGCAAAAAGTTTTGTTCGAAACTAAAAACCATATGCCTTATCGAATGATCTTTCCTGAATACAAATCTAAATCATGTGTTGAATCAAAATGCTATTTAAATTGTTCATCAAAACCTCATAATCATGATCAATGCTGAGTTATGCTGCAAGAGATCGAATTTTTCGCCGAAAGTTATGCATAAAATAACCCTACAAAAAGAACATCAGATTCTGCGTAAATTAACTGAATTTATCTACTGAAATAGATTCAAGATAAATACCAGACAGCCTCAAATTATGCAAAACTAATCAGAAACTTCTGCAAAATAAATATCACCATCATTATATGCAAACAACTCGGGCTTAAGTAACAGATTTGACAGTACTTGCCTTTTTAGCTGGAATAAAGCTTTCAATTGTCCGATCACCAGACATCATCTCCTTACGAAGGCGTTTTGCAGGTGGTAAAACATCTTCGTCACCATGAGCTCTACTATAAAGACCATATGTCTGCACCTCTGACCGCAATTGACTTATTGGTTTCATATTGGGTGTTGATTGTTTATCTTCATCGTTGATTGTTCTCCTAGGAACTCTAGAATCAAGACCATTTATCTGTGCCTTGGATGGGAATCGGTTTTGTCGTTTCAAATTACGTGTATACCTTTAAGCATCTTCATTCCTTGCTCTCTTAGACAGGTCATTTGTCTTGTACACGTGAGACTTATTTGGTGCATCACCAAGCCCTTAGGTTGTTTTGTGTGATGCGAAACTGCATTATTAGAAATATTATCTTTCCCAAACTCTGGTTCAGACCTTATTTTCTTTCCATAGGTTCGACACTGTTCTGCTTTCACCCTTCAGGAGCCTACAACAAACCTGATTTTCATTCCATAGGTTCGACACTGTTCTACTTTCGCCCTTCAGCAGCCTTCAACAAACTATCATATCCGCCAGCATGTGTTTTGTCTTTCCAAGGTTTCTTTGAGTTTTTGAAACTCCATCGAAATCAGGGTGTACCACACCTACACTAACTTCATTCTTAGTCCCATTTCATTCTTTTCATCCAGATTTTGCTGAACATTTGGTTTAGGAATTTTTAGTTTTGTGGTAGTTTTATTTATGTCATGAACTCGGATTTTTCAGTTACCAACTTACCATGTTAAAATGTTAATCAATAAATCGAAAAAAGAATGCATCAAGATTGGATTACACAGTCAATGGTAATAACAAAACGTGCTCATGTTCTAACTATACATACTATATTAAAAATTGGTCCAATATCCCAAATAATGCCCCTCCTCCAATCTGTGTTTCAGGGCGCTGTTATTTTAGTCACGTGGCAAAAAAATTTACTCTTTTTAACGCTTTGTATTGTCTAAGCATACCATATTAGACCTGTATAATTAACTGTTCTAGCCCACTTTTAGAGTTAGGTATTGCTTGTGTGGAATTCAATAATCTAAATGGTTTGCGTAGAATATTTTTGTTGGCTAAAAATACGCACAGCTTCACTCCCCTGTTTTTAATCAGGTTATGTGTTTGTTTGGACTGAAAAGTTTACATAAGGCCGTCCCTTTAAGGGTATTTTGAATAGAAATTTTTATACGCTTATCAACTTATTGAGATTTTGATACCTCATTTTCTTCAGCTTAGGGATTATTTATGTTCGTATAATTGCATTAAACCTATATTCTACAGATTAGGGATTATTGTAAATGTTCTTGAGTGACTGATATAAGCAACTTTTTTAACAGCTCATTTAAGCAGCTTATTACCACTACCGAATATGATGGAATCAAAAATGATAAATTGCAGAAAATCAATGTAACGTATAAGACGATGATTCTCACAAGCAGTTGACTTTATCTCAAGTGGGGTCTCATGAATTTGTTCGATTGGAGTATTCTGACTCTAAACTTCTCGTCTGATTGTAACCACAGGCATTCGTGAATCTCTTTAAGGAATCAGAAGATTTATTTTACTACAAAACACACAAATTAGATACTATTATGTATAACTGGCTCAACATTTTCGTAAAAACTATGAACAAAAGTAACATATATAAATATAATGGGTAGATTTGGGCATATCAGGTGCATGCATATATAATGACGTAAATAGTATCTTGATGCATCAAGATAATCATAATCGTATTCATATACAATTGTTCCAGTTTGAAGAATTTTAAAGAACGCCAAGGTTTCCAAACCATAAGGAATAAAAACACCGCAACTCAATTATTGATGTGTTCAATTTAGTAACTAAGTTATTAGTTGGTCAAGAATTCTCTTACAAGTAGAGTTTTATATTATGAGTTCATGTGGGTTGTCCAGTGTCCATTCATGATAGTTGATATATTGAACCCTGGCAATGATTAAATGAAATGGATTATTTCTCCAATTAGAAAGGTCGGTGCAACATACTCCATAATTTACATACAATAACCGAGTTTAAGTATTTGCAGGTAAGATGATTTCTGAAGTTGCAGCTTCTATAATTCAGTTAGACTATTTCTGAGCATAAACTCATTGTTTGTTATTTGAAGATGCAAGTATTTATCGCAAGACAATCTTACAAACGGATCCTAATTAGTTAAAAACAATATGATAAGAGAATGAGACGAAAAAAAGAAAATACCTGGTGATGAGGGTCACTATATTACTGATGTTTGTATTAAGATTTAATGGCCATATAAGTTGGTCCAAACATCACATCATCGGTTTAATTCTACACTGCTATTTTCAGTAAGATGGCAAGAAAAAAAATTGAAACATGTCTCCCTTTAGATAAGCAATTTCATCACTTTTAGTTTGAAGTTGCCACCAACCCCATATACTCAAGTCCAACACTCGGTTGTTGCACGTAAAATCAGATGAAATGGGCGGTTATGTAATAGATAAAAAAGGCCAGGCTGACCCAAAACACTTTGTCCAAAAAATTACTACGTAGTATTTTTTTTCTTCAAGTGATTAGTGTTCAGATATATATTAATAATGATCTAATTTTCTGGATATTGAATTAGAAAATGAAAAGATAGAAATATATGCTACATACGTGTAATAGCTCCCTACTCGGCTGGTTTACTGTCAACATCTGAACATAAATCCTTCATTTTGATGAGGACCATAGAACAGATTTCCTTCAACACATTCAAACCTGACCCAGTTTGGCATTATATGGCCATTATATCGACATCGTTGTCTAATCCCTATAATTATCCATTCCTTCTGAAACAAACAACAGAAACTCCTTCACTTTCCTGTACCATTGAGATTGTTATATGCCAGACTACATTTATATTTATCAGAACTCGATACAATATTTATCCTAATGATATTAAGTAATGGATTTGTTAGTACAGTTAAGTATTTTGTTTTTGAATTGTAAATAAAAAATATTGTAATAGCATAGTGGCCGGAAGGTTCTTCTCTGTGCGCATAGACCAGGGTTCGAATCTTGTTGATCACCTTTTTTAATGCCTTCACTTGAGGCAATTTCCAAAACAGCTTTTCAAAAACACAGTTTTCAAAACCGCGTTTCCAAATCGTGGTTTTCAGACATGTGCGATTTAAAATCACAAAAAACGTGAAAATTTGAGATTTTCAAGGAGTTGCTGAAATCTGATTGGCAGAAAGATGTGACTGAGATATGACTGGATTAAAAAAGTGTGGTTTCAAATCATAATTATACCTATATATAATATAAGGATATATATATATATATATATATATATATATATATATATATATATATATATATATATATATATATATATATATATATATATATATATATATATATATATATATATATAGATATATATATATAGGGATGGGTTCTAGAGAAAACCTTATGTTTGTGGAAAACTTAGAAAACTAACTTACAGGATAGAAACATAAAAAACGAAACTTGAAGGTAGATCTTGCAAACATCTCAAATTTCGTGGTAAAAAAAGAAAAAAGAACAATTAAATAGGGATAACAAAACCAAATCGTCATATTCACTCTACTCTCATCACTTACCACCGTCTACCGGAAACCAACACCACCATCAACGACATCAATTACTACGATCACTACCGCTATTTACCACCGGAATCCACCATTTACAACTGGAAACCACCATGTCAGAACTCGAGCACCCCCACCATCAAAACCCTACCATCGTTTCAATCACTCGACGCCACTTGATACCAATCACTGACCACCTCCGTTTGATCTCACCAGCCACCATCAAAACCTTATCTTCCACACACACTCCTCGACATTAACCTCACCTGGAACCATCATTTCAACCACCGCTAAACCACCACCATCGAGACACCATAAACAGCCCACAGGCATCCACTCTATCCGCCGTTGACATCTCTTTTCGTTCGTCTTCTTTCTAAAATTGATCTTTCTTTTGCTGAAAATACCTACTTTATCAGGTAATTATTTATTGATGTGGTGTTAGTTTCTTAGTAGTAATTTGTAGATATTATTTATGTATCGTGTATATATTTAATATTTGCTAAAATAGATGACGAGGTGTTTGTTAAAATGTCTGAAATAATTGGTTTGTTAAAAATGCTAACAAGGTGTTCGTTAAAATGTCTGAATAAGAGTTAGATATATTAAGGTATCGGTTTGGCGTGTAGTAGTGTATTAACAATTTGTGTGAGTTATAAGATACGGAATCAAGAATGTAGGGTTAGTGCAACAAGTGAAAAAATAGGGCGTAATTATGCGAGATTGGATAATGATAGGAAAAAAGTTAGGGCATTTTTGTGCTTGTTTGTTTTTTGTTTAGGTCATATGGTCATATGTTTTAACGTTGTGTTAGGAAATTAATTTGTTGGTCTAATAAATTTGTTTAAACATATTGACAGAAGACAATTTTAGGTAAAAAACTGTGTTAGGGCATCAATTTAAAAAAACAGGGAATCGGTTTAAATTTGTTTTAAGGCACAAGGGTAACGTGAGAGTATTAAATATAAAGACTATTAATTTAAGAAATCTATTTGTTAAATTCATCACATTTGTTTATGATTGTAAGAAATAGTGGGACTCGCTTTGATGATTTATACTATTTTTACACACAATTTATTTCTACACTATATGGATATAAGAACGACCCTCTAGTATGTGCAAACATGGGGTCTCACTTTGCTGACTGATACTATTTAATGTAAATCAAAATTGCTCATTTAGGAAAGGTACTTAAGAATCTTGAAATGCTTAAAGCATAAATAAAAATTTGGTCATCACGGCTATAAGAAAATTAGTCGTCATAATAATCCTGCTTGCTACATGGCAAATGGTTTAAACAGTTTATGCAAGAAACACCATGTCCTATTTCAAAATGTGATTGTTCTTCTCGTTGGATATAAACCTTATATCTGGGAGGTATACACCAAATAAATTAGCGCATCTGTATGAACACGTTAAGGCACCTGTATGACAAATATGGCTTATTTTTTCGTTCTATGAACAGATTAGGTCAAATCTTTGCACCGACCGCCAACAATTAAACGACGGACACATGCCTATCAAAACACCGACCGCCATCAATTAAACAACGGACACCTGCCAATCGAAACACCGGCCAACACCAATTAAATAAGCTAGAACAGTCATCCCCTAAATCATATTGCTATAACTTACTTTTTCTTGAGAATAATATCAGCAACTCTATTTCATATTTACTTGACTGTACATAAATTTCGATAATTGGCGGAGAGGTAGATTCATGATCTTAGCACTTTGTTAGTGACAATTGGGGGATGCTATTAGGCGTAACGTGTTGTTGTTCTGTTTTCTTATATTTCAATCCTTTTAGAGGGGTGGGTCGAACAAAACTGTGGCAACCGCCAATAGATCAGCAAATGCTGCTGTAATTGAATGGGCATGCAAGGTCATTGCCACTGTTATAGTATAACAAAGACGGTAAATTGTTATTTTCTTGTGCTAAATATCACACTCGGATTGTTTGTTATGCGAATGATGATGGTAGTGAGTAAATAATAAACGGAAGTTACATATGTTAGTTGTGTAGTATAATTATATGACCAACATTTACCTGCTTGAAAATACACTCAGATGAGGAGTCTCGTTATCAGATATTTAATTTTCTTTGAGGAAGTCCCCACTTTCTGAAGGCGTAGATCAACTCTTGTAAAGTACACTCAGGTTTTCAGTGGTGCTGATATCACTGAGAGCATTGATAAAGTACACTATATGCAAGGTTGGGTTGACTTGAAATATCCGGTAACGGGTCAAAACAGGTAGTTTTTTTATATGCAAGGTTGGGTTGACTGAAATTATCCTTGTCCAAATTTTACATGTAATTATCATGTCAATGTACAGTTTCTAAGAACTGTATTCCAAATTTTATGAGGTTTCTAATAAGTTTAAGATCTTTCTTTTATAAGCTACCTCAAGTATCTGTTAGAATAAGTTACAACTAGTTTTACCAAACACACTCTATCAGGAAACTGAACACGTTGTGTCATAATTAGGTCGTGTCGTTCTTTTTAGCCATGTACATATCTTTATATTCGCTTAGCTGTTATTGATTGTTATCATGTGTACAGGTTTAAGATAAATTATTTCTATATTATGACCATGGGCGATTTAGAACATTTGGTGCTCAAACATCCGATGTTCAGGAGAATTTTTCTACTGGTAATGAGGCTATAAAGGCAGGATGGTTCATGGGCTATTGTAAAATCAGAGGATACGTATTTAAAGTATGGTCACAAGGATGTTAATGCGAACGGGGTTGTAGTCGCATTGTTCGGACACATATCGAGTTGTTGCTAACATTACCGGTACTCCAATCTTCACTAGTGATAGAGAAGATGGCAGCGAGTTTGTAGCAGCTAATACAGCGAGTGCAGCTGTATGTGTATCAGGTTTCAATTTTGGCGTTGATCCACAACTTGGACCTGGAGAAACTCCACTTCATAAGTAATATAAGGTACGGTTTCCAATGACTCACACTACATCCAATTATTTCTTTGACTCGGCAAATCTTTCCTTGCCGTAAGAATCCACCTTAAGGGCATCTGTTTGACGGGTTAAGGACATCTACTTATATCTTTAAGGGAATCTGTTTGTACGGTTTAAGGGAATCTATTGTGTTTAAGTATATCTGGATGAATTCGTTTTACATTTATGAGTATAAGGTTAAAACTTAAAAAACTAATTTTATACCTTGAAGTCCCCATCAGGTCCAAAACATAAATTCAAACAACCCTGAATAGTTTAATTGGCAACCTCTTCGGGTATTGCCATTTATAGTTTTATGTTTCTGTTTTACTACCTGGAACGATTATTTCAGGTGCTAGTTAGTTTAGAAGCTCATTATTTCTATATATTCACTTCACTAATTTGAAACTTTCTATTATTATTTTGAATCTTTTGACACTGATATGCATACATGGTCTACTTGTTTTTATGTTCCTAGTCCACAATCATGAGAAAGTATTAGTGCATCTGTTTAGGACATATTAGTGCATCCATTTGCATGTTTAAAGCATTTGTTTGGACATATTAGTGCATCCATTTGCATGTTTACTTAGAATAACGTGTTATGTCGTGTTCTTAATTTTAATAGTAATCAACTAGCAGCTTATCTAGTAACAAAGGCTTGTGTGGTGTACACTATCTACCTGATTTTCCCATGTTTTATAAAAACAACGACCTATCAAATGGCGGCAAAATTGAAATAGAAGTGTCATGTGCTTGTCTTTTTATTGGTGGCGGTTATTGTATTTATTTGCATCAGGATATGGCGTAATGACTATGACTATGGGTTACTTTAAGTTATGCAACATAAAAGGTTATGTAACACTCTAGTTTACCTTGAGTTATGCAACATAAATGGTTTACCTTAAGTTATGCATAAGGAGATGGCATAATGACTATGACTTTATAAGTGCATTTTGCAGTACTTAAGTTATTCAACATAAATACAATTAAATAAAATTGTCAATTAGCTCTCATAGTACTGGAATTTAGAAAATATAAAGGTCACTAGTAGAACCAAGTTTGATTTGTGTTCCACTAAATTCGTTATATAACCACTGAAATTTCTGTAATGACCTATTATTGTGAAATTGTTTCTTCACTTGTTAGAACTAATTGGTCTAAATGGAATATTCATGGAGTCAAATTTATCTCTTGCAGGTCATGTTTCGAGAGTGATAACTTATTCCGGTCTTATAGCTTTTTCTGGTAGCATATCGCTTCGTTCAGATAACAAAACAACTAGCACCCGATCCTTTGCCTTTCTATGTAATAACAAACGACGCACACTTCTTTTATATAATCTTACAATATTTCTGTTATACAACAATGTAGCAATGGTTTTGTTATCATAGCAGATTGTAGAATGACCGAAACAGCAGCATTGTTAGAATGGCAAAAGCTGATAGACAACGTTTACAAAAGCATCATAGTTGGAGGCAAAAGTTGGTCTGAAACACAGAAAAGATTGGATTGGATTTGAGCTATAGATGGATTTGGGAGTATGATTTATTTTGGTTAGTGGTTGAACATTGGATGTCAGTTGTACAACATGATGACTTTGTGGGTCTCGAGATTCCGATTGACGGACTTCAATATGATGTAATTGTTCTGTACGGTTTCAGTGTTTTTTACATGTTGTGCTCGACACATATTTTCTTTTAATTTTAAGATAGTCGTGTTTAAATCATAAAATCTTTTTCTTTGTTCAGTTTTTATTCAAAATCATAAGCGTAAAACGCCTCTCTTATAGATTTAATTAAGTTTGACTTTTCATTTATATAAGATAATTTTCATATGTATAATAAAAAGAAAGAAAGAAAAAAAAAAGAATAAAGCGTATAAATTAGGAAACAAACAGGAGGATATCAAGTGTCGCAACGTTAAAAAAAATGTCCCAAAATAAACAATAAAATGAAACGTCGCAACGTTCAAAAAGAATGTCCCAATATAAACAATAAACTCGATCAGAAAGAATGGGTTAAAAGTTACAAAAATGACCCTTGAAAAAAAGATATAACAAATAGACCCCCAAACTTTGGAGGAAAAAAAAGAAGGAAGGGAAGATGTTTTGATCCAACGGTTGGGAGGAGGTTTTCTAGGTTTTCCATTGAGATAAAGTTTTCTATTGATCCCATCTCTATATATATATATATATCTTTATATTATATATAGGTATAATTATGACTTGAAACCACATTTTTTAATCCAGTCATATCCCAGCCACATCTTTTAACCAATAGGATTTGAGAATTCGCTAAAAAATCTCATTCGTTGCCTTATTTACCTCATTTTTGGGCGGGACGCGAGTTTCTAAAACGCCATTTTTATAAATTCACATTTTGAAACCGCGGGTATAAATAATGGTGTACTTTCTTTTCTTTTTTTTTCATTTTTTCCCCACAGAGATGGGGTTAAAAAACACACACAAACCCTAAAGCCGTCACCTCTCTACAATCGTATCTTTTTTTCCCAAAATCTTGCTAACCCTAATTCATCATTATTATTCATTCTCATTCATTCATCATTCTTCAACATCATCATTATCATCATCCTAAATCCAAATCAATCAACCCTTCCTATAACTCTAGGATCGTGTTTGTTTCACTCTATCATTTTTCTTCTTTTAATTCATGAAATCAGTATCCACAAATAATAACATCACGGATTGATTTGTATTATCTGATAACACATCATGTTATAGGTGTGTGTTGGTGGATCAAATGATTAACACATCATAACAAATCCACACATAGCAGATCCATCACACCTGTAACACACAAATTCAAATCACTAGGTTCAAAGTTGTGGTAGCAGAAACTCATAAAAAAGGTTATCTAGAAAATCGTTTTCTTAACAACTTGATCTGTGTAGCTGCTGCCTGAGGGTAAGTTTGATTGTATCTAATTATTTTTTGTTCTTTTTTGACTTTTATTTGAATCTCTGACACATCAGGCTTCGGAACATCAGCAATTGCAGGCTTGGCAATCTCAAGAATTATAGGATCAATGGGCTATGCTTATCTGTGATTAACATGGGATTCCTCATCAGTGGTTTTAGTGGTTCTAAAACATGTTTGGTTCTTCAAGCTTGCAATCTTTAGTGAATTTGAAATGGGATTCCTCTTTTTTGCTTTATATATCTGAAGCTTTGCAATTAGCTCTATCTCTTTTTTGTATTAATTGATGTGTCGTGTTTGTACAAGTTAAATCAACAAATGGTGATGCTTTTCTCGGAGGATAGGACTTCGATAATATTATGTTAGAATTATTGGTTAGTGATTTTAAGACGACAGATGGAAGCGATCTATCAAAAGAACAAGCTTTTCCTTCAGAGACCTAGGGAAGCTGCCGAGAAAGCCCAGATCGAGCTATCATTAACAACCCAAAACATCAACCCACCTTTTATCATATTATCCCACAACTTATGTAATTGGTGCAAAGCGTCTGAACATCACCAATGTGAGTTAATATGGAGAAAGATAAAAGTAGGCTAACTTAATGCATCTAGATTGTTGTAGGTAAGTTAGTTGATTGTAAACTAAATTCTCAAAGGTGCTTTTTTATATCGGATTTATAAAAAATAGAATATATAGGTGTTATATTTTTACAATGTGTGCTTCTGATGTTCAAGTGTTAGCTTAAACATGCATCTTTTACGTTGTTCATAAACTTGACAGATTGTGAGAACGGGCATGTATACATTGGGCTACTTGTAAAATATGACGTATTTGAATTACGTTGTTGCATGAATCAGGTTATAAGTCCACATTAGGTTTGTTTATCTTCATTTGTGAAACTTAATCATATATATCCTAATAGTCACAGGACATTTTATATCTCGTGGTTCATAGGTAGTAGAAGCTCAGTTAGCGCAATATAACTACATATTGGTACCTGTTAGGGAGTATGATGAGGGATCATATTACTGATCCTGAAATTGGGGGAATATAAGGGGTAAGAAAATGGTTTGGGTGTCGAAACATTACAACTTGGTTTAATTGAAACACATACACTTTTTTTTATCCAGTTTTCTATTTGTTTTATAAATGAAGAATGCATTAGGTATGATTACCAAACAATATCTACACATTAGACCCATTTAACCCGTTCACCAGTGTAGCTGGTGGCACCAGGAGAAATATGGCATGGAATTTTGACTATCCATTTACAATTGAGTATCATTACAAGAAAACAGTATAGCAGATGCTCAGCCCTCTGACCCATGTCAATTCTAATGATGAAGAAGGGATAACTGCACACAAATAAATGTTTAGGTTTGCTTCTTTTTGTGCATCTTCATATTTGTTTTTTTAATTAAATAAGTAGAGCTTATAGCAAATTTTTGTTCTTATCAGCTTATTTTAGAGTGAAATGCGTATCTTGAGATTAAAAATAACGCATACCCTTATTTACTGATGCATTTACATGCATATCTTGGTAAACATGATTAAGTGTTGATTTAGAGAAAGTGGAATTCTGAGGATCAGTGAAACCTTAACACAGTTTGACAAAAAGTTTGAAATAGCCTCTCAATTATAAATTATTTGTGATTGATTCGGTCCTCAGAACTGGAATCAAATTTATGAATTCATGTTCTTACATATGCTTATGGTGTAGCTCCAATTGCTTTGACTAGGTTAATTGGCCCACAATTAATTTGACCAGAAAGAGCACATCCCAAATTGAGTTGTAATTAAGAAAATGGTTCGACAATACCACCTCTAAGTTTATACATAACTCAGATAAAGTAGTTAGTTATCGACTTTTTATAAATATCTCATCTTTTCAGAAAAATAAAACTAACTTATTTTTTACATCCTTTGACTTTATGTTCAAATTTCGATGGAGTACTCTCAAAAGGTGCCTATTGCTAAGGGATCTGCTGCACCAGTTGGATCTTCAGACTCAAGGGTAACAGGATTTAGGTCTATCGTTTTTTTAATCTGAATGGAATCGGAGAGAAGATGTTAACTCTGCTACTGCTACTCCCCCTGCAACCATTCAGCATTCCGGTTTGAATATTGCGAAGCTCATTATTGGTCATGGGTTTGGTACAGTCATTAGACATCGAGAGTTTGAGGAAAGATCAAATCACTCTGAGAATCTTCTGGTGAACAAAACTTAGTTCCATGGTGAGTTCCTTTTGCCCTGTCATATAACCATCCAAGACGTAATGGAAAGGCAATATAACAAAGTAACTTAATTTGATTTCTATTTTTAACATTAATATTAATATTTGCTTCATGATCCAGATCATGTACCTACTCTTGAAAATTTAAATAAATTCATATATGAGTTAAGCCACCTTGAACTCATGGATGCTTTGCAGGTCGGTTTGATGATTGAAAATTCTTCATGTTTTTGTGTAGCTTTAAAGCTGAATACATACGAAATTTATTAATAAAAGGGCATTTTCACCTTCATAGTTGCAATGTTTAAAGGGCTCGGTGTATAGTGAATCCGAGAATTTTAACCACTAGAGTGTGGTATAGGAATATATGAAGTTACTCTGTGCGTGGATCTTTATAAACTTGCAAACAGTGATTTTTGCTAATTTGTTGCAGTGAACATTGGTGCTTTCACTTATTTCTACTTTCTGTTGCAAAGACGAACCATTTTGGCAAGAGATTTAGCGTTGCACACAGATGATATGCAGAGGTATCTCTGAATCTGAAAATCCCTAATATTTTATACTAAAAAGGAGTCTGTCACGTGTTTTTATTGTAGATAGATCAACTAAAGGATGATCCTAATGGAAGCTCTGCGTATCTTATAAAGGTATCTTATATTTGGTATATTTGGATGATGGACTCGGGTACTTCGAATACCTCCATGTGACATGATCATTATAGGTGGACATTTGCCCTTTGAAAATACATTTGACGGAGACGATGTACAGAATTATGTGGGAGTACTTCTTCCCTGAAGAGGAACAAGACAATCAGCAATGACAGGTTAGGAGACATTTTATTATTGACTTGTCAAGGTGTAGGAAAACTGTAACAATTGAACATTGCCTTTTGATAAATATGATATCTAGAAGGTGTCAACTACTTCTGGTTTAAGACGAGCCAAAAAGGTCACTCAACAAAAGAATCAGAGGGATCCGCTTATTGGACAAACTCGACCACGTTAACACGTGTTCACCATATGATTCATGTCGGTACAGGGTAAGAATATGTTTCTTAGAGCACATTTTTTTGGTAATGGGAGTTACCCGGTAAATATATTATCCAAAAAACCATATAAAGTTCACATGGAATGCGGCTAAAGTACCGCATTAACCTCAAGCCAAAAGCTTGATAAACTAGTGTTCATGACAGACCATAAACACCTCAACACCTAGTTACAAACAAATCTATAACTAGAATAGAAAACAACATTCAGATAAAACACCTATCCTGCACCACTCATGGAAGAAGATCCTCCACCAGTATCAAGAAGATTAATTGTTTCATCATAAATATTTTCAACATCCTCATCATCCGCATCACCATCATTAGCTAAAGCTGCAAATGGATTAGGCATAGCTACATTACCATCTAATGAAGAAGAAACCACTTCCTTCCCTTTAGGAGAAGGAGCTTTACCTGTAGATTTACCACCATTCGTGGGAACACTAGGGGTTGCTTTAGGCTGAAACTTCACAGTCGGGAGAACCGTAGGACCAGTATACTTATTAGACTTGGGCTTCTTGTTCCTTCTCTTCTTGCCAACTGTTTGAAAACCATCCTTAGATGTTTCAACAGGCGCCGTAGCAGGAGTAGAACTAGAAGCAGTCACAACCTTTTTTGGGCACACATCACTATCATGACCAAAAATCTTACAAGCATCACACCGAGGAGGTTTCCATTCATATTCAACCCTGATTGTTTCTTTAGTGTACTCATCACTACAAAGTGATGGGACACCAATAGTAACAACCTCAACTAAATCAACATCAGATTGAACTTCAATAAGACATCTAGCAAAGCTACTCCTCCCCCATGAGTCTTTACACATAGAGTTTGTAAAAGAGTCAAACATAATAGGCCTACCCAGAAAAGAAGCAATCAAACTAATTCCTTCCTCTTCAAACACCTGTAAGGGGACATCATGCAGCTTTACCCAAATTGGAATTCGAGTCAACTCTTCTTTACAAATACGAGTACCCAAAGACCATGTCTTCAAAATAATAGGGTTTTTACGAATCAACCAAGGGCCGCCTTCCAAGACAGCATCTAAACCAGTTTACGTCTCAAATTTAAAGAAGAAAAAACCTTTATTGTTCATCATAATACGCTTTAAACCATGCTTACCCCAATTGCTCCTAGCAAAGTACTCAACAACTGGGTACGCCAATCTCGGACCAATGAAATAACCATAAAGAGTAAACTCAAAATGAGAACCAACCTTTTGGACAACTCTTCTAGGAACAAACACATTAACTCCCTCAAAGACAGGATCATCAACACTAGAAGCCTCAGGGTGAACATCAACAGACTCAACAACAGGATCCACAATAGCCTGTTGCTCAAGGAACCGCACATGTTGCTCAATGATCTTTATGATCCCACTACGAGTATCTTGATTCAAACTGAGCCACTTCAGATGAGAACCAGCCTTGACCTCCTTAAAAAAAATGTCAATCTCCTCTAGAGAGTCAAGTAAAGTACGTAGGAACTTAGCCACATCACCAATATCTTTAATACAAACCTTATTCTTAGGAGAAGAGTTCGTAAATTCAGCATGTTTTTTACAAATAATATCAACAAGAAACCGAACTTGTTCCTGAGGCAATGACTCAGAGAATCGAAACTTACCCTCTTGCATTCCACGGATAAAAACATTAAGTTCTGGTAAAGAGGCAAGAGGAACATCAAACAATTTTGCAATACCATCAATATTATGGATGTGAGTAATATCAATAGCACCATCATGACTAGGAGTTTGTGAGCCCGTCACACTAGCAACCGCCATGGCTGCCGTGTTATTCCCATCATGTGAATCGCTCCTAGTCCCAGACTTATTCAGGCTAGGGAATTCTGATTCGTATGAAGCATCCAAGCCAATTCCACTCTCACCATTAGCACCTTGGTTATGCATAGCACCCTTAGATGGCCTACGAACAGTAGGAGCATCAATACCGCCACCACTCCTAGTAGAAACCATCGAACCCTAATCGCAACACCAGATCGCACCACCAATTTAACCCTAAAACACAAATAACGAACCACAGAAAACCCTAACTCTCGAAACCCTAATACACCACAATCGCTGCAAACCCTAAACGACACAAGTTCCACGTCTAACAAACACGAGATACGAATGAACGAACGAATATAACGAAAAAACAAAGATCCCTTAACCGACTATCATAATGAAAGTCGATTAAGAATAAGATAACAATCTGCGAAAAAACATCCTAAAAAAACGAATTAAGACAGTCCAATTAATGTAGCAACCTGATAAAGAGCATGTTAAATTCTAATAATCAAAGATTAAACAATAGAACACAAACGTTATTAGGTATTCGGATCAAGAAGAAAGCAAAAAACGAGTCAGATTGGGAAGGACGAATTTTTGGCAGCCATTAGAGAGTTTTTAGGGTTTTCTCTGTAACTCGTTTTTCTTAGAGCACATTTTATGTTAATCTATTTCATTATGTCAAAGAGCAACCCTATTTTCTGCAGCGAGGTGTAGGGACAATGACAGCTTAGTTGCTTATGTCCAATACTTAGTAATCAATAGTTAATTAAGAACCATCAATATTGTGACAATCCGTCAATTTATGATTGATATTTTATTCTCAATATTTATTTGAAAATATTATTTTTAATGTTATAATATGAACTCACTTATTTTTGGGAAGAAATATGGATTTACGTCTTGAAGTAGCATCGACTACGTCTAAACCGGAGGATTCTACGTTACATGCTTACGTTTACATACATCGTTTTGGTGACAGTCCGACATTTCAGAAAATAAATTTGTCCGTGAATATTATTTTGAGATTTTAAAATTGTGTTAGTTCATAAACTCACAAATTTACGAGAAGAGATTAGGACTTACGATTTTAATTTAACGTCCTTTACAACTAAACCGGAAACCTTAGGATTACGTATTTACGTTTTCGAACTCCGTTTTTGATGAGACAATTTTTATTAGATTCGTTTTGTGCCGTTGATTGATAATTTATAAAAACGTTTTTCGTAAAACGACCCGAGGGCACGCAAATCGAGAAAACTAGAATCGAGGAGTACCCGTAAATAATTGGGGATGAGACAAAACCACTTTTGCCCCACCCCCAATATGGGACGGCCTAACTAGCAACACTACCCACATTATGTGTCAACTTTTTAACAAGTTAAACACACTTGTCACACAAGCTTACAAGGTAAGCTACCAACCTCTAAAACCACTAGATTAAACTAACAACTTCATTTCCCTCATGCAAAAACCACACATTTTCTCTCTTCTCCTCTCTTTGTGCCGTCCCTATTGCCACCACCACCACCATGTTCATCAAATTTTCCACCATAAATCTTATGTTTAACTTGCATAAGATGGAAATATATAGAAGACTTGAAGATTGGAGGTGATTATAACATCCAAGTAGGAGTTTCTATGGAGTCCTAGGGCTGATTTTCCACAAGGAGTTCTTGAAGAATGGTGGTCTTAAAGATGGTCTTGATTTATCACAAGTTTCTCCATCAAAAATCCATGTCTTGATCATAACCTACATCATCATGGTGGTATAAAGATTATTCTCCTCATCCTCTTGTTATTTTGATTATGTAATCATGTATTTTCTTTCCTATTGTATATATATATATGATGATTATATGATGATAAAAATATTATGTGGGGATTTGGTGCTGATAATCATGGGTAAAAAGATGAAAAACTATATGTAAAAAGGTTAAAATCATGCTTGAAATGATGGCTGTATAAAACAGTAAAGAACCATGTGATGAACTGATAAAATAGCATAGATTAATGGATATACATTAAGTAATATGTCTTGTACACATGTGAGAGTTGGCCATGTAATGGAATCATTAGGATGAGTGAGATATGATCAAAACAAGTTTAGAGTACAAATCTGAGTTCACTGTTTTGGACGATTTTTAGAAAATACTTAAAGGCTGATTCAACAGTAGCTATAGCAGAGTTAAATGGAGCACATATCATGTAGTTTATGTCATAAAAATTTGAGCTTCTATCTCAATATAGAACTCTAGATATGGCTGTTTTGGTGAACATGAAAGTAAAAATCAGATTTTTGGAAATTAAAATATAATAGTATTATATAAGCACTCAAATAAAAATAGTATAAAATGTGAATTAAAACCTACTAACTCATATAATACATTTATATAAATATGTATAAGGATAAATAAATGGACATTTTATAAAAATGGTAGTTTGATAAGCTTTATAAGTTATAAAACTATAAACATGATTTTTACGACTTTTTCGGCTATTACCGTAAAATTAACGTTTTTGTTAAATAAAACTTAGACGGTTGGACCCGTCTAATGTAAACTTTTATAAACTCATATACTGATATATAAACATATATAACAAGTAAAAACCGATAAAAACCCGAACTATATAACATACGGACATTAACGGGCTAAGTTAACGTTATTGGACTAACAATACAACAAAATGGGCTAAAACACTTCTAAACTTATTTATTGGGCTTAACCCATTTGGGCCCAACATGTAAAGTATAAATACTGATAATACAAGTATAAAATGGATTACTACAAGTGATTGAACTTATAATAAGTTTATTGGACTTAAAATATGTAAATAGGTAAAACTAGTAAACTAGTATAAAACTTATCGACACATAACACTAAAACGAGTAAATAAGAATATGTAAACCCACTTGATCATCATATATATAAAATCATCATATGTATACATAATTGTTATTTTTATAAAGTCATTGGACATGAGTCTAAGACGAGTATTATTTGACTAGGTTTCCGTGATTGAAGCACGTACCGTACGTCCGAATTGCCGATAACCCGCCTTCCCACATCAACGTGAGTTCATAGCCTCACACTCTTTTAAATGTTTTTATGAAATGTTTTATAAACCTGCGAGGGAGATAACATGTTAGTTTTTATGAAATATGACACAAATTGTTCCGATTGTCTGTTTATTGATTTGGACCCGAATGATTGTATGACCCTATGAATGATTAAATGACCCGATAGATGAAATAAAATGGATTATTAAAGTTAGGTTATGTCACTAAAAGTCCCATTAGCATGAATTGTGAACTACCGGAATTTGGTAGACGCTTATGCATATAATAGTACTATTTGGGGACGATCACCCCAGTTCGCGCCTTGACGGTTGATCCCCGTCGTGCCACATTGATTGGTAAGCGAATTTATGTATTAGAAGATTTCCATAGCGTGACCTTTGTGACGACACGCTAATTTAGATGGGCAAATTGATTTTCGGGCTAGCTACCCGTTGTTTGGTTTAGTAAGGTAACAATGTCATGCGGCTTATAATAATCCAATTAACGAAATACTGCTATGCGCATCGAATTACGATGTATTGCCTGACTAGCAATACGGGGTCATACTATTGAAATTATGTTCGTGTTTTGGTTTTATATAACCATATTCATATAACGGTTTTTATTTAATCTATACAACGTTATAAAACGTATTGTATGATGTTTTTACGACATTGGCTCGTATAATGATTTTTAAGGCAAATGCCTATATTATGATTTTCGATAAGGATTTGTATAAAAATGACTTTGGCTATTTTATGGCCTATTACAATGATTTGTACGAAATGATTTTTGGTAATAATTTTATACCAAAGATATATTGATGGAATTTATTAAACTCTATTAATTCACTTGGCGTTATCGCTAACCTTTTCTTTTAACATGTTTTATCTCAGGTACTTGAAGGTAATTCTCAGGAAGACGACAAGAATTCATGGCCCGCACTTAAATTATAATTTCCATTCAAATGTTTGTAAAACCTGTATTAAATACAATGACTTGGGACCTATGTAACTTTGATATTTATGAATGGAAATGCTTTATTAATAAACGATGCGATTTTCAAAGCGTTGTCTATGATGTGAGTAATGTGTTATCCCGTAACACCAACGAGTCTTCCACTGTACTGAATTGTGTAAATTTGGGGGTGTTACAGTTTGGTACCAGAGCTCTCGTTATAGAGAACGAAAGATTTTTAAAACTAAGGTTTTGAATAAAACATTTCAAAATCTTTTAACTATAAACATTTTTCTAAAAATGTCTAAAAATATTTTGACTATAACGGTGCCGAAGAATTCCCGAGTTACCGACAAGGCCAGACTGAGAAGTGTTATTTTAATATATATATAAATATATATATATATATATATATATATATATATATATATATATATATATATATAACTTGGATTATATATTTATATATATATATATATATATATGATGTAATTTTATTACATGATTGTTTGATGATTATTTTGATATTTATACGAGGTACAAGGAACCCTAAATCCCCTAGTAAATTATTCGAAGCTATTATCGTAAGAATTCTAGCTATCCTAGATCTAAACCAAGTTGTGGATATTTATGATCCCAACAAATGATTGATATTCTTAGAAATGTTGATATTAGTTGATTGTGATATTAAAGAAGAATTGGCGAGATTAAATCTGATATCGATGTCATGACGATCTTTCCTTATAGAGTGGAGTTTGAGAAAACGTTACCACCTAGAAAGATGTCATCTGATTCGCTGTCACCCAATTCTTAAATTTGAGAATCGAAAGGGTGAATGTTGCACTTGAGGCTGTCGTTGGAACCATTACCCAAAAGCCTCATGCCACTAGTACCTTTCCGAGAAGTCTGATGGAATGTGTGAGTCATTTCATACTAGTGACTCATTTGATAACTATTGATGAAAGAGCTATAGGATTAGAAATTAAGTGTTGATCCTATCGAGCTTTAATGCCCTTTTAAGGTCTAAGAATAAAGTTGAAGTATTGGGAAATGAGGTGGGATATCGAATTGAGTATAAAATTGGTTGAAACTTGAACAAAGTGAAACTTAACATGTATGGAATATGAGATTGTTAATAGAAGTCGTTAAGTTCTGTGATTGAATTATAAGGTTGGTTTTAGTTGATTGTTGGTTCGTGTAAGGGGTTGTTCTTATGCCATTGTCCACTAACGAGGATGCCTAGTGTCCAAGAAATAAATTGAAGAAATATTCTTCTGAATTGGGACCAATGGATCTTCCGGGACATGTGGAACACCAAATGACTCTTGTAGATTAGTATTCATTGTGGTATCTTTTAAAAATCCCTAACTTAACTGAGATATCAGTTGGTAGGATGAGTTTTGGAAATTGTATGGCATAGTGACACGTAATGTGTTACGGTACAATTTGACTTGTTTGTGATTAATGAAAAGACTACCTTTGATTGCTAAATTCCACATGTATCGATGTTATCTATCTTATATTGCTTCATCCTAATGTTCGCATTAGTGATGCAACCATTGAACAAGTACTCATCTTGAATTGAGTTACGTTGTGGATTATTCTTTTTGAGTGCCATCGAGGTCATGCACCTTATGATTAATTGGCTAAGCTCATTTCCTGATATATTGTAGTTAGTTCTTGGTGAACAACTCTTCATCACTCCTTTGTAGATCACTCATTGTTTTTATAAGATACAATAGTATCCCTTAAAAAAATAATTGAATTTTCATCAACATACGGATTATTCAAAGTAAGATTTATAAGTCGTCATTATTGAAATAAAGTTGATTATGAAACACCTTAGAAAACTCAATTGTTTTCATAACAAAGAAAATCTTTGTAAATTTATTTTTGATTCTTATTTAAGAATTAAGCATGAAAATGTTTTTATTATAAACATGATGATAAGATTTTGACGAACTGAGTATTGCATTGTTAATCTTGAAATTGTATATAGTTGCGCGCCTACATACAATTTGGAAGTGACCATGCAAGGCTGATTAGTAGTCACCATGAAATTGTTAATAAACACTACATTTTCTTTGAAGATTGTAAAAGATTAAATTTTATGAGATCTGCAAGAAGTGAAAAA